>JARQOD010000001.1:165117973-165266706 GCA_033576555.1 Oophaga sylvatica | reverse complement strand
AACTACTGATGGAGTCATTTTGACTCCTTTCGTTTTTTATTTCTCTTCTGTGACTACATTTTTCAGAATTCCGGCTTGAAACTCGGTGACTTTTCCTCAAATATGATGTGAAAAAAGATTTTGTGACAATAAATAATTTTGGTGAAAAATTTGCGCGTTTTTTCAAAATTTACCAAGAACTACTGAAGGGAGTCATTTTGACTCCCTACTATATTTTGAGGTCCTTTTGTCACTAAATGTTGCTATAAAGTTTTGTGCATAATTTTTTCACTCTGTCTTATTTACCCTGATGTTCATATAGATGTAGTTCAATTTACATGTCAACTTTTCACATTTTCCTTGTGTTTTACCTGCTTGTATTACTGTGTAATGCTGAACAAAATAGCTTGTTTACTCTAGGCTCTTATCTTATGATAATTTTTGATTCATATATATTGACACATATAAAGAACTGTACGCTTGCAGAAGCATGCAGGAACAATAATTTACAGTTTACTCTATCTGATGAGGAGCTAGATGCATTCATTGCGATATTCTATGCTCGTGGAATATCTGGCACGAACCGTCACTCGATTAGCAGTATTTGGTGTAATGACTGGGGAATACCGTTTTGCAAAGCGACAATGTCTAGGACCGCTTTGTTGAAATTATGAGGTTTCTCAGATTTGATGAGAAATCTACTCGATCGGAGAGACTGCAAACGGACAAGTTTGCTCTATTTTCTACTGTGTGGGACAGGTTTATTGAAAATTGTATTGCGTGTTACAAACCTGGCCCATACATAACAGTGGATGAGCAACTTTTCCCAAGCAAAACTAGGTGTCCATTCACGCAGTACATGCCTTCCAAACCAGATAAATATGGCCACAAATATTGGCTAGCTGTTGATAAGGAGAGCAAATATCTGGCAAATGGCTTCCCTTATCTAGGCAAAGATGACACACGCCGTGCTGAGGACCGTTTAGCTGACCATGTGGTAATGAAGTTATTGGACCCGTTTTTGAAAAAAGGTCGCAATGTTACAACCGATAATTTTTTACTTCAGTAAAATTAGCTAAACAGCTAAAAAGCAAAGGAACAACCATCGTGGGAACACTGAACAAGATAAGGCGAGAAGTGCCTAAAGAAATAAAATCCATGAAAGAGGAATTGTACAACACTAAAGTGTTTAGAAATGAAGACAATTTTACACTTACAGTATATCAAGGAAAGCCCAACAAAAATGTTGTCATTTTGAGTTCCGTCCATCTAGATGTTGTTGTTGCGTCTGATTCCACTAAAAAAACTCCAGAAACGGTAAAGTTTTACAATGAAACAAAATATGGAGTAGATGTAGTGGATCAGATGGCACGAAAATATACCACACGAACATGCACAAGGAGATGGCCTGTTCATGCATTTGAAAATGCCTTAGACTTTGCGGGTATAAATGCATGGATAATATTCAATGAGATAACCCACCAAAAAATGTCACGCAAGGCATTTTTGCAAACGCTTGTGAGAGAGTTGAGTGGTCCTTATGTCACAGATAGGGAAAAGGGTTCCACGTCCCAAGTTTCTACATGCTCAGAAGTGATGGTTCAAACAAAATTTTGCCAGATCAAAGAAAAGTGCAAGAAAAATAGATCTGTCGGCAATTGTAAGACTTGTGGTAAGTCTTTGTGTGGGCAATGTACTGCCATAAATCAAAGGCAATGCCTAAAATGCGAAACACCAAATGTTTAGAAGGTGAATTCTGCGCCATATTTTCATTTTTATGCTCCTCCACCTACATTTTCTCTGCTTTTTGTTCTTCAGTTGTTGTTTATATGTGTGCACTTGAATAAAAAAAATGTTTGAAAAACGTCTATTATAATTATTGTTATTTTCTGTAGAAAAATAAGAAAAGCAGAAAAAAAACAATCAAAAGCATTACTGTTGGATCTCACAATAATAATACATTACAAAAAATATAATTATTAATAAATAACCACAAATGAAACTCTAAAAATAAACGAAAACAAGCAAGGAGTCAAAATCACTCCTTTCAGTAGTTCTAGGCGGGGTCACGAGTCCAGTAGTCCTAGTGTTAAAGAGTGCATGTCTCAAGAAGCAGCTGGGCACAACATACTGGGCACTACAACATACTGGGCACTACAACAGCAGATTTGCAATTTTCACTAAGCAACATTCATTGCTGCTTGTTTCTCAAAAACACTCATGGAGTCAAAATTGTCACTACACCTGTAGATAAATTCCAAGAGGGATGCTATTTCCAAAATGGGGTCATTTGAGGTGAGATTCTGCTTTTCTGGCACTTAGGAGCTCTTTACATGGAGTCTGCAAACTATGTATTCTCTAAGAGTCAAAAAGCGTACCTTCCCTCCCGAGTCGGGCCATGTGGAATAGCAGTACTGTACAGCCACATATGCAATATTGTCACAACAAAAAAATTATGTTGGCATTTTTACCCATTTCCAATTGTGAAAATTATTATATGTGGCTGAAACAAATTTTTGAAGTAAAAATATAATTTTTTTTTTCTCTGCCCAATGGTATAAAATTATTTGACACACCTGTGGTGTCAATATGATCACTGCTCCCCCTACACTTATGGAGAGTTTTCCTGTTCTGGGACCTTAGGGGCTCTGCCAATGTGACATGGCACCCGCACATCATAACAACAATATCTGCTCTCCAATTTGGCTCTCACTCCATTCTGAGCTCTACACTGTGTTTCAAAAGCATTTTTTGACCAATTATGGGGTATTGACGTACTTAGGAGAAATTGCATGTGCAACATATTCCAGCCAAATGGTGTCCCTTCCCTTCTGAGCTGTTTTGTGCGTCTATATAGTACTTTTCGATGACACACAGAGTATCGTGTACTCAGAAGAAATTGCACGGTCAACTTTCTCCTTTTACCATTGTAAAAATAAAAATATTGGGGCCAAAGCAACATTTTTTAGGAAAAATTTGATTTTTTAATTTTCATAATTCATTGTTAGAAAATTTTGTGACGCTCCTGGGGTTCAAGGTGTCCACCACACCTCTAGGTAAATTCCTAGAGGGGTGTAGATTACAATACAGGGTTACTTGTGAGGTGTTTCCACTGTTTAGGCACTTAGGGCTCTGCAAACACGACATGGCTTCTGCTAATTATCCCATTCAATTTTGTGTTACAATAGGAAATTTGTGCTCCTTCCATTCCAAGCACTGAAGTGCACACAAAAAGTAGTTTTCCATGACATATGGGGTATCCATGTACTCAGGAGAAATTGCACAATAAATTGTAGGGTGCATTTTCTTATGTTACCCTTGTGAAGATAAAAAATGTGGGGCTAAAGCAACATTTTTGTAGAAAATTTTTTATTTTTTTATTTTCACAGCTCAATATTATAAAGTGAAGAACTTGTGGGTTCAAGTTGCTTACCACACATCTAGATGAATTTGTTGAGGGGTGGAGTTTCCAAAATGGGGTCACTTGAGGGACTTTCAATTGTTTAGGCAATTCAGGGGCTCTGTAAAAGTGATATGGCATCCGCTATCTATTCCAGCCATGCCAGTCCTGTTCACCTTGTGGAAATGCAAAATTTGGGGCTAAATTATCATTTTCATTTTCCCTTCCATATTGCTGTAATTCCTGTGAAGCACCTGAAGGGTTAATAATCTTCTTGAATGTGGTTTTGAGCACTTTGAGGGGTTCAGATTTAAAATAGTGTCACTTTTGGGTATTTTCTGTCATATAGACCCATCAAAATAGCTTCAAATGTGATGTGGTTCCTAAAAATTGCTTTTGTAAATTCTGTTTGAAAAATGAGATATTGCTGATAAACTTTTATCCCTTCTAACTTCCTAACAAAAAATAATGGTTGAAAAATAATGCTGATGTATAGTAGACCTGCAGTAAATGTCATTTATTAGCCATTTTGTGTGATATAACTATTTGGTTTAAGGGCGTAAAAATAAAAATTTGAAAATTGTAAAATTTTCATAAAAATTCCAATACTTTTACAAATAAACACAGGAAATATCAACCTAAATTTACCACTAACATGAAGCACAATATATCATGATAAAAACAGTCTCAGAATCACTTGGAAACATTGAAGCTGTAAGGGGTATGCTATATTACTGCTATTCCTTTCTCGTTCGTCCCGGTGCCGTATGTTATAGTGCATTATAAGTGTATGTATAATTGTTTCTATATAATGGTACTGCTACACGATTATGTGTATTACCGCTTCTATATAATGGTACTGCTACACTAGTATGTGTATTACCCTTTCTTACTAAAATGTACATTTGGTATCATGTTCCTTGGTGCTGCTATGTATAGGGTAAGTGTAGTTTCAATAATCCCCACTAGATGAGGGCATTACAGTAATGTAGTTACAGTTAGGATGTAGCTTAGTATAGGGAATAGTTAACTATAGGAGGGGCTGCTGTGTAGTAAGTACACTGTGCTAGATAGATTCAGAAGGGCCCAGGCACCCGAATAGTCCACATGGGCTCTAGGCTCAGGGCACCACAGCAGCCACGTAACGTTATAAGAAAGAAGCTTAGACATTCGGAGTCTATAGGACAGAAGTATGGTATCAAGCAGCAGGATTGCAGCAATTCATAGCTGGAGAAAAGAAGCGGCTCGGAATAGTACAGGGCACAGATTGTTCAACATGTGGCAGATTATTGTATGGGCCGATGCTCTCAGGACCGGGGCGAAACGGACTGGAGAATCCCCAAGCACAGTGAGTCTGAACAGGGAAAACGCTGCGGTACCGCCTAAGGCGCTATTACCCCGTAATGTACTGGAGGACGTGGAACAGAGTGCAGGAAAAATCAGAATGGGAACTGCATGGAACTTGCTGTTAAAAGTAAAGTTTCCCATGTTGCATTTGAACTGGACTGTGTCTCAATTCTTGTGAAACCGATTGCAGAAAGGCTCCAGCACCGCAGAGGTATCCTTGATGGCGCAGTGGGAGAAGACACAGGTCTGTTAGCTAATGAATGCCGTTTTCATGTGAAAGGAAGCCAGGACACTGATATAACAGGGTGTTCGGCCATGACTACGGCCCTGGTGACCTCTCACAAAGCATTCCACAGTTATTATAACATAAAATGACACTGGTCAGAATTGAAAAAATTGGCTTGGTCAGGAAGGTGAAAACAGGCTCTGGCGCGAAAGGTTTAACTGAATATATAAAGATCCCCAATTACAGCAATAGTTTAAAATTGACAAGATAAGGATTGATGCAAAGAAGAGGTCAGAACTATTGTGAAAGGAAATGTGATGAATGTGATGAGGTGAATTAAAATGAAAACTGTGCTCACAGGTCCTTGGATAAAAGCTGAAGGTGCAAATGAAATGGAAAACATTTCTAAGATCAAAAGAGCCTGTTCGCTTGTGAAAGGCAGATTTTCTTCAGCTTCTTATTCACATTCATTCAGCAACCAAAAGGTTATTATGTCGTACTGATGGGTGGCTGATAAGTATGTAGGTAATTTGCTTTAGTCACTTACTGGATATATGAGAATAACTGGATAGTAATGGGATTGTTATAAAGATGGACAGCACTTAAAAGAGGGATTAGAATGTGTAGAGATGTCACTTTCAGCAAGAAGAAAGCTAATGTAGAGAATAAAGGCGTAAATATAACAGTAGGATTCTTTTTGTTATAGAAATAGGTGACTCAAAGTGCCAAGTTCTTCATGAGTAGAAAATACAAAAGAAAGCTGCAAAGACTAGTGAAAATAGTAGAACAGATGCAGGAGGACACAGTGGTTATATAATTTTAGAGCCGAGGGAAAAGGGAAAAGGGAAGATGAGAGGAGAGATATATTTACTTAAAGTAATCATCTCAGTAATCATTTAAATGTAGAATGTATTTTGCACATGCAGAATATCAGAGGTAAAGTTCTCTGTTCAGCACAAATTTGCCTTATAAAACTGCCAGCACTAACTAGAAACTGCTCATGGAACGTGACATCCATTTAGGAAATGCGAAACATCGTTCTTTATCTGTGAACATCTAGTTAAGAATAAAGGCTTGATTGGAAGTCAAATAGAGGTATAATTGTAACATAATCCTATTGGAAATGACTATAATGACATTATTTGTAACAAGCATAATACTTCCTAATAAAATCTCTCTTTATTACATTCTAATCACCAGGAACCTCATTTCTTGTCTTGTTTTTCTTTGTCACAGAAGATGCCCTTTTCCTTATATTTCGCAGACAGAAATATCTACATATAAAAATGTACATAGATCAAAACATAATTGTGCGATAAATTAGTATTCTGTCTGGATTTTCTTGTTTGCTTGTTTTTATTTTTTAGAAGCAGAAAAATAATAAAAAACGGAGTCATTCTTTTAGTTCAGATGTTGTCACCACATTTGTGGTGACACACATGGGATCTACAAACAGCTGCACATGGGAGTGACAATCTCATATTGATGACCAATCCAAAGCATAAGAATGTGCCAGCAATATCTAAGTGCTGCACAATCACTTTCAGCTCTTTAATATACATATGACAAAGGATGAGTACATGGAACATATGGGTCTACTGATTAGAAATTACCAGCTGGCTGCCATCCCGAATTTCAAATGTGATACTGTATATTGATTATTATTGTTCTTAACAATTATCACCCAGCATTCTATGCACCCTGAATGTGAAATAATTCTAGACCCTTTCTCTCATGCCCAATCATAATGTCCTTTTTTCATTGGACATGAACTCATTATATATTTATATATTTTTACTCACTCATATACAGTACAGAGCAAAAGTTTGGACACACCTTCTCACTCAAAGAGTTTTCTGTATTTTCATGACTATGAAAATTGTAGAATCACACTGAAGGCATCAAAACTATGAATTAACACATGTGGAATTATACATCCATCAGCAATGATAGATTGAGAAGAGGAGTTTTGATAACAAGTAAGTTGCAAAGTTGCTTGTTTTTACAAATTTTAAATTTAACACGATGAGACAAACTCTTTAACAAAAGGTATACTACATACATTTACTGTACTTCACTGAATCTGGAAGTGGTGTCTGGCGAAATTGGTTGCAGCAGTCAGGTGACTAAAGGAGTACATTATCAGAGAAACATCCAATGATGCAGTCTTCTAATCACTTGACCGTCACAACCAACATCCGTGCTGTGAATTACAAATGAGGTCAACGACGATTCTGGAGTTAGTTCAGACCTCTTGTGCTGAATCAACAATAGCACTAGAAGTTGAATATGCATCTGCTTATTTCTTTTAATCAATCCATGCCTAAAATTGTTTTTTTCTTGTTAGTTAACCTTTTTAACAGATTTTTTTCACTAAGAACTATCATACAGAAGCCCATCATTGAATGTCATATCAGAGGCCCATCATTGAATGTAAATTAGTGTACCTATTGGGAACCTTTAGGTATTGTGCATTTTGTACAAACATGGGTGAATCATGGAAAAGACTTGTGTTTGTTGGACTAGCTTGCTTTTGTAACTATTTGGCAGGTCAGGAAAAGAATGAGTGGACACGTGGAAGTTCGGGTTCTGGTACCCAACCCAAACTTTATCTGAAGTTCGGTTAGGGTATCAGAACTGTACCCGAACTTGAACCAGTACCCAAGCTCCATTGAACACAATGGGGACTAAACTTTTGATCTAGAAATTTCTTTCTCTCTCTTTCTCTCTCCTTCTGCACTTCTACGTGAACTCCGGACATTGCAACCGACTTCCAGTAGATGCCCATATTAGATGATTAGCACCGGACACTAACTGTCCGATACGAACCCCAAACTTTTAAGCTTGGCTTCTCTCATCTTTAGTCTGAAAAAATATAGAAATCCAGCAAATGGTTTCTTAAAATAACATCTTTTTTGTGGAGAAACGAGGGTCACTGGTTGCTTTCATCCTCTGGCCTGGCTGACTTTAGAAAGACAGCACGGACCAGGGCTCATCCCACTGAACGCCTGCACTCCTTCCCCATGTGCAAAATACTACTCAGACAACACAGGGTGAGGTTAAAACAGTGTGGCAATAATTTGTTGTACCACCAACACACAATACCATATAGTACAGTCCCAGCCAGGGTCGGACTGGGGTTTCTAGGGTCCACCAGTAGAATTGACTGTAGGGGCCCACACTATAGCTATCATAAATTATTTTATTACTTGTTCATTTTTATTAATGTAAGGACAGGGATAGAACTACCGATGGAGTCATTTTGACTACTCGCAATTTTTATGTCTCTTCTGTGACTACATTTTTCCGAATTCCAGCTTGAAACTCGGTGACTTTTACTCATTTATAATACGAAAAAAGATTTTGTGACTATAAATATTTTTTTTTAAAAAAGAGAACCTTTTTTTCAAAATTTACTTTAAATTACCAAAGGGAGTAATTTTGACTCCCTACTATATTTTGCTAGTCGCTAAATGTTATTATTTCTTTGAGTTTTCATTTGCTTGTATGTTTAGAATAAGTTTCGAATAAATGTTGGCTTAGACTTAGAATAATTAGCATTTTTGCAAATATACTTGACATACACAGGACATACACAGGACATCCGTCAGTGAACCAGTGAAATCTCGAGTGGACTACATAATTTCTGTAGAATACGGCCTGCAGTTTTATTAATTGCTAATATGGCTAGAAGAAGTGTGCTAAAGCCTGACGATATTCTTGTGATTTTGGATTCTATACTGGAGAACTATTCGGAATGCGAAACGGAGGAAAATCAATTTGATGCTGACACTGACAAACATTTCAGTTCTCAAAACTTTTCCAGTGAATCTGAAGATTCAGAAGGAGCAAGTTATGTATATTTATTTGTTCTTCCATACACTGAGTTACAAAACAAAAATACAAAATATTCAACAACTTTTTTTCAAGATGTTGCAAGCTCATCAACTGGGATCACGCTAGTGCGGCGATGTTTGTTATGATTTTGTAGCTGAGGAGGGCAGGAGCAAATACTGCAAAGGCAGCCAAACACCAGAGAGGTTGTGATCTAATAGGTTGCAGACCCCTAAACTAACCGCACAACTAGAAGCAGCCGTGGGACGTTCCTACGGTGCCCTAGACGCTATGTCACAGCCGGAGAGATTAGCTACCCCTGAAGATGGAAAGAGGAAAGCTAACTGCCCCGGAGTAGAGCCTCAAGGAACAGGAAGCCCCCAAACATATAATGGCGGTTAGACAAGATGAAAACACGAACGCAGACAGAAAATAGATTGAGCAAATGCTGGGGCCAAACTGTCTAGATAGGACAGTACAGGAGAGAATACTATCTGCAACCCAGCAAAACCCTAGGAAAAACTCCAACACCTCTGATTCCAAAAATGCTCGGACCACACGGTCTCGACCACCTATATCAGATCTCTGGTATGAACACACAGCTACCCAGCAGTAAAAAATCACAGGAACAGAGCAAATGAACAAATACAAAAAGATAACAGAGACCAGCACAAGCCCCCAAAGGGGACCCGGCTGAACTCAAAAGCAAGGCAGCAAAAAACAAGGAAAATCAAACCACAGAAAAAAAAACAGAAAGTAACTTATCTGAATGATAACAGGAGACAGCAGAAAAGCAAACTGATTTCCAACCTAGACCAGGAAGTAACAATTGATCACCGGCGAGGATCATGGGAGGTCAGCTCACTTATATCAGGCCAGTCCGTCCCCCCAGATAACCATTCATCAATTGCAGGTGGTGGACTTTTGCTGTTCAACATAGGTTCAATACCCTCAGCAACCATCAGAGGGAGCTTCAGCTCTGAAGTCGTCTCCAACACGTTCACCACAGATGTTGCCTCGCGACCATCTTCCTGGTCGTGGACAAAAACAATCTGCAAAACGTCGCAAAAATGTATCCTCAACAGATGATGGCGGCGGCGAAGGCGATGCAGCAACCAACACCACAGGAGGCAATGATGAATCTCCAGGAATGCTTGTTTCAGCCGATGAAATTTGATGGAAACCTCTCGAGATTGGAGAACACTTACCTGGTAGGCAAACCAAACTAAAAACCAAACCTGCAAACCAAAACATGCTTAGAGAAGCACCTGGCCCTACAGGATATGCGAGAAGGAATGTAATTAGTGGTAGTCCTTTGAGTGCATGGCGATTATTTTTTGATTTGTTCATCTTGACTCACATAAAGAGATGTACAATTGCAGAAGCACACAGGAACAATGATGATGATTTTACTCTTTCTGATGAGGAGCTAGAGGCATTTATTACCATGTTTTACGCTCGCGGAATATCAGGCACCAGCCATCACTCTATTGCCAGTATTTGGTCAAATGACTGGGGAATACCATTTTGTAAAAAGATGTTGTCTAGGAAAACTATTTTGTATAAATTTTGCATTACCTAAGATTTGATGAGAAGTCCAATCTATCCCAGCGACTCAAAACCGACAAGATTGCTCTCTTTTCTATAGTGTGGGATAGATTCATTGATAATTGCATTGCTTCTTACAAATCTAGGTAGGTTTTAACCTTAGAGAGTGTAGTTACTGTCCCAAATGGGTACACCTTGCCGTGGTGGGACAGCTTTATACTTTTTTGATCAAAACAGTGTTTACTATGTACCCTATGTTAATTATTAATGCACTTGCTTTTTTACTTATTTATTTTCATTAGGGTATATGCACACATTGTTTTTCCTTTGGTTTTGTTTGCTTTTATGGCCAGTGTAAACATGCTTCTACATCTTGCATGTCATTCAAATCTACTTCAGTTCAGTTTTTTTTGCTTTTCTTTTGTTATTTCCTGTAGAAAAATATGAAAATCAGAAAAAAAAATTCCAAAGCACTACTGTCGGATCTCGCAATAAAAACAAATAAGAAATAATGTAACTATTATTAAAAAACACAAATGTAATATAGTAATAATAAACAAAAAATGATAAAATTAAAGTTACAACAATACCAGGAGCAAGAAACTCTAAAAATAGACAAAAACAAGACAGGAGTCAAAATGACTAGATTCGGTAGCTCTAGGGGTGGTGACAAGTCCGGTATTCCTAGTGTTAAGCATATTTGTACTGTACCTCATTAGGAAAATAAGATTTTGTCAGCAGCGAAGACTGATGTTCATGAGCTCCTGGCTTTCTCTACACCCTGTCACTAATTTACATTTTTTTAAACTGAATTAGCAGTTTGGAAAGAGAAAGTCAGGAACTCATGAATTTTCAGAACTCAGCATTTTGCTATGTAGATCTGTCATTAATTTGTTACCCTTAGTTAGGAATCAGGATATCAAAAAATCGGTGATAGATTCTCTATTAAAAAATCCCTGTATAACACCTTTAGGGAAGCTTTAAGGGTATGCCACACTAAACAATATCGCTAACGAGATCGCTAAAAAACGTCACTATTTAGCGATCCCGTTAGCGATATTGTTCAGCGCGGCAGCTTCCAGCGACGAGCTTCCTGCTGTGATCTCGCTCGTCGCTGGAATCGTTCCGGACCCTATTTCATCGCTGGCGCTCCCGCTGGGTAAGTATCTTATCGCTGTGTGGCACCTTTTCTTAGCGATTTAGCGGTACTTTTGTACCGCTAAAGTCGTTAAGAAGATCGCTAACGGCGATAGCGTCGTTAACTATATCGCTAAATGTGGCCGCATTTAGCGATATAGAAACGATCCCGCTAGCGATCTCATTAGTATGCAACGCTAACGAGATCGCTAGCGGGATTGTTTAGTGTGGCAGTACCTTAACACTAGCAAGTCCACTGCGGGATGCCCGCTGCTTGTGCACCACAGTGGACCCTCTCTGGAAGAGTATTGTGCCATCATTATATTGATATATGCCAATATTTTATGCTGGGTGCATTATATACAATGTTATGAATCAGCCGTGAAATCCTTCACGTGAATTGGACACCTCTTTCATAGGACTCCGGTCAGCACAGAATGACTGTTCAAACCAAGCACAGGAGTTTGGAGCATCATGGCAGCCAATCATTTAAATACATCTTCCCACCTGCTTGTTTTCCATCCATGTCCACCCTCCTCTGGCTCTAAGAAGCCTGAGATGTTAATGAAATTAGAGTGGGGAGGAGAATGATGGAAAACAAACAGGACAAGGTGAAGTTAAATGATTGGTCTCTCTATGAAGCACTTAGGACTTAGTTTGAACAGTCATTCTGTACTGACAGAGTCCCTTTAAGGGTATCTTGTCACCTTGATAAATGCAATTCATCTACAGGTAAATATAGTTTAAAGCCTGGTTAGCCATCTCAAAGGAAAAGTGTTGGCTACAGGGAGAAAATTAAGTTTTATTCTCCCTGCCACCACTCGCTTCCTGTCATAGGGTTGGTGGAAGAAGGGATGTGAAAGAAAACATGGCACTTCTGGATGCATAGGTGCACAAGTAGGATCCCAAATTGTCATGTTTATTGTAAAGATACTTGGCACTCGTTCAGTGTGTTCAATAGTAATATTTATTTATTTATTGTGGAATATCCAGAGAAAAACTTAGAGAGATGTTTTGGTTGACACGAGACCTTCATCTGTCATTTGGATAGAGGGAAGACAGCATGCTGCAGCGCTAGGTGAGGGTCTACGGGAACCACTGCTGACACAGGAGGCGCTCAATTGACCAAAACATCACTTAAGTTTTTCTCTGGATATTCCACAATAAATAAATATTCCTATTGAACACACTGAACGAGTGCCAAGCATCTTTACGATACACCTGATGCAAGAAGGGAAACATTACAGTCATCGCTAACTACAAAGTGAGTGTGCTGTAATAACATCCTGGCATTGTGATTGTGACATCATCCAGGGAACCCAACCTCAGGCTGGGCTTCAAGAATGAGTAAAATGGCAGAAACACATGACAACCCATCAGCAACCTACAACTGCGTCACAGAGTTCTGATGGAAGCAGGTGAGTGCATGCCTGTGTCAGTGATTGACAAGGGCATTTAAATACTTAAAATAGCAGCAATCAATGTGAGCTCTGATCATTGCTGATACAGGCAGATGCCGGCTATGCATCATATCTGACAGCTGCCCCATATGGCGCAGGCTCAGCTCCTGAACCCGCTCCATACAATCACATCCCTAAGGTGACATTAATGTCAAGGTTAGCAAATTTCACTTGTCTGTTCCTAAACATGGAAAATCAAATGGAATTCCCAAACACATGTAAAAGAGCCTTTATAGATTTATTAAATGTGCCCCAAGCATATGAATGTTTTTACACACCACAATGCACTATTACTTACATGCATCTTATAAAAATACATATAATTCCAGATACACAGACATACAGGTGCTTCTCACAAAATTAGAAAATCATCAAAAAGTTCATTTATTTCAGTTCTTCAATACAAAAAGTAAAACTCATATATTATATATTATATAGAGTCATTACAAATAGAGTGATCTATTTCAAGTGTTTATTCCTGTTAATGTTTATGATTATGGCTTACAGCCAATGAAAACCCAAAAGTCTTTATCTCAGTAAATAAGAATACTTTATAACACCAGCTTAAAAAATTATTTTAAAATCCGATCTGACAAGTATGTTCAGTAAATGCACTAAATACTTGGTCGGGGCTCCTTTGACATCAATTACTGGATCAATGCGGCGTGGCGTTGGGGCGATCAGCCTGTGGCACTGCTGAGGTGTTATGGAAGCCCAAGTTGCTTTGACACCAGCCTTCAGCTCATCTGCATTGTTGGGTGTGGTGTCTCTCATCTTCCTCTTGACAATACCCCATAGATTCTGATAGATAGGGCTAAGCATCTCTGGGAACTCCTTCAAGATTGTTGGAAGACCATTATAGGGTGACTACCTCTTGAAGCTCATCAAGAGAATGCCAAGAGTGTGCAAAGCAATCATCAAAGCAAATGGTGGCTAATTTGAAGAACCTAGAATATAAGACATATTTTCAGTTGTTTCACACTTTTTTGTTAAGTATATAATTCCACATGTGTTAATTCATAGTTTTGATGCCTTCGGTGTGAATGTGCAATTTTCATAGTCATGAAAATAGAGAAAAATCTTTAAATGAGAAAGTGTGTCCAAACTTTTGGTCTGTACTGTATGAGTTTTACTTTTTGTATTGAAGAATTGAAATAAATTAAGTTTTAATGATATTCTAATTTTTGTGATTAGCACCTGTATATGCAGACATGCACAAACACGCATACATGCACAAACACATCAGTACATGAATACATCACCTAAACTACCATCAGTACATGGTACTAGTGATGAGCACAAGTGCTCGTTACTCGAGTTTGACAAGTGTGCTCAGGTATGCACCAAGTATCGCGGGTGCATTTGCGCCCATCTCTACATGGTACATCAATTGTAATGTCAAGTCAACCCCATATACCTTTGCATCGCATGAACCTACAACTCCTATTATGTCCTTAACAATGGTTAGGAGATGCTTGAAGTTGTTGATACCAGTCATCAACTGACTGCGGACCGTAAGGGAACCACAGTACTGATGAGAATTAGTTAGTATCACAAATAAACATTTACATAGAGGTATCTTACCTGTGACATCTTCTCTCATTAGAGTTTTTCTCTTTCTTTTAATCTCTATCTTGCCAACATGCCACAATGCCTTTGCATGCCCACATCTCTTATCTGCAGATTCCCATCTTCTCTGGTCTTCAGCAGCACATCCCGACACAATGCCCTTAAAAACATCATAGTGATTATAATGCTCTTGAATAAAAATATCTGCCCTATGCTGAGCCCTTGTATAAACTATTGCCTCTCTCAATGCTCCATGCACAAAATATGACCCACACTCTACCCCTCTTATGGAACATGTCCTCCACACTGTCCTCTTTTTTCTATACTGGGCCCTTCATTACACTACCCTCCTCAGCATACTGTTTCCTCCTTTTTTTGGCCTCACTTTGTCTCCCTATGCTGCCCCCTCGCTGCACCTCCCCAAACACTACCCAGTCTCTATTCTGTGTCACACTCACACTTTTCCCCCATACTGTCTCCTCACAGTTTTCTCCTACATACTGTCTCTTTACACCATTCCTCTCCCTCGCGCTCCATACTGTCTCCTCATACATCGCCCTTCCCCATTCTTTCTCAGACTCATTCATCATACCGTTTCTTGACACATTCTCCCCACACTGTCTCCTCTATTTACTCCCTCACAAAGATGCACATGCGTAGACACACAGACATGCTGAAGCGTGCATACACATACAAAGGTACACACGCACACATACACACATGTGCGTACAAACACACATATACACACACAGGAACACACTCAGTCACACGCACACACAAAGAAATGCGGACACGCACACATACAACAGCAGGCAAGCACACACATGCAAACACACACGCGTGCAGACACGCACACAGAAATGCACACTCAGACATGAACGCACAATCGCGTGCAGACATGCACATAAATGCACACACACACAAGCAAACACACAGACATGTGTGCCCAGACATGTGCCCACAGACATGCACACAGAAATGCATACTCAGACAAGCATACACAGATGCGCACACATAGGCACACCACATACACACGTGCAGGCACATATACATGGAAATGCACATATAGTAATTCGCACGCATGCCCAGGTAAACATGCACACAGACACATACACACACACACGCACGAACACACAGAAATGCATGCGTAAACATGCACAGATGCAGACACTCACGCATACACACACAAAAATGCATATGCAGAAACACCCACCCAGGCAGACACACACATAGAGACATGCAGGCATGCACACCATAGGCAGACATGAAGACATGCACACCCAGGCAGACACGCACACACATACACACACAAACACATATACACATGCAGGAATATACATAAAAATTCATATAAACATACAAAAATATTGGAGGTGTTATTACCCTACCTTAGTTTGTCTCCTGTTCGGCCCACATGCTTAAGTCAAGTGCTTCTACAGTGGGAAACAGTAGTGCAGGGTGCTTCAGTGACGTCTGCTAACTGTAACGTGGCGGTGCATGTGACTCCTGCTCAGCCCACCACTGTTCTGTGCATTGTGGCAGTAGAGCTGCGTGCTCACACCCCTGGCACTGCGCTTTTAAAATTATTATTTTTCTCTTCTCTGTCTTCTGAGCAAGGACCCACAGGGAATTTCACTGGCAGTCTGCCAGGCCAGTCCAAGCAAATCCACAAGATGGTGCATATGACAGAGTCTTACCGTTCTGGGAATTACAACATCTGTGAATTTGGGGCTTTCAGAACCAACTACCCCAACCAATAGCACCCCACTTTTGGAGGGCACCCACAAACAGGTAGTAGAGGCAAGCTTACAAAGCTGACAGTCCATTGAGGCATGTGGCCAGGTGATCTGATTGTCCCAACCTGGGATCTCAAAATGTCTTTAAGGGTTCAGTGTTGGTCAATGGAGCAGATCTGTATTCCTCCAGATGGTGCCATGGTTCCTTGTCTGCGGTCTTTTAGAGTCTCTCTCTGGAAACAGAGGCAGATCCCCCTTTTACAGTTCACAACTCTTATTAAGTCATTTTGCCACAGGGTTTGGAGAAGGTGGGAGGAGGTCATCTCATTGTTTGATTGTCCAATTAGCCTGCATATTTTGTCTTGTAATGTTTGCAGAACAACAAGCTGCATGAACTGATATAATGGGCCAATCAACATATTAACAGGCACCAATTGTTAAATTAACTTGAGTCTTTGCCCCTCAGGGATAGCAGTACAATAAGCTGTAGAGGCTTATGCAATAGTTAATAAGCAGCCAGTCTGTAAATCGGCAAATATCAATTCAACCTACAACAAAAGTCAACGTTCAGACTCATATGATAGTTCATGTCCCTGGGTCTACTGAATAACATCTGGCATAATTAAGAAGAATTGTCACAAATATTCACAAATATTCATTATAATATATATTATAATATGGAATAGCATACACATTTATAACACAACATCCTTAATCATTGCATACCATGCATATTTGGCAGATCACATTTAGTGTCATTACTCACTTGGAAATATTTTCATAAAATTCTACAGAATTTCGATGAAATTCAGATTTGGAAGGCTTGGCAAACAGAGAAATATTGCATTGTGCTCACCAATCTGATGCTTGCTATAGTTCTCTAGCATTTACATGGAAAATCAATTACAATTTGATGTGTTAATATAGGGAACACCTTTGTTTTGAGCTGTTTTATGTATAATTCTTTCATCTCTACTAGATTCCATACCTTTCTTATGCCTGGAGCTATCATTATTTATTATTATACCTTTTATTCCATGGCACTTTACATGTGAGGAGGGGTATACATAATAAAAACAAGTACAGTAATCTTAAATGATACAAGTCACGACTGGTACAGGAGGAGAGAGGACCATGCCCGCAAGGGCTCACAATCTATAAGGGATGGGTGAGGATACAGCAGGCTAGGGTAGAGTTGGTCATGCAGTGGTTTGGTCGATCGGTGGTTACTGCAGGTTGTAGGCTTGTCGGAAGAGGTAGGTCTTCAGGTTATTATTGAAGGTTTCTATGGTAGACGAGAGTCTGATATGTTGGGGTATAGAATCATAGAATGGTAGAGTTGGAAGGGACCTCCTGGGTCATCTGGTCCAACCCCCTGCTCAAAGCAGGATTCACAAAATCACCCCAGACAGATGTCTGTCCAGCCTCTGTTTGAAGACTTCCATAGAAGGAGAACTCACCACCTCTCGTAGCAGCCTGTTCCACTCATTGATCACCCTAACTATCAAAATGTTTTTTCTAATATCTAATCTGTGTCTCCTCCCTTTCAGTTTCATCCCATTGCTTTTAGTCTTTCCTTGTGCAAATGAGAATAAAGATGATCCTACTACAATGTGACAGCCCTTGAGATATTTGTAGACAGCTATTAAGTGTCCTCTCAGTCTTCTTTTTTTCAGAGAAGGTAGAGAGTTCCAGAGTAAGGGTCATGCGGCGGGAAAATTTTGTATGCGATTGTGGGAAGAGGAGATAAGAGGGGAGTATAGTAGGAGATCTTGTGGGGATTGGAGGATTGGGAGACGAGGTCACAGATGTATGGAGGACACAGGTTGCTGGGTGGCTTTGTATGTCATGGTTAGGGTTTTGAACTGGAGTCTTTGGGTAATAGAGAGCCAGTGCAAGGATTGACAGAGGGGTGAAGCCGGGGAATAGCGGGGGGACAGGTGGATTAGTCGGGCAGCAGAGTTTTGAAAGATTGGAGGGGTGCGAGACTGTTAGAGGGAGGCCACAGAGCAGGAGGTTGCAGTAGTCAAGGAGAAAGATGATGAGGGCTGTTGTGAGCATGTTGGAAATGACTTCTGAGTTGGGGCTCCCTCTGGTGGTTGCTGAGGGTATTAAACCAGTGTTGAATAGTAGAAGTCCATCACCTGCGAGCGATGACTGGCAATCAGGAGAGACGGACTGGGCTGATAAAAGTGAGCTGCCTTCCCATGATCCTTGCCGGTGATCAATTGTTGTTTCCTGGTTCATTTGGAAGTCAGCTGGTGTCTTGCCTTCGTCTGCTACTTTCAGATAAGATATTTTCTGCTTGTTTCTATCGTGTTTGCTATTTCCATTTTTTGTCTGCACTTTTGTGGGAAGTTAGTCGGGTTCCCCTCCAGGGGCCTGTTCTACTCTCTGTTTTTCAGTAGCCACTGTTTATTTGTTCCATTTCTCTGTCTCTGCTATTTGAGTGGCTGCGGGTTAGCCGCTTGTTCACACCGGAGATCTGATTTTGCGGGTGGCGAGATCGTGTGATCTCAGCATTTTTGAAATCAGAAGTGTTGGAAGTTTTTCTAGGGTTTTGCTGGGTTGCAGATAGTATTCTGTCCTCTAGGCAGTGTTTGGCCCCAGCGTTTGCTCACTCTATTCTCTACCTGCGTTTGTATTTCGTCTTGTCTAACCGCCATTATATGTGTGGGGGCTACCTATTCCTTTGGGGCTCTACTCCGGGGCAGTTAGCTTTCCTTTTTCTATCTTTAGGTGTAGCTAGCTCTCCGGCTGTGCCGAGGCGTCTAGGTCACCGTAGGTAGGTCCCTCGGCTGCTTCTAGTTGTGTGGTTAGTTTAGGGATCTGCAACCCATTAGTTCCCAACCTCTCTGGTGTTCTGCTGCCTTGGCTGTTTTTTGCTCCTGTCCTCCTCAGCTACCAATTCATAACAGCATCACCGCTGTTAGGGTCTGCGGAACACACCTAATAGATATTGTAGATAGGTGCGTTCGCAGCCCGGGGTCCACCGTGCAGGCGAAGCCCGCTGCTAGTAAGATGGCGAAAGTAGCAAACTCTGTTATCACGCAGAGTCGCTAAAATAAACGCCGTAGCACGCTGTGGTAGTAAGTGCGAACTTTGTTAATCCCCAGAACTGCTAACGGGAATGCCACAGTGCTATATGGCGATAAGTGCGAACTCACTTAGCTTCAGTGAGCCGCAAAGTAAAACGCTAGGGCGCTGAACCAGCGTTACAAAGCGAACCCTGTTGCGTCACAGAGCTGCTGAGAAAAAGACTGTGTCCTGTTAGACCCACAGGGGTACACAGATAACTGCTGTGCGGATAGCAGTCCGTGATCAAGTAAACAGCAACGCAATCAAGCAATCTCCTTGTTAGAACTCTCCTGTTAGGTTTTTTCTATCTTGCTGGTCACATGACGTTTGTGGCCTATTTAGTCCTGCTCCGCCCTTCTGGCTTTGCTGGACTTCATTGTAATTTCTACTCTTAAGCTAGCCGGGTGCTTTGTTACCTTACTCAAATAGTTTTGCTTGGTCTTCAGACCGCTATGTTCTATGTTGTTTTGTTTTTCTTTTTACTGCTACAACTTCTGTTAGGAGGTGTCCATCTTTTATCCCAGTCCCTAGTGCTTGTAGGGATCCCTTCCTCGCATCTATAGGTCTTCGTTCAGACTAGCTGAGGACTTTAGCGGGTCTGATCGCAGGATCAGGTTCCCCGTTACATCGTAGGGATTGAGCTTAGTTCTATTGTAGGGACAGATATCCCTATCTTTACTTAATGCTTGTAGCAGAACATAACAGTAAGTCCAGCCCAAAAATATCTCTAAGGAAAGATTACCAGCTTCCATTATGGTGTCGGCTCAGGAATTGGCTCAACGCCTGCAGGGACTCTCTCTGTAGGTGTCCGAGCTTCAGCAACACGTGCATAGCTGTTCTGGAGCACATTTCGTGGAGCCAAAGGTACGTTTGCCTGATTTATTTTTTGGTGAACAACAAGATTTTTTTTCTTTTAAAAATGCTTGCTTGTTGTATTTTCGTTTGAGACTCAGATCCTCTGGTGATGAATCACAGCGCATAGGGTTCATAATGTCACTTTTGCGCAAAGAACCTCAGGAGTGGGCCTTTTCTCTGCAACCTAGTGATCCATGCTTTAGATCAGTGGATAGTTTTTTTCTGCTTTGGGGTTATTGTATGATGATCCTGATCGTGTCTCATCAGCTGAGACAGAATTGAGACGTTTGAGGCAGGGATCAGTGTTATGTTACGGTAGCTGAGGAGTGCAGGTAAAAAAGGAAATACACCAGAGCAGTTGGAATCTATGAGATTGCAGTACCCTGACTAACCACCGCAACTAGAGGCAGCCGTGGAGCGTTCCTACGTTGGTCCTAGACGCCTCGTCACAGCCTGAGAAACTAACTACACCTAAAGATAGAAATAGGAAAGCTATCTGCCCCGGAGCAGAACCCCAAAGATAATAGAAAGCCCCCAAACATGTAATGGCGGTTAGACAAGAGGAAATACTGACACAGAAAGAAAATAGTATGAGCAAACGCTGGGGCCCAAACTATCTAAATACAAAAGGACAGGAAGGGTACTTACTGCAATCCCAGAAAACCCTGAAAAACACCAACACTACTAATTTCAAAAACACCTGAGATCACACGACCTCTTCCACCTAAATTAGTTCTCTGGTGTAACAAAAACAAAACAGCAGCCACTGAAAAAACTGGAAAAAGCAAAAGTACAAAACACAGTGGCTGGACTAAACTGAGAGGGCAGAAGCCCCCGGAGGGGACCCTGAAGGCCCCCACAGAAGTGCAGGACAAAATGCAAAAATATAGCAAAAACACAAAATAAGAAATTGTCTTATCTGATAGCAGGAGATGCAGACACGACACAGCAGGCTACAAGGGAAACTGGAAAGAAGGATTCAGACCAGAACAATTGATCACCGGCAACCCTGATGGGAAAATGACTCCCTTATAAAAGACCAATCAGTAACACCTGATTCCCAGTCCTCACAATCCTCACTAGTACCGCTTGTAACCACCAGAGGAAGCCTCTGCTCAGAACTCATCTCAAACCCATTCACAACAGTACCCCCCCCTTGAGGAGGGGTCACCGAACCCTCATTTGAGCAACCAGGTCGGTCAGGATGAGTTCTATGATACGCACGGATAAGTCTCCTAGCATGGATGTCCGAAGCAAACACCCAAGAATTGTCTTCCTGACCATAACCTCTCCATTTAACCAAATACTGGAGTCTTCGTCTAGAAAAACGAGAATCCAATATTTTCTCAACCACATACTCCAGATTGCCCTCAACCAAAACAGGGTCAGGAGGCACAGCAGCAGGAACCACTGGCTCAACAAACCTCTTCAACAAGGACTTGTGGAACACGTTATGGATCTTAAATGTCCCTGGAAGAAGCAAACGAAAAGAAACAGGATTAATAATCTCCATGATCTTATAAGGTCCAATGAACCTAGGTTTAAATTTAGGAGATGCTACTCTCATAGGAATATTCTTTGAGGACAACCAGACCAAGTCCCCCACTTTAAACCGAGGACCATCAGTCCTATGCCGGTTAGCAAACCGCTGGGCCTTCTCCTGAGAGAGGGACAACCTCTCCACTACCTGGTCCCAAATCTGCTGCATACGCTCAACAACAGAGTCAACACCTGGACAGACAGAAGCCTCCGTCTGTCCTGAAGAAAATCGAGGGTGAAACCCAGAATTACAGAAAAACGGAGACATCAAAGTGGCAGAGCTAGCCCTATTATTAAGAGCAAACTCAGCCAAAGGCAAAAAAGAGACCCAGTCATCCTGATCAGCAGACACAAAGCATCTTAGATAAGTCTCCAATGTCTGGTTTGTTCTCTCAGTTTGACCATTGGTCTGAGGATGAAATGCCGAGGAGAAAGACAATTGAACACCCAGTTTAGAACAAAAAGTCCTCCAAAATCTGGAAACAAACTGGACTCCTCTGTCAGACACAATGTTCTCAGGAATGCCGTGTAAACGAACCACGTGCTGAAGGAACAATGGCACCAATTCAGAGGAGGAAGGCAACTTAGGTAATGGCACAAGATGTATCATTTTGGAAAACCTATCACAAATTACCCAGATGGTGGTCATTCTCTGAGAAACAGGAAGATCGGAAATGAAATCCATAGAGATATGGGTCCATGGTCTCTTGGGCACAGGCAATGGCATCAACAAACCACTAGAGCGAG
Source organism: Oophaga sylvatica (assembly GCA_033576555.1). Classification (NCBI taxonomy): domain Eukaryota; kingdom Metazoa; phylum Chordata; class Amphibia; order Anura; family Dendrobatidae; genus Oophaga; species Oophaga sylvatica. The sequence continues at coordinate 165,244,251 of JARQOD010000001.1, read as the reverse complement.
AGCAAGGCTTGGAGCGAGAGCAAGTCCCGCAGGACTGCACAAATTCCCTGACATCGCGAGACAAGGTAGGCCACCAAAAGGACCGACTAACCAAGTCTCTGGTACCAAAAATTCCGGGATGCCCAGCCAATGCGGAACAATGAATCTCAGACATCACACTCTTTTTCCATTGGTCCGGGACAAACAATTTTCCAACAGGGCAGCGCTCGGGCCTATCCTCCTGACACCCCTCCAGAGCAAGTCTCAAATTGGGCGAGATGGCGGAAAGAACTACACCCTCCTTCAAAATAACAGAGGGATCAGATAGCTCAGGAGAGTCTGCAAGGAAACTCCTCGAGAGGGCATCCGCCTTAACATTCTTAGTGCCAGGAAGAAAGGAAACCACAAAATTAAAACGTGTGAAAAACAAGGCCCACCTGGCCTGTCTAGGATTGAGTCGCTTGGCAGATTCCAGATAGACCAGATTCTTATGGTCCGTAAGGACCACCACCTGATGTTTGGCTCCCTCCAGCCAATGTCTCCACTCTTCAAAAGCCCACTTCATGGCCAATAACTCCCTGATTACCCACGTCATAATTACGTTCAGTAGGAGAAAATTTTCGAGAGAAAAAGGCACAAGGGTTACTTTTAGAGGTCTCTGGATCTTTTTGGGACAAAACGGCACCTGCCCCAATTTCAGAGGCATCAACCTCCACCTGAAATGGCAGAGAAACATCGGCTGCCGTAGAACAGGAGCAGAAGTGAATCTCTGCTTAAGTTCCTGAAATGCAGAGACTGCCTCAGGAGGCCAATTCACCACATCAGAACCCTTTCTGGTCTAATCAGTTAATGGTTTAACAATAACCGAGAAATTACCAATAAATTTACGATAAAAATTGGCAAAACCCAAAAATCTCTGAAGAGCCTTTAATGAAGTAGGTTGGACCCAATCACAGATGGCCTGAACCTTGACCGGGTCCATTTCAATAACAGATGGGGACAAAATGAATCCCAGAAATGAGATCTTCTGTACGCCAAAAAGACACTTTGATCCCTTCACATACAGAGCATTCTCTCTCAAAATCTGGAATACAGTTCGAACATGTTTCACATGAGAGTCCCAGTCATTAGAAAAAATCAAGATATCATCCAAATAAACAATCAGAAACTTGTCCACAAAATCCCTGAAAATGTCATTCATGAAGGACTGGAAGACGGAAGGAGCATTAGTGAGCCCAAAGGGCATCACAAGGTACTCAAAATGCCCTTCAGGGTGTTAAATGCCGTCTTCCATTCATCCCCGTGCTTAATGCGAATAAGGTTATACGCCCCCCTGAGGTCAAGCTTGGTAAACCAAGTAGCGTTTTTCACCCTGGAAAACAGGTCAGAAATCAAGGGTAACGGGTATTGATATTTCACAGTAATATTGTTCAAGAGACGATAATCAATACACGGCCTTAATGAACCATCTTTTTTGGCCACAAAGAAAAAACCGGCACCTAAGGGTGAAGAGGATGGTCTGATATGACCCTTCTCCAATGATTCCTTGATATAAGACCGCATAGCGTCATGTTCAGGTACAGACAAGTTAAAAAGGCGACCTTTAGGGAATTTACTACCTGGCACTAATTCAATAGCGCAGTCATAGCTCCTATGGGGAGGCAAGGATGCAGATTTACTTTCGCTAAACACATCAGAAAAATCAAACAAAAAGTCAGGAACATCCTCAGCCTGGGGGAGGCAGAAAAAACAGGAGTGTTGGTATTAACACATTGGCAGCCCCAACTGGTTACAGACACAGATTTCCAATCCAAAACAGGATTATGAGACTGTAACCAAGGGAAACCCAGCACGATAATGTCATGCAGATTATATAGAACCAAAAATTTGCAGCACTCCTGGTGATCAGGTTCAACCCTCATTATCACCTGAGTAGAAAACTGGGGTTTATTCTCAGCCAAAGGGGTAGAATCGATCCCCAGTAAAGGAATAGACTTCTGTAGGGGTATCAAGGGAAACCCACAATGTTTAGCAAAATCATAATCCATCAGGTTAATAGCTGCTCCAGAATCAACGAAAGCCTGAGCAGAAAATGAGGACAGAGAGCATATCAGAGTGACAGTTAATAAAAACTTAGTCTGAACACTACCCAAGACAACTGAGCGTGCAAAACGTCTTCCCCGCTTAGGGCAGACTGAAATAGCATGAGAGGCATCACCACAGGAGAAACATAACCCATTGCGCTTTCGAAACTCATGACGCTGTGCCCCAGACACCACTCTATCACACTGCATGGGCTCAGCAGCTGGCTCACAAGGCAACACCACTCCACGCATACTTCTCCGCTCACGCAAACGTCTGTCAATTTGAATCGCTAATGACATAGAATCATTGAGACCAGAGGGACAGGGAATCCCACCATAACATCCTTTACATTATCCGACAGACCCTTCCGGAAAAGGGCCGCCAAAGCGTCGTCATTCCATTTGGTCAGGACTGCCCACCTACGGAATCTCTGACAGTATAACTCAGCGTCATCAAGCCCCTGATTTAATGCCAACAAGGCTTTTTCAGCTTGATCAGTGACATTAGGCTCATCGTACAATAACCCCAAAGCCTGAAAAAATGCATCAACATCACTCAAAACAGGATCCCCAGGTATCAGGGAAAAAGCCCAATCCTGAGGATCGCCGCGCAGGAGAGAGATGATAATTTGAACCTGCTGCGCTGCGTTTCCTGAGGACTTAGATTTTAAGGCAAGAAACAATTTACAATTATTTTTGAAATTCTGAAACTTAGCTCGATCCCCTAAAAACAAATCTGGCATGGGAATCCTAGGTTCCACAACAGGCAACCTAGCAAGATAGATAGCAATACTCCGAACCTCAGTGGCAAGCTGATCCACACGGCCAGACAACTGTGCAAACTCCATTGGGAGAAAAGATCCTCCCCAGCACCCAGAGATACAGAGGTAAAAAAAAAAAAAAAAAATGCAACAAACAGAAAAATATCTCTGACAACTTTTCTTCCTTCAAAATATTTTTTCCCTTCTGTGAGTACCATACAATTTTTTAGGCCGGTGATACTGTTATGTTACGGTAGCTGAGGAGTGCAGGTAAAAAAGGAAATACACCAGAGCAGTTGGAATCTATGAGATTGCAGTACCCTGACTAACCACCGCAACTAGAGGCAGCCGTGGAGCGTTCCTACGTTGGTCCTAGACGCCTCGTCACAGCCTGAGAAACTAACTACACCTAAAGATAGAAATAGGAAAGCTATCTGCCCCGGAGCAGAACCCCAAAGATAATAGAAAGCCCCCAAACATGTAATGGCGGTTAGACAAGAGGAAATACTGACACAGAAAGAAAATAGTATGAGCAAACGCTGGGGCCCAAACTATCTAAATACAAAAGGACAGGAAGGGTACTTACTGCAATCCCAGAAAACCCTGAAAAACACCAACACTACTAATTTCAAAAACACCTGAGATCACACGACCTCTTCCACCTAAATTAGTTCTCTGGTGTAACAAAAACAAAACAGCAGCCACTGAAAAAACTGGAAAAAGCAAAAGTACAAAACACAGTGGCTGGACTAAACTGAGAGGGCAGAAGCCCCCGGAGGGACCCTGAAGGCCCCCACAGAAGTGCAGGACAAAATGCAAAAATATAGCAAAAACACAAAATAAGAAATTGTCTTATCTGATAGCAGGAGATGCAGACACGACACAGCAGGCTACAAGGGAAACTGGAAAGAAGGATTCAGACCAGAACAATTGATCACCGGCAACCCTGATGGGAAAATGACTCCCTTATAAAAGACCAATCAGTAACACCTGATTCCCAGTCCTCACAATCCTCACTAGTACCGCTTGTAACCACCAGAGGGAGCCTCTGCTCAGAACTCATCTCAAACCCATTCACAACAGATCAGGTAATGTGGAAAAATATTGTACTCACTTCCGACGGTGGTCTACTCAGGTGGGGTGGAACGATTCAGCTTTGAAAAGTTTGTTTCTTGCAGGGCTAAGTGAAAGGGTTAAAGATTTGCTGATTGCTTATCCCATACCTGGTAACTTGCAAGAGGCTATGCAATTAGCTATACGGGTGGATAGGAGACTGCGTGCAAGGGTTAATGAGAGTAAATCCTATGTCATGTCAGTCCCAAGTCTTGAGAGGGTCTGTACTGACATTGGAGAGCCCATGGAGATTGGAGCGATGGCACCTCGCTCTCAGGAAAAAAGAAGGATTGTGCTTTTATTGCGGCAAATCTGACCATTTCATTAAGAACTGTGTGCTTCGTATTAACAAAGAAAAAAAAAGGTCAGTTCCGCCCGTATAGCCTGTTTAAATACTAAGGGCGTCTTTCTTTCTGCCTCTACTACTGCGGCTCAGGAAAAATTAATGGATTTTCGGCTATTTTTCGATTGTGGGTCAACTCTGAATGTGATTGATGGGGGATTCTTGGAAAAACTTAAATTAAAACCCAAACCTTTGTCATCCCCTATTGCCGTGGTTTCTGTTGATGGCTCTCCCTTGAAGGATGTTACTCACAAGGTCTGTGAATTTCCCCTCACTATTAATGGTGTTCACCAAGAGAATTTGGATTTGGTAGTATTGAATAATTTACCTTCTTCGGTAATTTTGGGGTTACCCTGGTTAAAATTGCACAATCCTGTTCTGGATTGGTCTACTAATGAAATTAAGTCCTGGAGTTCTAAGTGTTATGACAAGTGCTGTAACGGGCGTATTGCTGCCGTGGATAAAGGGGAACTACCTGTACCTATTCAGGATTTTTGGAAAGTTTTTTTCTGAGAAGGAGTCGCAGATTTTACCTCCCCATAGAGACTATGATTGTACTATTGAATTTGTCCCTGGAGCGACTCTTCCTAAAAGTCGTTTATTTAATCTTACTATTCCTAAGAGAAAGGCTTTGGAGGAATACATACAGACAAGCTTGGCCACCGGTCACATTAGGCCTTCCAAGTCTCCTGTGGCTGTTGGATTTTTTTTTGTTAAAAAAAAGGACGGCGGTTTACGTCCTTGTCTGGACTTTCGTGAGATTAATAAAATTACTGTGCGCAATCCTTACCCGCTGCCATTGATTCCTGATTTGTTTAACCAGTTAGCGGGGCCAAGTGGTTCTCTAAAATTGATCATCGGGGGCATACAATTTGTTGCGCATGAAGGAGGGTGACGAATGGAAGACTGCTTTTAACACTCCTGTGGGTCATTTTGAGAATCTGGTTATGCCTTTTGGCCTTACCAATGCTCCTGCATTTTTTCAGAATCTTATTATTGACATCCTTAGACCTTTGATCGGCAAAAATGTGGTTGTGTATTTGGATGACATTTTGATTTATTCGCCGGCTCTGGAGTCTCATTGGTGGAGCGTTCGTGAGGTATTACTGTTATTGAGTGACAATTCGCTTTTTGCTAAGCAGGATAAATGTGAGTTCGCTGTACAGAGAATTAGTTTTTTGGGCTACATTATCTCCAGCGAAGGTTTTGAGATGGACCCGGTGAAAGTTCAAGCTGTGCAGGAATGGCCTAGGCCTATTGGTTTGAAATCGTTACAGAGGTTTTTGGGTTTCGCCAATTATTATAGAAAATTCATTAAAAATGTTTCTATTATTGTCAAACCACTGACCGATCTCACCAGGAAAGGTGCTAATGTGGTTCAGTGGACTACTGAGGCCATTGAAGCTTTTGTGTTTTTGAAGGAGAGGTTCAGCTCTGCTCCCATCCTTATGCAGCCTGATGTGACTAAACCGTTTTTGGTTGAGGTTGATGCTTCTTCTGTGGGGGTCGGCGTGGTGTTGTCTCAGGAAAACACGGATGGAGTACATCCTTGTGCATTTTTTTCAAAAATTTTTCTGAGACTGAACTGAATTATGATATTGGTAATCGGAATTGTTGGCCATTAAACTCGCATTTGAGCACTGGCGGCATCTCTTGGAAGGTGCTGAATTTCCCGTTCAGGTTTTCACTGATCATAAAAATCTGGTCTATCTTGATGCTGCCAAATGCTTGAATGCCCGTCAGGCTAGGTTGGCAATGTTTTTCTCGCGGTTTAATTTTTCCGTTACTTACATCCCAGGTACTAAGAATGTGAAAGCCGATGCTTTGTCTCGCAGCTTTTCTCCAATGGTTGGTGCTGAGGAGGAGGAGAACATTTTACAAGAAGGGGTTGTGATTGCTGCTTTGGACTCTGTGTTGGAAGATGAGATTCTTAAAGCACAGGAGAATGCCCCATCTAACACTCCCCATGGGAGGTTGTTTATGCCTGGGACCTTTAGGAGAGATTTGCTTGTTGAGTGTCATGAGTCTCGGTTGGCAGGTCATCCTGGAATCTCTGAGACCAAGAGACTTGTGGGTCGCAGTTTTTGGTGGCCTGGATGGCAGAAGGAAGTCATTAAGTGGGTGCGTCAATGTACTGTGTGTGTTTAATCTAAGTCTTCACATACTCCTGCTGCGGGGTTGCTTTGCCCTCTGGAGGTTCCTAGTGCTCCTTGGACACATTTGGCTATGGACTTCATTACTGACCTTCCCCCCTCTGAGGGTTTCACTGTCATCTGGGTGGTCGTGGACCGTTTTAGCAAGATGTGTCACTTGGTACCTTTCATCAAACTGCCCTGCGCTAAGACTCTCGCTAAGGCCTTTGTCAAGGAATTGTCAGACTACATGGCGTTCCTACTGACATTGTTTCTGATAGGGGACCTCAGTTCGTGGCTCGTTTTTGGCGCGCCTTTTGTGACAGGTTGGGAGTTCATTTGTCGTTTTCATCTGGATATCATCCTGAGTCTAATGGCCAGACAGAAAGGAAAAATCAGGATGTTGAGCAGTTCTTGCGTTGTTGTGTGGCAGACAATCAAGAGGGGTGGTCTGAGTTTCTGCCACTTGCTGAATTCGCTCTTAACAACTATACATCCTCTTCTGCTGGTTGTTCGCATTTTTTTTGTTGTACTGGGAGACATCCGTCGTTTGGGTCATTCTCCAAATTGGTATCGGCCGTGCCTGATGAGGAGAATTTTTCCGGTGATTTGGAAAGAGTTTGGACGGATGTGGTAATCTTCAGGAGGCTAACAGAAAATCTAAAAGGTACTTTGATAGGAAACGGCAAGAGGTTTTGTTTGCTATTGGTGACATGGTTTGGTTATTCTCTAAGAATCTGAGGTTGAGGATTCCTTCTAAAAAATTGGCTCCCAAGTTTGTAGGGCCCTTTAAGGTGCTTCAGGTTGTTAACCAATCGGCTGTTAGGTTGGAGGTTCCCACCTCCTGGAAGATTAATCCGGTGTTTCATGTTTCTCTGTTGAAAAGAGCTGATGTGTCGGATGGAGATGCCTCTGCCACTGTTCCCCCGGTGGTGGAGGACAGGGAATATGAAATTTCCCACATCCTGAATTCTAGACGGTATAGAGGGAGTTTGCAGCATTTCGTCGCTTGGAAGGGTTTTGGACCCGAGGATAACTCATGGGTGAGGGCGGATGATGTTTCTGCGTCCAGACTAGTCAGAGCGTTTCACAAGAGGTTTCCGGGTAAGCCTGGGCCTAGGGGATCCGGAGGATCCTCTTAGAAGGGGGGTACTGTTAGAACTCTCCTGTTAGTTTTTTTCTATCTTGCTGGTCACATGACCTTTGTGGCCTATTTAGTCCTGCTCCGCCCTTCTGGCTTTGCTGGACTTCATTGTAATTTCTACTCTTAAGCTAGCCGGGTGCTTTGTTACCTTACTCAAATAGTTTTGCTTGGTCTTCAGACAGCTATGTTCTATGTTGTTTTGTTTTTCTTTTTACTGCTACAACTTCTGTTAGGAGGTGTCCATCTTTTATCCCAGTCACTAGTGCTTGTAGGGATCCCTTCCTCGCATCTATAGGTCTTCGTTCAGACTAGCTGAGGACTTTAGCGGGTCTGATCGCAGGATCAGGTTCCCCGTTACATCGTAGGGATTGAGCTTAGTAGGGACAGATATCCCTTTCTTTCCTTAGTGCTTGTAGCAGAACATAACACTCATCACCGGAGAAGCCGGTATTCTAGGGGCTTATTTCAGCCAAGCCCTAACCACTTGCACCCAAATCTCCTCACCGGAGGTGCCGGTATTCTAGGGGCTTATTTCAGCCGAGCCCTAACCACATGCGTACATGATCACACTGGCGCATAGCACATAATGCAATTGATACTAGCGCATGGCGGCCCGGCCATGCCACCCTTTTATAGCAACAGCTACAGGACCTGCCAGAAACAAGGACCAATGAAACTGTTCCAGAACACCAGTAGTCACAGGACCTTCCTGGCGGACCAATAGGAGCTGCTGCAGTACCTGAGCATGTGACCCTGATCTCCAATGAGAGATCTCACCCTGGGCATGCTCAGAAGGGGAAAACAAGGACTTTGTCCTAAAGACGTCTGCTCGCCGCTAACCAGTACTGGCCACAATAGCAGAGCCTGGAGAGGCAGCAGTAATCCTCTGCACACTGTTAGACTGGGCGAGACGCTGGGACCGATGTCTAAGCTGAGAAGGATCCACTGCGGACGGAGATGGATGGGGACCGCAGCGAGACTGGTTCGAGACTCCCCTTGTGCAGCAGCAGGAACTCAAACCCTAACATGGCCCCCCTTCTCTGGGCCTCGCTGCGCTCAAAGGCAGCGATGAGCTGCGGAGTGTGAACATGCTTGGCAGCTCCCAAGACCTATCCTCAGGCCCATAGCCCCTCCAGTCCACCAAATAAAACTTTTTGCCCTGTACCACCTTACACCCTACCATGGTGTTCACCTCATGGTCATCCGTAGACGAACCCGATGTCCCGGCAGATGACTCGGAAAACCGGGACATGAGCACGGGTTTCAGGAGGGATACGTGAAAGGTGTCGGAGATACCCAGGCGTGGTGGAAGAGCCAAACGGTATACCACAGGGTTAACCTGCTCGAGGACCTTGAAAGGACCCAGGTAGCGGGGTGCCAACTTAGTGGACTCAACTCGCAGCCTAATGTTACGGGCGGAGAGCCACACCAAGTCCCCAGGAGCAAATGTTGGAGCGGGGCGCCGATGTGGGTCGGCGGAGGACCTCATCCTCTCCTTGGACGCCTGAATGGCATCCTGGGTACGGTCCCAAATGTCCCGTGCCTCCACAGCCCAGTCTGCCACCCTGGAGTCAGCGGAAGACACGAGCATGGGCACCGAACCCGCGGATGCTGACCGTAGTTTAGGAGGAATGGAGTCTGTCCGGTGGAATCAGCCACAGCATTGTTTAGTGCAAACTCAGCCCACGGTAGCAAGGATGCCCAGTCATCCTGCCTGGCTGAGACAAAATGTCGTAGATAGGTGACCAAGGTCTGGTTGGCCCTCTCTACCAACCCATTCGTCTCAGGATGGTACGCTAAAGAGAGATTTAACTCAATACTGAGTAGACACAAAGCTCTCTCCAGAACCGAGACGCAAAATGGGGACCTCGGTCACTGACAATTTTGTCCGGCATGCCGTGTAGACGGAAGATGTGCCTAACGAACAACGCTGCCAGAGCCCGTGCAGAAGGTAACCGTGGTAGCGGCACCAGATGCACCATTTTGGAAAAATGGTCGGTGATTACCCAAATGATGGTGCAACCTCGAGACTTGGGCAAGCCCACCACACAATCCATCCCAACCATCTCCCAGGGCCTGTCTGCCACCGGCAAAGGGTAAAGTAACCCAGCTGGCCGTTGTCTTGAAGACTTATTCTTGGCGCAGGAGGCACACGCCCGAACATAGTCCCCAACGTCACGGACCATATGCGGCCACCAGTATGTCCTCGCCAGCAATTCAGATGTCCTCTTTGCCCCAAAGTGTCCACCCACCCTGGACGAATGTGTCCAAGAGAGTACCTCCGGTCGCAAATTGGTAGGCACAAAAGTCTTGCCCGGGGGCACAGACTCTAGCGAAACCGGGGCCACTGGTCTCAGGCTCTCTGTGGGGACAATAAGCCGAGACTCCTCCACCTCCTCCTCAGAGGACACCACAGAGCGAGAGAGAGCGTCGGCACGAATGTTCTTCTCTCCCGAGAGGAAATGGAGTGTGAAATGAAACTGGGAGAAGAACAAGGACCATCTGGCCTGGCGAGAATTAAGCCGCTGGGCTGTCTGAAGATATACCAAATTCTTGTGGTCGGTGAAGACTTGGAAGGGAAAGCGAGCCCCCTCCAACAGATGTCTCCACTCAGAGAAAGCCAATTTCATTGCTAGCAACTCCCTGTCCCCGATGGAATAATTCCTCTCCGCTGGTGTGAAGGTCTTGGAGAAGAAAAAGCAAGGATGCTTTCGACCTTGAGCATCCTTTTGAAAGAGGACTGCTCCAGCACCAACGGATGAGGCATCCACCTCTAATATGAATGGCTTATCAACATCAGGGCGGCGTAGAATGGGAGCGCTAGCAAACTGAGACTTAATTGAGATGAAAGCCTTGGAGACTTCCTCAGACCACAATTTGGGATTTGCTCCCTTCTTGATGAGGGCTACCAAGGGAGCTACCAAAGTTGAGAAATGGGGAATGAACTGGCGATAATAATTAATGAACCCCATAAAGCGCTGCACCGCTTTAAGGGAATGGGGTTCTTGCCAGTCCATCACAGCTTGTAATTTGGCAGGATCCATAGCCAATCCCTGGGCGGAGATGATATAGCCCAGGAATGGTAAAGACTCCTGCTCAAACACGCATTTCTCCAACATTGCATAAGGGAATTTGCCCGCAAGAGGTCGAAGACTCTGCAGACATCTTTCCGGTGGGAGTCAATATCTGGAGAGAAGATGAGAATATCATCCAGATAGACCACGACCGAGGTGGAAAGCATATCCCGGAAGATGTCATTAACAAAGTCTTGGAAAATGGCTGGGGCATTACAGAGCCCGAAGGGCATCACCAGATATTCATAGTGCCCATCCCTGGTATTAAAAGCCGTCTTCCACTCGTCCCCCTCGCGGATGCGAATCAGGTTGTAAGCACCCCGCAGGTCTAATTTGGTAAATACCCTTGCTCCCCGGAGCCTATCAAAGAGCTCAGAAATTAAAGGCAGCGGGTATTTATTCTTAACGGTAATGGCATTAAGACCTCTGTAATCTATGCAGGGACGTAATTCTCCGTTCTTCTTTTGCACAAAGAAGAACCCTGCCCCAGCAGGTGACACTGACTTCCTAATGAACCCTCTTACCAGATTTTCCTGAATGTATTGGGACATAGCCTCCGTCTCCGGGAGAGAGAGAGGATAGACCCTTCCCCGGGGAGGTTCTGCTCCAGGCAAGAGGTCAATAGGACAGTCATAGGGGCGGTGAGGCGGAAGCGTCTCCGCAGCCTTTTTGGAGAACACGTCTACATAGGACCAATAGCACTTGGGAAGGGAAGTGAGATCTGCAGGTATCCCTGTAGTAGCAACCTGAACACACTCCCTCACACATCTACCTCTACAAGACTCACTCCAACCCCGTAACTTCCCAGAGGACCACTCAATATGTGGGGAGTGAAGACGAAGCCAGGGTACTCCCAGCAGAGCCTCATCTATACCCTCAGGAAGGACAAGGAAAGAAATAATCTCCTGATGGGAAGGAGACATAGCTAATGTGAGAGGGATTGTCTGATGTGTGATCTGTGAGGGCAGTATGGAGCCATTCACCACTCGAACAGTCACCGGTTTGGCGAGCATCACCTGAGGTATTGTGTGACGGAGAGCAAAAGCAGAGGACATAAAGTTCCCCTCTGCTCCAGAATCCACACAAAGCTCAACTGTTTGAGTGGATGGACCAAAAGAGATTGTCCCTTTAAAGGACAGCTTGGAGGCAAATGCTGCTGACTCTAGTGAACCTCCTCCCATGGTCATTAGACGCGAACGTGTTCCCGATCGCTGGGGACATCTATTGGCATAATGTCCTAACTGCTGACAATTGTTACAAACCACGGGCCGAGTCTTAGGTCCCGTTCGAACAACCTCCATGACCTCTGGGGAGTCGGGCGCCTGAATAGGAGATTCTAGAGGTTTGGCAAAGGTAGGAGCTAGCCGAAACCTCCGTCTACACTGGGCCCGCTCCAACCTCCGCTCGTGAAAGCGAAGGTCGATGCGGGTAGATATGGAGATAAGCTTCTCCAGAGAGGTAGGAATCTCCCTGGTGGCCAAGGAGTCCTTTACATGGTCAGCCAGACCTCTCCAGTATACCGGTATAAGGACCTTATGCGGCCACTCTAACTCGGAGGCCAGAGTTCGAAATTGGACTGAAAACTGACTGACCAAGCTCGAATCCTGTGACATTGCCAGCAGTCGGAGCGCTGAATCGTGGGTGACCTGAGGGCCTAAAAAGACCTTTTTAAGAGCCTCCAGAAACCGAGGAGCACTCCGCACCACGCGATCATCACGCTCCCACAGCGGCGTTGCCCATTCCAAAGCTCTGCCCGACAGAAGTGACACTATGAAACCCACTTGTGACCGCTCTGTGGGAAAACGTGCGGCCAGAAGCTCGAGTGGTATAGAGCACTGACTCACGAATCCCCCGACAATGTTTGCCATCACCAGAAAACTTGTCTGGAAGCGGAAGATGGGACAAGGTCGGAGCAGAGGTGTTGGAGGACAAACTGGCTGCTGCTGTGCTAGCAGCCTGAACAGTGACTGCAGTCACATCCACAGCTGAGGTTGTGCGCTCGAGAGCCACCAACCTACCCTCCAGCTGCTGAATGAACTGCCGTAGGCGCTGTTCGTCCGCCATTTTACTCGCCAGACCCTGGCGCTAGTATTATGTTAGGGTCTGCGGAACGCACCTAAAAGATATTGTAGAGAGGTGCGTTCGCATCCCGGGTCCACCGTGCAGGTGAAGCCCGCTGCTAGTAAGATGGTGAAAGTAGCAAACTCTGTTATCCCGCAGAGTCGCTAAAATAAACGCCATAGCACGCTGTGGCAGTAAGTGCGAACTCTGTTAATCCCCAGAGCCGCTAACGGGAATGCCACAGCGCTATATGGCGATAAGTGCGAACTCACTTAGCTTCAGTGAGCCACAAAGTAAAACGCTAGGGCGCTGAACCAGCATTACAAAGCGAACCCTGTTGCGTCACAGAACCGCTGAGAAAAAGACTGTGTCCTGTTAGACCCACAGATAACTGCTGTGCGGAGGGTGTTGATGACGACATGGCTGGATATCAATCTGTCATGATTAAGTAAGAATGACACCACTGGACACTTTAAAAGGAGGCTGGTGCTTGGCATCATTGTTTCTCTTCTGTTAACCGTGGTTATCTCTAAAGAAACACGTGCAGTCATCATTGCAATGCACAAAAATGGCCTAACAGGGAAGAGTATCGCAGCTATAAAGATTGCACCTCAGTCAACAATCTATCGCATCATCAAGAACTTCAAGGAGAGAGGTTCCATTGTTGCCAAAAAGGCTTCAGGGCGCCCAAGAAAGACCAGCAAGCGCCAGGACCGTCTCTTAAAAGTGTTTCAGCTGCGGGATCGGGCTACCAGCAGTGCAGAGCTTGCTCAGGAATGGCAGCAGCATCTGCACGCACTGTGAGGCGGAGACTCTGGGAGCAAGGCCTGGTCTCAAGGAGGGCAGCAAAGAAGCCACTTCTCTCCAGAAAAAACATCATGGACAGACTGATATTCTGCAAAAGGTACAGGCAGTGGATTGCTGAGGACTGGGGTAAAGTTATTTTCTCTGATGAATCCCCTTTTCGATTGTTTGGGACATCAGGAAAACGCCTCATTCGGAGAAGATAAGGTGAGCGCTACCACCAGTCTTGTCTCATGCCAACTGTTAATCATCCTGAAACCATTCATGTGTGGGGTTGCTTCTCAGCCAAGGGAATCGGCTCTCTCACAGTCTTGCCTAAAAACACAGCCATGAATAAAGAATGGTACCAGAATGTCCTCCAAGAGCAACTTCTCCCAACCCTCCAAGAGCAGTTTGGCGATCAACAATGCCTTTTCCAGCATGATGGAGCACCTTGTCATAAAGCAAAGGTGATAACAAAATGGCTCATGGAGCAAAACATAGAGATTTTGGGTCCATGGCCTGGAAACTCCCCAGATCTTAATCCCATTGAGAACTTGTGGTTAATCGTCAAGAGACGGGTGGACAAACAAAAACCTAAAAATTCTGACAAAATGAAAGCATTGATTGTGCAAGAATGGACTGCTATCAGTCAGGACTTGGTCCAGAAGTTGATTGAGAGCATGCCAGGGAGAATTGCAGAGGTCCTGAAGAAGAAGGGTCAACACTGCAAATATTGACTTGCTGCATTAACTCATTCTAACTGTCAATATAAGCTTTTGTTACTCATATGTTTGCAATTATTATATTTCTGTCTGTGATAAAAACATCTGTCAAACACACATAAAAACAAGAGGGCAGCAGATCATGTGAAAATATAATATTTGTGTCATTCTCAAAACTTTTGGCCATGACTGTAAGTCCTCGGGGAACGCAGCACAGCAGGTTCAAATTGTCATCTCCCTGTTGCGCGGCGACCCTCAGGATTGGGCCTTTTCCCTGACACCTGGGGATCCTGTTTTGACTGATGTTGATGTGTTTTTTCAGGCTCTGGGGTTGTTATATGATGAACCTAATGTTACTGATCAACCTGAGAAAACCTTGTTGACATTGAATCAGGGTCAGGAAGCTGCAGAGCTATATTGTCAGAAATTCTGAAAGTGGGCAGTCCTTACTAAATGGAATGATGATGCCCTGGCAGCTCTTTTTCGGAAGGGTCTGGCAGAGACTGTAAAGGACGTTATGGTGGTATTTCCTGTTCCCTCTGGTCTCAATGACTCTATGTCATTAGCTATTCAAATTGACAGACGTTTACGTGAGCGTAGAAATATGCGAGAGGTGGTGATGCCTTGTGAGCCAGCCTCTGCGCCCATGCAGTGTGATGGAGTGGTTTCTGGGGCTTAGTGTCGAGAGTTTCAAAAGCATAATAAGTTGTGCTTCTATTGTGGAGACGCTTCTCATGCTGTTTCCGTCTGCCCTAAGCGGGGAAGACGTTTTGCATGCTCAGTTGTTTTGGGTAATGTTCAGACTAAATTTCTTTTGACTGTTACCTTGATTTGCTCCGTGTCCACATTTTCGGCTCAAGCATTTGATGATTCAGGAGCAGCTATAAACTTGATGTATTTTGATTTTGCCAAACGTTGTGGTTTTCCCATTGTACCCCTGCGGAGGTCTATTCCTTTGCTGGGTATTGATTCTACCCCTTTGGCGGAGAATTAACACCAGTTTTCAACCCAGGTGATAATGTGGGTTGACCCGGACCACCAAGCGAATTGCAAATTTTTGGTGTTACATAATTTACATGACATTATTGTACTCGATTTTCCTTGGTTACAGACTCATAATCCTGTTTTGGATTGGAAGCCTGTGTCTGTGGTCAGTTGGGGTTGTCAATGTGTTCATAGTGACACTCCTGCTTTTTCTGCCTCTCCCCAGTCTCAAGATGTCCCTGACTATTTGGTTGATTTTTTTGATGTGTTTAGTGAGAGTAAGTCTGCATCCTTACCTCCTCATAGGAGTTATGATTGCGCAATTGAGTTGGTACCGGGTTGTAAATTTCCCAAGGGACGGCTCTTCAATTTATCGGTACCTGAGCATGATGCTATGCGATCTTATATCAAAGAATCCTTGGAGAAGGGTCCTCTTCACCCTTGGGCGCCGGCTTTTTCTTTGTGGCCAAAAAGGATGGTTCATTGAGGCCATGTATTGACTATTGTCTCCTTAATAAGATCACTGTTAAATATCAGTATCCGTTACCCCTGAATTCTGATTTGTTTTCCAGAGTGAAAGGTGCCAGTTGGTTTACCAAGCTTGACCTTAGGGGGGGCGTATAATCTTATTTGCATCAAGCACGGAGATGAATGGAAGATGGCGTTTAATACCCCTGAGGGGCATTTTGAGTACCTAGTGATGCCTTTTTGGGCTCACTAATGCCCCTTCCGTCTTCCAGTCTTTCATGAACTAAATTTTCCAGGATTTGGTGGATAAGTTTCCGATCGTTTATTTGGACGATATTTTGATATTTTCCAATGACTGGGATTCTCATGTGGAACATGTTCGGATGGTATTCCGGATTTTGAGAGAGAATGCTTTGTATGTTAAGGGATCGAAATGTCTCTTTGGCGTACAGAAGGTTTCGTTTTTGGGATTCATTTTGTCTCCATCTGCTATTGAAATGGACCCGGTCAAAGTTCAGGCCATTTGTGATTGGGTTCAGCCCACTTCATTGAAGGCTCTTCAGAGATTTTTGGGTTTTGCTAATTTCTACAGTAAATTTATAAGTAATTTCTCTGGTATTGTGAAACCACTGACTGATTTGACCAAAAAGGGTTCTGATGTGGTGAATTGGTCTCCTGAGGCAGTTTCTGGGTTTCAGGAGCTCAAGCGGAGATTCACTTCTGCTCCTGTTCTACGGCAACCTGATGTTTCTCTACCATTTCAGGTGGAGATAGATGCTTCTGAGATTGGTGAAGGAGCCATTTTGTCTCAAAGGGATCCTGTAACCTCTTAGATTAACCCTTGTGCCTTCTACTCCTGAAAGTTTTCCCCAGCTGAACGTAATTATGATGTGGGGAATCGGGAATTATTGGCTATGAAGTGGGCGTTCGAAGAGTGGAGACATTGGTTGGAGGGAGCCAAACATCAAGTTGTGGTCCTCAATGACCACAAAAACTTGATCTATCTCGAATCAGCCAAGCAATTGAATCCCAGACAGGCCAGGTGGGCCTTGTTTTTCTTGCATTTTAACTTTGTGGTCTCCTTCCTCCCGGGTACTAAGAATGTTAAGGCGGAAGCCCTCTCTAGGAGTTTCCTTGCGGATTCTATTGATGTGACTGAGCCTACAGCCATTCTGAAGGAGGGTGTTGTTTTTTCCGCTATCTCACCCGATTTGAGACTGGCCCTGGAACAATTTCAGGGGGATAAACCTGAACGTTGCCCTGCGAGGAAATTGTTTTTCCCAGACCAATGGAGAGAAAAAGTTATGTCTGAAGTCCATTGCTCTGCGTTGGCTGGTCATTCCGGTATTTTTGGTACTAGAGATTTGGTGAGTCGGTCCTTTTGGTGGCCTACTTTATCTCATGACTAGTGTTGAGCATTCCGATACCGCAAGTATCGGGTATCGGCCGATATTCGCGTTATCGGAATTCCGATACTTAATTCCGATACTTTTTCAATATCGTATACCGGAATCGGAAGTTCCCATAATTCTTTGAGAGGCAATGTGATTTTAGTCAGCCAATGAGGAATCCTACGAAGTGTGGGCACATCCTGTAATGCTGCGGTCATCTTAACTAATGGCATGGCTGTGATTGGCTGCTGAAATGATGTCAGAATGCACTATAAAAGGCGCCGCCGCCATTTTAGCGTCACTGTGCTGTGAATTCAGATAGGGACAGAACGCTACTCTGCTGACTCTGAGGGACAGTTAGAGATTGCGATTTAGTGTACTGTGCTGTAGGCAGGCTATCACCAACCGCTGTGTAAAGCTTCCTTTTGCCTGCAGTGTTGTTTTAACAGCTCTGCAAGGTGTGTGTGAGTGCAGGTGACGCTGCAGTTTGCTCTGCATCCAACGCTGTCTGTAGGCATCTGCACGTGTCACTCACAGACTCTTTTTTTTTTTCTTTAGTGTAATTCTAGCTGCTCCATTCAATAGAAATTATAGTGTAATGCGCTTCCATCCGTATCCAATACATTGGTTGCAAACACTATAGAAGTAGACAAAGGAGTAGCCTTTCACAGATTGTGGACAGTTGTGTTTCAGTGTTCACTTCAGTCTGTGTTTTTTATTTTTTGAGTGCATATCACGCTCCAGTTACTTGTTCAAGCACTGCTGCTTGTACTCTGCTGAGCGTGTCTCAGTGCCTCATCCTTTTCATTTTTCTCCAATTGGTGCTTCTCCATTATATTTGAAAAAAATCTAATCTATTAGTGTGACGCGCTTCCATTCGTATACAATACATTGGTTGCAAACACTATAGAAGTAGACAAAGGAGTAGCCTTTCCCAGATTGTGGACAGTTGTGTTTCAGTGTTCACTGCAGTCTGTGGTTTTTTTTTTTTGAGTGCACATCACGCTCCAGTTACTTGTTCAAGCACTGCTGCTTGTACTCTGCTGAGCGTGTCTCAGTGGCTCATCCTTTTCATTTATCTCCAATTGGTTCTGCTCCATTCCATTTAAAATCTAATCTATTAGTGTGACGCGCTTCCATCCGTATACAATACATTGGTTGCAAACACTATAGAAGTAGACAAAAGAGTAGCCTTTCCCAGATTGTGGACAGTTGTGTTTCAGTGTTCACTGCAGTCTGTGTTTTTTTTTTTTTGAGTGCACATCACGCTCCAGTTACTTGTTCAAGCACTGCTGCTTGTACTCTGCTGAGCGTGTCTCAGTGGCTCATCCTTTTCATTTATCTCCAATTGGTTCTGCTCCATTCCATTTAAAATCTAATCTATTAGTGTGACGCGCTTCCATCCGTATACAATACATTGGTTGCAAACACTATAGAAGTAGACAAAGGAGTAGCCTTTCCCAGATTGTGGACAGTTGTGTTTCAGTGTTCACTGCAGTCTGTGTTTTTTTTTTTTTTGAGTGCACATCACGCTCCAGTTACTTGTTCAAGCACTGCTGCTTGTACTCTGCTGAGCGTGTCTCAGTGGCTCATCCTTTTCATTTATCTCCAATTGGTTCTGCTACATTCCATTTAAAATAAATCTAATCTATTAGTGTGACGCGCTTCCATCCGTATACAATACATTGGTTGCAAACACTATAGAAGTAGACAAAGGAGTAGCCTTTCACAGATTGTGAATAGTTGTGTTTCAGTGTTCACTGCAGTCTGTGAGGTATTTTTTTTTTTTTAAATGCAGATCACGCTCCATTTACTTCTTCAACCACCGCTGCGTGTACTCTGCTGAGTGTCTGTCACTGGCTCATCCTTGTCATTTTTCTAAAATTGGTGCTGCTTTATTCTATTTAAAATAATTCAAATCTATTACAGTGACGTGCTTCCATCCGTATACAATACATTGGTTGCAAACAATATAGAAGTACACAAACGGGCCTTTCACAGCTACTGAACATGGGTTTTTAATTTTTAACTAAAATATGTATTTTTTCAAATGACACAAATATAAGTAATGTTGAAGAGGAATAGTCCTACATCCATTGTTTGCACAATATTACAGGTGTACATCATGTCCCTTAATCAACAATGTATTATTATATTTACTTGTATGCTTTTATTTAAAAGCCAAGAACACAGAAGGATAACCTTCGCACTGCAGCTGTTGTCAAAGTTCAACCCACATTATGCACTTCCAACAT
Organism: Oophaga sylvatica; assembly: GCA_033576555.1. Taxonomy (NCBI): domain Eukaryota; kingdom Metazoa; phylum Chordata; class Amphibia; order Anura; family Dendrobatidae; genus Oophaga; species Oophaga sylvatica. Next base: position 165,224,954 of record JARQOD010000001.1, on the reverse strand, counting down.
TGCAGCATTTGAGGCATGATGTGAGTTGGATTTGTCAAAGTTATGGAGTGAGAAGGTTCACCATCAGTACCCTATAGCATAAGTATGCTTTTGTGTTAGCATTTGTGTTAGACATGTGGATATCTGCCATAATATGTCACAATTATTTAGTTACAGATTTGTTACCAACACTAATCATTGAATGGTTTTAAATTTGACGTTTCACTTGTTTACAGCTTAGAAATAAGGGTGTAGCCTGATATCTATGTGTAGCACTAGCCACTTTAACATGTCATGTTTTTTTCAACATGTGTAGCTAGGTAGCAGTAATTTTTGCCGGACACACAGCAGGGGAACAGCAGGCGTTACTGAACCCCACAAACACATCATCGATTGTTTTGATCTGTGCATCCAACACTTCTGAGCCCAGGGTCAAGGAGGGTGTAGCCTGAGGCCTAGTATGAGATGTTTGAACTTTAATTTGAACTTTAATTTGGAGTTAGCAGCATTAATTTTTGTCAGACACGCAGCAGGGAACAGCAGGTGTTACTGAACCCCACTATCACTATAGCTTGTGTATTGGTCTGTGGACACGACACTTCTGAGCAGCAACTGGCAGTGTTGTAGCCCAGGGAGTATAGCTCAGGTGGTAGAAAGATGAACATAACAGGAGACATGGAAAACGTTGCCAACCAGTTAGTTAATCTGAAACCGGACAGGCAAATTCAGGCGAGATCCATGCCTAGTTCATTTTCAGAAAAGTAAGCCGTTCTACATTATCGGAGGATAGTCGCATGCAACGGTCTGTTAGTACACCACCTGCAGCAGTAAAGACGCGCTCCGATAATACACTGGCAGCAGGGCAAGCCAGCACCTCCAATGCATACTGGCTAAGCTCTGGCCATGTATCCAGCTTAGAGACACAAAACTTGAATGGGGAAGAGCCATCTGGGAGTACACTGAGAGGGCAAGACATGTAGTCTGTCACCATCTTACGGAAATGTTGCCTCCTGCTGACTGGAGCCGTCTCGGATGGTGTAGACATTGGTGGCGCTGCCACAAAACTTCGACACATTTGGAACATACTGTTCTTGCCCTGTGCAGAGGCGCTGCTTGTGCTCCCTCTTGTTGCAGAGCTGTCTCCACTGCCTCGACGCACAGAGCTGCTTTGTAAAGCAGTAGCAGCAGCAGTGCTCTCGGCTGGAATGGAGAACATTATGGATTGCACCAGTGTGTCTTGGTACTTCCGCATTTTACGCTCCCGGTTCAACGGTGTGATGAGGCTTTGTAAGTTGTCCCGGTAGCGAGGGTCTAGGAGGGTGTACACCCAATAATCAGACGTGGTGTGAATGTGTTCGATGCGGCGGTCGTTTCTCAGCCACTGCAGCATGAAATCAACCATGTGCTGCAGACTCCCAACTGGCCAAGAAACGTTGTCCCCTGCAAGAGGCGTCATCTCTGCCTGCTGTGCATCACCCCACCCTTGGTCTACATACTGACTAGAGCATTGTCTACCTCCCTCTGGAGCGATGTCTTCCTCCTCCATTGACTCCTCCTCATCCTCCTCACAAAGTCCTTCAAATACATATAAATTTACAAAATTTAAAACTCAAAATTTAAAAACTTTGTATCATAATTCTGTAACATCAGTTTATGGAAACACAATAGCATTACAAAAGGATAGACAAAAAATGTACATTATGTGCTTTGTAAATACATTAAAAGTTTGTAATGGTTATGAAAATATAGACAGCGACTCTGGAGGTTCAATTGTTGATACAGCATGGTACTTTGAAAGTCCTCCAGCCCTTTGTGAGGAACCACGTTGCGCTGACTGTCCAGAAGGTGATGGAATTTGTGACTCCTCATCCTCCACCTCTTCCAAAACCTCATGCCTTAGTGCTTGCAGTGTTTTTTGAAGCAGGCAGATAAGGGGGACAGTCAGGCTGACTAGTGCATCATCTGCACTCGCCATCCGCGTTGACTCATCAAACGCACGCAAAACGTGGCAGATATCCTTCATAGAGTTATTCGCCACTCATTACACTGGCAGTGGCTGCCCATTCATTATAGGATCCAATTCTAATTACTGGTTCTCACCAACAAAGCTCTCCACAGCGCAGCACCCCCCTACATCTCCTCCCTTATTTATATTTATCGGCCTAACCGACTGCTGCACTCTGCAAACGACCTTCGACTAACCTCTGCACTAATCCGTACCTCCCACTCCCAACTCCAAGACTTCTCCCGCGCTGCGCCAATCCTCTGGAATGCTCTACCCCAAGAAATTAGGACTATCCGCAATTTGGATGGTTTCAGGCGCTCCCTCAAAACACATTTGTTCACAGTGGCCTATCACATTCACTAATCAAAGTCATTCTATGTGTAATTCTGTGTGTGTAGCCCATTCACTATCTCCATGCATCCCTCACTCCCTTAAAATGGCTGGACCATCATTGTAAAAACACCATTGTATATAAACACCTGTACTTTGTATCTCCCCCACCTCATTGTAGATTGTAAGCTTTCACCAGCAGGGGCGGCTGATTTTGCTTTAATTATTGTATTGTTAACGTTGTTACTTATGACTTGTGTTTTGAAACTGTTAAACTGTAAAGCACTGCGGAATATTATGGCGCTATATAAATAAATAATATTATTATTCTTATTATAGAGGCCCACTCAGTAGTGGTGAAGTGTGAACGGCGCAAATTGCGAGTTGACTGCGCCTGATGCAGCTGATACTCCATTACTGTTGGCTGCTGCTCACACAACCGCTCCAACATATGTAACGAGGAATTCCACCTGGTGGGTACGTCACATATGATGCGATGTTCATGAAGGTGAAATCTGCGTTGCAGAGCTGCAATCAGCGATCTGGCCATGCTGGAACGTCGCAAGTGAGCGCACTCTAGGCGGACCTTGTGCAGCAGTGCATCAAGATCCGGATAGTCCCTCAAAAAACTCTGCACGACCAAGTTGAGCACATATGACAGACATGGTATGTGAGTGAGGTTGCCAAGGCCCAGAGCTGACACCAGATTTCGGCCATTGTCACACACTACCAAGCCTGCCTGTAGATTCTCTTCCAAAAACCACACGTCGCTCTCCTGCTTTATGGCATTACAGAGCTCCTGCGCTGTGTGGCTAAGATTCCCCATGGAAATTAATTTCAGGACGGCCTGTTGACATTTGGACACGGCTGTGCTCATATCGGTCGCAACAGGTAAACGTTCACGGGTCCATGTGGAGGTAGACCGTGACGGCTCCTGCAGCGATGATTCTGAGGAACTGGAGTAGGAGGAGGAATCAATGTGTACAGACTTGATTCCTGCAATCCTTGGAGTTGGCAGAACACGTACAGCGCCACTCGCAAGATCAGTACCCGGCTGCACAACATTGACCCAATGGGCAGTGAGGAAAAGGTATTGTCCCTGGCCATGGGTGTTAGAACCCTCTTGTTAGGTTTTGTTTCAGTTTGCTGGTCACATGACCTTTTTTCCCTATTTAGTCTGGCTCCGCCCTTCTGGCTTTGCTTGACTTCATTGTATTATCTACTGTTAAGCTAGCCGGGTGCTTAGGTGCCTTAATCTGTCAGTTTTGCTTGATGTTAGGATCACAAAGTATTTATTTTTCTGTTTAATTATCCATGCTACAATTTATGTTAGGAGGTGTCCACCTTTTCTCCCAGTCCCTAGATCTTGTAGGGATTACTCCCTCGCAACTATAGGTCTTCGTTCACACTAGATGAGGACTTTAGCGGGTCTGGTCGCAGGATCAGGTTCCCCGTTACATCGTAGGGATTCAGCTTAGTTGTATTGTAGGGACAGAATTCCCTTCTTTCCTTACTGGTTGTAGCAGATCATAACAATGGGTACTGGTCCACGCATCGGTGGTCAGGTGGACCTTGCTACTGAGGGCTTTTAGTAGCGCATGTTTAATTTTTCCCTCAACATGCTTTTGCAGACCAGGGACGGCTTGCCTGCTGAAATGAAATCGGCTTGGCACATTGTATTGTGGGACTGACAATGATATTCAGTTACGGAAACTGTCTGTCTCCACCAGCCTGAATCACAGCATTTCAAGGGACAGGAGTTTTGCAATGCCAGCATTCAGAGCCTGTGCTCGTGCATGGTTTGCGGAGTATGGCCGTCTTTTATCCCATGCCTGTGCTACCGATGGCTGTTTTGTGGCCTGGGAGTGTGAGGATGACAGGGAACTTGCTGCTGTGTGTGGAATAACAGTTTGTCTCTGGACAACAGTGGCCGAGGTTCTTCCATGGCGATCCTGTGAGGAAGCAGAACCAGATGTGTGTGAGCTCGATGAAGAGGCTTCAACACAACCTGAAGATGTAGGTGCTGCTGTAGGTTGGCCTACATCTCCAGTGTGTCTTTGTAACTCAACTACGTGCTTTGTCCGCACATGTTTCCACATATTTGTGGTATTGAGTAGTGTTGAGCATTCCGATACTGCAAATATCGGGTATCGGCCGATATTAGCTGTATCGGAATTCCGATTCCGAGTTCCGATATTTTCGTCTTATCGGATACCGGAATCGGGATTGTCACTGTCACTGTCAGTGTCCGTCGGTCGGGTCTGTCAGGAGTCAGCGGCACTTACCTGGCAGAAGATCTCCGGCGGTCACATCCCGGACTGCTTCATGGCCGCCATCTTCTTTCCCCGGCGGTCACATGCAGTTTCTCGCGATAACTGCAGTGACTGCTGGGTAATCCCGGCCGTAAAGCAGTCAGTCCGATGACGTCACCGCCGGGGAAGCAGGTAATCAGCTGTGCTGCGTCGCGATGACAGGCTCTGCCTGTCATTGCGATGTAGCAGAGCTGGATCGTCGTGGGACTGTCGTTACTATGGACTGCGTCGGACAGGTGGTATACTGTTGGTTTGTTTTTTTTCTTTTTTTACAGGAGATCGATGGCGTCGCAGGAATGAGAGTGTAATAAAAGAAATGAAAACTGTGTTGTCTCTTTTATTTCATTAAAATACTTTTTTCTTGCTTTGTCTTTTTTTTATACATTTAATAACTTTGGGATTAATAATGGATCGGTGTCTTATTGACACCTCTCCATTATTAACCGGGCTTATTGTCACCGTGCAATCAACGGTGACAATAACCCCTTATTACCCCGCTTGCCACCGCTACAGGGCAAGTGGGAAGAGCCGGGTAAAGTGCCACAATTGGCACATCTTTTGATGCGCCAAATGTGGGGCTGCTGTAGCCTGGTATTATCAGGCTGTTGAGGGCCAAAATCCATGGGCCTTGACAGTCTTTTAATACCAGGCCGCAGCAGTCTGCATTTTACTTGGCTGGTTAACAAAAATAGGGGGGATCCCCACGCCGTTTTTTTTTTCGAGGGGATCCCCTATTTTTGTTAACCAGCCAAGCTAAGCAGACTGCTGTGGTCTGGTATTATCAGGCTTGCAAGGTCCATGGATATTGGATCCTTACCAGCCTGAAAAACCAGGCCTCAGCGGTCTGCTTCATCTGGCTGGTTAACAAAAATAGGGGGGACCCCACGCCAATTTTTTTCGAGGGGATCCCCTATTTTTGTTAATCAGCCAAGATATGCAGACTGCTGTGGCCTGGTATTATCAGGCTGGCAAGGTCCATGGATCTTGGCTCCTTAACAGCCTGAAAATCCAGGCCTCAGCGGTCTGCTTCATCTGGCTGGTTAACAAAAATAGGGGGGACCCCACGCCAATTTTTTTCGAGGGGATCCCCTATTTTTGTTAATCAGCCAAGATATGCAGACTGCTGTGGCCTGGTATTATCAGGCTGGCAAGGTCCATGGATCTTGGCTCCTTAACAGCCTGAAAATCCAGGCCTCAGCGGTCTGCTTCATCTGGCTGGTTAACAAAAATAGGGGGGACCCCACGCCAATTTTTTTCGAGGGGATCCCCTATTTTTGTTAATCAGACAAGATATGCAGACTGCTGTGGCCTAGTATTATCAGGCTGGCAAGGTCCATGGATCTTGGCTCCTTAACAGCCTGAAAATCCAGGCCTCAGCGGTCTGCTTCATCTGGCTGGTTAACAAAAATAGGGGGGACCCCACGCCATTTTTTTTTCGAAGGGAACCAATATTTTTGTTAATCAGTTCCCTCTGACGTCACTGATTGTGTCCCTGGCTGACCTGAAGTGAAAGTGGAAAGCAATCAATTAAGCTTTCCACTTAAGGGCCCGTCTCACATAGCGATATCGCTACCGAGATCGCTGCTGAGTCACTAGTTTTGTGACGCAGCAGCGAGCTCACCAGCGATATCGCTGTGTGTGACATTCAGCGACGATCAGCCCCCCTGCCGGGTATCGCTGATCGTCGCTGAAATGTCAGGACCTTTTTTTGATCGCTGGTTTCCCGCTGACAGGCACACATCGCTGCGTGTGACAGGCGGGAGACCAGCGATCCGCTGGTAACCAAGGTACACAGCGGGTTTCCAGGCGCGGGGCTGTGCCTAGAAACCCGCTGTGTACCTTGGATACCAGCGCCCTGATGCAGGGAGCTGGTATCCAAGGTACACAGCGGGTTTCCAAGCGCTGCGCGGTGCCTGGAAACCCGCTGTGTACCTTGGTTACCAGCGGATCGCTGGTCTCCCGCCTGTCACACGCAGCGATGCGTGCCTGTCAGAGGGAAACCAGCGATCAAAAAAAGGTCCTGACATTTCTGCGACGATCAGCGATACCCGGCAGGGGGGCTGATCGTCGCTGAATGTCACACACAGCGATATCGCTGGTGAGCTCGCTGCTGCGTCACAAAACTAGTGACTCAGCAGCGATCTCGGTAGCGATATCGCTATGTGAGACGGGCCCTTAAGCGATGTTACCCGCAGTGTCGCTGTCCCAGATCGCTGCCTGAGCTGCCTGTTTGGCAGCTCAGCAGCGATCATGTAGCGATACACCAGCGATCCTGACAAGTGCATATCGTTGTCGGGATCGCTGGTGTATCGTTATGTGACACCCAGCCTTTACTCTCCTGTCAGGCAGGAGAGGAACTCATTCATTTGGGGTTTACTGTGAGGCTGCAGCATTAGCTGCGGTCCCTGCAGTAAACATTAACCCTTTCTGAAGGATTTCACCGTGGGACCTGACTGTGCATGGGATAGGTAAGAATAATTTTGCTTTTTTATTTTATTTTTATTACAGGAAATGGTTTTAGCAGGTAAATAAAATATGGTCAAAAACTGTGTGATTATTTCATTAAACTTCTTTTTTATTAAAGTGTGTGTGTTTGATTTTTCTTTCATACAATAGGATTAATAATTGATAGTTGTCTAATTGACAGCTCTCAATTATTAACCTGGCTTAAAGTGACCTTTCAATTGCAAGGTCATTTTAACCCCTTATTAACCCATTCGCCACCGCTACAGGGCAATGGGAATAGACGGGCAAAGTGCCAGAAAGGGCAAATCTAATTAGAGATTTTCCCTTTCTGGGGTGTCTGGGGGCAGATGTTAAGTAGCCGGGGGGGGCCAAAAATAATGGTCCCTCTCTGGGCTATTATTATCTGCCCCCACTCACTGGCTTTGTCTGTCTGGTTGCGAAAATAGGGCCGGAGCCCACGCATTTTTTTTCAGCAATTTTACACCTCATATATATATATATACATGTCATTGAATTTGTGACACATATATATATATATTTATATTTGTAGTTCATACACTTCTACATAGTATAATAGCCGCTAATTCAATTGCCGGCTTTTGTGAAAATGCAGAACCCGACATGAAATGACACTTGGTGTACATAGGGTTAACCATGTCTTTTCATGTCCTTTGCTATCTAATTTGCACAAACAATTAAATCAGACTATGTGTGCAAAATTTCACACCTGTAGGGGTTAATTAAAGGTGTAAATTCGTAGCAAAAAAGTCCGTTTTTTTTACAACGAATTTACACCTTTAATTAACCCTACAGGTGTGAAATTTTGCACACATAGTCTGATTTAATTGTTTGTGCAAATTAGATAGCAAACGACATGAAAAGACATGGTTAACCCTATGTACACCAAGTGTCATTTCATGTCGGGTGACCCGACATGAAATGACACTTGGTGTACATAGGGTTAACCATGTCTTTTCATGTCCTTTGCTATCTAATTTGCACAAACAATTAAATCAGACTATGTGTGCAAAATTTCACACCTGTAGGGGTTAATTAAAGGTGTAAATTCGTAGCAAAAAAGTCCGTTTTTTTTACAACGAATTTACACCTTTAATTAACCCCTACAGGTGTGAAATTTTGCACACATAGTCTGATTTAATTGTTTGTGCAAATCAGATAGCAAACGACATGAAAAGACATGGTTAACCCTATGTACACCAAGTGTCATTTCATGTCGGGTGCTTCTGTCTTTTCACTGAAGCCGGCTTTACCCGGCAATTGAATCAAAGGATATTTTACTATGTAGAAGTGTATAAACTATACATATATGTATATATATATGTCACAATGACATGTATATATATATATATGTATTCTATGTGTGTATATTTAGTGTTTACAAGGAAAGAATGGGGTTTTTTTAGTTGCGATATTTTGTTCCCATAGACTTACATGGGACTTCCGGTATCGGTATCGGGTATCGCCGATTTTTTAGTGATATCGGCGATACCATTCCGATTCCGATACTTTAGGATATCGGAAAGTATCGCTCAACTCTAGTATTGAGGTGACTGACACTTTTAGCTATTTTTAATTTTTGATTACACAGCTTGCATTTCACATAGCAAATATCATGTGCAAGTGTGTGAAAAAAGGACCACGCAGTGCAAGTCCTGGGAGCGCACGTTTTGACTTTTGGAAGACAACTGCTCCGAACAGGTGCCAAACTGGAGGCTACAGGCAACCGAGTCTGCAGCCTAACTCTCCCTCCTGTTTGTACCGTTGGGGCAATGTCTTCCTCTATCTTCCTTCTATCACTAACCATTTCTCTAGGCCTCTCCCAGCTTTCAACCAAAGTACTGGTTCTCAGCCACAAAGCTATCCACAGTGCAGCACCCCTCCTACATCTCCTCCCTCATTTCTATCTATCGGCCTTACTCGACTGCTGCGCTCTGCAAACGACTTTCGACTAACCTCTGCACTAATACGTACCTCCCACTCCCGACTCCAAGACTTCTCCTGCTCTACGCCAATCCTCTGGAATGCTGTACCCCAAGAAATTAGGACTATCCACAATTTGCATGGTTTCAGGCGCTCCCTCAAAACACATTTGTTCAGAGCGGCCTATCACATTCACTAATCAAAGTCATTCTATGTATTCTGTGAAAGTGTGTGTGTGTCTCTAGCCCATTCACTATCTCCATCCCTCAGTCCCTTAAGATGGCTGGAACATCATTGTAAATGCACCATTGTATATAAACACCTATACTTTGTATCTCCCCCATCTCATTGTACATTGTAAGCTGTCACGAGCAGGGGCGACTTATTTAGCTTAAATTATTGTATTGTTAACGTTGTTACTTATGACTTGTGTTCTGAAACTGCTAAACTGTAAAGCGCTGCGGAATATGATGGCGCTATATAAATAAATATTATTATTATTCCTCTGAGCTGCTCCCACCACCTTCCTGTTCCTCATGCCATGTTGGGTCTTGGACCTCATCATCTCCACTACCCTCTTCCAACACCTGCTGTTGGGTGGTCTGGCCAGCACCATGCTCAACAGAAACTGGCACCTGGGTCTCATCATCATCAGATGCGTTCTGCGGTGTGCTGACCATCGGCACTGTCTCACCCGCCTCTTCAGATTCAGAGAGACACAGCTGTTGCGCATCACTGCATACTCCCTCTTCACATTACAGAATGCTGCTTGGCTGGGCCCCTGTTTGCAAGCCAATAGATTCTGAGAACAGAAGCAGACACTCAGCTGGCTCCTGTACAGAACTCTCTGACTGCCTGGGCAATTTGCCAGGCGGTGAAGAGACAGATGGTTGCCCAACAGTGCTGTGGTCCTGAGAGGAGGTGGAAGCAATTGAAGTCGATGCATTGGCTGACATCCAAACAACAACGGCTTCAATTTGTTCTTCCCGCAGCAGGGGGGTACTCCGAGCTCCTACAAAAGTGCGCATAAAGGAACGCTCACGGGGAAAACTGGTGGATGCTGTGTCACTGGGGCCGCAGCAGCCACAGAATCCCCACGTCCTCTCCCTGAAGAAACTCCACGACCACGTGCCTTACTCCCTGCCTTCTTCATCTTGGTAGATTGATAAAGAAAGTCTGAAAAGTTATAAGGTCTAAGTGTGGTTATTCCGCAGAGACTGCAGTGAACACTGCACACAACTGTTCACTACCCAATGCGTCTCAGCAGGAAGGCAGTCTGTGCGTCAAAACAAAGGCACAAGCATACATCCATGTACCCTGTTTATAAAGCTATATAAAAAAAATTATGTAGTAGTGACGCACACTTTATTGAGGTATATACATCGCCATTCACCATCTGTGGCTATGCAGTCTCATCTATATATACCTTATCTATCTGTTGTCATGCTTCCAAGTCGACAGTCAGCCATAAATAGCAATTTTCACTATGCACTATGCACTTTTTAAAGGTTATGTTTGTTAATAAAAATGATTATTGCCACATATTATGAGTATTACATGATGGAAATTGTATAATTTTGTATAAAATATTTAGTGACATTATTCAGCAAATGGAACATTTTAGTAATATCACAGATTACTTGTAATGCTGATGATGTTTTGAAGTCAGACATTCATTGTCTATACAATAAAAATGGTGTACATACTGTTACTTATCCATCATTAATGGATTCAGATATGTACTTGTATGCTTTTATGTACAACCGTATAGCAGATTCCTTAACTAATTTATTTTGTGGTTTGCATTGCTGTTCAACATGTTAATGTATGTGTTTATGTTTGTCAATTCTTTATTTATCTAGATATTAGTTTAAATGAAATCATCATCTTATGGTAGTAAAGGTTATCTTTCTCTTGTTTGAAGTATAGACATTTAAAATTGACAGGTAACAAGGAAATTACTTGATCTAGTATTTAAACATCCTCCTTGACCCTGGGCTCCAACACCGCCAGTTGTTGCTCGGAAGTGCTGTTAGCACAGTCAACACTTGCTCCTGTGTTACTGGGGTTCAGTAACGTCAGCTGGTCCTCGGTTGTGCCATTGGCTCTTTTCCTTCTGCTGCCCCTCCGGGTTCCAGTACCGTCAGCTGGTTCTCCGCAGTGCCTTTGGCCTAGGTGCCTCCATCTCGGTATCCGAGTTCCAGCAACGTCTGCTGGTCCTTGGTAGTGCTTTGGAGCACAGGTACCTCCTGCTTAGTAACCGTGTCCCAGTAACGTCAGCTGGTCCTCGGTTGTGCCATTGGCTCTTTTCCTTCTGCTGCCCCTCCGGGTTCCAGTACCGTCAGCTGGTTCTCCACAGTGCCTTTGGCCTAGGTGCCTCCATCTCGGTATCCGAGTTCCAGCAACGTCTGCTGGTCCTTGGTAGTGCTTTGGAGCACAGGTACCTCCTGCTTAGTAACCGTGTCCCAGTAACATCAGCTGGTACAAGATTGTGCTACAAATACAAGATACGGAACAAGAGACACAAGAACAATAAGCAGAAGATCTAAAAGCAGAAGAACATGAAGTATAAGACCAAAATGAAGAGCAAAATATATGCTCTAAATTCTAAGCAGAAGAAGACTAAGCAGTGTATGGGGGTGAGTCCGTTCCTCCTCGTGGTGCCCCTGGAAAATGCCTGCTGCTGCAGGCTAAACTGAACACGGACAAATACTGTTGTAATTTAAATCTTTTGTGACAGCAAGAACGGAAGGATGAAAAATTCATACTTTGACAGATTACAAGTACAGGATTCTCTGTCACAAATAAGAATATGATGAAGAAGATGAAGCAGAATATGAATAAGAATAATAGTTTAATAAGAAGAATATGAGCAATGTTAACAAAGATGAATAGCAAGAAGTTTAAGAAGAAGATAAAGAAGGTGAAGATGAAGAATAATTTGATGAAAAAGATGATGCTGCAGAAGATTATGAAGGAGAAAGTGTGAGAAAAGTTAAAAAGGTGAAGATGAAGAGCATGGAAGTTGTGTAATATACATATTTGCCAAAATAGAAAAAACGTTAACAACATTGTCAATTTCTTCGTCAATCCGAACATCTTTAAAAAAAAAAATATTTATGCTATTCCATTTGATTGGGTTAAACATTTATGCCTTTAATGTCTCCTCAACCTTCCCCAATACATTCTACATTACTCTTTCTTGTTTTCCTTCATGTACAATTAACCAACAAGGCAAGAATGGGTTTTTTTTAATTTCGATATTTTGTTCCCATAGACTTACATGGGACTTCCGGTATCGGTATCGGGTATCGCCGATATTTTAATGTTATCGGCGATACCATTCCGATTCCGATACTTTTGGATATCGGAAAGTATCGCTCAACTCTACTCATGACGTCAGGAACTTTGTGCAGTCCTGTGGGACTTGTTCTCGGTCCAAACCTTGCTCTCGCTCTAGTGGATTGTTAATGCCATTGCCTGTGCCCAAGAGGCCATGGACCCATATCTCTATGGATTTTATTTCCGACCTCCCTGTCTCTCAGAGAATGACCGTTATCTGGGTGATCTGTGATAGGTTTTCCAAGATGATCCATCTTGTGCCACTGCCGAAGTTGCCATCCTCTTCCGAGTTGGTGCCCTTGTTTTTTCAGCAGGTGGTTCGGTTGCACGGCATTCCAGAGAACATTGTGTCTGACAGAGGAGTCCAATTTGTTTCCAGATTTTGGAGGACATTTTGTTCAAAACTGGGAGTTCAGCTGTCTTTCTCCTCTGCGTTTCACCCTCAGACCAATGGGAAGATGGAGAGAACAAACCAGACCTTGGAGCCTTATTTGAGATGTTTTGTGTCTGCTGATCAGGATGACTGGGTCTCTTTTTTGCATTTTGCTGAATTTGCTCTGAATAATAGGGCTAGTTCTGCCACCTTGATGTCTCCTTTTTTCTGCAATTTCGGGTTTCATCCTCGGTTTTTCTTCAAGGCAGGTGGAGGCTTCTGTCTGTCTGGGTGTTGACTCTATGGTGGAGAGAATGCAGCAGATTTGGGATCAAGTAGTGGATAAATTGCCTCTCTCTCAGGAGAGGGCCCAGTGGTTTGCCAACCGGCATAGTACTGATGGTCCTCAGTTTAAAGTGGATGACGTGGTTTGGTTGTCCTCAAAGAACATCCCTATGAAGGTTGCGTCTCCAAAGTTTAAGCCAAAGGTCATTTGACCTTATAGGATCTTGGAAGTCCTTAATCCAGTTTCTTTTCGTTTGGCTCTTCCAGGGATGTTTAAGATTCATAACGTCTTCCACAAATCTTTATTGAAAAAGTTTGTCGAGCCAGTGGTTCCTATGGCTGCGCCTCCTGAGCCTGTTTTGGTTGAGGGCAATCTGGAGTATGAAGTGGAGAAGATTTTGGATTCTCATTTGGCTAGACGGAGATTCCAGTACTTTGTTAAGTGGAAAGGTTATGGTCAGGAGGACAATTCTTGGGTGTTTGCTTCTGACATTCATGCGGAGAGACTGGTTCATCCTGATCAGCCTGATGGCCCAGGTGAGGGTTTGGTGACCCCTCCTCAAGGTGGAAGTACTGATGTGAGCCTGTTGGAAATGAATTCTGAGTTGGGGCTCCCTCTGGTGGTTGCTGAGGGTATTGAACCAGTGTTGAATAGTAGAAGTCCATCACCTGCGAGCGATGACTGGCAATCAGGAGAGATGGACTGGGCTCTTATAAGTGAGCTGCTTTCCCATGATCCTCACCGGTGATCAATTGTTGTTTCCTGGTTCATTTGGAAGGCAGCTGGTGTCTTGCCTTCGTCTGCTACTTTCAGATAAGATATTTTCTGCTTGTTTCTATCGTGTTTGCTATTTCCATTTTTTGTCTGCACTTTTGTGGGAGGTTAGTCGGGTTCCCCTCCAGGGCCTGTTCTGCTCTCTGTTTTTCAGTAGCCGCTGTTTATTTGTTCCATTGCTCTGTCCCTGCTATTTGAGTGGCTGCGGGTTAGACGCTTGTTCACACCGGAGATCTGATTTAGCGGGTGGCGAGATCGTGTGATCTCAGCATTTTTGAAATCAGAAGTGTTGGAAGTTTTTCTAGGGTTTTGCTGGGTTGCAGATAGTATTCTGTCCTCTAGACAGTGTTTGGCCCCAGCGTTTGCTCACTCTATTCTCTACCTGCGTTTGTATTTCGTCTTGTCTAAGCGCCATTATATGTGTGGGGGCTACCTATTCCTTTGGGGCTCTACTCCGGGGCAGTTAGCTTTCCTTTTTCTATCTTTAGGTGTAGCTAGCTCTCCGGCTGTGCCGAGGCGTCTAGGTCACCGTAGGTACGTCCCACGGCTGCTTCTAGTTGTGCGGTTAGTTTAGGGATCTGCAACCCATTAGTTCCCAACCTCTCTGGTGTTCTGCTGCCTTGGCTGTTTTTTGCTCCTGTCCTCCTCAGCTACCAATTCATAACAGAGGGCATGGACTAGGGTTTTTACAGATTCTTGGTTTAGGAATGTACGGATCCGGGAAATATTTTTGAGTCGAAGTCGGCAGGAAGTGGAAAGGGCTTGGATATGTGTTTTATTATGTGCGTTTGTGTTATCCTCTTAGGTAAAATAAAAGCAGTGAAAACTTAAGATATAAAACGCTCAAAATTGGATTTACTGTTGTTATAGTACATTTTTCCATTTCCAGTCATGTGTAATAATTATATTGTGTTTTACAACTTATTATGGAGCATGGAAAGGTGCTATTTAAATATAATTAAGATAAGCTAGTACCATTGTTCAATTTATTGTTGATTTAATTAATATGCATAAAATAATTAATTTTATTTATAGGATAATTGGAACATTTTTCTCATAAAAGGTTTGATTAATGTTATGAATTAGTAGGCTATAGGATTATAGCTATTGATTTGGATGATTTTGTGTATAAGTCACCAGGCCTTACTGCTTAGAAGATGATGTTATGGACAGGAATAGCTAACTAAAATGTTCCTCAGATTATTCCCAGCTGATCCCACTCTTGAGACCTAATATGTAGAGGAAATGTCCACATAGTGTTCTGCCACTACAGGGGAAAAGAAACATACATAAAAATCAATTCTCTGTATGTGTAATGCACTATAGTAATAGTTGATCTCTAGTAGATAAGTTTGCTGAGTGCTTAGCTATTAGAGGTTGTACAGTGCTTCTTATTTTGTTATCAGGCGTGGAGAGATGCTGCTGTATGTGTCGATATCTTCTGAGTGTCTGATGGTGGCCTCAGAAATCATCTACTTGGTGTGCAGTAGTATCTCTAAAACTGCACAATGCTGAATTTTTCATTTTTCCGCTTTCGTTTATTTCCATTGACCATATGATGGCTTGTGTTTTGTGGTACTAGTTGTAGTTTTGAATGATGCCATTCATTTCACCATATAATTTACTGAAAAATGGGAAACGAATTCCAAGTGCAGTGAAATTGTGAACAAAAAATTTTTTTTCAGTGGTGGAAATTGCAAAAAATAATTTTGTTTCTGTCACCATTTTCTAAGACTCAGAACTTTTTATGTTTTCCATCTATAGTGCTAAAGTTACAGGCAGATGTCGGCTACACAACACAGTAGCATCGACCTAGTATGAAGCAGTTTCAGCTCCTGACGTTTATTTATAAAAACTTATTTATAATGTGTTGTATTTATAAGTTTATTTATAAAATAAAAGACCCGGGAGAACATGATCAGGGTTGGTTTTTATGGTCCCCTGTCACATGATTGCTGTTATTCACCTAATAATGGCTTTCACAAAAAACGTCTGATGTAAAATTAATTTCTCTCTTCTCTGATATGATCTAGCATATCAGAGAAGAGAGAAATGAGGTCCCTCGATCCTCCCCCAGTATCACCGCCATCCCCGGGCCCTCCTGATCTGTCCTCCACATGATCTTCCTGGAAAAAAAAGGCAGGAGCATGCACAGTGCTCCCGACGAGATCTGCAGGCCGATCCCAGGCAACAATAGGGAATTGTGTCACTCGATCACCCGCGATATTTGGTGCTTACCCGAGCACCCGATGCAAGCTGGAGTAGCAAGTACTTGGACTCAACACTAATGATGACATATTCAATATGACAGCCTACTGTTATTAAATTGTGTGTCGCACCCGAGTCATTCCATGTCAAGTGGACCAGTGGTCCCCACTCGACCTTCTCCGCTTTTGCTGAAAGTTTTTCATCATATGTGAGTGTGAATATTTCCACAAATACATATGGTTTGACCGTGATATTGCAGCAATGCAAAGTCATGTAAGATGTTTGGTGTACAGGGCAAAGCACCAGTTACTATTGGTTTTTGTTCTTGAGTTATATATGGGCAAATTTTGGCATAAATTTTATGCAACGCGTTTTACAAGCTACTTTGACACAAAATTGCGGCCGAAATATTGTTTTGTCATAGCCGGTAATATTTTATTGTGTTTAGCAGCAAAAGTTGAGCTAGTATGCCAAATTTCAGCATCATAGCCAGTATAGAACTCTAATGGCTATGTGCCAAAGTTTGCAAAATCCTCTTAGCTGAATCCGCAGGCTTGGTGGAACCTCCAGTGAAAGGTCAACAGTGCCAAATGTATTAGAGATCTGGCCCTAAAAATTTACAGAACCTCTTTTCAAACATACATGTACATCCTTATAAATTTTCAACAAAATCGGAGAAGGTCGAGTGGGGACGATTTTTAAAACTGGTCCACTTGATGTGGAATGACCCACCCGTGAGTTCAAAATACTTACTATACCCCTGAATAAAATCCTTGAGGGGTATGACATCCAAAATGGGGTCACGTGTTGGGGGTTTCCAATGTTTAGGCACATCAGGGGCTCTCCAAATGCAACGTATGAAATCCGATCTCAATTCCAGACAATTTTGCATTGAAAGATTCAAACGACGCTCCTTCCCTTCTAAGCTCTGCTGTGTGCTCAAGCAGCGCATTTCCCCCAAATGTTGGGTATTGGCATACACAGGAGAAATTGCAAAAAAAAGTTTTGTGGTCCATTTTCTCTTGCTAACCTTGTTAAAATAAAAAGTTCTGAGCCTATAGTAAAATTTTTTTTTATAAAGTTAAATGTTAATTTTTTCCTTCCACATTGCTTCTATTCTCATGAAGCAACTGAAGGGTTAATACATTTCTTGAATGTGATTTGGAGTACCTTGAGGATGAAGATTTTATAATGGTGTCACATTTGGGTACTTTCTGTCATATCGGCAACTCAAAGTCGCTTCAAATGTGATGTGGTCCCTAAAAAAATTGTTTTGTAAATTTTGTTGGAAAAATGAGAAATTTTAACCCTTATAACAAAAAAAAAAGTTTCCAAAATTGTGCAGATATAAAGTAGAGATGTGGGAAATGTTATTTGGGAACTATTTTGTGTGATATAATGCTGATTTAAGGCCATAAAAATTACAAATGTGAAATTTGCAAAATGTTCAAAATTTTTGCCAAATTTCCGTTTTTTTTATAAATAAACGCAAGTCATATTGAAGAAATTTTACCACTATAATTAAGTACAATATTTCTCAAAAAAGAATCTTAGAATCAGTGGGATCCTTTAAAGTATTCCAGAGTTATTACCGCATAAAGTGGCAGTGGTCAGAATTGTAAAAATTGGCTTGGCCATTAAGGTCAAAATTGGCTCGGTCAGTTCCATGACAAAAAAAACAATATAGAAAATAAAAGTCTGATTTAAAAAAAAAAAATAGTAATAACTCCTCCCTTGACTCACCTATACTACCATGTCAACCTCTTTTTCCATGTGGACCTATTCCTCCTTATTATAGATTGCTTATAGATAGTTTAAACAACCTATAAATTACAAAACTTAAAGTCTTTTTCATAAAACAAAAAGGAATAAAAAAGAAAACAACAATGGAAAAAATACAAAAATACAAAACCCCAAAGCAGTGTTAGATTACTCCTCCCATACATCTTTATTTAATTTATTAATTTATTTTACTCTTTAATATAGTGCCATTACATTCATTCCACAGTGGTTTACAGACATTATCGACACTGTACCCCTTAAGGCTCACAATCTAATTTCCCTATCAGTATTTCTCTGTACCTCCCACCTGTGGGAGTACTGTCTGTTAAGCCACTGTGTGTACTCTGCAACCTCCGCCTGTGGAAGTACTGTTCCTTTAATAAATAATTGACATCAGCCATTCCATTGACATTAGTAGGCCAAAGAAATAATGTTTCAGGACTGGTGTGTGTTTTAAGGTAATTTGGCAAAAAATTATTGTCATCAGCCATCTTGCTGCCATTTATAGGCCAAATGTCAAGACTTTTGTAAGGTATCTTGGGACCAAGGGCTCCTTCCCTGTCCCTAATGCTAGGTTCGCCCTAGCTCACCTTGTTTCCCGGATTACTGCTGATGGTGAAGATGCCGGGGCCACGTACCTTGCCTGAGCTCCTGAATCTGCCCTCAGTCTGTATCCTTCCCCCATCCAGGGAAGAAGGGAGTAGTAATGTATGGCAATACACCAACCAGACAAACAAGGTAATACAAAAAGGGGTAAAAAGAAATTTCAATCATACAAATATACCCATACAAACAACAGAGGTAAACACCGGAGGAGGAGGATGGGGAAAAACCAAAGTAGGAGAAGAAGGGGATTAGCACACAACCAAAACCTTGAAATAGTGTCACGCACAGTGTGGGAAAGACTAAGTGCAACACGAAGGGATGAGGCGAAGGAAGCCCAAACACTAGGGAATGGGGGAGTGGAGACCCCTTAATAGATCTTATAACACTCTGCCTACTCTATCATCCCTAAGTTGTTTCCACACCAATGGCCGAGCAGGAAACGTAAGCCCTAACAGTACCCATCAGTCCCCACTAATAACTAAAGACAACAAGGGAGACAAACAAGGAGAGAGGAACTTAGCTTGAGCAGACTCCAGAGAGATCACACCAAATGTCCTCCAAAAGCAACATAGAGGAAGTTAGCCAACAGCTACAGCTCCAAGCCTTCACAAGGGAAAAAGTGAATATCGCAGACGACTCCCTAAACCAGGCTGGGAGTTTATAAACACCAAGGTCCAGGAGTGCCAATTAGAGCCGGAAGGAGATTGCCGCTGGGTCCAACAGTCAGAAGGATTAAGAAGGCATCTGCAATGCCAAACGCAGAGACCTTCTGCAGCCAGAAGTAGAGCGACTGTCTGTTTCATCTGACACAACTGTGACAGTACCCCCCTCCTCTACAAGTGGCCTTTGGAAACTCAGAACCAGGTTTTTCAGGATAAGAGGTGTGGAATGAACGAACCAGCTTGGGGTCATTCACATCTGATGCTGAAACCCACATCCTTTCCTCTAGACTGTAACCGTTCCAATGCACCAAGTATTGCAGCGAACGACATTGGAGGCAAGAATCTATAACGCTCGAAATCTGAAACTCTAGATTACTATCACCCAATATTGGGGTGGCGGTAGGGGTGAGGACTCAAGAGGTTCCACATATTTCTTGAGCAAAGACCTGTGAAAGACATTGTGAATCTTAATGGCTTGAAGTAGCTCAAGATGAAACGTTGCTTGGTCAATGACGGTAGTTATTTTATAGGGACCAATAAATCTAGGTCCCAACTTCCAGGAAGGAACCTTCAACCTGATATTCCTGGTAGACAACTACATATTCATGTCTGGATCTGGCAAGCATTTTGTCAGCCATAAGTTTCTACCTGTCTCTCATAATCTTCAAATTACTCAGAACCCCCGCCACACTGAGGAGAGCAGCGGGGCAAAACATTCCTACTCCAGAACTCTTGAAGCCCCTCCGCCACTAAAATTACCAGACTATGGATGGTAACCATATGTACCAAAGAACTATGTCTTGCCAGTGGATTATTGATGGTGATTATTAGTATCAAATCCTGCCATTGGTAAATAGGATGCCCAATCCTTTCAGAGACAAAACACCTGAGGTAAGTCTCCAAATTCTGATTAACGCACTCGTTCTGTCCATTCAACTGGGGATGGAAGGCAGAGAAAAAGGGTAGATACTCCCTCCCAAACTTGGAAACAAACTGACCTGACCCCACATTAGAGGGAACCCCGTGAAGCTTCACAATCTCATTTAATAACTCCTGAGCAAAAGTCTTTGCATTCGGAAGTGCCGGTAATGCGACAAAATGAACCATTTTACTGAACCTATTTATATCCAACAAAAACCACAGTATTGCCTGCAGACACCGGTAGGTCAGTAATGAAATCCATGGACAATTGTGTCCATGGTCTGCTAGGAATAGGTAGCAGAAGAAGATTACCAGAATACACTCAGCAAGCAGATATGTGTTCAAACACATCCCGATGCAACCCGGCCACAAAAAATGATGAGAAAGGAGGTCAACAGTTTCTTTACCACCAGGATGACCAGCAAGCACAGAGTTGTGATGTTCCTTAATTACTTTGAGGCACAGATTAGATGGTACAAATAACCTTCTAGAAGGGCAGTAAGCATGAGCGTGTCCCTTGGCCTCTATCACCTCGCCCTCCAGCTCAGGGTACAATGCCGAAATGACTACCTCCTTCTGCAAAATTGGAGCAGGGTTCTCATGGTCAATACCATGAGGGAGGCTCTGAGACAAAGCATCAGCCTTGACAATTTTGACCCCTCGGCGGAAAGTGACAACAAAATTGAACATAGTGAAAAACAGGGACCATTTAGCTTTCCTATGGTTGAGACAAGTAGCCGAGTGAAGATATGACAAGTTTTTATGGTCAGTGATAACTGTAGTAGGATGGAGAGCCCCCTGCAACCAATGTCGCCATTCTTCAAATGTCAATTTAATCGCCAAAAGCTCCCTATTACATGTCATAATCACAGGTCTGCAAAAAATTTTTTTCAAGAGCTGTTTTGGTTATTCCACGTCATCTTTATGTTTTTGAGTGCGCTGAATCCGAAAATGACATCCGTTTTGTCATAGGACATCACGTTTTCTGACAATTTAAGTAACTGTTAAATAAGACAATACTTCAAAATAAATGAAAATAGACTCATAAAATTTATTTTTTTTGACAAACGTTTCATGAAAATCACTTTTTTAACTGCAATGAGCTCACTAACACACACTAAAATCGATTCTTCTTCCCTGTGAGTCTTCTCTTAGTACATTTACGCTTGTGAGTAGCATCTGTATTGTCTCTCTGAAGCGTCCAACAGTAGTCTGCCATCATTGTAATGCTCCATCTTCCCTGGTATCTTCTTTTCATCTCTTTAATGTCCTGGTGGAATCGTTCACCTTGCTCTTCACTCACAGCTCCCAAATTTTCAGGAAAGTTGTCAAGGTGGGAATGGAGGAAATGCACTTTCAAACTCATCAGGCAACCTAAAGCTTGAAATGCTTTCAGCATTCGTCCGACGATTTTTTTTGTAGTCAGGGTCTTTGTTATTGCCTAAAAATTTCTCTATGACCTCTTTGCAATCTACCTTTCTTGTTGAGGATGCGTCATGGTATTGATAAACTCTTGATCAGCTATAAGCCTTCTAATGTCTGGTCCGACAAACACACCTTCCTTCAATTTTGCCTCCGAGAGGCCTGGAAACTTGGTGACCAAGTATTTGAAGCATTCTCCATCTTTTGGAAGCGATTTTACGAATTGCTTCATCAATCCCAATTTTATGTGGAGAGGTGGTAGAAGAACTTTATGGGGAGGAACCAAAGTTTCTCGGAGGACATTTTTTTCACCAACTGTGAGCACCCTCGGCTGCCAATTCTTCTTGGTTCAGCGATTTTGTCGGTCTCGACTGTCCCATAGACACAGAAAACAAGGGTATTTGGTATACCCAGCTTGTTGCCCGAGCAGCATGCACAAGACTTTCAAATCCCCGCACACTTGCCAACCGTGGTCTTCATATTTAAGTTTACGAAGAACCAATTCCAAGTTCTCGTAGGTTTCCTTGAGATGAATGGAATTACCTACAGGGATGGAAGCATAAAAACCGCCGTTGTGGAGCAAAACTGCTTTGAGACTTCTTTTGAAGAATCTATAAAAGACGCCATTGCGCTAAATCATATTGGATTTTAAATTGACCCATCAAACCTTCGACATCGATGCAATAAACCAACTTATTTTCCTGGGCAAAGTAAGGAACGAACTCATTTTCACGATGTCTGAACCATGAAAAAGACACTCCTGGCAACAATAAATTCTTGCTTTTGAGCCTTGATCCGAGTAACTCAGCGGCATCTTTGGGAAGATTCAAGTCTCTTACCAAATCATTCATCTCCTCCTGGGAAAACAATTTTGGTCTTGTATCATCTTCAAAGTCAGAATTTGATTCATCATCTGGTTCAGGTATGATTCCACCTTCATCGGAGCTAGGTATCTCTTCCAAGGTAGCAGGGGCCTTGGGTACTGGTATATCTGTGCCATGGGGGATGGGATAAATTGCTGAGTGAATATTGGGGTATGAAATGGAATGCTTCCATTTTGAATTATACCCTTTCACATCGCATGAACAAAAGTAACAATCGTCACTATGGTTCTTTTGCTCTCGCCATACCATAGGAATCCCATAACGGAAAGCTTTTTTCTTACCCTTGAACCAATTTCAGAGGTCCTCAACACACCGTTTGCACACTTTATGAGGCGCCTAAGCTTTATCTTGATCTCCAAGCTTTAGTCCGAAATATGCGAAGTATACTTTTTTCACAAAGTCTGTAATATTCAGCTGTTGCTTCAACACTGTATATTCACCACAAATGTAACAGAAACTGTCAGGCGAATTAATACACTTCAGCTGAGCCATAATGCTAATTTTGTGAAACACGGTTGAATATGACGAGCTAACACGAACTGAGATGAAAAAGTGTGAACAGGCGAGAACCAAGATAAAACAATTAATCAGCAAAGAAAAGAGAACAAGCCAAAAAAAGTAAGGATCACCGACCAAAAAATAAACACATTATAAAGTTTATTAGAAGTCCAACCATAATAAACACACAATTAAAACAATTAAAATCACATACACCAACAAAAAAGGGGGGAAGTCCACAATAATGAGTTAAATACTCAGAAAAAAGGTATAACCACATGCCAAAAATTAGTAAGATGACAATAAACAAGATTAACAAAAGTACATATCCAAGGGAAATAAAAATACAATATTAGTAATTACATGCTTGACATAATCAATGCAAACCCCTAAAAAGATTTTTTCCTTCTAGATAATCACAAACGCAGGGGAGGTTTCAAAAAGACAAGTCCCTAATAATCGGTTGATGACAAAGAAAATATATATACCAAGCAAAAAAAGGGAAAAAGGAAACCTCTATAAGCCCTATTCAGATACCCTGTAAGGTGTAGAAAAATATCTCACAAATAGGAAAATGTACAGGCATGTGGAAAACCTGGACCCACGCGTTCCGACACTATGTGTCTTTATCAAGGTAAAGTGTATCTCAACCAGGAAGGACGATCTATTTATAATACCAGAGAAAATCAGTAAAAATTAACATACCAGCTGAGACAGTCATGGCGTTTACACGAGGCTTAGCACAGCGTTCCTAAGCGGAAGAGGAGATGACGTAAAGCGGTATGTCGCTGGGTATAGTGGTTGCCCAGCAACAATAGACGCTAAACATCCTATGCAGCGGGAGGAGATGACGACAGTGAGTCACGTGTGCAAGTGTTGTTGCCAAGCGACATGATGATCGCAAGCGCGATTGAAATAAAACTTAGTACACATAATGTCTGTGCAAAGACTAGTTATTCTTTAACTTAATTAGAAGAGGATGTGACGTTAGAGCGATATGTCACTGGGTATAACAGTTGCCCAGTAACAACAGACGCTATGCATCCCATACAGAAGGAGGAAGTGACGAGAGAAAGTCACGTGTGTAGGTGTTGTTGCCAAGCGACATAATAGTCGCAAGCGCGATTAGAATCATACTAAATACACATAATGTCTACACAGAGACTAGTTATTCTGTAACTTAATCGGTCAACAGTAAACTTAGAAATCAAAAAGAATTTAACAAAATATTAGCGCATGCGCAATATAAGGCATAATATTCACGCTAAATCAAAACAAAAAATCCTCACAAGTACAATACATCGCTGGATATGAAGATTGTCCAGCAATTATGGGGAATCAGCATTCCATAACAGTAAGAGATAGGAAGTTCATGAATAGGAAGTGTTGCCAAGTAGCACAATGTACACAAACGCAATTCTGATAGAGATATGAACACATATACACAAAGACTCAGAGCTCTATAATCCTAGGGTCGGAAATATAATCCAATATTTATCACATATATAGAAGGTATCATAAACTAAGTGCATACGCGATAAATAATATGATTCGACCACCAATGATAGAACATAACAAAGATTATTTTATGAGTTATTGACTTTAGGTATGGAAATAATGCGTCATTTGGTACAAAAAATTTTTGGCCCATCGGCCACAAAAATTCAGCTCACTATACCAAAGAAAAAATAAAAAATACATATAACAATAAAGTTGTTGCCAAGCAACGTCATAAACACGAGTGAATTTTTCAAAAATTCTGTACATAACGTCTGTAAAAATAACATTTGCTCTAGGATTTTATCAATTTCTATTACTTGGATTACATTTGAAATCGTCACATCACAAGATCAGATGTCACGTCCATGAATTGGCATATGTACAAAGTACAACATAAAATTTTACGCTGCAATTTGCCTATACGTCCCATAGTAGACCATAATCTTTCAAAAAGGGGAGTGCCCAAAATACGCAAAACCAAGGTCCCTTGGTCTTTCTACTCCTCAGGGTATCTGAAGAAAATTGTGTCTCTTAATAAGCAGTCATATGACATGATGTTAAATATTAGTTATTAACCTATCACAGAAAAATCAAAGTCAAATAATGCATCTAAATCCATAAGGAGACAAATATGGATGGAGGATGATAGTTCATTCTTCACAAGCAGATCTTCAACAATATGACTTCAAATTCATGCCCATAACAATAGGCCATAAAGGATCTAAAAGAAAAAGAAGAAATGGGAAATAAAAAAGGGGAAAATGGACAAGTATTAGAGGAGGATTAGATATAATACATGTACACAGGACCAACTGGAGACAAAAGTCCAATAAGTACTTAGGCTTTCCTGTAAAACCCCGTGTACAACAACTCCTCATTGAGGCCCTTTGGAGAGAGGCTATCAAGATCATAGATCCATTTCGCCTCCTGTCTCAAAAGGGCATCTGTCATGTTTCCTCCTCCAATCGTAATTTTGACACCTTCAAGTCCCAAAAACCCGCATAGTGGTGTGAGATCCCCATGGACATCAAGAAAATGCGCCGCAACAGAAGTAATGGGCCTCTCCAATAATTTATCCCTTCTGGCAGTAGCAATATTGGAGAGGTGTTGTTGTACCCTGCGGCGCAATTCTTGTGTAGTTTGTCCTATATAGAGTTTCTCACAACCACAAATAAGGGCATAAATTAGATTTCGTGACCGACAATTAAAGAAGCCTCTAGGGCAAATAGGGGTAGAGAGATGTTGTAACATCACATCCTTCTTGGCAATCATTAGAGGGCATACTGAACAGCCTCCACATGGAAAAGAACCTCTATTAGGATTGCCCACCCTCAGTTTGGTTGTGGCACGTTTAAAATGACTATGTGTCAAGTGATCCTTCAAATTCTGTGCCCTTCTAGCAACCACCTTGGGGTTTTTATCTATGAAGAGTTTAAGTTTGGAATCACTCCTCAAGATAAAACAATTGAAACAAGCACGGGCATGTCAGAGCCCGCTCGTTCAGCTTGCAACATGTTGATGCTGGTTTCATTAGCTCACTCTGAAAGTTCTTTTCTTTGAAAGTTATATTTTTTTGGCATTGTATATCTTCAATGCATTGATGTGAATTAATTAATAGTAATTTTGACTTTCAAAACCCTAAGATAAAAAAAATACCAAAAATTGAGAAAAATTTACTAAATTTGAAGAGAATTTTGCATTTTGTGGCAAATCCTGACGTCCAGGATTTTTTCAATATTTTTTTCGTTTTCAGCACACCAAAATGCATGGAAATTAGATGAAAATAATTAAACAGCTTTTTTTAGTCGCAGATCTGTGTAATTTCTCTCAGCCGAAGATAATTTATAGAAAAGAAAGTGCATGGACCCTGAGACAATACAGCCCCAACCCCTAACTCCGACACATCAACCTCCACAATAAAGGGTTGGGAATATCAGGTTGACTATGTATAGGAGCCATGGCAAAACAGCTCTTTAGGGAGGAAAAATTCTGCAGGGCGGAATCCAACTATTTGGAAAAATTAGATCCATTCCTTGTCATCTCAGTAATGGGTTTCACAATTACTGAATAATTCTGGATGAATTTGGGGTAAAAATTTATAAAGCCCAGAAAACACTGAACAGCCTTCAAGTTCTCGGGACGGTCCCAATCAAGGACAGCACAGATATTCTCTGGATCCATCCGAAAACCCAAAGACGACAACAGGTACCACAAAAACTGCACCTCCTGGACGGCGTAAACAGATTTTTCTAGTTTGGCATATAGTTTGTTATCTCTTAATATTTGCAGCACCTGTTTAACATGCCCCGATGTGTCTCAAAATCAAGTGAGTAAACAAAAATATCATCTAGATAGACCACCACAAACCTGCCCACCAAATGATGAAAGGGGAATTGAACGCAATTTTCCATTCATCCCCTTTTCTAATTCTAACTAGGTTGTAGGCCCCCCTTAAATCCAACTTGGAGAACACCTTAGCTCCTACCAGCTGGCTGAACAGATCCGGAATCAGAGGAAGAGGGTATGGATCTCGGATTGTAATTTGATTTAATTCCTGGAAATCTAAATAGGGACATAGACCGCCATCAATTTTTTTCACAAATAAGAACCCTGCCGCCATGGGCGAAGATGAGGGTCTGATATGTCCCTTCTACGGACTTTCTGCAATGAAATCCTTCATGGCTTGTCTTTCAGGGCCAGAGAGATTATACAGTTTGGATTGGTAGTTTAGCCCTGGGGTCAGATTAATAGGACATTCATATGTATGATGAGGAGGCAAATCCTGACACACCCTCTCAGAAAAAAATGTCTTCAAACCCAGACAAAAATGCAGGTAAGGTTTCTGTAGAGACTATAGAAAGGGAAATATTTAAACAGTTCTCATGGCAGTAATCTGTTCTCATGGCAGTAATCTACTCACTCAATGATTTCCCTGGCTTGCCAACCAACCAACGGATTATATTTCACCAGCCAGGGAAGATCAAATACAATTGGGGCGGGAAGACTGTCCAGGACATAGCAAGGAATTATCTCACAATGAACCAACCTCACCCTCAGTCTTACATTATGTACAATCTAAGTGAGAGCTTTCTGTGCAAGTACAGCAAGCCAGCCATGAGTTCAAGCAAACTCGGCATCATCCTTGCTGACTCCAGCTACACTGTCAACAAACACTGAAATCTCTTTGGTTTTGCTCTCCAGCACCACCTCTGCTGTCAGGAGAAACCGGGAACTGCAGGTTGATGAAAAATGCACCCTTTGCTTATTCAACTCCAGACTACCAGGGGATAAACGAGTTACCTTTTGCTTATGAATAAAAGGACAGGCCCCAATAAAATGTCCCTTCTTTCCACAAAAAAACACACTCTTTTTTTTTTTGCAAAACTCTGGGAAAATGTACGATGTAGAGGTACCCCCTAACTACATGACTTTCTCCACCCTCCACAGTACTGGTTCACCACCAGACTGCTCCCCCATAAAAGAGGCATTACCCTGAAAAGAAGGTGCCGGAGAAGGTGGTCTTAACCACCTATCCCGAAGGCGTCTGTCAACACGTATAGTCAATGACATGGCGGCCTCCAAGGTTTCAGGGATTTCATAAACTGTCAAGGCATCTTTCAACCTTTCAGTAAGGCCCTGAAAAAATTGGTTTCTGAGAGCCGGGTCATTACATTTAATATCAATTGCCCATCTGCGGGAATTCGGAGCTATACGTTTCCTCTGGCCCATCCCCCTGCTGAAGGCGACGCAACCTGGACTCAGCCAAGGAGATTTAGTCAGGGTTATCATAGATGAGGGCTAGAGCCACCCAAAAACCCTCCACAGACTGGAGACAAACAAATCCTGCAGCAAGGAGAAAGCCCAAGATTGAGGATCTCCTTCCAGCAGTGAGATCACATTTCCTACTCGTTGCTCCTCATTTCCGGAGGCGTGAGTACAAAGTTTAAAATACAGTTTGCAAGCCTCCCTGAACACAAAAAAATTGTCTTTACCTCTGGAAAACCTGTCCGGGAGGGCAACTTTGGGTTCCAGCTGGACTGGCCTACCTACAGAGACCCCAACATTAGTGACCTGCAGCCGCTGTTGCTACTACTGAACCTCATAGCAGAGGTCAGTTACCTCCAGATAAAGTCAGTGCCAACCCTGCAACTGGATACCTAATCAAAGGAGCAAAAAAAAAAACGCTCCCCACCCCAAAAAAAAAAAGCACAAATAAAACCGCATGTCAGTTTTTTTTTTCCGGTGATAATGTCACGCACAGTGTGGGAAAGACTAAATGCAATATGAAGGGATGAGGGGAAGGAAGTCCAAACACTAGGGAATGGGGGAGTGGAGATCCCTAGGCAGATCTTATAACACCCTGCCTACCCTACCATCCCTAAATTGGTTACACACCAATCACCCAGCAGTAAACCTAAGCCCTGTATATCCCTAGAGCTAGGCCCTGCATAGGGAGGGGAAGAGCACTGGTCAGTCCCTACTTTTTACTAATTAACTGTGCCAATTAGAGCTGGTAGGAGGCTGACGATGGGTCCAACTACAGGCAACCCACCAGATGGAGACCCAACTTTTAGTCTACACATTTCAAAAAACAAATTGTTACACAAATAATTGTTATTAATTTCCACAGTATAATAGGCTTTTGACACACTGTCTGCTACAGGCAGCCCACCAGTTGGAGACCCAACTTGGAGTCTCCACATTTCAAAAAATTGTTTGTAACATCAGCAGTAGAAACAGCAAGACACCACAAAGATGGCACAGACTGCAATAACGCGAGATAAATACATGACGCTAAAAACGACGCCACAGTCTAGCCTGCCCTATCTGTGACTAGGATGCAAAAGTCTTGACTTGTTCATATGGTGAAACTTAGGCGGTGTATGCTTTGAAGGGACAGCCGGATGCACTTATCCATCAGGACACCACCAGAAGTGCTGAAGACACGTTTTGAGAGAATGCTGGCTGCCGGGTATGCCAAAAACTCGAAGGTGTGAGAGGCGAGGTCAGGCCACTCTTCCATTTTTGAAGAACAAAATGTGAAAGGGTCCAAACCCCTCTTGGTGGCATTGATATTGAGCTCCAGATACCCCTGCATGATGCTCTTTAGTCGTTCACAACGTGTCAGACTTGTATTCTGTTCTGCTGGTGCACTGTCTGGTCTAAAAAACATGTTACGCGACTAACAGAAATTGCTTATGCCACTTGCACTGCTACTGCTGCTTCTGCTAATGTTTTGGCGATGACGCCCTGACATTCCTGGGTTGGACGTCTGCAACTGGGATGCACACTGTGTGCCTCACTGCTGTCTTGAGGAAAACCACTCTTAAGATTGTCTATAAGCGCATTTTGATACTCCGGCATGTGCACATATCTTTCCAGGGAGGGAGTCATCTGGCTAAATTTACTCTTTACTCTTGCACCGTGGATCTTACTGAGTGGCAACACAGTAGTCAGCACTGTTTCTATCCATAAGAATAAGGGCATCCTATTGAAAAAGCAATAAGGCGTTCATGTGTTGGGCACTTCCATGAGGTCCAAGTTCATGTTGGTGGCTGGGTAACACGCAAGGTTGCTTGCTCCGTCCCCTCCCAACAATAGACAACAGAGAGCGTATCATTATGCTATTCATATCCTGACTGTTGCATGTCCTTCACCTCATCCTCCTCAACTTGTTCCTCGGCTCCTGCATCTTTACTAAAAGTTTGTCTGGTACCATGAGCCCCCTTGATCGCTGTAAGCCACCCTCAAATGGCAACCGCATGTATATCAACAGTCTGGAAATTTGAGATATTGTTATCCCTTCCGCATTCTCCTCTGCTTCCAACTCTTCCTCTAGGACCAACACCTCCTCACTCAGACTATTCAAAGAGTACTCCAGGATGTAGATGACCAGAATAGTGATGCTGATGATGACATCGTCAGCACTAACCATCTTAGTAGCCATTTCAAAACTGTGCAGAAGGGTGCAGATGTTCTTCACCTGTGCCTACTCTGCAAGTGTGATTTGCACCACGTCAGGACTGCATTGGCAAAGGCTATGCAGAAGGACTTACGGTACTGCACCAGGGCTCATGGCTGTTGCCACAACCACTGAAACATGTGCAGAGTGGAATTTCACTGTTTCAGAACATTGCTAATCAAATGGTTAACCGGTAGGCCAAAAGACTTCTATAGTGATGGAAGTCGATGACCTGGGGGGTGCGATTGTTGGAAGTGAGCACTCAGCAGCAGTGCTTTCTGCAGCAGTGCATCCAGGCCGAGATAGTGGCAGAGAAATTACTGTACCACCAGATTGAAGATGTGAGCCATGCCACGGCCTAAGGAAACCACCAAGTTTGCACCATTATCACACAAGACCTTGCCTGGCTTCAGATTTAGTGGAGCACTGTTGGAATGTGTGTCTGATTAAGGGAGAGTTTGAGGGCACAGATAAAATCCCTAGAGGAAGTGGAGAAGTCAGAAGCAGTGGAGGAAATGTTAGATATAGAGGTTTGTCCCGCAAGACTTGGGGATTCAAAAACTTTTGGAGCATCCCCTTGGCCACTTGCGTCCACAGTAGAGTTGAGCGATACTTTCCGATATCCAAAAGTATCGGAATCGGAATGGTATCGCCGATACCATTAAAATATCGGCGATACCGATACCGATACCGGAAATCCAATGTAAGTCTATGGGAACAAAATATCGTAACTAAAAAAACCCCATTCTTTCCTTGTAAACACTAAATATACACACATAGAATACATATATATATATATATACATGTCATTGTGACATATATATATACATATATGTATAGTTTATACACTTCTACATAGTAAAATATCCTCTGATTCAGTTGCCGGGTAAAGCCGGCTTCTGTGAAAAGACAGAAGCACCCGACATGAAATGACACTTGGTGTACATAGGGTTAACCATGTCTTTTCATGTCGTTTGCTATCTGATTTGCACAAACAATTACATCAGTCTATGTGTGCAAAATTTCACACCTGTAGGGGTTAATTAAAGGTGTAAATTCGTTGTAAAAAAACGGACTTTTTTGCTACGAATTTACACCTTTAATTAACCCCTACAGGTGTGAAATTTTGCACACATAGACTGATGTAATTGTTTGTGCAAATCAGATAGCAAAGGACATGAAAAGACATGGTTAACCCTATGTACACCAAGTGTCATTTCATGTCGGGTTCTGCATTTTCACAAAAGCCGTCAATTGAATTAGCGGCTATTATACTATGTAGAAGTGTATGAACTATAAATATAAATATATATATATATATATATGTGTCACAAATTCAATGACATGTATATATATATGAGGTGTAAAATTGCTGAAAAAAAATGCGTGGGCTCCCGCCCTATTTTCGCAACCAGACAGACAAAGCCAGTGAGTGGGGGCAGATAATAGCCCAGAGAGGGACCATTATTTTTGCCCCCCCCCTGGCTACTAACATCTGCCCCCAGACACCCCAGAAAGGGCAAATCTCTAATTAGATTTGCCCTTTCTGGCACTTTGCCCGTCTATTCCCATTGCCCTGTAGCGGTGGCGAATGGGTTAATAAGGGGTTAAAATGACCTTGCAATTGAAAGGTCACTTTAAGCCAGGTTAATAATTGAGAGCTGTCAATTAGACAACTATCAATTATTAATCCTATTGCATGAAATAAAAATAAAACACACACACTTTAATTAAAAATCATTTTAATGAAATAAAGACACATGTTTTTGACCATTTTTTATTTTACTGCAAAAACCATTTCCTGTAATAAAAATAAAATAAAAAAGCAAAATTATTCTTACCTATCCCATGCACAGTCAGGTCCCATGGTGTAATCCTTCAGAAAGGGTTAATGTTTACTGCAGGGACCGCAGCTAATGCTGCAGCCTCACAGTAAACCCCCAAATGAATGAGTTCCTCTCCTGGCTGACAGGAGAGTAAAGGCTGGGTCTCACATAACGATACACCAGCGATCCCGACAACGATATGCACTTGTCAGGATCGCTGGTGTATCGCTACATGATCGCTGCTGAGCTGCCAAACAGGCAGCTCAGGCAGTGATCTGGGACAGCGACACTGCGAGTAACATCGCTTAAGGGCCCGTCTCACATAGCGATATTGCTACTGTGATCGCTGCTGAGTCACTAGTTTTGTGACGCAGCAGCGAGCTCACCAGCGATATCGCTGTGTGTGACATTCAGCGACGATCAGTCCCCCTGCCGGGTATCGCTGATCGTCGCTGAAATGTCAGGACCTTTTTTTGATCGCTGGTTTCCCGCTGACAGGCACGCATCGCTGCGTGTGACAGGCGGGAGACCAGCGATCCGCTGGTATCCAAGGTACACAGCGGGTTTCCAGGCACCGCGCAGCGCTTGGAAACCCGCTGTGTACCTTGGATACCAGCTCCCTGCATCAGGGCGCTGGTATCCAAGGTACACAGCGGGTTTCTAGGCACAGCCCCGCGCCTGGAAACCCGCTGTGTACCTTGGTTACCAGCGGATCGCTGGTCTCCCGCCTGTCACACGCAGCGATGCATGCCTGTCAGCGGGAAACCAGCGATCAAAAAAAGGTCCTGACATTTCAGCGACAATCAGCGATACCCGGCAGGGGGGCTGATCGTCGCTGAATGTCACACACAGCGATATCGCTGGTGAGCTCGCTGCTGCGTCACAAAACTAGTGACTCAGCAGCGATCTCGGTAGTGATATCGCTATGTGAGACGGGCCCTTAAGTGGAAAGCTTAATTGATTGCTTTCCACTTTCACTTCAGGTCAGCCAGGGACACAATCAGTGACGTCAGAGGGAACTGATTAACAAAAATAGGGGTTCCCTTAGAAAAAAAATGGCGTGGGGTCCCCCCTATTTTTGTTAACCAGCCAGATGAAGCAGACCGCTGAGGCCTGGATTTTCAGGCTGTTAAGGAGTCAAGATCCATGGACCTTGCCAGCCTGATAATACCAGGCCACAACAGTCTGCATATCTTGGCTGATTAACAAAAATAGGGGATCCCCTCGAAAAAAATTGGCGTGGGGTCCCCCCTATTTTTGTTAACCAGCCAGATGAAGCAGACCGCTGAGGCCTGGATTTTCAGGCTGTTAAGGAGCCAAGATCCATGGACCTTGCCAGCCTGATAATACCAGGCCACAGCAGTCTGCATATCTTGGCTGATTAACAAAAATAGGGGATCCCCTCGAAAAAGATTCGCGTGGGGTCCCCCCTATTTTTGTTAACCAGCCAGATGAAGCAGACCGCTGAGGCCTGGTTTTTCAGGCTGGTAAGGATCCAATATCCATGGACCTTGCCAGCCTGATAATACCAGGCCACAGCAGTCTGCTTAGCTTGGCTGGTTAACAAAAATAGGGGATCCCCTCGAAAAAAAAACGGCGTAGGGGTCCCCCTATTTTTGTTAACCAGCCAAGTAAAATGCAGACTGCTGCGGCCTGGTATTAAAAGACTGTCAAGGCCCATGGATTTTGGCCCTCAACAGCCTGATAATACCAGGCTACAGCAGCCCCACATTTGGCGCATCAAAAGATGTGCCAATTGTGGCACTTTACCCGGCTCTTCCCACTGCCCTGTAGCGGTGGCAAGTGGGGTAATAAGGGGTTAATGTCACCGTTGATTGCACGGTGACAATAAGCCCGGTTAATAATGGAGAGGCGTCAATAAGACACCGATCCATTATTAATCCCAAAGTTTTTAAATGTTTAAAAAAAAGACACAGCAAGAAAAAAGTCTTTTAATGAAATAAAAGAGACAACCCAGTTTTCATTTCTTTTATTACTCTCTCATTCCTGCGACGCCATCGATCTCCTGTAAAAAAAAAACAAAAACAAACCAACAGTATACCACCTGTCTGACGCAGTCCATAGTAACGACAGTCCCACGACGATCCAGCTCTGCTACATCGGAATGACAGGCAGAGCCTGACATCCCGGCGCAGCACAGCTGCTTACCAGCTTCCCCGGCGGTGACGTCATCGGACTGCTTTACGGCCGCGATTACCCAGCAGTCACTGCAGTTATCGCGAGAAACTGCATGTGACCGCCAGGGAGAATAGGATGGCGGCCATTAAGCAGTCCGGGATGTGACCGCCGGAGATCTTCTGCCGGGTAAGTGCCGCTGACTCCTGACAGACCCGACCGACGGACACTGACAGTGACAGTGACAATCCCGATTCCGGTATCCGATATGATGAAAATATCGGAACTAGAGTTGAGCGATACTTTCCGATATCCAAAAGTATCGGAATCGGAATGGTATCGCCGATAACATTAAAATATCGGCGATACCCGATACCGATACCGGAAGTCCCATGTAAGTCTATGGGAACAAAATATCGAAATTAAAAAAAACCCATTCTTGCCTTGTTGGTTAATTGTACATGAAGGAAAACAAGAAAGAGTAATGTAGAATGTATTGGGGAAGGTTGAGGAGACATTAAAGGCATAGATGTTTAACCCAATCAAATGGAATAGCATAAATATTTTTTTTTTTAAAGATGTTCGGATTGACGAAGAAATTGACAATGTTGTTAACGTTTTTTCTATTTTGGCAAATATGTATATTACACAACTTCCATGCTCTTCATCTTCACCTTTTTAACTTTTCACACACTTTCTCCTTCATAATCTTCTGCAGCATCATCTTTTTCATCAAATTATTCTTCATCTTCACCTTCTTTATCTTCTTCTTAAACTTCTTGCTATTCATCTTTGTTAACATTACTCATATTCTTCTTATTAAACTATTATTCTTATTCATATTCTGCTTCATCTTCTTCATCATATTCTTATTTGTGACAGAGAATCCTGTACTTGTAATCTGTCAAAGTATGAATTTTTCATCCTTCCGTTCTTGCTGTCACAAAAGATTTAAATTACAACAGTATTTGTCCGTGTTCAGTTTAGCCTGCAGCAGCAGGCATTTTCCAGGGGCACCACGAGGAGGAACGGACTCACCCCCATACACTGCTTAGTCTTCTTCTGCTTAGAATTTAGAGCATATATTTTGCTCTTCATTTTGGTCTTATACTTCATGTTCTTCTGCTTTTAGATCTTCTGCTTATTGTTCTTGTGTCTCTTGTTCCGTATCTTGTATTTGTAGCACAATCTTGTACCAGCTGATGTTACTGGGACATGGTTACTAAGCAGGAGGTACCTGTGCTCCAAAGCACTACCAAGGACCAGCAGACGTTGCTGGAACTCGGATACCGAGATGGAGGCACCTAGGCCAAAGGCACTGTGGAGAACCAGCTGACGGTACTGGAACCCGGAGGGGCAGCAGAAGGAAAAGAGCCAATGGCACAACCGAGGACCAGCTGACGTTACTGAACCCCAGTAACACAGGAGCAAGTGTTGACTGTGCTAACAGCACTTCCGAGCAACAACTGGCGGTGTTGGAGCCCAGGGTCAAGGAGGATGTTTAAATACTAGATCAAGTAATTTCCTTGTTACCTGTCAATTTTAAATGTCTATACTTCAAACAAGAGAAAGATAACCTTTACTACCATAAGATGATGATTTCATTTAAACTAATATCTAGATAAATAAAGAATTGACAAACATAAACACATACATTAACATGTTGAACAGCAATGCAAACCACAAAATAAATTAGTTAACCCCTTAACGACCGCCGATACGCCTTTTAACGGCGGTCATTAAGGGTACTTAAACCACAGCGCCGTTAATTAACGGCGCTGTGGAAAAAGTGAATAGCGCCCCCAGAGGCGCATTTTCTCCGGGGTCTCGGCTACCGGGGGTAGCCAAGACCCCAGAGAACATGAATCGGGTCGGTTTTTACCGACACCGATGTTGCGATCGCCGTTATTAACCCTATAACGGCGACCGCAACAAAAAAAAAAAAAAAAAGTTGTGTCATTTAATTTCTTTGTCCCCTGATGTCATCGGACATCAGAGGACAGAGAAAAAGGGTCCCCGGGACCCCCATGTGGCCCCCGATGTCCTGTATGTGGCCCCAGGGCCCTCCGGTGTCCCCCGGGGCCGGCGCGATGAAGAAAATGGCGGGCGCATGCTCAGTGCGCCCGCCGCTATGTGCCGCTGTGTCCTGGGGGGGATGGGCAAATATTCTCTGGGGTCTCGGCTACCGGGGGTAGCCGAGACCCCAGAGAACATGATCCGGGTCGGTATTCACCGATCCCGGTGTTGCGATCGCATCTATGCAAGCATAGATGCGATCGCAAAAAAAAAAAAAAAAATGATTTCTCTCCCCTCTGATGTGATCGCACATCAGAGGGGAGAAAATGAGGGTCCCCCGGTCCCCCGATCGCCCCCCCGTATACTTACCGTTGTCCTCCGTCCTCCCGCAGGCCCCAGGATCGCGGCGTCTTCTTCCTGCAAAAAAAAAATGGCGGGCGCATGCGCAGTGCGCCCGCCGATCTGCTTGGCGGCAGATTCAAAAATGATTTCATTCATTCTCATAAAAGTGCATTTTGATCACTGTGATAAACTATCACAGTGATCAAAATAAAAAAAACAGTACATAACCCCCCCATTTATCACCCCCTTAGTTAGGGACATATAATAAAAAATAGAAATTATATTTATTTTCATTTTTCTGTTAGGGTTAGGGTTATAATTAGGGTTAGGGTTATAATTAGGGTTAGGGTTATAATTAGGGTTAGGGTTAGCATTAGGGTTAGGGTTATAATTAGCGTTAGGGTTAAGCTGGGTTCATACTGCGTTATGGCAGTCCGTTAGATGGACTGCGTTTCACCGCGGTATAACGCGGTGTAACGCAGTCCGTTAACGCTGCCATTCACCCCCATTTGAGGGCGCATCGCGATGCATGCCGTAAAGCGGGATGCGTTTGCGACGTGCCATCATTCAGTGACGGAGCCTCGGACGCGGGCTGCAGCGTCTGGGCTCTGTCACCGCTAGCGCAGATGAATCATCTGCTGATTCCTCTGCGCTAGCGGGTATAGCATAACGCGATCGTGTTATGCTATACCGTTACCAGCCCGTCAACGCTATGTGTTGAACGGGCTGGTAAAACGCAAAATGAACCTAGCCTTAGGGTTAGGGTTATAATTAGGGTTATAATTAGGGTTAAGGTTACAATTAGGGTTAGGGTTAAAATTAGGGTTAGGGTTACAATTAAGGTTAGGGTTGGAATTAGGGTTGGGATTTAGGTTAGGATTAGGGTTGGGATTAGGGTTAGGGGTGTGTTGGGGTTAGGGTTGGAGCTAGAATTGAGGGATTTCCACTATTTAGGCACATCAGGGGGTCTCCAAACACGACGTGGCGTTCAAAAAGTCAAATGGCGCTCCCTCCCTTCCGAGCCCTGCCGTGCGCCCAAACAGTGGTTTACCCCAACATATGGGGTATCAGCGTACTCAGGACAAATTGCACACCAATTTTGTGGTTCTAATTTCTCCTGTTACCCTTGGGAAAATAAAAAATAGCTGGCTAAAAAAATCATTTTTGAGAAAAAAAATGATTTTTTATTTTCACAGCTCTGCGTTTATAAATTTCTGTGAAACACTTGGGGTTCAAAATGCTCACCACACATCTAGATAAGTTCCTTAAGGGGTCTAGTTTCCAAAATGGGGTCACTTGTGGGGGGTTTCCACTGTTTAGACACATCAGGGGGTCTCCAAACACGACGTGGCTTTCAAAAAGTCAAATGGCGCTCCCTCCCTTCCGAGCCCTGCCGTGCGCCCAAACAGTGGTTTACCCCAACATATGGGGTATCAGCATACTCAGGACAAATTGCACACCAATTTTGGGGTTCTAATTTCTCCTGTTACCCTTGGGAAAATAAAAAATAGCTGGCTAAAAAAAACATTTTTGAGAAAAAAAATGATTTTTCATTTTCACGGCTCTGCGTTTATAAATTTCTGTGAAACACTTGGGGGTTCAAAGTGCTCACCACACATCTAGATAAGTTCCTTAAGGTGTCTAGTTTCCAAAATGGGGTCACTTGTGGGGGGTTTCCACTGTTTAGACACATCAGGGGGTCTCCAAACACGACGTGGCTTTCAAAAAGTCAAATGTCGCTCCCTCCCTTCCGAGCCCTGCCGTGCGCCCAAACAGTGGTTTACCCCAACATATGGGGTATCAGCGTACTCAGGACAAATTGCACACCAATTTTGGGATTCTAATTTCTCCTGTTACCCTTGGGAAAATAAAAAATAGCTGGCTAAAAAAAATATTTTTGAGAAAAAAAATGATTTTTCATTTTCACGGCTCTGCGTTTATAAATTTCTGTGAAGCACTTGGGGGTTCAAAGTGCTCACCACACATCTAGATAAGCTCCTTGGGGGGTCTAGTTTCCAAAATGGTGTCACTTGTAGGGGGTTTCTACTGTTTAGGTACATCAAGGGCTCTGCAAACACAACATGACGCCCGCAGAACATTCCATCAAAGTCTGCATTACAAAATGGCGCTCCTTCCCTTCCAAGCACTCCCATGCGCCCAAACAGTGGTTTCACCCCACATATGGGGTATCAGCGTACTCAGGAAAAATTGCACAACAACTTTTTGGGTCCAATTTCTCCTGTTACCCTTGGGAAAATAAAAAAAATAGCGGGCTAAAGAATCATTTTTGAGGAAAAAAATGATTTTTTATTTTCACGGCTCTACGTTTATTAATTTCTGTGAAGCACTTGGGGGTTCAAAGTGCTCACCACACATCTAGATAAGTTCCTTAAGGGGTCTAGTTTCCAAAATGGTGTGATTTGTGGGGGGTTTCGACTGTTTAGGCGTATCAGGGGCTCTCCA
This sequence comes from Oophaga sylvatica, assembly GCA_033576555.1. NCBI lineage: Eukaryota > Metazoa > Chordata > Amphibia > Anura > Dendrobatidae > Oophaga > Oophaga sylvatica. Next base: position 165,185,918 of record JARQOD010000001.1, on the reverse strand, counting down.
AACGCGACATGGCGTCCAATTTCAATTCCAGCCAATTTTGGTTTGAAACAGTCAAACGGCGCTCCTTCACTTCCAAGCCCTGCCGTGCGCCCAAACAGTGGTTTACCCCCACATATGGGGTATCGGCATGCTCAGGACAAATTGCACAAAAACTTTTGGGGTCTTGTTACCCTTGGGAAAATAAAAATTGGGGTAAACAGATCGTTTTTGTGGAAAAAATATGATTTTTTATTTTCACTGTTCTATGTTATAAACTTCTGTGAAGCACTTGGAGGTTCAAAGTGCTCACCACACATCTAGATAAGTTCCTTAGGGGGTCTAGTTTCCAAAATGGGGTCACTTGTGATGGGTTTCCACTGTTTAGACACATCAGGGCCTCTACAAACGCGACATGGCGTCCAGCCAATTCTGCGTTGAAAAAGTCAAATGTCGCTCCTTCCCTTGCAACCTCTGCCGTGCGCCCAAAAAGTGGTTTACCCCCACATATGGGGTATCAGAATGCTCAGTACAAATTGCACAAAAACTTTTGGGGTCTTGTTACCCTTGGGAAAATAAGAATTGGGGTGAAAAGATTGTTTTTGTGGAAAAAATATGATTTTTTATTTTCACTGTTCTATGTTATAAACTTCTGTGAAGCACTTGGAGGTTCAAAGTGCTCACCACACATCTAGATAAGTTCCTTAGGGGGTCTAGTTTCCAAAATGGGGTCACTTGTGGGGGGTTTCCACTGTTTAGACACATCAGGGCCTCTACAAACGCGACATGGCGTCCAGCCAATTCTGCGTTGAAAAAGTCAAATGTCGCTCCTTCCCTTGCAACCTCTGCCGTGCGCCCAAAAAGTGGTTTACCCCCACATATGGGGTATCAGAATGCTCAGTACAAATTGCACAAAAACTTTTGGGGTCTTGTTACCCTTGGGAAAATAAGAATTGGGGTGAAAAGATTGTTTTTGTGGAAAAAATATGATTTTTTATTTTCACTGTTCTATGTTATAAACTTCTGTGAAGCACTTGGAGGTTCAAAGTGCTCACCACACATCTAGATAAGTTCCTTAGGGGGTCTAGTTTCCAAAATGGGGTCACTTGTGGGGGGTTTCCACTGTTTAGACACATCAGGGCCTCTACAAACGCGACATGGCGTCCAGCCAATTCTGCGTTGAAAAAGTCAAATGTCGCTCCTTCCCTTGCAACCTCTGCCGTGCGCCCAAAAAGTGGTTTACCCCCACATATGGGGTATCGGCTTAATCAGGAGAAATTGCACAACAAATTTTGTGGTTCATTTTTTCTTTTAACAGTTGTGAAAATAAAAAAAATAGGTTCCGAATTAAAGTTTTTGCAAAAAAAGTTAAATGTTAATTTTTTTCCTTCCACATTGCTTCAGTTCCTGTGAAGCACGTAAAGGGTTAATAAACTTCTTGAATGTGGTTTTGAGCACCTTGAGGGGTGCAGTTTTTAGAATGGTGTCACTTTTGGCTATTTTATATCATATAGACCCCTCAAAGTGACTTCAAATGTGAGGTGGTCCCTAAAATAAAAATGGTGTTGTAAAAATGAGAAATCGCTGGTCAACTTTTAACCCTTATAACTTCGTAACAAAAAAAAATTTTGGTCCCAAAATTGTGCTGATGTAAAGTAGACATGTGGGAAATGTTATTTATTAAGAAATTTTTGTGACATATCTCTCTGATTTAAGGGCATAAAAATTTAAAGTTTGAAATTGTTAAATTTTCAAAATTTTCGCCATATTTCCGTTTTTTTCATAAATAAACACAAGTCATATCAAAAAAATTTTACCATTAACGTGAAGTACAATATGTCACGAAAAAACAATCTCAGAATCAGCTGGATTCGTTAAAGCGTTCCAGAGTTATAACCTCATAAAGTGACAGTGGTCAGAATTGTAAAAATTGGCCCGGTCATTAAGCTGCAAAATGGCTCTGTCACTAAGGGGTTAAGGAATCTGCTATACGGTTGTACATAAAAGCATACAAGTACATATCTGAATCCATTAATGATGGATAAGTAACAGTATGTACACCATTTTTATTGTATAGACAATGAATGTCTGACTTCAAAACATCATCAGCATTACAAGTTATCTGTGATATTACTAAAATGTTCCATTTGCTGAATAATGTCACTAAATATTTTATACAAAATTATACAATTTCCATCATGTAATACTCATAATATGTGGCAATAATCATTTTTATTAACAAACATAACCTTTAAAAAGTGCATAGTGCATAGTGAAAATTGCTATTTATGGCTGACTGTCGACTTGGAAGCATGACAACAGATAGATAAGGTATATATAGATGAGACTGCATAGCCACAGATGGTGAATGGCGATGTAATACTGTACCTCAATAAAGTGTGCGTCACTACTACATAATTTTTTTTATATAGCTTTATAAACAGGGTACATGGATGTATGCTTGTGCCTTTGTTTTGACGCACAGACTGCCTTCCTGCTGAGACGCATTGGGTAGTGAACAGTTGTGTGCAGTGTTCACTGCAGTCTCTGTGGAATAACCACACTTAGACCTTATAACTTTTCAGACTTTCTTTATCAATCTACCAAGATGAAGAAGGCAGGGAGTAAGGCACGTGGTCGTGGAGTTTCTTCAGGGAGAGGACGTGGGGATTCTGTGGCTGCTGCGGCCCCCAGTGACACAGCATCCACCAGTTTTCCCCGTGAGCGTTCCTTTATGCGCACTTTTGTAGGAGCTCGGAGTACCCCCCTGCTGCGGGAAGAACAAATTGAAGCCGTTGTTGTTTGGATGTCAGCCAATGCATCGACTTCAATTGCTTCCACCTCCTCTCAGGACCACAGCACTGTTGGGCAACCATCTGTCTCTTCACCGCCTGGCAAATTGCCCAGGCAGTCAGAGAGTTCTGTACAGGAGCCAGCTGAGTGTCTGCTTCTGTTCTCAGAATCTATTGGCTTGCAAACAGGGGCCCAGCCAAGCAGCATTCTGTAATGTGAAGAGGGAGTATGCAGTGATGCGCAACAGCTGTGTCTCTCTGAATCTGAAGAGGCGGGTGAGACAGTGCCGATGGTCAGCACACCGCAGAACGTATCTGATGATGATGAGACCCAGGTGCCAGTTTCTGTTGAGCATGGTGCTGGCCAGACCACCCAACAGCAGGTGTTGGAAGAGGGTAGTGGAGATGATGAGGTCCAAGACCCAACATGGCATGAGGAACAGGAAGGTGGTGGGAGCAGCTCAGAGGAATAATAATAATATTTATTTATATAGCGCCATCATATTCCGCAGCGCTTTACAGTTTAGCAGTTTCAGAACACAAGTCATAAGTAACAACGTTAACAATACAATAATTTAAGCTAAATAAGTCGCCCCTGCTCGTGACAGCTTACAATGTACAATGAGATGGGGGAGATACAAAGTATAGGTGTTTATATACAATGGTGCATTTACAATGATGTTCCAGCCATCTTAAGGGACTGAGGGATGGAGATAGTGAATGGGCTAGAGACACACACACACTTACACAGAATACATAGAATGACTTTGATTAGTGAATGTGATAGGCCGCTCTGAACAAATGTGTTTTGAGGGAGCGCCTGAAACCATGCAAATTGTGGATAGTCCTAATTTCTTGGGGTACAGCATTCCAGAGGATTGGCGTAGAGCAGGAGAAGTCTTGGAGTCGGGAGTGGGAGGTACGTATTAGTGCAGAGGTTAGTCGAAAGTCGTTTGCAGAGCGCAGCAGTCGGTTAGGCCGATAGATAGAAATGAGGGAGGAGATGTAGGAGGGGTGCTGCACTGTGGATAGCTTTGTGGCTGAGAACCAGTACTTTGGTTGAAAGCTGGGAGAGGCCTAGAGAAATGGTTAGTGATAGAAGGAAGATAGAGGAAGACATTGCCCCAACGGTACAAACAGGAGGGAGAGTTAGGCTGCAGACTCGGTTGCCTGTAGCCTCCAGTTTGGCACCTGTTCGGAGCAGTTGTCTTCCAAAAGTCAAAACGTGCGCTCCCAGGACTTGCACTGCGTGGTCCTTTTTTCACACACTTGCACATGATATTTGCTATGTGAAATGCAAGCTGTGTAATCAAAAATTAAAAATAGCTAAAAGTGTCAGTCACCTCAATACCACAAATATGTGGAAACATGTGCGGACAAAGCACGTAGTTGAGTTACAAAGACACACTGGAGATGTAGGCCAACCTACAGCAGCACCTACATCTTCAGGTTGTGTTGAAGCCTCTTCATCGAGCTCACACACAGCTGGTTCTGCTTCCTCACAGGATCGCCATGGAAGAACCTCGGCCACTGTTGTCCAGAGACAAACTGTTATTCCACACACAGCAGCAAGTTCCCTGTCATCCTCACACTCCCAGGCCACAAAACAGCCATCGGTAGCACAGGCATGGGATAAAAGACGGCCATACTCCGCAAACCATGCACGAGCACAGGCTCTGAATGCTGGCATTGCAAAACTCCTGTCCCTTGAAATGCTGTGATTCAGGCTGGTGGAGACAGACAGTTTCCGTAACTGAATATCATTGTCAGTCCCACAATACAATGTGCCAAGCCGATTTCATTTCAGCAGGCAAGCCGTCCCTGGTCTGCAAAAGCATGTTGAGGGAAAAAATTAAACATGCGCTACTAAAAGCCCTCAGTAGCAAGGTCCACCTGACCACCGATGCGTGGACCAGTACCCATTGTTATGATCTGCTACAACCAGTAAGGAAAGAAGGGAATTCTGTCCCTACAATACAACTAAGCTGAATCCCTACGATGTAACGGGGAACCTGATCCTGCGACCAGACCCGCTAAAGTCCTCATCTAGTGTGAACGAAGACCTATAGTTGCGAGGGAGTAATCCCTACAAGATCTAGGGACTGGGAGAAAAGGTGGACACCTCCTAACATAAATTGTAGCATGGATAATTAAACAGAAAAATAAATACTTTGTGATCCTAACATCAAGCAAAACTGACAGATTAAGGCACCTAAGCACCCGGCTAGCTTAACAGTAGATAATACAATGAAGTCAAGCAAAGCCAGAAGGGCGGAGCCAGTCTAAATAGGGAAAAAAGGTCATGTGACCAGCAAACTGAAACAAAACCTAACAAGAGGGTTTTAACACCCATGGCCAGGGACAATACCTTTCCCTCACTGCCCATTGGGTCAATGTTGTGCAGCCGGGTACTGATCTTGCGAGTGGCGCTGTACGTGTTCTGCCAACTCCAAGGATTGCAGGAATCAAGTCTGTACACATTGATTCCTCCTCCTACTCCAGTTCCTCAGAATCATCGCTGCAGGAGCCGTCACGGTCTACCTCCACATGGACCCGTGAACGTTTACCTGTTGCGACCGATATGAGCACAGCCGTGTCCAAATGTCAACAGGCCGTCCTGAAATTAATTTCCATGGGGAATCTTAGCCACACAGCGCAGGAGCTCTGTAATGCCATAAAGCAGGAGAGCGACGTGTGGTTTTTGGAAGAGAATCTACAGGCAGGCTTGGTAGTGTGTGACAATGGCCGAAATCTGGTGTCAGCTCTGGGCCTTGGCAACCTCACTCACATACCATGTCTGTCATATGTGCTCAACTTGGTCGTGCAGAGTTTTTTGAGGGACTATCCGGATCTTGATGCACTGCTGCACAAGGTCCGCCTAGAGTGCGCTCACTTGCGACGTTCCAGCATGGCCAGATCGCTGATTGCAGCTCTGCAACGCAGATTTCACCTTCATGAACATCGCATCATATGTGACGTACCCACCAGGTGGAATTCCTCGTTACATATGTTGGAGCGGTTGTGTGAGCAGCAGCCAACAGTAATGGAGTATCAGCTGCATCAGGCGCAGTCAACTCGCAATTTGCGCCGTTCACACTTCACCACTACTGAGTGGGCCTCTATAATAAGAATAATAATATTATTTATTTATATAGCGCCATAATATTCCGCAGTGCTTTACAGTTTAACAGTTTCAAAACACAAGTCATAAGTAACAACGTTAACAATACAATAATTAAAGCAAAATCAGCCGCCCCTGCTGGTGAAAGCTTACAATCTACAATGAGGTGGGGGAGATACAAAGTACAGGTGTTTATATACAATGGTGTTTTTACAATGATGGTCCAGCCATTTTAAGGGAGTGAGGGATGCATGGAGATAGTGAATGGGCTACACACACAGAATTACACATAGAATGACTTTGATTAGTGAATGTGATAGGCCACTGTGAACAAATGTGTTTTGAGGGAGCGCCTGAAACCATCCAAATTGCGGATAGTCCTAATTTCTTGGGGTAGAGCATTCCAGAGGATTGGCGCAGCGCGGGAGAAGTCTTGGAGTTGGGAGTGGGAGGTACGGATTAGTGCAGAGGTTAGTCGAAGGTCGTTTGCAGAGTGCAGCAGTCGGTCAGGCGATAAATATAAATAAGGGAGGAGATGTAGGGGGGTGCTGCGCTGTGGAGAGCTTTGTTGGTGAGAACCAGTAATTAGAATTGGATCCTATAATGAATGGGCAGCCACTGCCAGTGTAATGAGTGGCGAATAACTCTGTGAAGGATATCTGCCACGTTTTGCGTGCGTTTGATGAGTCAACGCGGATGGCGAGTGCAGATGATGCACTAGTCAGCCTGACTGTCCCCCTTATCTGCCTGCTTCAAAAAACACTGCAAGCACTAAGGCATGAGGTTTTGGAAGAGGTGGAGGATGAGGAGTCACAAATTCCATCACCTTCTGGACAGTCAGCGCAACGTGGTTCCTCACAAAGGGCTGGAGGACTTTCAAAGTACCATGCTGTATCAACAATTGAACCTCCAGAGTCGCTGTCTATATTTTCATAACCATTACAAACTTTTAATGTATTTACAAAGCACATAATGTACATTTTTTGTCTATCCTTTTGTAATGCTATTGTGTTTCCATAAACTGATGTTACAGAATTATGATACAAAGTTTTTAAATTTTGAGTTTTAAATTTTGTAAATTTATATGTATTTGAAGGACTTTGTGAGGAGGATGAGGAGGAGTCAATGGAGGAGGAAGACATCGCTCCAGAGGGAGGTAGACAATGCTCTAGTCAGTATGTAGACCAAGGGTGGGGTGATGCACAGCAGGCAGAGATGACGCCTCTTGCAGGGGACAACGTTTCTTGGCCAGTTGGGAGTCTGCAGCACATGGTTGATTTCATGCTGCAGTGGCTGAGAAACGACCGCCGCATCGAACACATTCACACCACGTCTGATTATTGGGTGTACACCCTCCTAGACCCTCGCTACCGGGACAACTTACAAAGCCTCATCACACCGTTGAACCGGGAGCGTAAAATGCGGAAGTACCAAGACACACTGGTGCAATCCATAATGTTCTCCATTCCAGCCGAGAGCACTGCTGCTGCTACTGCTTTACAAAGCAGCTCTGTGCGTCGAGGCAGTGGAGACAGCTCTGCAACAAGAGGGAGCACAAGCAGCGCCTCTGCACAGGGCAAGAACAGTATGTTCCAAATGTGTCGAAGTTTTGTGGCAGCGCCACCAATGTCTACACCATCCGAGACGGCTCCAGTCAGCAGGAGGCAACATTTCCGTAAGATGGTGACAGACTACATGTCTTGCCCTCTCAGTGTACTCCCAGATGGCTCTTCCCCATTCAAGTTTTGTGTCTCTAAGCTGGATACATGGCCAGAGCTTAGCCAGTATGCATTGGAGGTGCTGGCTTGCCCTGCTGCCAGTGTATTATCGGAGCGCGTCTTTACTGCTGCAGGTGGTGTACTAACAGACCGTTGCATGCGACTATCCTCCGATAATGTAGAACGGCTTACTTTTCTGAAAATGAACTAGGCATGGATCTCGCCTGAATTTGCCTGTCCGGTTTCAGATTAACTAACTGGTTGGCAACGTTTTCCATGTCTCCTGTTATGTTCATCTTTCTACCACCTGAGCTATACTCCCTGGGCTACAACACTGCCAGTTGCTGCTCAGAAGTGTCGTGTCCACAGACCAATACACAAGCTATAGTGATAGTGGGGTTCAGTAACGCCTGCTGTTCCCTGCTGCGTGTCTGACAAAAATTAATGCTGCTAACTCCAAATTAAAGTTCAAATTAAAGTTCAAACATCTCATACTAGGCCTCAGGCTACACCCTCCTTGACCCTGGGCTCAGAAGTGTTGGATGCACAGATCAAAACAATCGATGATGTGTTTGTGGGGTTCAGTAACACCTGCTGTTCCCCTGCTGTGTGTCCGGCAAAAATTACTGCTACCTAGCTACACATGTTGAAAAAAACATGACATGTTAAAGTGGCTAGTGCTACACATAGATATCAGGCTACACCCTTATTTCTAAGCTGTAAACAAGTGAAACGTCAAATTTAAAACCATTCAATGATTAGTGTTGGTAACAAATCTGTAACTAAATAATTGTGACATATTATGGCAGATATCCACATGTCTAACACAAATGCTAACACAAAAGCATACTTATGCTATAGGGTACTGATGGTGAACCTTCTCACTCCATAACTTTGACAAATCCAACTCACATCATGCCTCAAATGCTGCAATGTTGGAAGTGCATAATGTGGGTTGAACTTTGACAACAGCTGCAGTGCGAAGGTTATCCTTCTGTGTTCTTGGCTTTTAAATAAAAGCATACAAGTAAATATAATAATACATTGTTGATTAAGGGACATGATGTACACCTGTAATATTGTGCAAACAATGGATGTAGGACTATTCCTCTTCAACATTACTTATATTTGTGTCATTTGAAAAAAATACATATTTTAGTTAAAAATTAAAAACCCATGTTCAGTAGCTGTGAAAGGCCCGTTTGTGTACTTCTATATTGTTTGCAACCAATGTATTGTATACGGATGGAAGCACGTCACTGTAATAGATTTGAATTATTTTAAATAGAATAAAGCAGCACCAATTTTAGAAAAATGACAAGGATGAGCCAGTGACAGACACTCAGCAGAGTACACGCAGCGGTGGTTGAAGAAGTAAATGGAGCGTGATCTGCATTTAAAAAAAAAAAAAAAAAAATACCTCACAGACTGCAGTGAACACTGAAACACAACTATTCACAATCTGTGAAAGGCTACTCCTTTGTCTACTTCTATAGTGTTTGCAACCAATGTATTGTATACGGATGGAAGCGCGTCACACTAATAGATTAGATTTATTTTAAATGGAATGTAGCAGAACCAATTGGAGATAAATGAAAAGGATGAGCCACTGAGACACGCTCAGCAGAGTACAAGCAGCAGTGCTTGAACAAGTAACTGGAGCGTGATGTGCACTCAAAAAAAAAAAACACAGACTGCAGTGAACACTGAAACACAACTGTCCACAATCTGGGAAAGGCTACTCCTTTGTCTACTTCTATAGTGTTTGCAACCAATGTATTGTATACGGATGGAAGCGCGTCACACTAATAGATTAGATTTTAAATGGAATGGAGCAGAACCAATTGGAGATAAATGAAAAGGATGAGCCACTGAGACACGCTCAGCAGAGTACAAGCAGCAGTGCTTGAACAAGTAACTGGAGCGTGATGTGCACTCAAAAAAAAAAAAACACAGACTGCAGTGAACACTGAAACACAACTGTCCACAATCTGGGAAAGGCTACTCCTTTGTCTACTTCTATAGTGTTTGCAACCAATGTATTGTATACGGATGGAAGCGCGTCACACTAATAGATTAGATTTTAAATGGAATGGAGCAGAACCAATTGGAGATAAATGAAAAGGATGAGCCACTGAGACACGCTCAGCAGAGTACAAGCAGCAGTGCTTGAACAAGTAACTGGAGCGTGATGTGCACTCAAAAAAAAAAAACCACAGACTGCAGTGAACACTGAAACACAACTGTCCACAATCTGGGAAAGGCTACTCCTTTGTCTACTTCTATAGTGTTTGCAACCAATGTATTGTATACGGATGGAAGCGCGTCACACTAATAGATTAGATTTTAAATGGAATGGAGCAGAACCAATTGGAGATAAATGAAAGGGATGAGCCACTGAGACACGCTCAGCAGAGTACAAGCAGCAGTGCTTGAACAAGTAACTGGAGCGTGATGTGCACTCAAAAAAAAAAAAACACAGACTGCAGTGAACACTGAAACACAACTGTCCACAATCTGGGAAAGGCTACTCCTTTGTCTACTTCTATAGTGTTTGCAACCAATGTATTGTATACGGATGGAAGCGCGTCACACTAATAGATTAGATTTTTTTCAAATATAATGGAGAAGCACCAATTGGAGAAAAATGAAAAGGATGAGGCACTGAGACACGCTCAGCAGAGTACAAGCAGCAGTGCCTGAACAAGTAACTGGAGCGTGATATGCACTCAAAAAATAAAAAACACAGACTGAAGTGAACACTGAAACACAACTGTCCACAATCTGTGAAAGGCTACTCCTTTGTCTACTTCTATAGTGTTTGCAACCAATGTATTGGATACGGATGGAAGCGCATCACACTATAATTTCTATTGAATGGAGCAGCTAGAATTACACTAAAGAAAAAAAAAAAGAGTCTGTGAGTGACACGTGCAGATGCCTACAGACAGCGTTGGATGCAGAGCAAACTGCAGCGTCACCTGCACTCTCACACACACACCTTGCAGAGCTGTTAAAACAACACTGCAGGCAAAAGGAAGCTTTACACAGCGGTTGGTGATAGCCTGCCTACAGCACAGTACACTAAATCGCAATCTCTAACTGTCCCTCAGAGTCAGCAGAGTAGCGTTCTGTCCCTATCTGAATTCACAGCACAGTGACGCTAAAATGGCGGCGGCGCCTTTTATAGTGCATTCTGACATCATTTCAGCAGCCAATCACAGCCATGCCATTAGTTAAGATGACCGCAGCATTACAGGATGTGCCCACACTTCGTAGGATTCCTCATTGGCTGACTAAAATCACATTGCCTCTCAAAGAATTATGGGAACTTCCGATTCCGGCATACGATATTGAAAAAGTATCGGAATTAAGTATCGGAATTCCGATAACGCGAATATCGGCCGATACCCGATACTTGCGGTATCGGAATGCTCAACACTAATCGGAACTTGGAATCGGAATTCCGATACAGCCAATATCGGCCGATACCCAATATTTGCAGTATCGGAATGCTCAACACTAGTCCACAGCCACCAGAGTCACCCAGTGTCCAGTCAGCGAGATGTAATGTTTGCTCCTCCAGGTGTCAGTAGTAAAATGCACCCTGCTAGACATAGATTTTTTCAGGGAATGGGTGATGTTGTTAGCGACATGCTATTGTAGCACAGGCACAGCTTTCTTAGAGAAGTAATAGCGACTGGGAAACTGGTAGAGGTGGACTGCGACGGCCATCAACTTTCGAAAATCATCTATATCCACCAGACGAACAGGCAGCATTTCCAACAAATTGGAGATGGTGGAGATCAAGCTCTTAGCTTTGCCATGTGTAGAAGGAAACATTCCTTTATGTGACCACAACTGTGGGACCGAGAGCTGGCTCCAGTGCTGAGAGAGGGTGACGTATGCAGAACAGGACAAAATGCTTGACTGTGAGTGAGATGAAGGTGGAGATGTTATGGTGGATTGCCACCCCTGCGAACTTCACACTAGTGACTGGTGCTGGCCACAGCCAGACTTGGGGCTGAGGATGCAGTGCTTGTTGTGTTGCATTACTTCGTGAATGTGTGGGAAGCCAAAGTGTAAACTCCTCATCTTCCTCCACCTCCTCTGCTGAGCTACTTAGCTGCGTACCCCTGATTTCACACCAGGTAGGATCTACAACCTCATTGTCATCCTCTCTGTTCTCACACTCCTCACCCTGAGAGTCACCCTCCTCCTCTTCTTGCCCTGACATCACAGTACAGTCTGCGTGCGCCTCTGGTATCTGAATCTCATCAGGATCAGCTCCACCCTTGGTGGTTAACGTCTGTTGACGAGGGTCTGGATTCTGCTCAGACCCTACTTCGTCCAGCCCCGGATCCAACATGAAAAAATTTGGGGCATCAGTGCAGATGCTTTCCTCCTCTGGATTCTGTGATTCTTCAGAGCAGACCTCTGATGCCCATGAAATACAACGTATGAACAACTCTTCAAAATGGCCTATATGGGGTTCCCCACAGTTAGCTGGGCATTTGGAAATTTTTGACGCAGGGGGAAACAAGGGTGATTGGAGTGCCATCTCTGACGATTGTACTTTGTGTGATGTTAAGGTGGAGGAAGAGGAGGAGAGGTCACTTGATGCAGTGCTTGCCATCCACTTGAGCCTCATTTTCAAGGGGTACCGCTGCTCGGCTGCCAAAGAAAGGGAGTCGAGTAGGCCGGACAGTAACAGATGTTGTCGGTGGATAGGACGAGACGGTGTCTGTTCAGTTGAGCTTTCATTCACATTAACACCTAACCCACGTACACGTCAAACACCAAGCCTATTCCCCCTTCCACCACCACCTCGCTTTTTCCTACCCATGTTGTAAGAAGTCTTCCCCTCTTGTACCCTGCTGTTTCACAACCTTAGGCCCACAGCTGTCAGTCATCTGTCACTAAATGAACAATCACTGGACATTTGTGTTTCTGGCCGCTTTTGGTACAGGAATCCATCCTCCAAGACAGGTGTGGATGCCTGTCCTGATAATGGTGTGAATGGTCCCTGTTTCTCATCCACCTCTTCCTCCTGTGCAACCACCTCATCCATCATCACCTGAAGTACACACACGTTCCGCATGGAGGCCCACTCATTGGACTTGAAGTGGTATTGTTCCGCAGAGCGACTCAGTCGTGCGTACTGCAGCTGAAACTCCACTATCATGTGCTGCTGCTCTGTTATGTTTTGGTAGCTGAGGAGAGCAGGTAAAAACGGCAATACACCAGAGAGGTTGGAATCTACTGGATTGCAGTACCCTGACTAACCACCACAACTAAAGGCAGCCGTGGAGCGTTCCTACGTTAGTCCTAGACACCTCGTCACAGCCTGAGAGGTTAACTACACCTAAAGATAGAAAGAGGAAAGCTATCTGCCCGGAGCAGATCCCCAAAGAACATAGGAAGCCCCCAAACATGTAATGGCGGTTAGACAAGAGTAAAAACAGACACAGACAGAAAATAGTATGAGCAAACGTTGTGGCCCAATCTGCCTAGACAGAAAAAGGATAGGAAGGATACTTACTGTAATCCAAAAGAAACCCTAAAAAAACCAACGCTACTAATTGCAAAAACACCTGAGATCACACGACCTCTACCACCTAAATTAGTTCTCTGGTGTAACAAAGCTAAGCCGCAGCCACTGAAAAAACTGGAAAAGGCAAAAGAACAAATAACAGTGGCTCCAGAGGAACTGAGAGGAGACCAAGCCCCCCGGGGAGGGGGACCTGGCTAACTTCACAGAAATGCAGAGAAAAATGCAAATGGTAAGCACAAAAACAGAAAATATCTTATCTGAGAGCAGGAGAAGAGGCAAGACTCAGCAAGCTTCCAAGTGAACCAGGAAACAACGTTGAGACAAGAACAATTGATCACCGGCAACCATGATGGGAGGGAACCTCCCTCAAATAAGACCAGTCTGTGATTCCTGATTGCCAATCCTCATTGAATGGTTCAGTACTGTTTGTAACCACCAGAGGGAGCTTCTGCTCAGAATTCATTTCTAGAACATTCACAACAGTACCCCCCCCTTGAGGAGGGGTCACCGAACCCTCATTTGTGCCACCAGGTCGGTCAGGATGAGCTCTGTGGTACGCACGGATCAGTCTCCTAGCATGGATGTCCGAAGCAAACACCAAAGAATTGTCCTCCTGACCATAACCTCTCCACTTAGCCAAATACTGGAGTTTCCGTCAAGAAAAACGAGAATCCAATATTTTCTCAACCACATACTCCAGATTGCCCTCAACCAAAACAGGGTCAGGAGGCGCAGCCATAGGAACCACTGGCTCGACAAACCTCTTCAATAAGGACTTGTGGAACACGTTATGGATCTTAAATGTCCCTGGAAGAAGTAAACGAAAGGAAACAGGATTAAGAATCTCCATGATCTTATAAGGTCCAATGAACCTAGGCTTAAACTTAGGAGATGCAACTCTCATAGGGATATTTCTTGAGGACAACCAGACCAAGTCCCCCACTTTAAACCGAGGACCATCAGTCCTATGCCGGTTGGCAAACCGCTGGGCCTTCTCCTGAGAGAGGGACAACCTCTCCACTACCTAGTCCCAAATCTGCTGCATACACTCCACAACAGAGTCAACACCCGGACAGACAGAAGCCTCCGTCTGTCCCGAGAAAATCGAGGGTGAAACCCAAAATTGCAGAAAAATGGAGACATCAAAGTGGCAGAGCTTGCCCTATTATTAAGAGCAAACTCAGCCAAAGGCAAAAAAGAGACCCAGTCATCTTGATCAGCAGACACAAAGCATCTCAGATAAGTCTCCAATGTCTGGTTTGTTCTCTCAGTTTGTCCATTGGTCTGAGGATGAAAAGCAGAGGAGAAAGACAATTGAACACCAAGTTTAGAACAAAAAGTCCTCCAAAATCTGGAAACAAACTGGACTCCTCTGTCAGACACAATGTTCTCAGGAATGCCGTGTAACCGAACCACGTGCTGAAGGAACAAAGGCACCAATTCGGAGGAGGAAGGCAACTTAGGTAATGGCACAAGATGTATCATCTTGGAAAACCTATCACAAATCACCCAGATAACGGTCATTCTCTGAGAAACAGGGAGGTCGGAAATAAAATCCATAGAGATATGGGTCCATGGTCTCTTGGGCACAGGCAATGGCATCAACAAACCACTAGAGCGAGAGCAAGGCTTGGAGCGAGAGCAAGTCCCACAGGACTGCACAAATTCCCTGACGTCACGAGACAAAGTAGGCCACCAAAAGGACCGACTCACCAAGTCTCTGGTACCAAAAATTCCGGGATGACCGGCCAACGCGGAACAATGAATCTCAGACATCACACTCTTCTTCCACTGGTCTGGGACAAACAATTTCCCAATAGGGCAGCGCTCGGGTTTATCCTCCTGACACCCTTCCAGAGCCAGTCTCAAATTGGGCGAGATGGCGGAAAAAACTACACCCTCTTTCAAAATAACAGCAGGATGAGATAACTCAGGAGAATCCGCAAGGAAACTCCTCGAGAGGGCACCCGCCTTAACATTCTTAGTGCCAGGAAGAAAGGAAACCACAAAATTAAAACGTGTGAAAAACAAGGCCCACCTGGCCTGTCTAGGATTAAGTCGCTTGGCTGATTCCAGATAAACCAGATTCTTATGGTCCGTGAGGACCACCACCTGATGTTTGGCTCCCTCCAGCCAATGTCTCCACTCTTCAAAAGCCCACTTCATGGCCAATAACTCCCGATTACCCACGTCATAATTACGTTCAGTTGGAGAAAATTTTCGAGAGAAAAAAGCACAAGGGTTACTTTTAGAGGTCTCAGGATCTCTTTGGGACAAAACGGCACCTGCCCCAATTTCAGAGGCATCAACCTCCACCTGAAATGGCAGAGAAACATCAGGCTGCCGTAGAACAGGAGCAGAAGTGAATCTCTGCTTACGTTCCTGAAACGCAGAGACTGCCTCAGGAGACCAATTCACCACATCAGAACCCTTTTGGTCAAATCAGTCAATGGTTTAACAATAACAGAGAAATTACCAATAAATTTACGATAAAAATTGGCAAAACCCAAGAATCTCTGAAGAGCCTTTAATGAAGTAGGTTGGACCCAATCACAGATGGCCTGAACCTTGACCGGGTCCATTTCAATAACAGATGGAGACAAAATGAATCCCAGAAATGAGATCCTCTGTACGCCAAAAGACACTTTGATCCCTTCACATACAGAGAATTCTCTCTCAAAATCTGGAACACAGTCCGAACATGTTTCACATGAGAGTCCCAGTCATTGGAAAAAATCAAGATATCATCCAAATAAACAATCAGAAATTTATCCACAAAATCCCTGAAAATGTCATTCATGAAGGACTGGAAGACGGAAGGAGCATTAGTGAGCCCAAGGGCATCACTAGGTACTCAAAATGCCCCTCTGGGGTATTAAACGCCATCTTCCATTCATCCCCGTGCTTAATGCAAATAAGGTTATACGCCCCCTTGAGGTCAAGCTTGGTAAACCAAGTAGCACTTTTCACCCTGGAAAACAGGTCAGAAATCAAGGGTAACGGATATTGATATTTCACAGTGATCTTGTTCAAGAGACGATAATCAATACACGGCCTTAATGAACCATCCTTTTTGGCCACAAAGAAAAAACCAGCACCCAAGGGTGAAGAGGATGGTCTGATATGACCCTTCTCCAATGACTCCTTGATATAAGACCGCATAGCGTCATGTTCAGGTACAGACAAGTTAAAAAGGCGACCTTTAGGGAATTTACTACCAGGCACTAATTCAATAACGCAGTCATAGCTCCTATGGGGGGGCAAGGATGCAGATTTACTTTCGCTAAACACATCAGAAAAATCAGTCAAAAAGTCAGGAACATCCTGAGCCTGGGGAGTGTTGGCATTAACACATTGGCAGCCCCAACTGGTTACAGACACAGATTTCCAATCCAAAACAGGATTATGAGACTGTAACCAAGGGAAACCCAGTACAATAATGTCATGCAGATTATACAGCACCAAAAATTTGCAACTCTCCTGATGATCAGGTTCAACCCTCATTATCACCTGAGTAGAGAACTGGGGTTTATTCTCAGCCAAAGGGGTAGAATCAATCCCCAGTAGGGGAATAGACTTCCGTAGGGGTATCAAGGGAAACCCACAACGTTTAGCAAAATCAAAATCCATCAGGTTAATAGCTGCTCCCGAATCAACAAAAGCCTGAGAAGAAAATGTGGACAGGGAGCAAATCAGGGTAACAGTCAACAGAAATTTAGTCTGAACACTACCCAAGACAACTGAGCGTGCAAAACGTCTTCCCCGCTTAGGGCAGACTGAAATAGCATGAGAGGCTCACCACAGTAGAAACATAACCCATTGCGTTTTCGAAACTCATGACGCTGTGCCCCAGAAGCCACTCTATCACACTGCATGGGTTCAGAAGCTGGTTCACAAGGCAACACTATTCCACGCATACTTCTACGCTCACGCAAACGTCTGTCAATTTGAATTGCTAATGACATAGAATCATTGAGACCAGAGGGAGCAGGGAAACCCACCATAACATCTTTTACATTCTCTGACAGACCCTTCTGAAAAAGGGCTGCCAAAGCATCGTCATTCCATTTGGTCAGGACTGCCCACTTTTGGAATTTCTGACAGTACAACTCAGCGTCCTCAAGCCCCTGATTTAATGCCAACAAGGTTTTTTCAGCTTGATCAGTGACATTAGGTTCATCGTACAATAACCCCAGAGCCAGAAAAAATGCATCAACATTACTCAAAACAGGATCCCCAGGTTTCAGGGAAAAAGCCCAATCCTGAGGATCGCCGCGCAGGAGAGAGATGACAATTTGAACCTGCTGTGCTGCGTTCCCTGAGGACTTAGGTTTTAAGGCAAAAAACAACTTACAGTTATTTTTGAAATTCAGAAATTTAGCTCGATCCCCCAAAAACAAATCTGGCATGGGGATCATGGGTTCCACAACTGGCAACCTACCAAGATAGGTAGCAATACTCCGAACCTCAGCGGCAAGCTGATCCACACGGCCAGACAACTGTGCAAACTCCATTGAGAGAGAAAAAAAATCCTCCTCAGCACCCAGAGAAAAAGAGGGAGAAAAAAAAATGCAACAAACAGAAAAAAAAAAATCTCTGACAACTCTGACAACCTTTTTTCTTTCCGCACTATTTTTCCCTTCTGTGAGTACCATATAATTTTCAGTTTGGCCGTGATACTGTTATGTTTTGGTAGCTGAGGAGAGCAGGCAAAAACGGCAATACACCAGAGAGGTTGGAATCTACTGGATTGCAGTACCCTGACTAACCACCACAACTAAAGGCAGCCGTGGAGCGTTCCTACGTTGGTCCTAGACGCCTCGTCACAGCCTGAGAGGTTAACTACACCTAAAGATAGAAAGAGGAAAGCTATCTTCCCCGGAGCAGATCCCCAAAGAACATAGGAAGCCCCAAACATGTAATGGCGGTTAGACAAGAGGAAATACAGACATAGACAGAAAATAGTATGAGCAAACGTTGGGGCCCAATCTGCCTAGACAGAAAAAGGATAGGAAGGATACTTACTGTAATCCAAAAAAAACCCTAAAAAAAAACAACGCTACTAATTGCAAAAACACCTGAGATCACACGACCTCTACCACCTAAATTAGTTCTCTGGTGTAACAAAGCTAAGCCGCAGCCACTGAAAAAACTGGAAAAGGCAAAAGAACAAATAACAGTGGCTCCAGAGGAACCGAGAGGAGACCAAGCCCCCCTGGGAGGGGGACCTGGCTAACTTCACAGAAATGCAGAGAAAAATGCAAATGGTAAGCACAAAAACAGAAAATATTTTATCTGAGAGCAGTAGAAGAGGCAAGATTCAGCAAGCTTCCAAGTGAACCAGGAAACAACGTTGAGACAAGAACAATTGATCCCGGCAACCATGATGGGAGGGAACCTCCCTTATATAAGACAAGTCTGTGATTCCTGATTGCCAATCCTCATTGAATGGTTCAGTACTGTTTGTAACCACCAGAGGGAGCTTCTGCTCAGAATTCATTTCTAGAACATTCACAACACTGCTCTTTCCAGCATATGCAAGTTGGAGTTCCACCTTGTTGGTACGTTGCATATGAAGCTGACAGCAGAAAGGCAGAAGTGCCACAGCGCAGACAGGCGAGCAGTAGGGTAAGAATTCCAAAAGCGTGCACACCTTGCCCACACTTTATGACAGGATGAGGAAATGGTGGAGGAAACGGAGTAGGAGGAAGAGGCAACATGTAGATTGTGGCTCCTCCTGTAACTTTTTATACTATCTTACTTTGTTTTGATTTTTTTTGTCTGTATATGTCCCTGCATAATTGTAAAGTGCTGCAGAATATGTTTAGAAATAAAATAAAAAAGAGAAAAGGCCAGGGGAAGTAACAGCCAACTTAATTGCTAGGGGCCGGACTTGGCACTTTTGGACTCTGCTCCCTCATTTGCTGTGCAGCTGGGTCAGCGTTACCACAACCTCTGAACTGCCCACGTCACTCGGATGGCCTTGACTCCATGAGGGGTCTAGGACCTCATCATCCCCCCATTCATCATCACATCTTTCTAGTCTGTGAACGCATCAGTTGTGATACAGGGCCTCATCTTGCAAACTTTTTAAAACCTAATCCACTTAACAATCATTTTAAATTCAATTGAAAATGTCTTCAGAGGTCAAGTCAAGTTGTTCCTTTCTAGCCATCTTGTTTTGCTTCATCTTGTTTCACATTGGTATCATCAGATGGAAATGAGTGTTCAGTCTCTTCAAAGACTTCTCTTTCCTAATCCACGATATCGCAGCTGCTTTCCATGCATTCATTGACAGGATCATAATTTGATGGTGAACTGTAGACAGAGATTCACAAACTTAAATCCCAATTGACGGATTTAATGACCATTCACAGTTTCACTGTACCATCCGTGTGTGCGTGGTAGGCATGATAAATGGCCTCATTTTCCGAACTTTTTTAAATCCAATGCACTTCACAATCTTTTTACATTTTTAAATTCCTCCAAAATTTTTTCAGAGGCCAAGTCAAGTTCTTGCTTGTTTTTATCTATCTTGTTCTGTTTTGTGTTTCAGGTCTCTATCATCAGATGGAAATGAGTGTTCAGTCTCTTCATGACATCTATTCCACAATCCACAACATGTTAGCTGCTTTCGATGCATTCATTGACAAGTTCATAACTCGACAGTGACCTGTAGACAGAAATTCAAAAAATTTAATCCAAATTGACTGATTTAATGACCATTTGCAGTTTCACTGTGCTATCTGTGTATACACCGTACTAGTAGGAAACTTAAGTGGATTCTGCTGGAGCTGGAATTACCATGGCTGCTGGTACTAGATTTGCCCTTGAATAGATGCTTATTCTAATTGCAAAGCCTCTAAATTGTTATGGATGGCTATTATCTTGCTACATCAAATGCTGACCCGTTTATCAGGCTCCCAATCCGGATTCAAAACCTGATTCACTAGACTCTGAGGAAAACAGCATCAGCATGTAAGGGAACCCATACGGCGCAGGGGGTGGGTGTGGTTGGAATGATGAGCAGCTTGCTGTGCATCCATGTCCAGAAATGGCAGGTGCAGTGAACACACTCCTAGTTGACTTATATGCTTTCTTTGGTTGGTGCCTATTCACACTAGCTTAGATGTGCTGGTCCTTCTTTTTGTCTATTTGTACCAAAGCTTTTTGGACATGTACACTCACTCCCAATAGCCACAGGTGATTTTAATCAGATTAGCTGGTCCATTCCTACCCCCTAAATTGTAGGCTTTTTGCCCAAGAAAGGTGACATTCCAGGACCGGGACCCAATTTAAGAAGGACACCTAGACGTGGGCACACATATATTGGCCAATCTATGCGCTAAGAACCTTCCTTTTTTCATAGCAATTTTTGCAGATACACATTTTATAAATACACTATAAAGTGCTTTTTTCAATTTTTTTTCCATTTTCTATGGTAGCAATGCAGTTCCTCTGCTCTAGAGTAATAATTCTTGGTAAGTTATGGTGCAAACCTTAATCTTTCAGACTTAGACCTGCCCCTGCTGCAGTGAGTCCTTTTTCTTTTAACATTGTTATTTTAAGTCATTTCCCTATCCACATTTGTTTGCAGAGCAACTGTATTGCTCA
Source organism: Oophaga sylvatica (assembly GCA_033576555.1). Lineage (NCBI taxonomy): Eukaryota > Metazoa > Chordata > Amphibia > Anura > Dendrobatidae > Oophaga > Oophaga sylvatica. Next base: position 165,165,143 of record JARQOD010000001.1, on the reverse strand, counting down.
TACCCCCATTTTGCTTCCTTTTGCAGCCCCCTAGCCTTAACTATGACCATTTTACAGCCATTTTAAAGCACCAAAGTTCGGGTTCCCATTGACTTCTATTGGATTCTGGGTAAAATTCGGACCCAAAACAAACTTTTTACTGTTTATTCGTCAATCCTGTCGAACCCGAACATTTACAGGTGCGCTAAATACTATTCCTCATATTTTGACTTTGACAAAACTTTATTGACAAAGTCATGTCTAGATTACATGCGTTGTTGATGATTTTTCCACTGTGGAAATGCACTAAAAATGCATGTGCATCTTAAAACTGCAGATTTTCCACATCGAATATAAGTCTACAAGCAAAATCTGCACAAAAAACTCAGCGTACTCACAAGAGAAACTGACATGTTGCTGATTTGAAACATGCACCATAGGTCAGTAAAAATAAAGCATAGTGTGCATGAAATATCTATAAATTCCATCCACTTTACTGAAACTGTAATATGCTGCGATTTTGATGCAGTGAAAATACGCAGCGTCAAACACTCACCAAAAGCTTATCACGGGCACACAGCCTTAAAGCAAATGTGTCATGTAAAATAATGCTATTGTCCTGCAAATATGGAGTTAATCTGCTGGTTCATAGCGTTCTGACACAGGGTGATGCCCTCACAAAGAAACCCGCTGCTCAGAGGAAATTAACTTTATTTCCCCATCAGCATTTGGCTTCTAATCATAGGGGTGGCAATGGCACGGTTTCATTCACTGTTCTGTGTATAGAGAGAAGCAGCTGTAACCTTGCCCCAGCACTGACTGACAGACAGACCTAATGCTGATCCTGCTGTTACTCAATAACAAGGGTGCGGATACAGCTGGAAACCCCCACAAATGACCCAATTTTGGAAATTAGATCCATCAAGGAATGTATCTATATGTGTGGTGAACACCTTGAACACCCAGGTGCTTCCCAGAAGTTTATAACGTAGAGCTGTGAAAATAAAAAAAATCTAATTTTCCCCACAAAAATGTTCTTTCAGCCCCAAATTTTGCATGCTTGCAAGGGTAGCAGGAGAAAATGCGCCATAAAAATTGTTGTGCAATTTCCTGTGAGTACGCTGATACCCAGTATGTGGGGGGAAACTACTGCTTGGGCGCACTGCAGGGCTCAGAATGTAAGGAGCACCATTTGACTATTTGAACGCAAAATTTGCTGGAATCATTAGCGGACGCCATTTTGTGTTTCGAGAGCACCTGATGTGCCTACACAGTGGAAATCCCCACACAAGTGACCACATCTTGGAAGCTAGACCCCTGAAAGAATTTATCTAGACTTGTGGCGAGCACTTTGAATTCCAAGTGCTTCACAGAAGTTTGTATTGTTGAAAAATTTTTCACAAGGGTAACAGGAGCAAAATAGACCATACAATTAGTTGTGCAATTTCTCCAGAGTATGTCAGGGAATGGAGGGGATAACTACTTTTGAGGTACAGTGCAAAGCTCAGAAGGGAAGAAGTGCTATGTTGGAGTTCAGATTTTGCTGGAATGGCTTGAGGGTGCCGTGTCACATTGACAGAGCCACTGAAGTACCAGAACAGTAGAAACCCCATCATGTGACATCGCCTCTAAATGAATTCACCCAGGGATACAGTGAGCATGTTGACACCACATGTGCCTCACAGAAATTTATACCATTGGGAAGTGAAGAAAGAATAATCACATTTTTACAGCTAAAATGTTGTTTTAGCCAAAATATTAAATTTTTATAAGGGCTAATAGGAAGGAATTGACCTCTCAGTTTGCTGTGCAATTTCTCCAAAGAGCTCCAAGCACAGTGAAAAGCTCAGAAAGAAAGGAGCACCATATTATAGGTAGATTAGCTTCAGTGCCATGGGTTGTAAACTTCTTGATTATGTTGCACACTGTGGACAAAGGAGCATTAAGCTCTCTGGAGATAGATTGTAACCTTGAGATTCTTGATATTGTTCAACAATTTTGGTTTTAAAGTCCTCAGACATTTCTCTTCTCCTCTTACTGTTCTCCATGCTTAGTGTGGCAAACACAGATACACAATGCAAATATTGAGTCAACTTCTTCCCTTTGTATGTGGTTTCAGTTGTGATTTTTATATTGCCAACACCTGTTACTTACCACAACTAAGTTCATACGAGCATCACTTGCTTGAAACAAAGTTGTTTACCCACAATTTTGTAAAGGTGTCAATAATTTTGTCTGGCCCGTTTTTGAGGTTTTGTGTGAAATTATGTATAATTTGCTTTTTTTCCTCATTTTTTTGTGTTGTTTCAATACAAACAAAGGAAATAAACATGTGGATAACAAAACATGTGAAATTGCAATAATTTCCTGGAAGAAATACTTAATTTTCTGGAACAATTTCGAGACCATGACGGTATATGTATATATATTTTTATATTTTTAACTATTTTAACTATACGTGACATTGCTTTGATTAACTGGTGCTTTGTTTCCTCCATGTCTATTTTACATAGGCCAGATTAGTTTCAGAAGATCTGCTTTGGAAAGTTAATTAATTTTATTCTTAGTTTGAAGTAAACATATTGAAAAATGATGTCCATAAATATAGCAGGATAAAAAAGTTAAAAGTGAATATACTGTATATATAATTTCATGCACGCTTCTTTCATGGAATTGACAGCTGCTTTTGAGGCCCCTACCATATGTCAGGTTGACCTTGAACACAATTGTGAAACAGTTTTAAAACATATTAATAATTCTGAATTGTAAAATTGTAAGTAAAAAATGGTTAAATTAAAAATATGTCACTTCTCATTATCAGTTTCAAACTTGCAACAAAGTGACAGGTTGACAATGCAAGGTAATGAATCTCTAAGATGACAATTTTGTACGCAGAAATCATTGCTGGTTATAATTTCATATTTTAAGAAACTAAAATCTATTAGAATACATTTAGCCCCTCTGGGGAAAGTGATATTTTCTAATCTGCAGGGTAAGTGTCAATACTGAAATAATTATTGATTATTTAGGTTTTTGCTGACCACCCCACAATTTACAGTCCCATTACGTTGCACATCATTAATTTTACAGATGTTAATGAGTACTGACCTTGACACTGCATTCTAGACTGAAATACACTTGCATTAGGTAATAGCTTGCATTATTTTTTGAATGGAAGTGTCAACCTATATATCATTATTAGTGATGAGCGAGCATGCTCATCACTACTCGTTCCTCGCTCGAGCATCAGTGTGCTCAGGATGCTCGTTGCTCAGCGAGTATTTTTTAAATATTTGAGCGGTAGCTTAAGTCCCCGCCCCTGCATGTTTGGCGCTTTTTAGACAGCCAATGAACAAGTGGGGATTGCCTGCCAGTCACTGTAATGCCGTAGCCATCTTGGTTGTGGCATTACTGTGATTGTAGTGGGCAATTTTAACAGATGTAAACAGCATTTTTATTCGACAAACAGCGGTACATTTACAGTAGTACACGTTTAAAGCAAAATCCTTTGCACTGCGCGCCGATGGGGCTGCACATGATTTAACAAAAAAAAGAAAACAAACCCAAACTTTTTTGAACTATTAGTGATGAGCGAGCACTAAAATGCTCGGATACTTATTACTTGAGTAAATCGTAATGCTCGGGTGCTCGACCAGAGTAACGAGTATAATGGAAGTCAGCGGAAACTAGAGAATCTTTCTTGCACCCCCCAGGACGTCTGTAGAAGGTCTAAAAATTGCTGAAAACGATGGAAAGGCCCCTGGAAGCATCTCTGAATCCCAGGAACAATGTTGTCAGAGTAATATGACCCTTTTATGCACTGACAATAAAACATACAAAACTGAAGTTAGAATGATTTGACAGGAAAGAATGGTAAGAAACATTCTTTCCAGGATAATGACTTGTATATAAGGCAAAATAAATAAGAGAAAAAAGTGCTCCTCCACACCTTGTGCTATGTTCACAAGTAGTATTTCTGCTGCGTTTTGCACATTTGCATTGCTATCAATAGTGAAAAAACATTCTACAGGAAAAGTAGTTTTATCATTTTAATACCGTATCTGTCCATGTGTTGTGTGAGACATGATCAGACACATCCTGTTTAATTTATGAAGGAGGGACTTTGAAAGTCACAAATTTTTTTTCAGGGCCATTAGGCGGCCATCACTCTTTGTAGAGGGCCATTAGGCAGCACTTGCTATTATCAGAGGGCCAGCAGGCAGCCCTTACTAAACATTTTTGGATGGCCAGTAGACAGCTATGCTTTGCATAGCCAAATATATTGCTAATGCAATATATTTTATCCATCTGAGGTTGGCAAATTTTCTTGTTCGTATTAATACTGTAAAGATTGAGATTTAGAGGGACAGCAGGCAGCCCTCACAATTTTTACAGGAACAGCAGGCGGCCCCCACTATTTTTAGAAGGCCAGCAGGTGTCTTGTAAACAAATGAGACCAAGATAGATATTTTTGGTAAACTACAGCATTCTACTGTTTACTGTAAATGAAATGAGGCCTAAAAATAAAAGAACACATTTGTTGCAGTCAAATATGGTGGAGGTTCAAAGTAATTTAGGTGTTCTTTTACTGCCTCTAGCAGTAGGTGCCTTGACTGTGTGCAAGGCATCATAAAATGTGTAGATTTCCAAAGGGTTGCAATGTAGTGCCCAGTGTCTAAAAGCTGGGTTTGCATCCTAGGTTATGGGTCCAGCAGGACACTGACCTCAAACATACTTAAAGAAGCACCCAGAAATAAATGGAAACAAAGCACTCGAAAGTTCAGAAGAGGTTATTCCAGCTCCAGTAAAGTGTCCCACCACTATCTGTTACTACAACAGAGAAACTGTAAATGGACACATTAAATCAGTTAATTTTTCCCTGCTTTGATGAATTTCTGAGTACAGAACACCATAAAAAAGATGAATCGTTCAATGAGTCCATGGAGAAAAGAAACAGTAAGGCTTAGAATTTAGATGGCAATAATCCCTGACTAGATGCCAGTCATACACTGTACCTACTGCCACACCTCACCCTACACAAATTGCAGATAAGAGCGGTATTATTATAATAGAATACAATCTATTTGAAAAGCGATTAGTTTAATGTAACAGCATTAAGGACTGTTATTTCATCAACTCTGCTGGGGAATATAGTGGAGTGTTTCACATCTACTCAGCCTGATATGGAGGATGCCAGGATCTTCTTACTGTACAAACTCTCCTGAACCAGCTGTGAAATCTTGTATGCAGTGTGAGAACTCCCTATATGATGACCACCTGGCAGTTCACAACAAGGCCTGTTGATATGGTGATGGAGGAGAACGACACAAAAAAGATGAAATCCTGAAGCGTATACCCATGTTTGGGTAGGGTACATGTGAATAGACACATACCTTGTATCAGAACATCATATTCAAGAATAGTTGGGGGATTTATTACAACTAACATACAATCCTACTTTGTCCCCTTAATTACCCATTTACCTACCAACTCAAGGTACACAGTTGATATATATTTTTGTCTATATCCCACTTGTATATATTTATCCAGCATGATGCCAATTACGCACTCAATTATGCATTACCTAATGCAATGCATTATAACTGTCAGTGCTGCACTACAGAAGTCTCTTAGAAAATGCTCACTATCAATCGTGGCATTTAGGGGTTAAATGACCCAGGGTGGTGCAGGCACTGATCCTGGCAGTGACAGCTGGAGCTCGGCTATAACTTGTAACTTACGCTGAGCTCCTTGCTGCTGTGCCCGCATGATCGCCATAATGTAAATTTACATCATTTTACTCAAAGCCTTCCCAACCATGATGTAAACTTACGTCAAATGTCTTGATGGGTTTAACTAAAACTATGTATGTTTGATATCTCCATAATTGTACTGAGCTGTAGAATCATATTGATAGCTATTTTTACTGTTACAGGAACACTGTAAATAAAAAAAAAACTATTCAAATTGTGCTTGCAATTTTTTTCTAATTTTCCAGTACATCACATGATAAAATGGATGGTGTTATTCAAAAGTACAACTCATCCCAAAGAAAAACACTTATAGCTCTTTGAATAAGGAAAGGAAAAAACAAAAGTGCAAAGATGAATGATCACCTTGGTTAAAGAGACGGTAGTGATAAAGGTGCATAGCAAATCTCTTTTTATTCTACAATTAGTGGAGATGGGACCTTAAAATCATGAGATATGCTATCATGTTAAATGATTGGGGAATAACTAAATTAAATGCTGGAGGGAATTGACATTAAATGCTATGATCAATCTACCCTTTTAGCTGTGATCAGTAAATGCTTATGATCACTATATCATTTTAGCGGTGAGCTTAATATCCTGGTGATCAATTAGGCAAAGCAGCCCAATATACCGGAGCTTCTTAAAAGTAGAAACACAGCAAGATCACAATATGGCAGAAAATTTTGATCTTGGCCATTCAACCACGCTGATTGAGCAGTGTTCACTAAAGAAGCCTCTTTTAAATTCCACAATTTCAATTGTGGGAGATCTTTAATCAAAAATAGTAATCTAAAGTATAGATTGAAGTGTATGGAATAAACAATACAGTAAAAACGTTATAAAAGAAAAAACCTAAAAAAGGCAACATTGGAATGTCCATAGACAGAGCAACTTATCACGGCCATGGTCCTGTCACTGTCTCCACCGCTTCTCCCCGCCGCTATGTTTTAACCCGTTTTGAATAAAGAATCACGATTGGTATGGTTAGTGCTGCTTCATATTGGACTTTCATGCTGCACTATATATCTGGCCAGCACCCAGATTACCTTCATTCAACCCGACTCCCGAGGAGCTTATTAAGTAAGGTACATTGAGCCTGGCGTCTCGGCCCTGGTGCCGGGTTCTTTTCTTCATCACTGACGGCTCACAATGTGAATTTATTTTACTTACCCATCATATTGTGCAGCGCTTTACAAACGTTATCATCACTGTCCTTTTTGTAGCTCACAATCTAAATTCCCTATCAGTTTTGTAAGTCTCTGGAGCGAGGAAGAAAGCCCGCACAAATGCAAACAAAACCTGCAAACCCCTTGCATATGTTGCCTTTTTTAAAAAAATAAATCTATTAGTGCAGTCATGTAAGTAGTATATAACTAGAATAATTTACCAAAATTCTTTATCAATAATTTGGGATTAAAATGCAGAAAAAATATTTTAATGAAAATATTTATATATATAGGTGTATTTTTCTTTTTTTATGGTAAAACAATTCAGCTCTATCCTTCCTTTCAATGCAGAACACATCACAATAAAGAATAGATTGAATATGTTTTATGAGTAGCAATTTGTCAGCTCAAATAATTTCACTTTCACAATGTCTCCCAAGACCAGAGTTCACAATGCTTCACACTTAAGATTCTAACATGTGCTGTTTCCGGAACAATGCATTAATCCATGGAAGGCTTCATTTTGATGACACAGCCCTATGAAAGTACACACTGAAACAATATTTATGAACAAGGAATAATGTTACAAAAATAAGAATATAATTTATATATGTTTTCCTTCAGGGTAGTTTAAGGCATGCATAATAAAGAAGGAGCTCTGTCACTCATAATGAACAATGAAATCCAAGAATAAAAGGTAGCACACTGAAGCGCTATAGCTTGCGGACAAAAAAATATGAAAAAGATGAAAAATGAATTGCATCACTGCCTTAGAAATATGAAAAATTGAGAAGTCTTAGCGCAAAAAGGCCAATTTATGTGTACCTGATAGCCACGTTAAGGCTCTTCTCGTATATCAGGTCCTAACTAGTGTTGAGCATTCCGATACCGCAAGTATCGGGTATCGGCCGATATTCGCGTTATCGGAATTCCGATACTTAATTCCGATACTTTTTCAATATCGTATACCGGAATCGGAAGTTCCCATAATTCTTTGAGAGGCAATGTGATGTTAGTCAGCCAATGATGAATCTTATGAAGTGTGGGCACATCCTGTAATGCTGCGGTCATCTTAACTAATGGCATGGCTGTGATTGGCTGCTGAAATGATGTCAGAATGCACTATAAAAGGCGCCGCAGCCATTTTAGCGTCACTGTGCTGTGAACTCAGTTAGGGACAGAACGCTACTCTGCTCACTCTGAGGGACAGTTAGATATTGCGATTTTGTGTACTACTGTGCTTGAGGCAGGCTAGTTTACCAACCGCTGTGTAAAGCTTCATTTTGCCAGTGTTGTTTTAACAGCTCTGTGCAAGGTGTGTGTGTGACAGTGCAGGTGACGCTGCAGTTTGCTCTGCATCCACCGCTGTTTGTAGGCATCTGCACGTGTCACTGACTCTTTTTTTTTTTTATTTTATTTTGTGGAATTGGTGCAGCTCCATTATATTAGAAAAAAAGCAAATCTATTAGTGTGACGTGCTTCCATCCGTATACAATACATTGGTTGCAAACACTATAGAAGTACAGAAAGGAGCCTTTCACAGCTACTGAACAGTTGTCTGCAGGGTTTACTGTAGTCTGTGAGCTTTTAATTTTGTGAGTGCAGATTACGCTCCAGTTAGTTCTTCAACCACTGCCGGTTGTAGTCTGCTGAGCGTGTGTCACTGCCTCATCCTTCACATTTTTCTCTAATTGGTGCTGCTCCATTTTAGTGGAAAAAAATCTAATCTATTAGTGTGACGCGCTTCCATCCGTATACAATACATTGGTTGCAAACACTATAGAAGTACACAAAGGGGCCTTTAACAGCTACTGAACAGTTGTGTTTCAGTGTTCAGTGTAGTCTGTGAGCTTTTCATTTTGTGAGTGCAGATTACGCTCCAGTTTTTTCTTCAACCACTGCCGGTTGTAGTCTGCTGAGCGTGTGTCACTGCCTCATCCTTCACATTTTTCTCTAATTGGTGCTGCTCCATTTTAGTGGAAAAAAATCTAATCTATTAGTGTGACGCGCTTCCATCCGTATACAATACATTGGTTGCAAACACTATAGAAGTACACAAAGGGGCCTTTAACAGCTACTGAACAGTTGTGTTTCAGTGTTCAGTGTAGTCTGTGAGCTTTTCATTTTGTGAGTGCAGATTACGCTCCAGTTTGTTCTTCAACCACTGCCGGTTGTAGTCTGCTGAGTGTGTGTCACTGCCTCATCCTTCACATTTTTCTCTAATTGGTGCTGCTCCATTTTAGTGGAAAAAAATCTAATCTATTAGTGTGACGCGCTTCCATCCGTATACAATACATTGGTTGCAAACACTATAGAAGTACACAAAGGGGCCTTTAACAGCTACTGAACAGTTGTGTTTCAGTGTTCAGTGTAGTCTGTGAGCTTTTCATTTTGTGAGTGCAGATTACGCTCCAGTTTGTTCTTCAACCACTGCCGGTTGTAGTCTGCTGAGCGTGTGTCACTGCCTCATCCTTCACATTTTTCTCTAATTGGTGCTGCTCCATTTTAGTGGAAAAAAATCTAATCTATTAGTGTGACGCGCTTCCATCCGTATACAATACATTGGTTGCAAACACTATAGAAGTACACAAAGGGGCCTTTCACAGATACTGAACAGTTGTCTGCAGGGTTCACTGTAGTCTGTGAGGAATAACCACACTTAGGCCTTATAACTTTTCTGACTTTCTTTATCAATCTACCAAGATGAAGAAGTCAGTGAGTAAGGCACGTGGTCGTGGTCGAGGCCGTGGATTTGCAGCAGGGAGAGGACGTGGGGATTCTGTGGCTGCTGCCGCACCCAGTGACACAGCATCCACCAGTTTTCCCCGTGAGCGTTCCTTTATGCGCACTTTTGTAGGAGCTCAGCGTACCCCCCTGCTGCGTGAAGAACAAATTGAAGCCGTTGTTGGTTGGATGGCAGCCAATGCATCGACTTCAATAGCTTCCACCTCCTCTCAGGACCACAGCACTGTTGAACAACCATCAGTCTCTTCACCGCCTGCCAAATTGCCCAGGCAGTCAGAGAGCTCTGTACAGGAGCCAGCTGAGTCTCTGCTTCTGTTCTCAGAATCTGTTGGCTTGCAAACAGGGGCCCAGCCAAGCAGCATTCTGGAATGTGAAGAAGAGGCAGTATGCAGTGATGCGCAACAGCTGTGTCTCTCTGAATCTGAAGAGGCGGGTGAGCCAGTGCCGATGGTCAGCACACCGCAGAACGCATCTGATGATGATGAGACTCAGTTGCCAGTTTCTGTTGAGCATGGTGCTGGCCAGACCACCCAACAACAGCAGGTGTTGGAAGAGGGTAGTGGTGGAGATGATGAGGTCCAAGACCCAACATGGCGTGAGGAACAGGAAGGTGGTGGGAGCAGCTCTGAGGAAGAGATTGCCCCAACGGTCCAAACAGTAGGGAGAGGTAGGCTGCAGACTTGCTTGCCTGTAGCCTCCAGTTTGGCACCCGTTCGGAGCAGTTCTCTTCCAACAGTCAAACCGGGCGCTCCCAGGACTTGCTCTGCGTGGTCCTTTTTTGATACAGTTGCAGATGATATTTGCTATGTCAAATGCAAGCTGTGTAATCAAAAAATTAAAAGAGGTAAAAGTGTCAGTAACCTTAATACAACAAATATGTGGAAACATGTGCGGTCAAAGCACTTTGTTGAGTTACAAAGACACACTGGAGATGTAGGCCAACCTACAGCAGCACCTACATCTTCAGCTCGTGTTGGAGCCTCTTCCTCCAGTTCACACACAGCTGGTTCGGCTTCCTCACAGGATCGCCATGGAAGAACCTCTGTCACTGTTGTCCAGAGACACAGTGTTATTCCACCCACAGCTGCAAGTTCCCTGTCATCCTCACACACCCAGGCCACAAAACAGCCATCGGTAGCACAGGCATGGGAGAAAAGACGGCCATACTCGGCAAACCATCCACGAGCACAGGCTCTGAATGCTGGCATTGCAAAACTCCTGTCCCTTGAAATGCTGTCATTCAGGCTGGTGGAGACTGACAGTTTCCGTGAATTAATGGCATTGGCAGTCCCACAATACAATGTGCCCAGCCGATTTTATTTCAGCAGGCAAGCCGTCCCTGGTCTGCAAAAGCATGTTGAGGCAAAAATTAAACATGCGCTACTAAACGCCGTCAGTAGCAAGGTCCACCTGACCACCGATGCGTGGACCAGTACCCATGGCCAGGGACGATACCTTTCACTCACTGCCCATTGGGTGAATGTTGTGGAGCCGGGTACACATCTTGCGAGTGGCGCTGTACGTGTTCTGCCAACTCCAAGGATTGCCGGAATAAAGTCTGTCCACATTGACTCCTCCTCCTACTCCAGTTCCTCAGAATCATCGCTGCAGGAGCCGTCACGGTTTACCTCCACATGGACCCGTGGACGCTTACCTGATGCGACCGATATGAGCACAGCCGTGGCCAAACGGCAACAGGCCGTTCTGAAATTAATTCCCATGGGGAATCGAAGCCACACAGCGCAGGAGGTCTGGAATGCCATCAAGCAGGACAGCGACGTGTGGTTTTTGCCAGCGAATCTCCAGCCAGGCTTGGTAGTGTGTGACAATGGCCGAAATCTGGTGGCAGCTCTGGGCCTTGGCAAACTCACTCACATACCATGTCTGGCACATGTGCTCAACTTGGTCGTGCAGAGTTTTTTGAGGGACTATCCAGATCTTGATGCACTGCTGCACAAGGTCCGCCTAGAGTGCGCTCACTTGCGACGTTCCAGCATGGCCAGATCGCGCATTGCAGCTCTGCAACGCAGATTGCGCCTTCCTGAACATCGCATCATATGTGACGTATCCACCAGGTGGAATTCAACGTTACATATGTTGGAGCGGTTGTGTGAGCAGCAGCCAGCAGTTATGGAGTATCAGCTGCATCAGGCGCAATCAACACGCAATTTGCGCCGTCCACACTTCACCATTAATGAGTGGGCCAGTATGAAGGACATGTGCCACGTTTTGCGTGCGTTTGATGAGTCAACGCGGATGGCGAGTGCAGATGATGCACTAGTCAGCCTGACTGTCCCCCTTATCTGCCTGCTTCAAAAAACACTGCAAGCAATAAGGGATGAGGTTTTGGAAGAGGTGGAGGATGAGGAGTCACAAATTCCATCACCTTCTGGAAAGTCAGCGCAACGTGGTTCCTCACAAAGGGCTGGGCAGGGCTCACTTTGTGAGGAGGATGAGGAGGAGGAGTCAATGGAGGAGGAAGACATCGCTCCAGAGGGAGGTACACAACGCTCTAGTCAGTATGTAGAGCGAGGGTGGGGTGATGCAGAGCAGGCAGAGATAACGCCTCTTGCAGAGGACAGCGTTTCTTTGCCAGTTGGGAGTCTGCAGCACATGGTTGATTTCATGCTGCAGTGCCTAAGAAACGACCGCCGCATCGCCCACATTCTCACGACGTCTGATTATTGGGTGTACACCCTCCTAGACCCTCGCTACCGGGACAACGTCAAAAGCCTCATCACACCGTTGAACCGGGAGCGTAAAATGCGGGAGTACCAAGACACACTGGTGCAATCCCTAATGTTCTACCTTACTGCCGAGAGCACTGCTGCTGCTACTGCTTTACAAAGCAGCTCTGTGCGTCGAGGCAGTGTAGAGAGCTCTGCAACAAGAGGGAGCACACGCAGTGCCTCTGCACAGGGAAAGACCAGTATGTTAAAAATGTGGCAAAGTTTTGTGGCAGCGCCACAAATGTCTACACCATCCGAGAGGGCTCCAGTCAGCGGGAGGCAACGTATCCGTCAGATGGTGACAGACTACTTGGCTTTGCCTCTCAGTGTACTCCCAGATGGCTCTTCCCCATTCAAGTTTTGGGTCTCTAAGCTGGATACATGGCCAGAGCTTAGCCAGTATGCATTGGAGGTGCTGGCTTGCCCTGCTGCCAGTGTATTATCGGAGCGCGTCTTTAGTGCTGCAGGTGGTGTACTAACAGACCGTCGCATGCGACTATCCTCCGATAATGTAGACCGGCTTACTTTTCTGAAAATGAACAAGGCATGGATCTCGCCAGAATTTGTCTGTCCGTTTTCAGATTAAATAACTGGTTCGCAACGTTATCCATGTCTCCTGTTATGTTCATCTTTCTACCACCTGAACTCTACTCCCTGGGCTCCAACACTGCCAGTTGCTGCTCAGAAGTGTCGTGTCCACAGAACAAAACACAAGCTCTACTGTTAGTGGGGTTCAGTAACGCCAGCTGTTCCCCTGCTGTGTGAACGGCAAGAAGTCTCCTGTTCGCGACACATGGACAGAAAAACACATGACCAACATGCTCCAAATAGGGAAGAGCCGTCACCCTGCTTGTTATGCTGAAAACATGAAATTGTGAAGTTTTGCAGGCCTAGAATGATAAATTTTTATGACAAATATGGACAAATAATAATTTGTCATCACAGCGCATATCTGCACATGTCTATTAGAAATGGTAACAAAAAATAAAACATAGTCTACTCTTCACATTTTGAAATTAATGCATAAAAGTACATTTCAGACTTATGAATTAATGCTTTTTAAGGAACTTTATCTGTACCTGTAAGATAATGCAGTCAATGGATGTACGAATCATTAAATCCTCATCATCATCATCACGAGTTTTATTTATGACAGACATTATAAAATACACATACTGATGCCAACTGTAACTTCAAACACCATATATGAAATGGCCAGCATGTAAACATGGTAATAATGTCCAATAATAAATTATACATCTAGAAAGTGCATCATGCATACTGACAATAGGTAGTTATACCTGCAAGTGCTGTTGAAACAACCACAAGAGATATAAATTAATACTGGTATATAGGTATCACAGTGCATAGTTACTCATGGACAATGTTGATGTAATACTGTATCTCAATTAAGTCAGCGTCAACCATTAGGCTTGTTAGTCTTGTACATTGTTAAAGAGGGAACGTAATTTTTTTGTTTGTCATAGGTGGAGTATTACACATTAAATTATTACTGCTGTATTTTTTTTTGCGTCCCTATTGCGCAATAACGCAGCCTAACCTCACATTTGATAGTCAGCTAATTGCCACACGCTACCCTACCCTACGCGTGACAGTAGGAAGGTAGTGTTGACGGATAAAGCTTTGCGCAACCAGACATTCTTTTACCCTCTTCAACACTCTACAAGCAAAAAATGCATGATTTCAGCTGCAGACTTTATTGACGTACAGTATAACATCGGCATTACCCATCAGAGGCTGTCCACTGTCTGATACAGACATAGAATATACCTTTGCTATCCGTAGCTTTGTTTCACCTACACTTGCAGGCACACACTTAAATTGTGACAAACAATGCCTAATGTTTTTTTAAATGGTTATTTTTTATTGTACATTATTGTGTCATCAATCACATTGATGAGTCCATGCTGGACATGTCATACATGCTATAGAAAGTTACGATTTTATGAACTTAAATAATTGAAATGTCTGTGACTGTCACATAAAATTTGCGATGATGATGATGAGTGACTATTACAAAATCCATTGTCTTCACTATGTTATGGTTTAACATAGCGTTCCTTAAGCATTATTCATAAAAAAAAAAATGGACTTTTATTCTTAAATTTACAACACTATATTTTGTTACCAATTTTTTGGGTGTTGTGTTGTTCCATTTATTTTTGGCATGTGCATATATGCGTTTATATTTGTATTTTCTTTATTTTTCCTTCTTGAAATTAGAAAACATGTGTATCTTTGTACCGTGTTAGCCAGTAGATAGAAAAATATTTAGACTTCAGAGTCAGCAGTGGTTGATACCTTTTAATGGATAACTGAAAAGATGGAAACAAATTGCAAGCTTTCAAGGCTACTCACGTCTCTTCATCAGGGAAAGACTAACTAAAAAAATTAAGCATCACATATTTCTATACACAACAGGACACAGGAATAGTGCAATAGGTAAGACAAGTAAGTGACGTGTATCAGAACTGTCATTATCTCACAGGGATGAACATAAATATTGGAACAGTTCCTAGATAAGGATAGAAAGTTTGATTGCCCTCTCATTGGCGTATTTTTTTGGGTTTTCATGACCCTGGAAGGGCATAGACGCAGATTCCTTAATTGATATAGAATGACATAAATCCATGTGATCTATTCATTCCATCACTAACAGTGTCAAAGGTCATGATGAGCTTATATTCTGAAACCTTTGTACGTTTCTCATATTTGAAGTTATATTTTAATACCAGTAATTCCATATCCATGATGCTATGACCGGGCATACAAAAGTCTTTTGCCACAGGTAAATTCATTAATTTATCTGTGATTGGTGGCGCTGATAATTCATCCTTGTTCTCCTTTTTGTTGCCGGTCTCCCTCACTTGTCCCTCCCTCACTTGTCTTAGCTATTCCTGTGTCCTGTTGTGTGTAGAAATATGTGATTCTTCATTTTTGGCTTTACTCTTAGCCTGATGAAGACACCTGAGTAGTCTCGAAAGCTTTGAATTTGTTACCATATTTTCAGTTAGCCATTAAACGTTATCAACCACAGAGGACTGTCAAGTATAAATATTTTTCTATTCTTGTAATTGAAATTTATCATTTTATTGTTGTAGTAAAAGTTCATTTATTCTTGTTTGAAGTACATACATTTGCAATGGCCACGTAACAAGGCAATAACTCAATATTTTGTGCCTACACCCTCCTTGACCCTGGGCTTCAACAGCGCCAGTTGCTGCTCAGAAGTGTTAGATGCACAGATGAAAACAATCGCTGATGTGTTTGTGGGGTTCAGTAACGCCTGCTGTTCCCCTGCTGTGTGTCTGGCAAAAATTACTGCTGCTAACTACAACTTCAACTTCAAACGTCTCATACTATGCCTCTGCCTACACCCTCCTTGACCCTGGGCTTCAACAGCGCCAGTTGCTGCTCAGAAGTGTTAGATGCACAGATGAAAACAATCGCTGATGTGTTTGTGGGGTTCAGTAACGCCTGCTGTTCCCCTGCTGTGTGTCTGGCAAAATTACTGCTGCTAACTACAACTTCAACTTCAAACGTCTCATACTAGGCCTCTGCCTACACCCTCCTTGACCCTGGGCTTCAACAGCGCCAGTTGCTGCTCAGAAGTGTTAGATGCACAGATGAAAACAATCACTGATGTGTTTGTGGGGTTCAGTAACGCCTGCTGTTCCCCTGCTGTGTGTCTGGCAAAAATTACTGCTGCTAACTACAACTTCAACTTCAAACGTCTCATACTAGGCCTCTGCCTACACCCTCCTTGACCCTGGGCTTCAACAGCGCCAGTTGCTGCTCAGAAGTGTTAGATGCACAGATGAAAACAATCGCTGATGTGTTTGTGGGTTCAGTAACGCCTGCTGTTCCCTGCTGTGTGTCCGGCAAAAATTACTGCTAGCTACCTAATCATGGTGAAAAAAACATGACATCTCAAAGTGTCTAGTGCTACACATAGATATGAGGCTACACCATGATTTCTAAGCTGTAAACATTTGAAACGTCAACTTTCAAACCATAAAATGATTTGTCTTTGTCACAAATCTGTAACAAAATAATTGTGACATATTATTACAGATATGCACATGTCGAAAACAAATGCAAACACAAAAGCCTACTTATGCTATAGGATACTGATGGTCAACCTTGTCACTCCATAGCTTAGACAAATCCAACTCACATCATGATGACTCAAATACTGCAATGTTGGAAGTGCATAATGTGGGTTGAACTTTGACAACTGCTGCAGTGCGAAGGTTATACTTCAGTGTTCTTGCCTTTGAAATAAAAGCATACAAGTAAATATAATATCCAATGTTGATTAAGGGACGTGATGTACACCTGTAATATTGTGCAAACAATGCATGTAGGAATAGTCCTCTTCAACATTACTTATATTTGTGTCATTTTAAAAAATACATATTTGATTAGAAAGTTAACAGCCCATATCATAAAGGTCCTTCATGTAAACATGATAATCGCTAACAAAAATCATGCATTACCTTGGTAAAGTCAATAGTGCATAGTCACAATAGCAAAATATATACCTGTAAGTGGTGCTGAAAGAACGACAACTGATAGAATAGGTGAATGATATCTATTTATCAGACTGAATAGCGACACCTGTACAATGTCGATATAATACTGTACCTTAACAAAACAGCTGTGTCACACCTCACACGCATTTTTCTTGTAGCTTGTTATGTAATAGGGCACATGCGTGTATGTTTCATCATAGGTGCATGTTTACTGAGTAAAGCAGTCATGACAACGCCTTTGTGTTGTCGGTACGCTTGCGATGATGAACGATGCGCACCGTGAATGTTAGTCTGCGTCATAAGACGCACAGACGCTCCAATACCAACGCGTCACAGCAGGAAGCCAGTCTGTGCGTCCAAACAAAGGCGCAAGCATACATGCACGTACCCTTTTATAAAGCTATATAAAAAAAAGGATGTAGTAGTAACGCACACTTTATTGAGGTACAGTATTACATCGCCATTCACCATCTGTGGCTATGCAGTCTCATCTATATATACCTTATCTATCCGTTGTCATGCTTGCAAGTCCACAGTCAGGCATAAATAGCTGTTTTCACTATGCACTTTTTAAGTTTTTTAATAAGATTGACATATTATCAGTATTATGATGTAAATTTAGATATTTTTAAAAACTTTAGTGATATTATTCAGCAAATAAAATGGTGTACATAGTTACTTATCCATATTAGGATTTGATATGTACTTTTGTTTTATTTAAAACCTTATAGCAGATATTATTAACCGATTTTATTGTGGTTTGCATTGCTTTCAACATGTTATCATACATTATGTTTGTCAATTATTAATTTACTATATTTTTAAAATAAAATCATCATTTATGGTATAAAGGATTATTTTCTTGTTTGATGTTTAGACATTTTTAATTGACACGTACAAGGAAATACTTGATCTATATTTTTAACATCCTCCTTGTACTGGCTCAACATCCCCATGCTTGTTTGGAAGGCGTTACACAGTCTACACTTCTCCTTGTTACTGGGTCAGTAATGCATGTTTTCCCCTGCCGTGAAGGCAAAAAGTCTGCTGCCTCCACATTTCTCTCTCTTTCCCTGGGTTACAACACCGCCAGTTGTTTCTTGGAAGTGCTGTTAGCACAGTCTACACTTGCTCCTGTGTTACTGGGGTTCAGTAATGTCAGCTGTTCCCCTGCTGTGTGAACGGCAAAAAGTCCTGCTGCCTCCACCCTGTTCTCTTCTCATCCCTGGGTTAAAAACACCGCCAGTTGTTTCTCGGAAGTGCTGTTAGCACAGTCTACACTTGCTCCTGTGTTACTGGGGTTCAGTAATGTCAGCTGTTCCCCTGCTGTGTGAACGGCAAAAAGTCCTGCTGCCTCCACCCTGTTCTCTTCTCACCCCTGGGTTACAACACCGCCAGTTGTTTCTCGGAAGTGCTGTTAGCACAGTTAACACTTGCTCCCGTGTTACTGGGGTTCAGTAATGTCAGCTGTTCCCCTGCTGTGTGAACGGCAAAACAGTCCTGCTGCCTCCACCCTGTTCTCTTCTCATCCCTGGGTTACAACACCGCCAGTTGTTTCTCGGAAGTGCTGTTAGCACAGTCTACACTTGCTCCTGTGTTACTGGGGTTCAGTAATGTCAGCTGTTCCCCTGCTGTGTGAACGGCAAACAGTCCTGCTGCCTCCACCCTGTTCTCTTCTCATCCCTGGGTTACAACATCGCCAGTTGTTTCTCGGAAGTGCTGTTAGCACAGTCTACACTTGCTCTGTGTTACTGGGGTTCAGTAATGTCAGCTGTTCCCCTGCTGTGTGAACGGCAAAAGTCCTGCTGCCTCCACCCTGTTCTCTTCTCATCCCTGGGTTACAACACGCCAGTTGTTTCTCGGAAGTGCTGTTAGCACAGTCTACACTTGCTCCTGTGTTACTGGGTTCAGTAATGTCAGCTGTTCCCCTGCTGTGTGAACGGCAAAAAGTCTGCTGCCTCCACCCTGTTCTCTTCTCATCCCTGGGCTACAACACCGCCAGTTGTTTCTCGGAAGTGCTGTTAGCACAGTCTACACTTGCTCCTGTGTTACTGGGGTTCAGTAATGTCAGCTGTTCCCCTGCTGTGTGAACGGCAAACAGTCCTGCTGCCTCCACCTGTTCTCTTCTCATCCCTGGGCTACAACACCGCCAGTTGTTTCTCGGAAGTGCTGTTAGCACAGTCTACACTTGCTCCGTGTTACTGGGGTTCAGTAATGTCAGCTGTTCCCCTGCTGTGTGAACGGCAAACAGTCCTGCTGCCTCAACCTTTAATTTCATGTACCTTCTGCTACCCATCCGGGTTCCAGTACCGTCAGCTGTTTCCTCATGCCTTTGGAAGTGCCTCCAGTGTATCCAGTTCCAGCAACGTCTGCGTCCTTGTGTGCTTTGGAGAGGTCCTCCGCTTAGTAACGTGTCCCAGTACGTCAGCTGGTCCTCGGTGTGCATTGCTCTGGCAAAACAGTCCTGCTGCCTCAACTTTAATTTCCATGGGTACCTTCTGCTACCCATCCGGGTTCCAGTACCGTCAGCTGGTTCTCCTCAGTGCCTTTGGCCTAGGTGCCTCCATGTCGGTATCCGAGTTCCAGCAACGTCTGCTGGTCCTTGGTAGTGCTTTGGAGCACAGGTACCTCCTGCTTAGTAACCGTGTCCCAGTAACGTCAGCTGGTCCTCGGTTGTGCCATTGGCTCTTTTCCTTCTGCATGACCCTCCGGGTTCCAGCACAGTCAGCTGGTCCTCGTTACTTTCATTGGCTCTTGTACCTTCTGCTACCCATCCGGGTTTCCAGTACCGTCAGCTGGTTCTCCGCAGTGCCTTTGGCCTAGGTGCCTCCATGTCGGTATCCGAGTTCCAGCAACGTCTGCTGGTCCTTGGTAGTGCTTTGGAGCACAGGTACCTCCTGCTTAGTAACCGTGTCCCAGTAACGTCAGCTGGTCCTCGGTTGTGCCATTGGCTCTTTTCCTTCTGCTGACCCTCCGGGTTCCAGCACAGGCAGCTGGTCCTCGTTACTTTCTTGGCTCTTGTACCTTCTGCTACCTCCGAGGTTCCAGTACCGTCAGCTGGTTCTCCGCAGTGCCTTTGGCCTAGGTGCCCTCCATGTCGGTATCCGAGTTCCAGCACGTCATGCTGGTCCTTGGTAGTGCTTTGGAGCACAGGTACCTCCTGCTTGTAACGTTGTCCCAGTAACGTCAGCTGGTCCTCGGTTGTGCATTGGCTCTTTCCTTCTGCTGACCCTCCGGGTTCCAGCACAGTCAGCTGGTCCTCGTTACTTTCATTGGCTCTTGTACCTTCTGCTACCCATCCGGGTTCCAGTACCGTCAGCTGGTTCTCCGCAGTGCCTTTGGCCTAGGTGCCTCCATGTCGGTATCCGAGTTCCAGCAACGTCTGCTGGTCCTTGGTAGTGCTTGGAGCACAGGTACCTCGCTTAGTAACCGTGTCCCAGTAACGTCAGCTGGTCCTCGGTTGTGCCATGGTCTTTTCCTTCTGCTGACCCCCGGGTTCCAGCACAGTCAGCTGGTCCTCGTACTTTCATTGGCTCTTGTACTTCTGCTACCATCGGGTCCAGTACGTCAGTGGTTCTCCGCAGTGCCTTTGGCCTAGGTGCCTCCATGTCGGTATCCGAGTTCCAGCAACGTCTGCTGGTCCTTGGTAGTGCTTTGGAGCACAGGTACCTCCTGCTTAGTAACCGTGTCCCAGTAACGTCAGCTGGTCCTCGGTTGTGCCATTGGCTCTTTTCCTTCTGCTGACCCTCCGGGTTCCAGCACAGTCAGCTGGTCCTCGTTACTTCCATTGGCTTTTGTACCATCACCAACAGGACAAAGAAGGTTAAGACAAACTACAAGATACAGAACAAGAGACAGAAGAACAATAAGCAGAAGATCAAAAAGCAGAAGAACATTAAGTATAAGACCAAAATGAAGAGCAAAATATATGCTCTAAATTCTAAGCAGAAGAAGACTAAGCAGTGTATGGGGGTGAGTCCGTTCCTCCTCGTGGTGCCCCTGGAAAATGCCTGATGCTGCTGCAGGCTAAACTGAACGCGGACAAATACTGTTGTAATTAAAATCTTTCGTGACAGCAAGAACGGAAGGATGAAAATTCAGAGTTTTACAGATTACAAGTACAGGAATGTCTGTCACAAATAAGAATATGATGAAAAGGATGAATAGGAAGAAGATGAAGAAGTAGAATATGAAGAATAATAACTGTTTAATAAGAACAATATAAGTAATGTTAACAAAAAGATGAATAGCAAGAAATTTTAGAAGATTAAGAAGGTGAAGATGAAGAATAATTTGATGAGAAAGATGATGCTGCTGAAGATTATGAAGGAGAAAGTGTGTGAAAAGTTAAAAAGGTGAAGAGCATGGAAGTTGTGAAACAGACATATTTGACAAAATAGAAAAAAGGTTAACAACATTGTCAATTTCTTCGTCAATCCAAACGTATTTCAAAAAAAGAAATATTAATGCTATTCCATTGCATTGTGTTAAACATCTATGCCTTTAATGTCTCCTCAACCTCCCCCAATAAATTCTACATTACTCTTTGTTGTTTTCCTTCATGTACAATTAACCAACAAGGCAAGAATGGGTTTTTTTAATTCCGATATTTTGTTCCCATATATTTTGTTTTACATTGTATTTCCGGTATCGGTATCGGGTATCGCCGATATTTTTTGTGTATCGGCGATACCATTCCGATTCCGATACTTTTGGATATCGGAAAGTATCGCTCAACTCTAGTCCTAACTATGCCAATCCTCACTTAGAAAAGTCTGTCTGCATGGGAACATATGAATCCTCTCTCCAGACTAAAATCTACAGCTCTGATTTTAGCTGTAGATTTTAGTCTGGAGAGAGGATTCATATGTTCCCATGCAGACAGACTTTTCTAAGTGAGGATTGGCATAGTTAGGACCTGATATACGAGAAGAGCCTTAATGTGGCTATCAGGTACACATAAATTGGCCTTTTTATGCGCTAAGACTTCTCAATTTTTCATATTTCTAAGGCAGTGATGCAATTCATTTTTCATCTTTTTTCATATTTTTTTGTCCGCAAGCTGTAGCGCTACAGTGTGCTACCTTTTATTCTTGAATGTGTATGAGTTGGTGACTCTAGGTTTTAGCACCTGTTCACATTGGATCTATGTTTGGATGTGCCAGTCAGTTTTTGATATGTATCCATAATGAACAATGGGCAGCTTTTCAATGTGCTGTTTCCAAAACAGTAGTTTTATTTCACGTTACTATTGTAGTTTATAACTGGTCACAGAAAGAAAAAAGATCTTACACCTGCTTAAATAAAATAGATACATATGCGGTACATATGCAAATACCTATTAGCCTTTGAAGCAATATTCCCACCTTACTTGTCTTCTGCTCCTTTTGTTACTGGATTTTTTTCTACACAGAAGAGTTTCAATTGTAATATTAGACAAAACAACAACAAAATATAATATATACTGTGTAAAACACACATTTCACTCCCCATATGGAAAATAACTCTTTGATTTCCAAAATGAACACATCTCAAACTTGACCCAGATGACTTTATTACATATGTCTCAGATTGTATATGGTGTTTTGGAGGTTTATTGAAAAGTGAGAGCTGGATCTAGCATACAATATAAGGCCATGTTCAGTATTTGGTCAGTATTTTACATCAGCATTTGTGTTTCAATAATTTTTATTGAATTTGTAACTATTTACAATTTTTTCATCAGTATTTGTACATCAAAATCAGGAGTGGTACAATCATAGGAAAAGTATACTAGAAACACATCACCACAACTATATTATCACCCACTCCTGGGTTTGGCTTAAATTTATTGATGTAAAATACTGACCAAATACTGAATGTGTGAATGTACCCTTACATTTAAAGTTTCAAAAGTTTCAACCCTACTAAGTATTAATAAAATATACATAATGTAAAAAGCATAATAAGAAATACCGTATTTTTCGGTCTATAACATGTTCCGGAACATAAGATGCACCCCAAATTTTCAGAAGGAAGATAGGGAAAAAAAATGTGTCAAATGGGGGTCCGTCTTACAGTCCGAATTCAACTTACAGGGGGATATCGGCACAGGTGGAGGAGTAGCCACAGGGGGCGTGGTCACAGGGGTTATTCGGTGGTCCAATGATATGACCCCCATCCCAGGCTGGTGCAGTGGCCTCTGGGAAATCCCATCCCAGGCTCGTGCAGCAGTGGTGCTCTGCAGTGGGAGGGGGCCGTAGGCCCTCGCAGATCCTTTGCTGCGATGCGGTGGCCTCCAGGAAAATGGCCGCAGGGGGCGACGCATGCCCAGATTAAGTGGGACGAGATCTAGTTGCCGAGATTTCAATCTGCTGCAAATGCAGTGGCCTCCGGGAAAATGGCAGCTCCCGAGATCTCAATCTGAGCATGTGCGCCCCTGGCGGCCATTTTCCTGGAGGCCACCGCATCGCAGCAAAGAATCTTCAGGGGCCTCCGGGCTTTCACAAAATGCCGGCGGAGCCCCCCGCACCACAGAGCACCACCACCGCACCAGCCTGGGAAGGGAGGCTACATCACCCTGCAGCATAGGACTGGGACCGCAGCAACAGTATTTGTAAGTATATACCGACTATAAGACGCACCCCCGTTTTCCCCAAAAAATTTTTGGGAAACAATTGTTTCTTATAGTCCGAAAAATATGGTATACAGTGGGGAAAATAAGTATTTGATACACTGCTGATTTTGCAAGTTTTCCCACCTACAAAGAATAGAGATGTCTGTAATTTTTATCGTAGGTACACTTCAACTGTGAGAGACAGCATCTTACAAAATCCATAAAATTAAATGTATTTGATACAATAGAAAAACAGGAGCTTAATATTTGGTACAGAAACCTGTTTTTTCAATTGCAGAGGTCAGAGGTTTCCTGTTGTCCTTGACCAAGTTTACACACACTGCAGCAGGAATTTTGGCCCACTCCTCCATACAAATCTTCCTCAGATCGTGAATTGAGTTTCAGCTCCCTACAAAAATTTTCTATTGGGTTCAATTTTGGAGACTGGCTTGTCCATTCCATCACCTTGAAATGCATCTCACGGAGCATCTTCTTAGTTGCCCTCGCTGTGTATTTCGGGTCATTGTCATTCTGGAAGACCCAGCCATGACCCATATTCAATGATCTTACTGAGGGAAGGTAGTAGTTGGCCAAAATCTCAAGATACATAATCCCATCCATCCTCCATTCAATACCGTGAAGCCGTTCTGTCTCCTTTGCAATAAAGCACCCCCAATGTATGATGTTTCCCCCACCATGCTTCATGGTTGGGACGATGTTCTTGGCGTTGTACTCATCCTTCTTCCTCCAAACATGGCGAGTGGAGTTGATACCAAAAAGTTCTATTTTGGTCTCATCTGACTTAGTGTGTTACTAACACTAATGTTTGATACTGTGTTTCCAGCTCTCTTCATGACCAGGTCCTCCCATGAAGTTCTGATTAATCTATGGGGCAGCTCCCATCACCATTTTTTTTCTCCGGCGTATTCTGCATGTGAGCAAAATCGCAGCATTCTGCAATTGTACGCGTATATCGGCCGAGTCTCGACAATACAAGTCTATGGGTGCGAAAAAAAATCGGACACCACACGAACCATCAGTGTAGCTTGCGAGAAATACGCACACATTTTCCTCATTTTGAGCCCATTGAGCAATTTAATTCAATGGGGAAAATCAGTGAGAAATGTACAGCTATACGGATGTCATACGGATGTTATGCGTATACATAGATGTGAGGAAATTGCATCATCGCATTGCAAACGCATTACACACGGATGACCATACAGAGAACACTTGTGCAACTCTCAGCAGTGAAACGCAGACCAATTTTTCATACAGTACAGACCAAAAGTTTGGACACACCTTCTCATTCAAAGATTTTTCTGTATTTTCATGACTATGAAAATTGTAGAATCACACTGAAGGCATCAAAACTATGAATTAACACTGTTAGGGTCTGCGGAACGCACCAAATATATGAGGTAGAGAGGTGCGTTCGCAGCCCGGGGTCCACCGTGCAGGCGGAACCTGCTGCTAGTAAAATGGCGCAAGACACGAACTCTGTTATCCCGCAGAGTCGCCAAAATAAACACCGCAATGCGCTGTGGCAATATGTGCGAACTCTGTTATTTCACAGAGCCGCTAGAAGGAGTGCCGCAGCGCTATATGGCGATGTGTGCGAACTCACTAAACACAACTGAGTCGCAAAATAAACACGCTAGGGCGCTGTCTAGCGTTGAAAGCGAACCCTGTTACATCACAGGGCCGCTGAGAAAAAGTTCTGTGTCCTGTCAGGCACCCAGGTACACAGTAAGTGCTAAGCGAACATAGAACGTGATCATGCGCTAATGTCCTCGCGGGAGTCACCCGCAATCTATGGCGTCTGAACGCCAGGCCCTGAATACGGCAATCAAACTCCTCACCGGTTATGCCGGTAATCTAGGGCATCTAGGACACCGACCCTAACCAGATAGCATACCAAACTCCTCACCGATTAAGTCGGTATTCTAGGGGCTTATTTCAGCCGGGCCCTAACCACACACGCATGACCACACTGGCGCAAAGCATATAATAGTTGATATTAGCGCATGGCGGCCCAGCCATGCTACCCTTTTATAGTAACAGCTACAGGACCTGCCAGAAACAAGGACCAATGAAACTTGTTCCAGAACACCAGTAGTCACAGGACCTTCCTGGCAGACCAATAGGAGCTGCTGCAGTACCTGAGCATGTGACCCCTGATCTCCAATGAGAGATCTCACTCTGGGCATGCTCAGAAGGGGAAAACAAGGACTTTGTCCTAAAGACATCTGCTCGCCACTAACCAGTACTGGCCACAATAGCAGAGCCTGGAGGAGCAGCAGTAATCCTCTGCACACTGTTAGACTGGGCGAGACGCTGGGACCGACGTCTAAGCTGAGCAGGCTCCACTGCGGATGGAGATGGGCTTCGCTGCGCTCAAAGGCAGCAATGAGCTGCGGAGCGTGAACATGCTCGGCAGGCTCCCAGGACCTATCCTCAGGCCCATAACCCCTCCAATCCACCAAATAAAATTTTTTGCCTCGTACCACCTTGCACCCAACAATGGCATTCACCTCATGATCGTCGGTAGATGAACCCGACGTCCCAGGAGGTGACTCAGAAAACCGGGAAAAGGCCACGGGTTTCAGGAGGGACACGTGAAAGGTGTCGGTGATACCAAGGCTAGGCGGAAGGGCTAGGCGGTAAACCACCGGGTTCACCTGCTCAAGAACTTTAAAGGGGCCCAAAAAGCGAGGTGTCAACTTGGTGGACTATACAGTCATGGCCAAAAGTTTTGAGAATGACACAAATATTATATTTTCACATGATCTGCTGCCCTCTGGTTTTTATGTGTGTTTGACAGATGTTTTTATCACAGACAGAAATATAATAATTGCAAACATATGAGTAACAAAAGCTTATATTGACAGTTAGAATGAGTTAATGCAGCAAGTCAATATTTGCAGTGTTGACCCTTCTTCTTCAGGACCTCTGCAATTCTCCCTGGCATGCTCTCAATCAACTTCTGGACCAAATCCTGACTGATAGCAGTCCATTCTTGGACAATCAATGCTTTCATTTTGTCAGAATTTTTAGGTTTTTGTTTGTCCACCCGTCTCTTGATGATTGACCACAAGTTCTCAATGGGATTAAGATCTGGGGAGTTTCCAGGCCATGGACCCAAAATCTCTATGTTTTGTTCCCTGAGCCATTTAGTTATCACCTTTGCTTTATGGCAAGGTGCTCCATCATGCTGGAAAAGGCATTGTTGATCACCAAACTGCTCTTGGAGGGTTGGGAGAAGTTGCTCTTGGAGGACATTCTGGTACCATTCTTTATTCATGGCTGTGTTTTTAGGCAAGACTGTGAGAGAGCCGATTCCCTTGGCTGAGAAGCAACCCCACACATGAATGGTTTCAGGATGCTTAACAGTTGGCATGAGACAAGACTGGTGGTAGCGCTCACCTTGTCTTCTCCGAATGAGGCGTTTTCCTGATGTACCAAACAATCGAAAAGGGGATTCATCAGAGAAAATAACTTTACCCCAGTCCCCAGCAGTCCACTGCCTGTACCTTTTGCAGAATATCAGTCTGTCCATGATGTTTTTTCTGGAGAGAAGTGGCTTCTTTGCTGCCCTCCTTGAGACCAGGCCTTGCTCCAAGAGTCTCCGCCTCACAGTGCGTTCAGATGCACTCACACCTGCCTGCTGCCATTCCTGAGCAAGCTCTGCTCTGCTGGTAGCCCGATCCCACAGCTGAAACACTTTTAAGAGACGGTCCTGGCGCTTGCTGGTCTTACTTGGGCGCCCTGGAGCCTTTTTGGCAACAATGGAACCTCTCTCCTTGAAGTTCTTGATGATGCGATAGATTGTTGACTGAGGTGCAATCTTTCTAGCTGTGATACTCTTCCCTGTTAGGCCATTTTTGTGCATTGCAATGATGACTGCACGTGTTTCTTTAGAGATAACCATGGTTAACAGAAGAGAAACAATGATGCCAAGCACCAGCCTCCTTTTAAAGTGTCCAGTGGTGTCATTCTTACTTAATCATGACAGATTGATCTTCAGCCATGTCCTCATCAACACCCACACCTGTGTTAATGGAGCAATCACTGAAAAGAGGTTAGCTGGTCCTTTTAAGGCAGGGCTGCAATGATGTTGAAATGTGTTTTGGGGATAAAGTTCATTTTCTAGCCAAATATTGACTTTGCAAGTAATTGCTGTTAAGCTGATCACTCTTTATAACATTCTGGAGTATATGCAAATTGACATTAGAAAAAGTGAAGCAGTAGACTTTGTAAAAATTAATATTTGTGTTATTCTCAAAGCTTTTGGCCATGACTGTACACGTAGCCTGATGTTTCGGGCAGAAAGCCACACTAGGTTACCCGGAGCAAATGTAGGAGCGGGGCGCCGATGGGCATCGGCCGAAGACCTCATCCTCTCTTTGAAGGCCTGAATGGCATCCTGGGTGCGGTCCCAAATGTCCCGTGCCTCCACAGCCCAGTCTGCCACCCTGGAATCGGCGGAAGACACGGGCATGGGCACTTGTACCCGCGGATGCTGACCGTAGTTCAGGAGGAATGGGGTCTGTCCGGTGGAGTCAGCCACAGCATTATTTAGAGCGAACTCAGCCCACGGTAGCAAGGATGCCCAGTCATCCTGCCTGGCAGAGACAAAATGTCGCAAATATGTGACCAAGGTCTGGTTGGCCCTCTCTACCAACCCATTCGTCTCGGGATGGTATGCAGAGGAGAGATTCAACTCAATGCTGAGTAAACGACACAGCTCTCTCCAGAACCGAGACGCAAACTGGGGACCTCGATCACTGACAATTTTGTCTGGCATACCGTGTAGGCGGAAAATATGCCTAATGAACAATGCTGCCAAGGACCGTGCAGACGGTAACTGTGGTAATGGCACTAAGTGCACCATTTTGGAGAAGTGGTCGGTTATCACCCAGATGATGGTGCAGCCCCGAGACTTGGGTAAGCCCACCACAAAATCCATCCCGACCATCTCCCAAGGCCTGTCTGCCACCGGTAAAGGGAAAAGTAGCCCAGCTGGCCGTTGTCGAGGGGACTTATTCTTGGCGCACGCCTGAACGTATTCCCTGACGTCACGGACCATATGTGGCCACCAGTATGTCCTCGCCAGCAACTCAGATGTCCTTTTTGCCCCAAAATGTCCGCCCACCCTGGACGAATGTGCCCAAGAGAGTACCTCCGGTCTCAAATTGGTGGGCACAAAAGTCTTGCCCGGAGGCACAGACTCAAGCGAAACCGGGGCCACAGTTCTTAAGCTCTCTGTGGGGACAATCAACCGAGGCTCCTCCTCCACCTCTTCAGAGGACACCACGGAGCGAGAAAGCGCATCGGCCCGAATGTTCTTCTCACTGGAGAGGAAATGGAGGGTGAAATGAAACCGGGAGAAGAACAGGGACCATCTGGCCTGACGAGAATTTAGCCGCTGGGCGGTCTGTAAATAGACCAAATTTTTGTGGTCAGTGAAAACTTGAAAGGGAAAGCGAGCCCCCTCCAGGAGATGTCTCCACTCGGAAAAGGCCAACTTCATGGCTAGCAACTCCCTATCCCAATGGAATAATTCCTCTCCGCTGGTGTGAAGGTCTTGGAAAAGAAGAAACAAGGATGTTTCCGACCTTGAGCAACCTTTTGAAAAAGGACTGCTCCAGCACCAACGGACGAGGCATCGACCTCCAATAAAAAAGGCTTATCAACCTCGGGGCGATGTAAGAGGGGAGCGCTAGCAAAATGGGACTTAATTGAAGTAAAGGCCTTGGAGACCTCCTCTGACCACAATTTGGGATTGGCTCCCTTCTTGGTGAGGGCTACCAAGGGAGATACCAAAGAGGAGAAGTGGGGAATGAATTGGTGATAGTAATTAATGAACCCCATAAAGCGCTGCACCGCTTTAAGAGAATGGGGTTCTTGCCAATCCATCACAGCCTGTAGTTTGGCAGGATCCATAGCCAATCCCTGGGCGGAGATGATATAGCCCAGGAAAGGTAAAGACTCCTGCTCAAACATGCATTTCTCCAACTTTGCATAAAGGGAGTTTGCCCGTAACAGGTCGAAGACTTTGCAGACATCCCTCCGGTGAGAGTCAATATCTGGAGAAAAGATGAGAATATCATCCAGATAGACTACTACAGAGGTGGGAAGCATATCCCGGAAGATATCATTGACAAAGTCTTGGAAAACGGCTGGGGCATTACAGAGCCCGAAGGGCATCACCAGGTATTCATAATGCCCATCCCTGGTATTAAAAGCCGTCTTCCATTCGTCCCCTTCACGGATGCGAATCAGGTTATAAGCACCACGCAGATCTAATTTAGTAAATACCCTTGCTCCCCGGAGCCTATCAAAGAGCTCAGAGATCAGGGGCAACGGGTACTTATTCTTAACGGTGATGGCATTAAGACCTCTGTAATCTATACACGGACGTAATTCTCCACTCTTCTTCTGCACGAAGAAGAACCCCGCTCCTGCTGGTGACACCGACTTCCTAATGAATCCTCTTGCCAGATTGTCCTGGATATATTGAGACATAGCCTCCGTCTCAGGAAGAGAGAGGGGATAGACCCTTCCCCGAGGAGGTTCTGCTCCAGGCAAGAGGTCAATAGGACAGTCGTAGGGACGGTGGGGCGGCAGAGTCTCCGCAGCCTTTTTAGAGAACACCTCTGCATATGACTGATAACACTTGGGAAGAGGAGAAAGATCTGCGGGTATCTCTGTAGTGGTAACCTGAATGCACTCCCTGACACATCTGTCCTTACATGACTCACTCCAACCCAGTATCCTACCGGAGGTCCACTCAATATGAGGGGAGTGGGAACGGAGCCAGGGTACCCCAGTAGGATTTCGTCTATTCCCTCGGGAAGGACGAGAAGGGAAATAATTTCCTGATGGGAAGGGGGTACACACAAAGTAAGAGGGACAGTCTGATGTGTAATTGGCGAGGGCAATGTCAACCCATTCACTACCCGGACAGTCACTGGTTTGTCGAGCGCTACCAGATGTATTGCGTGGCGATGAGCAAAGGTGGATGACATGAAATTCCCCTCTGCTCCTGAGTCCACACAAAGCTCGACTGTAAGTGTGGAAGAGTCCACAGTGACTGTCCTTTTAAATGTCATCTTGGAGGAAAATGCAGCTGTCTCTAGTGAACCTCCTCCCAGGGCCACTAGATGCGATCGCTGTGGACATTTGTTGGCATAGTGTCCTGTCTGCTGACAAAGGTTACAGACCACAGATACTCGGACGACTCGAGACTTAGGTCCTGCACGAGGAACCTCTGTGGCCTTTTGGGATTCGGACGCCAGATCGGGGGATTCGAGAGGTGTGGCAAAGGTGGGAGCCAACCAAATCCTCTGCCTACACTGGTCCCGCTCCAACCTCCGCTTGTGAAAACGGAGGTCGATGCGGGTAGATATGGAGATAAGCTTCTCCAGTGTGGCGGGAATCTCCCTGGCAGCCAAAGCGTCTTTAACATGATCAGCCAGTCCTCGCCAGTAGACTGGAATGAGAACTTTATCCAGCCAGTCTAGCTCTGAGGCCAGAGTCCGAAACTGGACAGAAAACTGACTGACCAAAGATGAACCCTGTGCCAATGCCAGCAGTTGTAGCGCCG
This sequence comes from Oophaga sylvatica, assembly GCA_033576555.1. Lineage (NCBI taxonomy): Eukaryota > Metazoa > Chordata > Amphibia > Anura > Dendrobatidae > Oophaga > Oophaga sylvatica. Next base: position 165,134,011 of record JARQOD010000001.1, on the reverse strand, counting down.
TATCGTGGGTGACCTGAGGTCCTAAAAATACCTTTTTAAGAGCCTCCAGGAAACGAGGAGCACTCCAACCACACGATCGTCGCGCTCCCACAGCGGCGTTGCCCACTCCAACGCTCTACCCGAGAGTAGAGACAGTACAAAACCCACTTGTGCCCGATCCGTGGGGAAACGTGCAGCCAGAAGCTCGAGCTGTATAGAGCACTGACTCACGAATCCCCGACATTGCTTGCTGTCACCAGCAAACTTGTCAGGAAGCGGGAGGTGGGATAATGTAGGGGCAGAGGTGGCAGAGGACAAACTGGCTGCAGCCACGCTAGCAGCCTGAACAGCGACTGCGGTAACATCCACAGCTGAGGTTGTGCGCTCAAGAGCCGCCAACCTACCCTCCAGCTGCTGGATGTACTGCGGTAGACGCTGGTCACCTGCCATTTTACTAGCCAGACCCTGGTGCTAATATTATGTTAGGGTCTACGGAACGCACCAAATATATGAGGTAGAGAGGTGCGTTCGCAGCCCGGGGTCCACCGTGCAGGCGGAACCTGCTGCTAGTAAAATGGCGCAAGACGCAAACTCTGTTATCCCGCAGAGTTGCCAAAATAAACACCGCAATGCGCTGTGGCAATATGTGCGAACTCTGTTGTTTCACAGAGCCGCTAGAAGGAGTGCCGCAGCGCTATATGGCGATGTGTGCGAACTCACTAAACACAACTGAGTCGCAAAATAAACACGCTAGGGCGCTGTCTAGCGTTGTAAGCGAACCCTGTTACGTCACAGGGCCGCTGAGAAAAAGTTCTGTGTCCTGTCAGGCACCCAGGTACACAGTTAAGTGCTAAGCGAACACAGAACGTGTCCTCGCGGGAGTCACCCGCAATCTATGGCGTCTGAACGCCAGGCCCTGAATACGGCAATCAAACTCCTCACCGGTTATGCCGGTAATCTAGGGCATCTAGGACACCGACCCTAACCAGCTGGCATACCAAACTTCTCACCGATTAAGTCGGTATTCTAGGGGCTTATTTCAGCCGGGCTCTAACCACACACACGCATGACCACACTGGCGCAAAGCATATAATAGTTGATATTAGCGCATGGCGGCCCAGCCATGCTACCCATTTATAGTAACAGCTACAGGACCTGCCAGAAACAAGGACCAATGAAACTTGTTCCAGAACACCAGTAGTCACAGGACCTTCCTGGCAGACCAATAGGAGCTGCTGCAGTACCTGAGCATGTGACCCCTGATCTCCAATGAGAGATCTCACTCTGGGCATGCTCAGAAGGGGAAAACAAGGACTTTGTCCTAAAGACGTCTGCTCGCCACTAACCAGTACTGGCCACAATAGCAGAGCTTGGAGGAGCAGCAGTAATCCTCTGCACACTGTTAGACTGGGCGAGACGCTGGGACTGACGTCTAAGCTGAGCAGGCTCTACTGCGGACGGAGGTGAATGGGGGACCGCAGCGGGACTGGTTCAAGACTTCCCTTGTGCAGCAGCAGGAACTCAAACCCTAACAAACACATGTGGAATTATACATTACACTTTACAAAAAAGTGTGAAACAACTGAAAATATGTCTTATATTCGAGGTTCTTCAAAGTAGCCACCTTTTGCTTTGATTACTGCTCTGCACGCAGAAAATGTGAACGGATGGATTCTACATGCCTAGTTCCCACCGTGAAGCATGGAGGAGGTGGTGTGATGGTGTGGGGGTTCTTTGCTGGTGACACATGTTGGGGATTTATTAAAAATTGAAGCGGTGAGTGGTCCAGCTCACCCCAAACCATCTTGATTGGGTTCAGGTCTGGTGACCGTGGAGGCCAGGTCCTCTGGCGTAGCACCCCAACACTCTCCTTCTTGGTCAAATAGCCCTTATACAGCCTGGAGGTGTGTTTGGGGTCATTGTCCTGTTGAAAAATAAATGATGGTCCAACTAACCGCAAACCGGATGGAATAGCATGCTGCTGCAAAATGCTGTGGTAGTCATGCTGGTTCAGCATGCCTTCAATTTTGAATAAATCCCAACAGTGTCACCAGCAAAGCACCCCCACACCATCACACCACCTCCTCCATGCTTCACGGTGGGAACCAGGCATGTAGAGTCCATCCGTTCACCTTTTCTGCATGCAAAGCAATAATCAAAGCAAAAGGTGGCTACCTTGAAGAACCTAGAATATTAGACATATTTTCAGTTGTTTCACACTTTTTTGTAAAGTGTAATGTATAATTCCACATGTGTTAATTCATAGTTTTGATGCCTTCAGTGTGATTCTACAATTTTCATAGTCATGAAAATACAGAAAAATCTTTACATGAGAAGGTGTGTCCAAACTTTTGGTCTGTACTGTACATTAAGTGTGACCCCGGCCTGAGAGTGAGAATTCTTGATGGTTGGTAGGTAATCAATTACTTGTTTCATGCAATAAAATGCAATTTAATTATTTATACAATGCGATTTTCATTTTTTTATTTTTAGATTCTGTCTCTCACAGTTTAAGTGTACCTACGATAAAAATTACAGACCTCTCTTGCAAAATTGACAATGTATGAAATACTTATCTTCCCCACTGTAGATCTCATTGAGAATACTTTTGAAAATACATGACTTTTATCTTCAATGCTCTACAGAATTTCTGAAAAGCTGTCAATTGATGATAACAGGGTTAAATGTCTCATCAATATTGACTAGTCAGATTAGACTCAAAGGTTACAAAATGTGATGATATTTTATGCATTTTTGTACTTTAACATTTATTGAATTCATATTCACAGAACATTTTATTACTTCTATTGCACATTAATTGGAGGAAATTATATACTTTTTTGACAGCTGTTTTAGACCAGAGTTTCATGATTACTATAGAACTGCATCATATAAAAGTGGGCAAATTGTACAATATCTTTTTTTTTAGTTTACAATGTTTTTTTTTTACAATTGTTTTAGACACATGTCTAAGGGTGAAAAACAAATGTTTTTACTCTTACATAAAACAGAAAACATCAGAGGCTAAAACGTATCAATCCGTTACACTAGTTAATCCAAACTAAGCCTAAAAAAATATCAGATGATACATTTATAGATGCATAATTTTCTTTAACTATTTTTTTCTTTTAGCATTATCATTTCTTATCAGGATTCATCAGTTTTAAAATGCGCTGAATAAAGTAGATATGGGTAGTGATATGAAGAAGTGTTCTATCGTCATTACTGGCTATCTTCACCATAAAGGACAGTCAGAAGAAATGATTTTCGATAACTTTTTCATAGTACAAAAACGTATGTTTAAAAAAGCACAGAAACAAGTGATCTGATATATAATCACTAAAGGCAAGGTTAAACTTCTGAATTAAAAGGCTATTTCAGTTGGACAGACTATTTTGTCCAATCTTTCTGGGGATTATAAAACTGGAATGACTTAGTGATTCTATCAAAATGACTATTCTGAGTTTTTGAGAACAAAAGACTCCCCCCCAAAAAAAATCACTGCATAAAGGTGGATTCTGGCGTGGAACCTGGCTGAGAAATATATAAGAAAATGCTCAAAACTATGAACATATGCATTTCTATATAAAAATGAACTTTCTGTGCATATGATTAGGAATTTTTCTCTTAACTGCTTTAGGTTTATATAAGGGAACCTATCATGTAATACAATGCTATTAACTTGCAGTTAAGGGTCAATCTACAGTTTTATATTAGCAGGGCCACACGGTGGCTCAGTGGTTATCACTATTACCTTGCAGGCAGTGCCTGCGTCCTGGGTTCAAATCCCACCAAGGACAGCTTGTATGTTCTCCGTGTGTTTGTGTGGGTTCCCTCTGGGTTCTATGCTTTCCTCCCACACTCCAAAGACATAATGATAGGGACTAGAGTTGAGCGATACTTTCCGATATCCTAAAGTATCGGAATCGGAATGGTATCGCCGATATCACTAAAATATCGGCGATACCCGATATCGATACCGGAAGTCCCATGTAAGTCTATGGGAACAAAATATCGAAATTAAAAAAAACCCATTGTTGCCTTGTTGGTTAATTGTACATGAAGGAAAACAAGAAAGAGTAATGTAGAATGTATTGGGGAAGGTTGAGGAGACATTAAAGGCATAGATGTTTAACCCAATCAAATGGAATAGCATAAATATTTTTTTTTTAAAGATGTTCGGATTGACGAAGAAATTGACAATGTTAACGTTTTTTATATTTTGGCAAATATGTATATTACACAACTTCCATGCTCTTCATCTTCACCTTTTTAACTTTTCACACACTTTCTCCTTCATAATCTTCTGCAGCATCATCTTTTTCATCAAATTATTCTTCATCTTCACCTTCTTTATCTTCTTCTTAAACTTCTTGCTATTCATCTTTGTTAACATTACTCATATTCTTCTTATTAAACTATTATTCTTATTCATATTCTGCTTCATCTTCTTCATCATATTCTTATTTGTGACAGAGAATCCTGTACTTGTAATCTGTCAAAGTATGAATTTTTCATCCTTCCGTTCTTGCTGTCACAAAAGATTTAAATTACAACAGTATTTGTCCGTGTTCAGTTTAGCCTGCAGCAGCAGGCATTTTCCAGGGGCACCACGAGGAGGAACGGACTCACCCCCATACACTGCTTAGTCTTCTTCTGCTTAGAATTTAGAGCATATATTTTGCTCTTCATTTTGGTCTTATACTTCATGTTCTTCTGCTTTTAGATCTTCTGCTTATTGTTCTTGTGTCTCTTGTTCCGTATCTTGTATTTGTAGCACAATCTTGTACCAGCTGATGTTACTGGGACACGGTTACTAAGCAGGAGGTACCTGTGCTCCAAAGCACTACCAAGGACCAGCAGACGTTGCTGGAACTCGGATACCGAGATGGAGGCACCTAGACCAAAGGCACTGCGGAGAACCAGTTGACGGTACTGGAACCCGGAGGGGCAGCAGAAGGAAAAGAGCCAATGGCACAACCGAGGACCAGCTGACGTTACTGGGACACGGTTACTAAGCAGGAGGTACCTGTGCTCCAAAGCACTACCAAGGACCAGCAGACGTTGCTGGAACTCGGATACCGAGATGGAGGCACCTAGACCAAAGGCACTGCGGAAAAACCAGTTGACGGTACTGGAACCCGGAGGGGCAGCAGAAGGAAAAGAGCCAATGGCACAACCGAGGACCAGCTGACGTTACTGGGACACGGTTACTAAGCAGGAGGTACCTGTGCTCCAAAGCACTACCAAGGACCAGCAGACGTTGCTGGAACTCGGATACCGAGATGGAGGCACCTAGACCAAAGGCACTGCGGAGAACCAGTTGACGGTACTGGAACCCGGAGGGGCAGCAGAAGGAAAAGAGCCAATGGCACAACCGAGGACCAGCTGACGTTACTGGGACACGGTTACTAAGCAGGAGGTACCTGTGCTCCAAAGCACTACCAAGGACCAGCAGACGTTGCTGGAACTCGGATACCGAGATGGAGGCCCTAGGCCAAAGGCACTGCGGAGAACCAGTTGACGGTACTGGAACCCGGACGGGTAGCAGAAGGTACAAGAGCCAATGCAAGTAACGAGGACCAGCTGACTGTGCTGGAACCCGGAGGGGCAGCAGAAGGAAAAGAGCCAATGGCACAACCGAGGACCAGCTGACGTTACTGAACCCCAGTAACACAGGAGCAAGTGTTGACTGTGCTAACAGCACTTCCGAGCAACAACTGGCGGTGTTGGAGCCCAGGGTCAAGGAGGATGTTTAAATACTAGATCAAGTAATTTCCTTGTTACCTGTCAATTTTAAATGTCTATACTTCAAACAAGAGAAAGATAACCTTTACTACCATAAGATGATGATTTCATTTAAACTAATATCTAGATAAATAAAGAATTGACAAACATAAACACATACATTAACATGTTGAACAGCAATGCAAACCACAAAATAAATTAGTTAAGGAATCTGCTATACGGTTGTACATAAAAGCATACAAGTACATATCTGAATCCATTAATGATGGATAAGTAACAGTATGTACACCATTTTTTTGTATAGACAATGAATGTCTGACTTCAAAACATCATCAGCATTACAAGTTATCTGTGACATTACTAAAATGTTACATTTGCTGAATAATGTCACTAAACAGTTTATACAAAATTATACAATTTCCATCATGTAATACTCATAATATGTGGAATAATCATGTTTATTAACAAACATAACCTTTAAAAAGTGCATAGTGCATAGTGAAAATTGCTTTTATGCCTGACTGTCGACTTGCAAGCATGACAACGGATAGATAAGGTATATATAAGATGAACTGCATAGCCACAGATGGTGAATGGCGATGTAATACTGTACCTCAATAAAGTGTGCGTCACTACTACATATTTTTTTTTTTATAGCTTTATAACAGGGTACGTGGATGTATGCTTGCGCCTTTGTTTTGACGCACAGACTGCCTTCCTGAGAGACGCGTTGGGTAGTGAACAGTTGTGTGCAGTGTTCACTGTAGTCTGAGGTTTTCCTTTTTGGAGTGCAGATCACGCTCCAGTTAGTTCTTCAACCACTGCTGGTTGTAGTCTGCTGAGCGTGTGTCACTGGCACATCCTTGAAATTTTTCTCTAATTGTTGCTGCTCCATTCTATTACAAATAAATAAAATCTATTAGTGGACGCGCTTCCATCCGTATACAATACATTGGTTGCAAACACTATAGAAGTACACAAAGGGGCCTTTCACACCTACTGAACAGTTGTGTGCAGTGTTCACTGCAGTCTCTGCGGAATAACCACACTTAGACCTTATAACTTTTCAGACTTTCTTTATCAAATCTACCAAGATGAAGAAGGCAGGGAGTAAGGCACGTGGTCGTGGAGTTTCTTCAGGAGAGGACGTGGGGATTCTGTGGCTGCTGCGGCCCCCAGTGACACAGCATCCACCAGTTTTCCCCGGGCCGTGAGCGTTCCTTTATGCGCACTTTTGTAGGAGCTCGGAGTACCCCCCTGCTGCGGGAAGAACAAATTGAAGCCGTTGTTGTTTGGATCTCAGCCAATGCATCGACTTCAATTGCTTCCACCTCCTCTCAGGACCACAGCACTGTTGGGCAACCATCTGTCTCTTCACCGCCTGGCAAATTGCCCAGGCAGTCAGAGAGTTCTGTACAGGAGCCAGCTGAGTGTCTGCTTCTGTTCTCAGAATCTATTGGCTTGCAAACAGGGGCCCAGCCAAGCAGCATTCTGTAATGTGAAGAAGAGGGAGTATGCAGTGATGCGCAACAGCTGTGTCTCTCTGAATCTGAAGAGGCGGGTGAGACAGTGCCGATGGTCAGCACCCCGCAGAACGCATCTGATGATGATGATGAGACCCAGGTGCCAGTTTCTGTTGAGCATGGTGCTGGCCAGACCACCCAACAGCAGGTGTTGGAAGAGGGTAGTGGAGATGATGAGGTCCAATACCCAACATGCATGAAGAACAGGAAGGTGGTGGGAGCAGCTCAGAGGAATAATAATAATATTTATTTATATAGCGCCATCATATTCCGCAGCGCTTTACAGTTTAGCAGTTTCAGAACACAAGTCATAAGTAACAACGTTAACAATACAATAATTTAAGCTAAATAAGTCGCCCCTGCTCGTGACAAACTTACAATGTACAATGAGATGGGGGAGATACAAAGTATAGGTGTTTATATACAATGGTGCATTTACAATGATGTTCCAGCCATCTTAAGGGACTGAGGGATGGAGATAGTGAATGGGCTAGAGACACACACACACTTACACAGAATACATAGAATGACTTTGATTAGTGAATGTGATAGGCGCTCTGAACAAATGTGTTTTGAGGGAGCGCCTTTAAACCATGCAAATTGTGGGGTAGTCCTAATTTCTTGGGGTACAGCATTCCAGAGGATGGCGTAGAGCAGGAGAAGTCTTGGAGTCGGGAGTGGGAGGTACGTATTAGTGCAGAGGTTAGTCGAAAGTCGTTTGCAGAGCGCAGCAGTCGGTTAGGCCGATAGATAGAAATGAGGGAGGAGATGTAGGAGGGTGCTGCACTGTGGAGAGCTTTGTGGGTGAGAACCAGTACTTTGGTTGAAAGCTGGGAGAGGGCCTAGAGAAATGGTTAGTGATAGAAGGAAGATAGAGGAGACATTGCCCCAACGGTACAAAAAGGAGGGAGAGTTAGGCTGCAGACTCGGTTGCCTGTAGCCTCCAGTTTGGCACCTGTTCGGGCAGTTGTCTTCCAAAAGTCAAAAACGTGCGCTCCCAGGACTTGCACTGCGTGGTCCTTTTTTCACACACTTGCACATGAATTTGCTATGTGAAATGCAAGCTGTGTAATCAAAATTAAAAATAGCTAAAAGTGTCAGTCACCTCAATACCACAAATATGTGGAAACATGTGCGGACAAAGCACGTAGTTGAGTTACAAAGACACACTGGAGATGTAGGCCAACCTACAGCAGCACCTACATCTTCAGGTTGTGTTGAAGCCTCTTCATCGAGCTCACACACAGCTGGTTTATGCTTCCTCACAGGATCGCCATGGAAGAACCTCGGCCACTGTTGTCCAGAGACAAACTGTTATTCCCACCAGCAGCAAGTTCCCTGTCATCCTCACACTCCCAGGCCACAAAACAGCCAGCGTTAGCACAGGCATGGGATAAAAGACGGCATACTCCGCAAACCATGCACGAGCACAGGCTCTGAATGCTGGCATTGCAAAAACTCCTGTCCCTTGAAATGCTGTGATTCAGGCTTGTGGAGACGACAGTTTCCGTAACTGAAATTCATTGTCAATCCCACAATACAATGTGCCAAGCCGATTTCATTTCAGCAGGCAAGCCGTCCCGGGTCTGCAAAAGCATGTTGAGGGAAAAATTAAACATGCGCTACTAAAAGCCCTCGTAGCAAGGTCCACCTGACCACCGATGCGTGGACCAGTACCCATTGTTATGATCTGCTACAACCAGTAAGGAAAGAAGGGAATTCTGTCCCTACAATAAAACTAAGCTGAATCCTACGATGTAACGGGGAACCTGATCCTGCGACCAGACCCGCTAAAGTCTCATCTTAGTGTGAACGAAGACCTATTAGTTGCGAGGGAGTAATCCCTACAAGATCTAGGACGGGAGAAAAAAGGGGGACACCTCCTAACTAAATTGTAGCAGGATAATTAAACAGAAAAAATAAATACTTTGTGATCCTAACATCAAGCAAAACTCAAGATTAAGGCACCTAAGCACCCGGCTGCTTAACAGTAGATAATACAATGAAGTCAAGCAAAGCCAGAAGGGCGGAGCCAGACTAAATAGGGGAAAAAAGGTCATGTGACCAGCAAACTGAAACAAAACCCAACAAAGGGGTTCTAACACCCATGGCCAGGGACAATACCTTTCCTCACTGCCCATTGGGTCAATTTGTTGTGCAGCGGGGGTACTGATCTTGCGGTGGCGTGTCGTGTTCTGCCAACTCCAAGGATTGAGGAATCAAGTCTGTACACATTGATTCCTCCCCTATTCCAGTTCCTCGAATCATGCTGCAGGAGCCGCCGGTTCCTCCACATGGCCCGTGAACGTTTACCTGTTGCGCCGATATGAGCACAGCCGTGTCCAAATGTCAACAGGCCATCCTGAAATTAATTTCCATGGGGAATCTTAGCCCACGCGCAGGAGCTCTGTAATGCCATAAAGCAGGAGGCGACGTGTGGTTTTTGGAAGGGAATCAAAGGGGCAGGCTTGGTGTGTGTGTGACAATGGCCGAAATCTGGTGTCGCTCTGGGCCTTGGCAACCCACTCACATACCATGTCGTATATTGTCAACTTGGTCGTGCGGTTTTTTTGAGGGACTATCCGGATTTGATGCACTGCTGACTAAGGTCCGCCTAGAGTGCGCTCACTTGCGCGTTCCAGCATGGCCCAGATGCTGTTGCAGCTCTGCAACGCAGATTTCACCTTCTTGAACTCGCATTTAGTGACGTACCACCAGGTGGAATTCTCGTTACATATTTTGGAGCGGTTTTTGTGAGCGCGCCAACAGTAATGGAGTATCAGCTGCTCGGCGCAGTCAACTCGCAATTTGCGGGTTCACACTTAAACCACTATTGGTGGGCCCTTTAATAAGAAAATAATATTATTTATTTTATAGCGCCATAATATTCCGCGTGCTTTACAGTTTAACAGTTTCAAAACCGAGTCTAAGTAAAACGTTAACAATAAAAAAATTTAAAGCAAAATCGCCGCCCCTGTGGTGAAAGCTTACAATCTACAATGGGGGTGTGGGGATACAAAGTCGGGTGTTTTATTACAATGGTTTTTTACAATGATGGTCCGCCATTTTAAGGAAGTGAGGGATGCATGGAGATGGAAAAATGGGTACACAACGAAATTACACATAGAATGATTTGATTAGTGAATGTGATGGGGCATGTGAACAAATGTGTTTTGAGGGAGCGCCTGAAACCACCAAATTGCGGATAGTCCTAATTTCTTGGGGTAGAGCATTCCAGAGGTTTGGGCCCAGCGGGGTGAAGTCTTGGAGTTGGGGGTGGGAGGTCGGATTAGTGCAGAGGTTAGTCGAAGGTCGTTTGCAGAGTGCAGCGTCGGTTAGGGCCGATAAAATATAAATAAGGGAGGAGATGTAGGGGGTGCTGCGTGGGGAGCATGTTGGTGAGAACCAGTAATTAGATTGGATCCTATAATGAATGGGCAGCCACTGCCAGTGTAATGAGTGGCGATAACTCTATGAAGGTATCTGCCCGTTTTGCGTGGTTTGATGAGTCAACGCGGATGGCGAGTGGTGATGCATAGTAGCCCCGCTGTCCCCCTTATTGCCTGCTCAAAAAACACTGCAAGCACTAAGGCATGGGTTTTGGAAGAGGTGGAGGATGAGGGGTCACAAATTCCTCACCTTCTGGAAGTCACGAACGTGGTTCCTCACAAAGGGCGGAGGACTTTCAAAGTCCTGCTGTTCAACAATTGAACCTCCAGAGTCGCTTGTCTATATTTTCCTAACCATTACAAACTTTTAATGTTTTTTACAAAGCCATAATGTACTTTTTTGTCTATCCTTTTGTAAAAGCTATTGTTTTCCATAAACTGTTTTTACAGAAATTATGATACAAAGTTTTTAAAATTTGAGTTTTAAATTTTGTAAATTTATATGTATTTGAAGGTTTGTGAGGAGGATGAGGAGGAGTCAAAAGGAGGAGGAAGACACGTCCAGAGGGAGGTGACAAGCTCTAGTCAGTATGTAGACAAGGGTGGGGGTGACGCAGGCGGGTGCGCCTCTTGCAGGGGAAACGTTTCTTGGCCAGTTGGGGGGTCTGAGCACATGGGTTTATTTCATGCTGCAGTGGCTGAGAAACGACCGCCGCATCGTCACTTTTAAACCCACGTCTGATTATTGGGTGTACACCCTCCTGCCCCCGCTACCGGGGCAACTTACAAAGTCATCACAGTTGAACCGGGAGCGTTTAAAAAGCGGAAAGTACCAAGACACCTGGTGCAATCCATAATGTTCTCCATTCCAGCCGGGAGCACTGCTGCTGCTACTGATTTACAAAGCAGCTCTGTGCGTCGAGGGGAGTGGGCAGCTCTGAACAAGAGGGGGCCAAGCAGCGCCTCTGCACAGGGGCAAAAAGTATGTTCCAAAATGTTTTCGAAGTTTTTGGCGCGCCCCAATGTCTACACCATCCGAGACGGCTCCCGTCGCAGGGGCAACATTTCCGTAAGATGGTGACGACTCATGTCTTGCCCCCTCGTGTATCCCAGAGGCTCTTTCCCCCTTCAAGTTTTGTGGTCTCTAAGTGGATACATGGCCAGAGCTTAGCCAGTTGCTTGGAGGGCTGGTTGATCTGTGGCAGTGTTTATCGGAGCGCGTCTTTACTGCTGCGGTGGTTACTAACAGCCCCTTGATGCGACATCCCCTATAAGTAAAAGGGGTTCTTTTTTGAAAATAAACTGGCGGTCTCGCCGAATTTGCCTGCCCCGGTTCAGATTAACTAACTGGTTGACCGTTTTCCATGTCTCCTGGTTTGTTTATCTTTCTACCCTGACTATACCCCTGGGCTAAACACTCCCCGTTGCTGCCGAAGGGTTGTCCCAACCAATAAAAAAACTATAGTGATGTGGGGTTCAGTAACGCCGCTTCCCCGCTTGTCCCCGGCCCAAAAAATTCTGCTACCTAGCAAATTTTTTTAAAAAACAGACATTTTTTAAAATGGCTATGTTCACAAGATATCAGGCTACCCCCTTATTCTAAGTGTAAACAGGGGAAACGTAAAAATTTAAAACCTTTAATATTTTTGGGGGGAAAAAAATTTAAAAATAAATAATTGTGACAATTAGGGGGAATCCACTTTTCAAAACAAAAGCAACACAAAAGCATACTTATGCTATAGGTACGATGGTAAACCCTTCACCCCAAAATTTTTAAACCAATCAATACATCAGCCAAAAATGCTAAAAATTTTGGGGAAGTGCATAATGGGGGTTTAAAACTTTAACGCGCATTCGAAGGTTCCCCTTTTTTTTCTTGGCTTTTAAATAAAACAAAAAAGTAAATTAAAAACATTGTTGATTGGGACATATGTACACCTGTAAATTGTGCAAAAAAATGGATGAGGCTATTCCCTTCAAAAATTACTTTTATTTGGTCATTTAAAAAAAACTATTTTAGTTAAAAATTAAAAAAACCCCGTTTTCTGTGAAAAACCCCCTTTTTGTACTTTATATTGTTTCAACAAGTATTGTATACGGGGGAAGCGCGTCACACTAATAATTAATTTTTTTAAAGGAAGTGCAGCCAATTTTGGGGATAAAAAAAGGATGAGCCACTGAACACGCTCAGAGAGTACAAGAGCAGTGCTTGAATGTAACGGAGCGTATCGCACTAAAAAAAATAAAAAACAAGATGAAGTAAAAAAAAGAAACACAATTCCAAAAATCTGTGAAAAACTCCTTTTCGTACTTTTATTTTTTTGAACCCCAAGTTTTGATAGGAGGGAAGCGCGCAACTAATAGATTAGATTTTTTTTAAAAGGAATGACAGAACCCAAATTGAGAAAATGAAAAGGAGGCCACTAACACGCTCACAAGTAAAGCAGCGTGCTTGAAAAGAAAAAGGAGGTGATCTGCATCAAAAAGTAAAAAACCAGACGAAGTAAACACAAAAACCCAAATGTCCAAATCTGTGAAAGCTCCTTTCTTTATTTTTAAGTTTTGCAACCATGTATTGTATAGGATGGAAGCGCGCCATAATAGTTAATTTTTTTTTAAAAGGAATGTAGCAAACCCAAATTTGGGGATAAATGAAAAGGATGACCCCGAAACCCTCGCAGAGACAAGCAGCAGTGCTTAAAAATGTAAGGAGGGATCGCCTAAAAAAAAAAAAAAAACACAGACTGAATGAACACTGAAAAAAAACTGCCACAATCTTGAAACCCTTTTTTGTACTTCTTATGTTTGCAACCAATTTTGATAGGATGGAAACGCGTCACACTAATGTTAATTTTTTTTTAAGGAATGTGCAGAACCAAGGGGGGTAAATGAAAGGAGACCACTGAACACGTCAGCAGAGACAAGCGCAGTGCTTGAACTGAATGGGGTGATCGCATAAAAAAAAAAAACACAGACTGAAGTGAACACTGAAACAAAAACGTCCACAATCTGTGAAACTCCTTTCTGTACTTTTAAGTGTTTGCAACCAATGTTTGTATACGGTTAAGCACGTCACACTAATAGATTTGATTTTTTTTTTAAAAATAATGGGGCTGCACCAATTCCACTAAAAAAAAAAAAAAAAAAAAAAAAAAAAAAAATGCCCGGCGATCCTACAAACAGCGGGGAGCAGAGCAAACTGCAGCGTCCCGCACTGTACACCAAAACCTTGCACAAGTGTTAAAACAACACGGAAAAAAGGCTTTACACAGCGGTTGGTAAATAGCTGCCTAAAAACAGTAGTCCCCAAAACGCAAATCTAAATGCCCTCTAGTGGAAGGGTAGCGTTCTGCCCCCTTTTGATTCCCCCACAGTGCGCTAAAATGGCGGCGGCCCCTTTTATGTGTTTGACTATTTCACAGCCAATCCCCCTGCCATTGTTAAGATGACCGCAAACAAAAGGATTGCCCACACTTCGTGGATTCCTCTTTGGTGACTAAAAAACACTTTTTCCCCTCAAGGAATTTGGGAACTTCCGTTCCGGTATACGATATGGAAAAAGTATCGGTTTTTAATATCAATTCCCCATAACCAATACGGCCGATACCCGTACTTCCCCGGGTTTGGAATGCCAACACAATAGGGACTGTACCCCGTCCCCCCATGATGTAAAGGCGGGGATAAAAGCATTGTCAGTAAAGCATAATAAATAAAAAATTAGCATTCTAACACGCCGATTGGCACTGAAAGCCCATTAGGAATAAAAATTTAAATTTTTCGTCCTGGCCACTGTGAAAGGTTTAGTCAGTTCTCGGTATAGAAAAAGTGTTGCAAATGCCTGTGACATGACTGGTGTTACATGTGAGGGTCACTGTATGTTCCCCCCCGGGTTCACGGACGCGTATTGGGCCCCGAAGGGCATTTCGTCACGGCATAGCTGTGGTTCAAAATTTAACAAAGTGAGGGAGTCGCTCGTGTGATCAACACAGCAAGCGGAGCCAAAGCAGCCCGGACTCGGGGCCGGACCCACAGCGTACACAGCGGGGGATCGCCCATGGAACTGGCTCAAGGTGGTGTCTTGTGCCCGGGGGAACCGGAGGAACGTCCGTGCCCGCAGGGGGGGCTGGCTGTTTAGTGACTAAAAAAGGATAATGTACTGTGTAAAACCGTGAGTACAATTACACAGGGGTGCAGTCGCCCCGGCAACTGTTCAGAAGAGGACGGGGTTTTTTTTAGTGATGTAATCAAAAGTTTTCCGGTGTGACCCCGGGGGATGTGTGCTTGTTTTGCGGGTTAACATTAAAGAATTTTGCTTTAACTTTGGGGCCCTGCCTCATCCTGCAAAAATGCACCCTGCATACAGACACAAAACTGATACATCAGAATAAACATTAGAATGATGTCATGTTAAAAACACTAACAATGCATTTTTGTGCACGAGCTTGAAAAAAACCTTCGGGCCACATCTAGACAGAACTGAAACCCCGCCGGGGGGGGTTAATTAATTACCTCCAAGCAGGGGGGCCCTTTAGTGCCGCGCCATTCATGCAGAACACATTAACCTGCGTTAACCCCATATCGCAGGTTCATAACCCTTTTTTACTGACAAATTCCTTTTTAAAACCATGCGGTTAAAAGAGTGACCGTCCTTTTTTTTGGGTTTTTCCCTAGAAATATTCTGTATTTTATAATACAAGTCAATGGAAAAATGAGACAAAACCGGGGGTTTCAATTGAATATTTGGAGGTTTTGACTTTGCTTTTACTTAAAAAATAATGCTTTTTTTACTATTCAAGGATCAAAAAAAAAGGACTGGGGTTCAAAAATGAAAAAGACATAAAAAAAAACCTGAAAAACCTTTCAAATAATGCTGGTCGGGGCCAAAACCGGGGAGAAAAACTCAAAAAACCAAAAAAAAAAATTACAAAAATTTTTTTAGGATAAAGAAAGCCGATTTCCTGACAGATCTTCGTTTAAAAAACCCGGAGGGGTTTACTCTTAGCCAAAAATTAAACCTTGAGGTTGCAACTTTTTAAATGATGGATGACGTTTATAGTTTTTCACTCATTTTATATTTTTTTTTTTGTAGTTTTAAATAGCACTTTGTGCCTTAAAAACTTTAAAAATTTTTTTTTCTAGTAGCCCGTTCTCCCGGGTGGCAAGCATTTTTTTTGGTACAGGTCTTCCATTCTGGTAGGCTTCCCCCCCATTTTTGGAGCAGGCACCCCCTCATCTCTATCCGGTATGTATGGCCCCTCACCCCCCCCAATCTACTATTTTAGGGGCCCCCCGCCTCTCCTGGTATGAAGGCCCCCGCCCCCAACCTGGAAACATGGTCCCCCACCCCCCAATTTGGTTTGAAAAGGGCCCCCCCCCCAACCTGGAGAATGTCCCTCACC
>JARQOD010000001.1:165084858-165117873 GCA_033576555.1 Oophaga sylvatica | reverse complement strand
TGTTAGTGGTGGACAACCCTTTAATTTTGGTTAAGCTCAGGCCCAGTTTTCTTGCCCTAAAAATTTAATCTTTGACCAATTCTTACACTTGGCTGTTGTGAACGTCTTGGAGACGACTTCGGAGCTGAAGCTCCCTCTGGTGGTTTCTGAGGGTATTGATTCTATGTTGGACGGCAGGGGTCCACCATCTGCTGTTGGGGAATGGTTATCAGGTGGGACAGACTGGCCTGATATAAGTGAGCTGACCTCCCATGATCCTCGCCGGTGATCAATTGTTCTTCCTGGTCTTGGTTGGAATTCAGCTTGCCTTTCTGCTGTCTCCTGCTAGCATTCAGATAAGTAACTTTCAGTTTTTTTTACTGTTGTTTGATTTCCTTGTTTTTGCTGCCTTGCATTTTGAGTTCAGCCGGGTCCCCTTTGGGGGGCTTGCACTGGTCTATGTTCTTTTTTGTATTTGTTCTTTTGCTCAGTCCTTGTGATTTTTTACTGCTGGGTAGCTGCTTGTTCACACCAGAGATCTGATATAGGTGGTCGAGACCGTGTGGTCTCAGCGTTTTTGGATTCAGAAGTGATGGAGTTTTTCCTAGGGTTTTTCTGGGTTGCAGACAGTATTCTCTCCTGTGCTGTCCTATCTAGACAGTTTTGGCCCCAGCATTTGCTCATTCTATTTTCTGTCTGTGTTCGTGTTTCCATCTTGTCTAACTGCCATTATATGTTTGGGGGCTTCCTATTCATTTGGGGCTCTACTCCGGGGCAGTTAGCTTTCCTATTTCCATCTTTAGGTGTAGCTATCTTTCTGGCTGTGACGAGGCGTCTAGGGCACCGTGGGAACGTCCCACGGCTGCTTCTAGTTGTGCGGTTAGTTTAGGGGTCTGCAACCTATTAGTTTCCGACCTCTCTGGTGTTTAGCAGCCTTTGCGCTTTTTTTTGCTCTTGCCTCCTCAGCTACCAAAAACATAACAGAATCACCAGCCATACTGAAATTCTATGGTACTCAACAGAAGGGAAAAAATAGTAAAATAAAAAAAAAAAAAAAGTTGTCAGAAATTTTTTTTTTATTTGTTACATTTTTTCCCTCTTTTTACTTGGGGGCTGAGGAGGAATTTTTTTCCCAGTGGAAGTCAAATATTTATCCGATCGTGTGGAGCAGCTTGCTGCTGAAGTTTGGAGTATTGCTATCTATCTTGCTGGGTTGCCTGTTGTGAAACCTAGGATCCCTCTGACGGATTTATTTTTGGGGGATCGGTCTAAGTTTTTGAATTTTAAAAATAACTGTAAGTTGTTTTTTGCTTTGAAGCCTAAATCCTCAGGGAACACAGCGCAGCAGGTTCAAATTGTCATCTCCCTGTTGCGCGGCAACCCTCAGGATTGGGCCTTTTTCCTGACACCTGGAGATCCTGTTTTGAATGATGTTGATGTGTTTTTTCAGGCTCTGGGTTTGTTGTACGATAAACCTAATGTCACTGATCAAGCTGAAAAAAACCTTGTTGGCATTGAATCAGGGTCAAGAAGCAGCAGAGCTGTATTGTCAGAAATTTAGAAAGTGGCAGTCCTTACTAAATGGAATGATGATGCTCTGGCAGCTCTTTTTCGGAAGGGTCTGGCAGAGACGGTAAAGGATGTTATGGTGGGATTCCCTGTCCCCTCTGGTCTCAATGACTCTATGTCATTAGCTATTCAAATTGACAGACGTCTGCGTGAGCGCAGAAATATGAGTGAGATTGTGATGCCTTGCGGGCCAGCCCCTGAGCCCATGCAGTGTGATGGAGTGACTTCTGGGGCACAGTGAAAAAATAACCGTGTGCACAACCAAGAAGGTGCCAGAGTAGGTTCCCACACCGTATCTAATAGAAAATGAACTCGGCACTCAACTTTAGTATAGTGAGAATAAAGATTTTTATTCATAGTAGTAACACGAAACGTTTCGGTCCTATATCATGGACCTTCATCAGTCACTGTTGTGAAGGAGTCCGGTAGTGAGGATAGGTCTCGGCATTGGACGCGGTGTCCACCGCTAGTCTGAGTGCCTCAGACCTATCCTCACTACCGGACTCCTTCACAACAGTGACTGATGAAGGTCCATGATATAGGACCGAAACGTTTCGTGTTACTACTGTGAATAAAAATCTTTATTCTCACTATACTAAAGTTGAGTGCCGAGTTCATTTTCTGGGGCACAGTGTCATGAGTTTAGAAAGCGTAACAAGTTGTGCTACTATTGCGGTGACGCTTCTCATGCTATTTCCGTCTGCCCCTAGCGGGGAAGACGTTTTGCGCGCTCAGTTGTTTTGGGTAGTGTTCAGACTAAATTTCTGTTGACTGTTACCCTGATTTGCTCCATGTCCACATTTTTGGTTCAGGCTTTTGTTGATTCAGGAGCAGCTATAAGCCTGATGGATTTTGATTTTGCCAAACGTTGTGGTTTCCCTATGATACCCCTGCGGAAGTCTATTCCTTTACTGGGCATTGATTCTACCCCCTTGGCGGAGAATAAACCCCAGTTTTCTACCCAGGTGATAATGCGGGTTGACCCGGACCACCAAGAGAATTGCAAATTTTTGGTGTTACATAATTTACATGACATTATTGTACTGGGTTTTCCTTGGTTACAGACTCATAATCCTGTTTTGGATTGGAAGTCTGTGTCTGTGGTCAGTTGGGGTTGTCAATGTGTTAGTAATGACACTCCTGTTTTTTCTGCCCCCCCGTCTCAAGATGTTTTTTCTGCCTCCCCCCAGTCTCAAGATGTCCCTGACTATTTTACTGATTTTTCTGATGTGTTTAGTGAGAGTAAGTCTGCATCCTTACCTCCTCATAGGAGTTATGATTGCGCTATTGACTTAGTACCCGGTTGTAAATTTCCCAAGGGTCGGCACTTTAATTTATCTGTACCTGAGCATGAGGCTATGCGATCTTATATCAAAGAGTCTTTAGAGAAGGGTCATATCAGACCATCCTCTTCACCCTTGGGCGCCGGTTTTTTCTTTGTGGCCAAGAAGGATGGCTCATTGAGGCCGTGTATTGATTATCGTCTCCTGAATAAGATCATTGTTAAATATCAATATCCGTTACCCTTGATTTCTGACCTATTTTCCAGAGTGAAAGGTGCTTGTTGTTTTACCAAGCTTGACCTCAGGGGGGCGTATAATCTTATTTGCATCAAGCACGGAGATGAATGGAAGACGGCATTTAATACCCAGAGGGGCATTTTGAGTACCTAGTGATGCCTTTTGGGCTCACTAATGCCCCTTCCGTCTTCCAATCCTTTATGAATGATATTTTCCGGGATTTTGTGGATAAATTTCTGATCGCTTATTTGGACGATATCTTGATTTTTTCCATTGACTGGGATTCTCATGTGGAAAATGTTTGAACTGTATTCCGGATTTTGAGAGAAAACGCATTGTATGTGAAGGGATCAAAATGTCTTTTTGGCGTACAGAAGGTTTCAATCTGGGATTCATTTTGTCTCCATCTGTTATTGAAATGGACCCGGTCAAAGTTCAGGCCATTTGTGATTGGGTTCAACCCACTACATTGAAAGCTCTTCAGAGATCTTTGGGTTTTGCTAATTTTTATCATAAATTTATAGGCAATTTCTCTAGTATTGTGAAACCACTGACTGATTTGACCAAGAAGGGTTCTGATGTAGTAAATTGGTCTCCTGAGGCAGTTTCTGCGTTTCAGGAGCTTAAGTGGAGATTCACTTCTGCTCCTGTTCTGCGCCAACCTGATGTTTCTCTACCATTTCAGGTGGAGGTTGATGCTTCTGAGATTGGTGCAGGAGCCATTTTGCCCCAAAGGGATACGGTGACCTCTAAGAGTAACCCTTGTGCCTTTCTCTCTCGAAAATTTTCCCCAGCAGAACGTAATTATGATGTGGGTAATTGAGAGTTATTGGGCATGAAGTGGGCTTTTGAAGAGTGGAGACATTGGCTGGAAGGATCCAAGCATCAGGTGGTGGTCCTCACGGATCATATGAACCTGTTTTGACTTGAATCAGCCAAGCGACTTAATCCTAGAAAGGCCAGGTGGGCCTTGTTTTTCACACGTTTTAATTTTGTGGTCTCTTTTCTCCCGGGCACTAAGAATGTTAAGGCGGATGCCCTCTCGAGGACTTACTTTCTGGATTCTCCTGAGGTAACTGAGCCTGCTGTTATTCTGAAGGAGGGTGTGGTTCTTTCCGCTATCTTGCCCAATTTGAGACTGGCTTTGGAGAAATTTCAGGAGGATAAACCTGAACGTTGCCCTGTTGGGATATTGTTTGTCCCAGACCAGTGGAGGAAAAATGTGATGTCCGAGATTCATTGCTCCGTGCTGGTTGGCCATCCTGGTATTTTTGGTACCAGAGATTTGGTGAGTAGGTCCTTTTGGTGGCCCACTTTGTCTCGTGACGTCAGGGACTTTGTGCAGTCCTGTGGAACTTGTTCTCGGTCCAAACCTTGCTCTCGCTCTAGTGATTTGTTAATACCATTGCCTGTGCCCTGGAGGCAATGGACCTATATCTCTATGGATTTTATTTCCGACCTCCCTGTCTCTCAGAGATTGACCGTTATTTGGGTGATCTGTGATAGGTTTTCCAAGATGATACATCTTGTGCCACTACCTAAGTTGCCATCCTCCCCTGAGTTGGTGCCCTTATTTTTTCAACAGGTGGTTTGGTTGCACGGCATTCCAGAGAACATTGTGTCTGACAGAGGAGTCCAGTTTGCTTCCAGATTTTGGAGGACATTTTGTTCCAAACTGGGAGTTCAGCTGTCTTTTTCCTCTGCGTTCCATCCTCAGACCAATGGACAAACTGAAAGAACAAACCAGACCTTGGAGACTTATTTGAGATGTTTTGTGTCTGCTGATCAAGATGACTGGGTCTCTTTTTTGCCTTTGATTGAGTTTGCCTTGAATAATAGGGCTAGCTGTGCCACCTTGATGTCTCCATTTTTCTGCAATTTCGGGTTTCATCCTCGATTTTCTTCAGGGCAGGTGGAAGCTTCTGCCTGTCTGGGTGTTGACTCTATTGTGGAGAGAATGCAGCAGATTTGGGACCAAGTAGTGAATAAGTTGTCCCTCTCTCAGGAGAAGGCCCAGCTGTTTGCCAACCGGCATAGGACTGATGGTTCTCGATTTAAAGTGGGTGACTTGGTTTGGTTGTCCTCAAAAAATATCCCTATGAAGGTTGCATCTCCAAAATTTAAGCCAAGGTTCATTGGACCTTATAAGATCATGGAGATCCTTAATCCTTTTCCTTCCGTTTGCTTCTTCCAGAAGCATTCAAGATTCACAACGTATTTCACAAATCTTTATTGAAGAGGTTTGTTGAGCCAGTGGTTCCTATGGCTGCACCTCCTGAGCCTATTTGGTTGAGGACAATTTGGAGTATGTGGTTGAGAAGATATTGGATTCTTGTTTGGCTAGGCGGAGACTTCAGTACTTGGGGAAGTGGAAAGGCTATGGTCAGGAGGACAATTCTTGGGTGTTTGCTTCTGACATTCATGCTGAAAGACTGGTCCATGCCTATCACCGAGCTCATCCTGATCGGCCTGGTGGCGCACGTGAGGGTTCGGTGACCCCTCCTCAAGGGGGGGTACTGTTGTGAATGTCTTGCAGATGACTTTGGAGCTGAAGCTCCCTCTGGTGGTTGCTGAGGGTATTGAACCTATGTTGGACTGCAGGGGTCCACCATCTGCTGTTGGGGAGTGGTTTTCAGGTGGGACAGACTGGCCTGATATAAGTGAGCTGACCTCCCATGATCCTCGCCGGTGATCAATTGTTCTTCCTGGTCTGGGTTGGAATTCAGCTTGCCTTTCTGCTGTCTCCTGCTAGCATTCAGATGAATTACTTTCAGTTTTTTTACTGTTGTTTGATTTTCCTTGTTTTTGCTGCTTTGCTTTTTGAGTTCAGCCGGGTCCCCTTTGGGGGCTTGCGCTGGTCTGTGTTCTCTTTTTGTATTTGTTCTTTTGCTCAGTCCTTGTGATTTTTACTGCTGGGTAGCTGCTTGTTCACACCAGAGATCTGATATAGGTGGTCGAGACCGTGCGGTCTCAGCGTTTTTGAATTCAAAAGTTTTGGAGTTTTTCCTAGGGTTTTTCTGGGTTGCAGACAGTATTCTTTCCTGTGCTGTCCTATCTAGACAGTTTTGGCCCCAGCGTTTGCTCATTCTATTTTCTGTCTGTGTTTGTGTTTCCATCTTGTCTAACCGCCATTATATGTTTGGGGGCTTCCTTTTCATTTGGGGCTTTACTTCGGGGCAGTTAGCTTTCCTATTTCTATCTTCAGGGGTAGCTATCTCTCCGGCTGTGACGAGGTGTCTAGGGCACAGTAGGAATGTCCCACGGCTGCTTCTAGTTGTGCGTTTAGTTTAGGAGTCTGCAACCTATTAGTTTCCAACCTCTCTGTTGTTTAGCTGCCTTTGCGTTTTTTTTTTGCTCTTGCCTCCTCAGCTACCAAAACATAACTCTTGGCCTTTTTTGTTGCGTCATGTACATCAACTTCAAAAACTGACTGCTCAGTTGCCTTGTTCACTGTTTAACAGGTGTCACTGCCACAAGAAAGTCATTGTTATTCATAATTATATATAGCAGGCGCAATAAGAATTGACTACGTCACCAATTTTTTAAGTAAATATATTTCTAAAGGTGCTGTTGACATGGTATGGCTTATCATTATTAGCCAAATTAATAACAGTAATGTTTTCCAGTTTAGCAAAACCATATGCCAATTATATATACACTAGATGGAGGCCTGATGCTATCGTATCGTGAGGGCGGTTTTGTCACGATAGGGGCAGGCTTTGCAGCGTTGAGAATCTCTCCCCCATGTGCTCACCCACCTATCCACTCTCTCTTTCCCCATGTGCTGACTTCTCCCGTCTGTGCTCTCTTCTTTGACCTGTCTACCCCATGTGCTCTCCTCCTTGTCTTCTGTCTCTCTCCTTCCTGTGCTGTGTTCTCCCCTCATGTGCTGTCCTGTTTGATCTGTCTCCCCCCCTGTGCTCTGTCTCTCTCACCCCTGTGTCTGACCGTGTACAGAACATACCACAGCTCCTGGGCAGGGGAGGAAGCTAAAGACAATACTGACATTACGGCAAAAATATTGTTTAAAAACAGTCAGTGAAATATTTTACCTCACAAAATGAATCCTCTGTGATCCACTGCTGTAATGTCAGTATTGTCTTTTGCTTCCTCCCCTGCCCAGGAGATGTGGTATGCTTGGTACACGGTCAGACACAGACAATTTTTAAATGAACTTTCGTTCGTGGGGAAACCCCTTTAATTTAACTGGCTTCCTCTGCCTGTAGTCACGTCTCGCATCTGCCGCCGGGATCAGCCGAATGATTCACTGTGCCTGTGCAGAATTCACGCAGGCACAGTGCGATGATGTTCTGCTGGTGGTACCGCGCAAGAAGCTGCGGGAGTGTGAGTGAGTGTTAGTGAGTGTGAGTGTGTGAGTGTGACTGTGAGTGTGAGAGTAGTGTGACTGTGTGAGAGTGTGAGTGTGTGTGTGAGTGTATGTGTGTGTGAGTGAGTGTGAGTGTGTGAGTGTGCTAGTGTGTGAGTGTGCGAGTGTGTGAGTGTGTGTGTGTGGTGCGTATGGCGTATAGTGTGTGTGTGTGGTGTGACGGTGTTCCTCTGGTTGTACCGTGCAATAGGTTGGTACCAGCAGCAGTTTCCTTATTGAGACACCCATCACTTGGGTGTCCCAATGTAGAGGTCGGTGAAATTCTTCCGCTTGGAATTCTGGGATACGGTGACATCTGGACAGAACAGGAAATGAAAACATTGTAAGGCAATTATATAGATATATACATATACTGTATATATATATATCTTTAATTAATCTTTAATTGTTTGGAAGTTAATGGAAAATACAGTAAGTAAACTATAAGAAAGTAAGGATAAAGGCTCATGTGGCAGCCAAGTTACAGTTGATAACCACAGAGACAATTATCGTTCTTTTTTGCTGTTTAACATGTAGTAACTTGGTTTTACAGGGGAACAGCTGTTTTCACCCGCAAAAGTGCTCAGTTTTGCGGAGGAAACAGCTGTTGCTTGCAAAAATAGAGTGATTATTGACAAGCAATTAGTCACTGTGGTTGTCGACCATGACTCAGATGCAAAGAATAGATTAGTTTATTGCGAAGAAAACGCATTATAAAGATATGCATATGTATGTTTTTATGCAGTCTATATAAAATAGGCAGCAAA
This sequence comes from Oophaga sylvatica, assembly GCA_033576555.1. Classification (NCBI taxonomy): domain Eukaryota; kingdom Metazoa; phylum Chordata; class Amphibia; order Anura; family Dendrobatidae; genus Oophaga; species Oophaga sylvatica. The sequence goes on along the minus strand of JARQOD010000001.1, from coordinate 165,109,672 downwards.
TCGTGTGTAGTTCATTTATGATGATATGAGAACATTAATTAAAGTCAGAATCCAGCTGCTAAACAGCTCTAAAGTCATGTACTAATGTACATAGCAAAGAAAACAAGAATAAGAAAACCAAAATGCAAATAGGGTAAAATCATGGGAAAATCTATGAAGTTTTGCTGGAAAAAGACATTTTATTGTTGCTCTAACAGATTTCAAAATAACAGCAAAGTATTTATATTATTTGATTCCTTTAATAGAACATCAGAGCCATACAATGGGATTAATCCCAATGGTGTACCTAGAGTTCGATGGGTCCTGGTGCAAAATTTTGACCTGGGCCCACACCTGCATGTTCGTCAGATGTATGGGCCCTTTTAGCATTTTTGCCCTCTCATGTAACATTGTCTCCCATCCTGTAATAATGTCCATGAACCTGGTGCCTTCCTGTAATATTGTCACCCATCCTATGCCCATTTCCTGTACTAATGGCCTCCATCCTGGCCACTTACTATATTAATGCCCATTCCAAGTAATATGTCCTCCATCTTGGGTCTTTTCCTGGCATAATGTCCCCCATCCTTGGACCCTTACAGTAATAATATCCCCCATCCTGGTATAATGTCGTCATCCTGGACACCTTCCTGGTATAATGTTTCCCTTTCTTGATATAATTTCCTCCATCCTGTGCCCATTCTGATATAATGTCTCTCTATCCAGGTTTAATGTCCCACATCCTGGGCCCCTTCCAGGTACAATGTCACCTATCCTAGACCTCATCCAGTAATGTATGTCACCCATGGTAAAATGTCCCCAATCTAGGTCCCCTTCCAGTAATATATGTCCTCCATCCTGATTTAATGTCCTCCAATCTGGGCCCCTTCCAGTAATATATGTCCCCTGGTGTAATGCCCCCCATTCTGGGCCAGTTCTCACAATATATGTCACCCATCTTTTATAATACCTACAATCCTGGCTCCCTCTATTAATAAATGTCCCCCATATAACAATAATGCCTCTTAATCTGTGCCCATTCCAGTAATATATGTCTCCCATCCTGATACAATGAATCACATCTTGGCCCCCTTTCAATAATATACTGTATGTCCACCATAGTACTATGATGCATCCCTTCCTGTGCTCCTTCCAGTAATATATATCCCACATCCTGGTATAATGCACCTATCTTGGGCCAATTTCCATAATATATGACCCCCATCCTGATTTAATGCTCCCCACCCTGGTCCTCTTCAAGGAATATTTGTCTCCCCATCCTGGTATAATGCACCCCATCCTGGACTTCTTTCAGTAACATGTATCCCCCATCCTGGTATAATGTCCCCCAATCTGGGCTCCAGTCCAGTAATACATGTCCCTCAACCTGGTATAGTGTCCCTCAATCTGGGCCCCTTCCTGTATTGCATGTCCCCTATCATGGTATAATGCCCCTATGATTGATTGCACAGGGGGTGGGGGGTTGTCAACTTCGCTCACCTCAGGGAAGGGGAGAGAAGGACCTAGCAGGGATCGGCTCTACGGTTCCACCACTTGCCACAGGTCAGTCAGGGAACTGCACCAAGGGCAAATAGTCACCAGAAAGGCTTCCCTTATAGGTACGAGTTATTGAGGTGCACCCAGTGAGGGGGGATATATATCACCAGTCTAGGCTGGGGATATATATAAACCTCCTGACCGCACTGTCAGAGTTCCTCACTAACTAGTACGATATGCTGCCATCAGTTCCTCATTTGAAATAAGCTCCATCTTTCCTTGGTCCTGGGGGTGGGCCTGGACGTGATGGCATCAACTTTCCCGGGCTCCGGCTTCAGAACCCCCCCGCCTACCCGATGACCCAGGTGGAGGACCTCGCTCATGCTCAGCTGGCACTTTTCCGGCCTGATGGTCCACCTGCCCGGTGGATACGCCTATGCACTTGCGTCAGATGCTCTAGGTGAACCTCCCATGTGGGACTGAAGATGGCAATATCATCCAGGTACGCAGCCGCGTACCCTTCAAGTCCCTGGAACAGCGTGTTGACCATCCGCTGAAAAGTTTCAGGGGCATTCTTCATGCCGAATGGCATCACAGTGGACTCGTACAGTCCAAACGGGGTGATAAAGGCAGAGCGCACCCGGGCCTTGTGGGTCAGAGGGATTTGCCAATATCCCCGGCTCAGATTCATGATGGTTCAGGTACTTAGCCGCGGCCAACTGATCAAGCAGGTCATAGATGCGTGGTATAGGGAACGCATCAGAACCAGGTTGTTCGGTTCTTTTTGGGGACAAGGAGTACGGGTGAAGCCCACGTGCTGTTGGATGCCTGGATCACCCCAAGCTTCAGCATCTCATTCATCTCCTGGCGCATCTGCTGCTGCACCTTGAGAAAGACCTGATATGCTGACTGCCACATCGGGGGGTTATCCCCAGTGTCCACGTGATGGACAGCCAACTCAGTCCTTCTGTGAAGGCTGCTGAACAGCTCCCAGAAAGGGCGTAGAGTATCCGCCAGCTGGGACTATTGGTCCTCGGAGAGCTGGTGGCCGACCTCTACGTCCTCAGTGAATCCACCCACCTTCCTTGGCTTTGCTGAGCAGATCCAGGAGGGTATCGGTCTCTCCTTTCTCGGGAAGGTTGCACACAGATAGGGCTCAGGCCTCCCACTCATAATGGGCCTTCATCATGTTCACGTGGAAGGCCTTCCTCCTACCACGGGCGTGGTCTAAGGTGACCAGTTACGTGATGTCATTGAGCCACTGGTGCACGATTTATGGACCCTCCCAGGCTGCCTGAAGCTTGTCCTGTGGTACGGGGAACACTACCCACACTTTCTGATCCACCTTGTAGGTCCTCTCACAATTGTTCTGGTCGTATCAGCACTTCTGGTCAGCCTGAGCCTGAGCCATATTTTACTGCACCAGCCGCGACAAGGTCGTCATTTTGTCCAGGAAGCGCATGACGTACGCAACGACCAACACTCCAGGGGTGGCCAAGTCTCCTTCCCATGCCTTTTTCACCAAAGCAAAGGGCCCTCGTACATACCGCCCATAAAGGAGCTCAAAGGGGCAAACCCCGTTGAGGCCTGTGGAGCCTCCCGGTAGGCAAAAAGTAGTGGGAAGTACCGCTCCCAGTCGCTCTCGTGGGAGTCAACCAACATCCTAAGCATCGGCTTAAAGGTGCCATCGAACCACTCACACAAACCATTAGTCTGCAGATGGTATGGGCTGGACACCAGATGTTGCACCTGTATTTGCTTACAAAGGGACTCCATCAGCTGAGACATGAACTGGGTCCCTCGGTCATTGAGCATTTCCTGGGGAAATCCCACTCTGGAGAAAATCTCCAGTAAAGTGGTGGCCACCTTGTCGGTCCGAGTGGACGACAAGGCTACCGCTTCTGGGTACTGGGTGGCATAATCCACTACCGTTAGTATGTAGTATTTCCCGGAGCGGCTGGGAATGGATAGCGGTCCGATGAGATCCACAGCCACCCTCCAGAAAGGCTCGTCAATGATGGGCAATGGCTCCAGTGGGGCTTAGGGTCACCGCCCTACCTTCGCCACTCTCTGACAGGTGTCACATGAATGGCAGTAGGCAGCCACAGCGGCCTCCATTTTAGGCCAGTAGAAATGCTGGGCTAGCCTGGCCTTGGTCTTAGCGATCCCTAAGTGTCCAGCCATCGGAACCACATGTGCAATCCACAACAACTACACCTGGAACGGATAGGGTACCACTAACTGTTGGTCCCTAGGCCACGCTTCTGACTCTTGCTGAACCGACTCCCGGTACAGCCGTCGCTGGTCCCAGACCACCTGCTCGAAGTCTCAGTCCATGAAAGGCTGTGATGCCTGCTCCTTAAGGGCCTTCAGAGTAAGCAAATGCTGGGGCCCAAACTGTCTAGATAGAACAAGACAGGACAGATTACTGTCTGCAATCCAGCAAAAACTCTAAGAAAAACTCCAACCAGTCTAATATGCAAAAATACTGAGACCACACAATCTCTACCCCGCTAGATCAGACTCTGGTGTGTACTGGTAGCGAATCAGCAGACACTGAAACAACAGGTGTTTATGATCTGCTACAAGCACTAAGGAAAGGTGGGAATTCTGTCCCTACAATAGGACTGAGCTGGATCCCTACGATGTAACGGGGGAGCTGATCCTGCGACCAGACCCGCTAAAGTCCTCAGCTAGTCTGAACGAAGACCTATAGTTGCAAGGGAGGAATCCCTACAAGATCTAGGGACTGGGTGAAAAGGTGGACACCTCCTAACAGAAAGTGTAGCAGGGAATATAAAACAGAAAACAAATACTAAGAGATCCTAAGATCAAGCAAAACTGACAGAGTAAGGCACCTAAGCACCCGGCTAGCTTAAGAGTAGATAATACAATGAAGTCCAGCAAAGCCAGAAGAGCGGAGCCAGACTAAATAGGGAAAAAGGTCATGTGACCAGCAAACTGAAACAAAATCTAACAAGAGGGTTCTAACAGTACCCTCCCTTCTAAGAGGATCCTCCGGATCCCCTAGGACTTAGGCTTATCCGGAAACCTCTTGTGAAACGCTCTGACAAGTCTAGACGCAGAAACATCATCCGCCCTCACCCATGAGTTATCCTCGGGTCCATAACCCTTCCAAGCGACGAGGTACTGCAAACTCCCTCTATACCGTCTAGAATTTAGGATGCGGGAAATCTCATATTGCCCGTCCTCCACCACCAGGGGAACAGTGGCCGAGACGTCTCCATCTGAGACCTCAGCGTTTTTCAAGAGAGAAACATGAAACACCGGATTAATCTTCCAGGAGGTAGGAAGCTCCAACTTAACAGCAGATTGGTTAATAACCTGAAGCACCTCCAAGGGCCCTACAAACTTGGGACCCAATTTCTTAGACGGAATCCTCAAGCGCAGATTCTTAGAGGACAACCAAACCATGTCACCAATAGCAAACAAATCCTCTTGTCGTTTTCTATCAAAATACACTTTGGATCTTTTGTTAGCCTCCTGAAGATTACCACGCACATCAGTCCAAACACTCTCCAACACACCAGAAAAATTCTCCTCTTCAGGTACAGCCTATCCCAACTTGGAAAATGACCCAAAAGACGGATGTCTCCCAGTACAACAAAAAAAGGCGAACAACCAGCAGAAGCGGATGTATGATTGTTAAGAGCAAACTCAGCAAGTGGCAGAAACTCAGACCACCCCTCTTGATTATCAGTCACAAAACAACGCAAGAACTGCTCAACATCCTGGTTTTTCCTTTCTGTCTGGCCATTAGACTCAGGATGATATCCGGATGAAAACGACAAATGAACTCCCAACCTGTCACAAAAAGCGCGCCAAAAACGAGCCACAAACTGAGGTCCCCTATCAGAAACAATGTCAGTAGGAACACAATGTAGTCTGACTATTTCCTTGACAAAGGCCTTAGCGAGAGTCTTAGCGCAGGGCAATTTGATGAAAGGAACCAAGTGACACATCTTGCTAAAACGGTCCACGACCACCCAGATGACAGTGAAACCCTCAGAGGGGGGAAGGTCAGTAATAAAGTCCATAGCCAAATGTGTCCAAGGTGCACTAGGGACCTCCAGAGGGCAAAGCAACCCCGCAGCAGGAGTATGAGAAGACTTAGTTCTAGCACACACCGTGCATTGACGCACCCACTTAATGACTTCCTTCTGCCATCCTGGCCACCAAAAACTGCGACCCACAAGTCTCTTGGTCTCAGAGATTCCAGCATGACCTGCCAACCGAGAGTCATGACATTCAACAAACAAATCTCTCCTCAGGGTACCAGGCACAAACAACCTCCCATGCGGCGTGTTAGATGGGGCATTCTCCTGTGCTTTAAGAATCTCATCTTCCAACACGGAGTCCAAAACAGCAATAACAACCTCCTCTTGCAAGATGTTTTCCTCCTCCTCCTCAGTACCCACCATAGGAGAAAAGCTGCGAGACAAAGCATCAGCTTTAACATTTTTAGTACCTGGGATGTAAGTAACGGTAAAATTAAACCGTGAGAAAAACAGTGCCCACCTAGCCTGATGGGCATTCAAGCGTTTGGCAGCATCAAGGTAGATCAGATTTTTATGATCGGTGAAGACTTGAACGGGAAATTCCGCTCCCTCCAAAAAATGACGCCAGTGTTCAAATGCGAGTTTAATTGCCAACAATTCCCGATTACCGATATCATAATTTAGTTCAGACTCAGAAAATTTCTTTGAAAAAAAAGCACAGGAATGTACTCCATCCGTCTTTGCCTGAGACAACACCGCGCCGACCCCCACAGAAGAAGCATCAACCTCAACCAAAAATGGTTTAGTCACATCAGGCTGCGTAAGGATGGGAGCAGAGCTGAACCTCTCCTTTAGCAACACAAAAGCCTCAATGGCCTCAGTAGTCCACTGAACCGCATCAGCACCTTTCCTGGTGAGATCGGTCAGAGGTTTGGCAATCACAGAAAATTTTTTTATGAATTTTCTATAATAATTGGCGAACCTCAAAAACCTCTGTATTGATTTCACACCAATAGGTCTAGGCCAATCCTGCACAGCTTGAACTTTCACCGGGTCCATCTCAAAACCTTCACTGGAGACAATGTAGCCCAAAAAACTAAGTCTCTGTACAGCGAACTCACATTTTTCTAGTTTGGCAAAAAGTGAATTATCACTCAGTAACTGTAATACTTCACGCACACTCCTCCAATGAGACTCCAAATCCGGTGAATAAATCAAAATGTCATCCAAATACACAACCACACTTCTGCCGATCAAAGGTCTAAGGATGTCATTAATAAGATTCTGAAAAAATGCCGGAGCACTGGAAAGTCCAAAGGGCATGACCAGATTCTAAAATGACCCAGTGGAGTGTTAAACGCAGTCTTCCATTCATCCCCCTCCTTCATGCGCAACAAATTGTATGCCCCTCGAAGATCAATTTTCGAGAACCACTTGGCCCCCACTAACTGATTAAACAAATCAGGAATCAATGGCAGTGGGTAAGGATTGCGTACAGTAATCTTATTAATTTCACGAAAGTCTAGACAAGGCCGTAAACCGCCGTCCTTTTTTTTAACAAAAAAAAATCCAACCGCCACAGGAGATTTGGAAGGCCTAATGTGGCCGGCGGCCAAGCTTGTCTGTATGTATTCCTCCAAAGCCTTTCTCTCAGGAATAGTCAAATTAAATAAACGGCTTTTAGGAAGAGTCGCTCCAGGGACAAATTCAATTGCACAATCATAATCTCTATGAGGAGGCAATACCTCCGATTCCTTCTCAGAAAAAACTTTCCAAAAATCATGAATAGGTACAGGTAATTCCCCTTTGTCCACAGCAGCAATACGCCCGTTACAACACTTGTCATAACACTTAGGACTCCAGGACTTAATTTCATTGGTAGACCAATCCAGTACCGGATTGTGCAATTTTAACCAGGGTAACCCCAAAATCACCGGTCAGGGCAAATTATTCAAAACTACCAAATCCAAATTCTCTTGATGAACACCATTAATAGTAAGAGGAAATTCACAGATATGGTGAGTAACATTTTTCAAGTGAGAACCATCCACAGACACCACATTAATAGGGGAAGACAGAAGTTTGGGTTTTAATTTTAGTTTTTCCAAAAATTTCCCATCAATCACATTGAGAGTCGAACCACAATCCACAAATACCCGAAACTCCATTAATTCCTCCTCACCAGCAGTGGTAGCAGAAAGAAAGACACCTTTATTGTTTAAACAAGCTATGCGGGCAAAACTGACCTCATTTTTTTTTTTTTCTTTATTCATTCGAAGCGCACAGTTCTTAATGAAATGCTCAGATTTACCACAATATAAACACAAACCTTGAGCAAATCTGCATTCTTTTTCTCGAGAGTAAGGTGTCATTGCTCCAATTTCCATCGGCTCTCCAATGTCAGTACATTCCTTCTCCAAACTTGGAGCTGACAAGGCAGATTTACTCTCATTAACCCTTGCACGCAGTCTCCTATCCACCCGTATGGCTAATTGCATAGCCTCTTGCAAGTTACCAGGTATGGGATAAGCAATCAGCAAATATTTAACCCTTTCACTTAACCCTGCAAGAAATAAACTTTTCAAAGCTGAATCGTTCCAGCCCACCTGAGCGGACCACCTTCGGAAGTGAGTACAATATTTTTCCACATTACCTGATCCCTGTCTCAAACGTCTCAATTCTGTCTCAGCTGATGAAACACGATCCGGATCGTCATACAATAACCCCAAAGCAGAAAAAAAAACTATCCACTGATCTAAAGCATGGATCACTAGGCTGCAGAGAAAAGGCCCAGTCCTGAGGTTCTTTGCGCAAAAGTGACATTATGAACCCTATGCGCTGTGATTCATCACCAAAGGATCTGGGTCTCAAACGGAAATACAACAAGCAAGCATTTTTAAAAGAAAAAAAATCTTGTTGTTCACCAAAAAATAAATCAGGCAAACGTACCTTTGGCTCCACGAAATCAGCTCCAGAACAACTACTCACGTGTTGCTGGATTTCAGCCACCTCCAGAGAGAGTCGCTGCAGGCGTTGAGCCAAATCCTGAACCGACACCATAATAGAAACTGAAAATCTTTCCTTAGAGATTTTTTTTTTCTTTTTTTTTTTCTTTGGGCTGGACTTACTGTTATGATCTGCTACAAGCACTAAGGAAAGGTGGGAATTCTGTCCCTACAATAGGACTGAGCTGGATCCCTACGATGTAACGGGGGAGCTGATCCTGCGACCAGACCCGCTAAAGTCCTCAGCTAGTCTGAACGAAGACCTATAGTTGCGAGGGAGGAATCCCTACAAGATCTAGGGACTGGGTGAAAAGGTGGACACCTCCTAACATAAAGTGTAGCAGGGAATATAAAACAGAAAACAAATACTAAGAGATCCTAAGATCAAGCAAAACTGACAGAGTAAGGCACCTAAGCACCCGGCTAGCTTAAGAGTAGATAATACAAGGAAGTCCAGCAAAGCCAGAAGAGCGGAGCCAGACTAAATAGGGAAAAAGGTCATGTGACCAGCAAACTGAAACAAAATCTAACAAGAGGGTTCTAACAACAGGGAACTGAAAATACATAAACTGTCTCTGGTGTGAACAAGTAGCAAATCAGCAGACGCTGAAATAACAAAGAACTGAAAATACATAAACAGTGGCAAAAGAGAAACAGTATCAAGCACGACTGCACAAACCCAAAAGGGCAGACAACTGAGATAGACAAAAGCAAATGCCACAGAAATAAAAAGCAAATAACTTATCTGAAAGTTGCGGGACAAAGCAGGAAGCAGGCTGACTTCCAAAAGAGACCAGGAAGAAACTAATCACCGGTGAGGATCATGGGAAGGTTACTCACTTAAATCTCCCCAGTCATCAACACCAGATTGCCAATCATCGCTCCCAGCTGATGAACCTCTGTTAGCCAAAGCAGCATCATTACTGTCAGCAGCCACCAGAGGGAGCCCAAAATCAGAAGTCAGATCCAGAGCGTTCACAACAGTACCGCCCCTTGAGGAGGGGTCACCGAACCCTCACATGCGCCACCAGGCGATCAGGATGAGCCCGATGAAAGGCGCGAATCAATCTCTCAGCATGAATGTCAGAAGCAAGCACCCAAGAATTGTCCTCCTGACCATAATCTTTCCACTTGACCAAGTACTGGAGTCTTTGTCTAGCCAGACGAGAATCTAATATCTTCTCCACTTCATACTCCAGATTGCACTCAACCAAAACAGGCTCAGGGGTGTAGCCATAGGAACTACTTGCTCAACAAACCTTTTCAATAAAGATTTATGGAAGACGTTATGAATCTTAAACGTCCCTGGAAGAGCCAAACGGAATTAAGAATTTCCAAGATCTTATAAGGTCCAATGAACCTTGGCTTAAATTTTGGAGACGCAACCATCATAGGGATATTTTTTGAGGACAACCAAACCATGTCACCTACTTTAAACTGGGGTCCATCAATTTTATGCCGGTTGGCAAACCTTGGGCTCTTTTCTTAGAGAGAGACAACTTATCCACAACTTGATCCCAAATCTGCTGCATTCTCTACCATAGTGTCAACACACGGACAGACAGAAGCCTCCACCTGCCCCGAAGAAAACCGAGGATGAAACCCGAAATTGCAGAAAAAAGGGGACATCAAAGTGGCCGAACTAGCCCTATTATTTAGAGCAAATTCAGCCAAGGGCAAAAAAGAGACCCAGTCATCTTGATCAGCAGACACAACACATCTCAAATAAGTTCCAAAGTCTGGTTTGTTCTCTCAGTCTGCCCATTGGTCTGAGGGTGAAACGCAGAGGAGAAAGACAACTGAATTCCCAGTTTAGAACAAAAGGCTCTACAAAATCTGGAAACAAATTGGACTCCTCTGTCAGACACAATGTTCTCTGGAATGCCGTGCAAACGAATCACCTGCTGAGAAAACAAGGGCACCAACTCGGAAGAGGATGGCAACTACGGCAGTGGCACAAGATGGACCATTTTGAAAAATCTATCACAGATCACCCAGATACCAGTCATTCTCTGAGAGACAGGGAGGTCGGAAATAAAATCCATAGAGATATGGGTCCATGGCCTCCTGGGCACAGACAGTGGCATTAACAATCCACTAGAGCGAGAGCAGGGTTTGGATCGAGAACAAGTCCCACAGGACTGCACAAAATTCCTGACATCACGAGATAAAGTAGGCCACCAAAAGGACCGACTCACCAAATCTCTGGTGCCAAAAATACCGGGATGACCAGCCAACGCGGAGCAATGAATTTCTGACATTAGTTTCTTCCTCCATTGGTCTGGGACATACAATTTCCCCACAGGGCAACTTTCTGGTTTATCCCCCTGAAATTCCTCCAGGGCCAGTCTCAAATCGGGTGAGATAGCGGAAAGAACCACACCCTCCTTCAGAATGGCAGTAGGCTCAGTCACATCAAGAGAATCTGCTAAGAAACTCCTAGAGAGGGCATCCGCCTTAACATTCTTAGTGCCCGGAAGAAAGGTGACCACAAAATTAAAATGCGTGAAAAACAAGGCCCACCTGGCCTGTCTAGGATTTAATCGCTTGACTGATTCGAGATAGATCAGGTTCTTGTGGTTAGTGAGGACCACAAACTGATGTTTGGCTCCCTCCAACCAATGTCTCCACTCCTCAAATGCCCACTTTATAGCCGATAATTCCCCACATCATAATTACGTTCAGCTTGGGAAAATTTTCGAGAGAAGAAGGCACAAGGGTTAATCTTAGAGGTTACAGTATCTATTTCCACCTGAAATGGCAGAGAAACATCAGGTTGCCGATAGAACAGGAGCAGAAGTGAATCTCTGCTTAAGCTCTTGAAACGCCGAAACTGCCTCTGGAGACCAATTCACCACATCCAAGCCCTTTTTGGTCAAATCTGTCAGGGTTTTACAATAACAGAAAAATTACTTATAAATTTATGGTAAAAATTAGCAAAACCCCAAAATCTCTGAAGAGCCTTCAAGGAAGTGGGCTGAACCCAATCACAAATGCCTGAACCTTGACCGGGTCCATTTTTATAGCGGACGAAGACAAAATGAATCCCAAAAACTAAACCTTCTGTACGCCAAAGAGACATTTTGATCCCTTAACATACAAAGCATTTTCTCTTAAAATCCGGAATACCATCCGAACATTTTCCACATGAGAATCACAGTCATTGGAAAAAAATCAAAACATCGTCCAAATAAATGATCAGAAACTTATCCATAAAATCCCGGAAAATATTGTTCATGAAGGATTGGAAGATGGAAGGGGCATCACTAGGTACTCAAAATGCCCCTCAGGAATATTAAACGCCGTTTTTCATTCATCACTGTGCTTAAAGCGAATAAGATTATACGCCCCCCTAAAGTCAAGCTTGGTAAACCAACTAGCACCTTTCACTCTGGAGAATAAATCGGAAATCAGCGGTAATGGATACTGATATTTAACAGTGATCTTATTAAGGAGACGATAGTCAATACATGGCCTTAATGAGCCATCCTTCTTGGCCACAAAGAAAAAGCCGGCACCTAAAGGTGAAGAGGATGGTCTAATATGGCCCTTCTCCAATGACTCTTTGATATAAGATCGCATAGCCTCATGTACAGACAAATTGAAGAGCCGACCCTTGGGAAATTTACAACCGGGCACCAACTCAATTGCGCAATCATAACTCTGTGGGGAGGCAAGGACGCAGACTTACCTCACTAAACACATTAGAAAAATCAGCCGAATAGTCGGGATATCCTGAGACTGGGGAGAGGTAGAAAAACAGGAGTGTCACCATGAACACATTGACAACCCCAACTGACCACAGACACAGACTTCCAATCCAAACAGGATTATGGGTCTGCAACCAAGGAAAACCCAGTACAATTAATGTCATGTAAATTATGCAACACCAAAAATTTTCAATTCTCTTGGTGGTTCGGGGCTACCCGCATTATCACCTGGGTCCAAAACTTGGGTTTATTCTCCGCCAAAGGGGTAGAATCAATGCCCAGCAAAGGAATAGGAGTCTGCAGGGGTACCATGGGAAAACAAGTCGAAGTCGAAATCCATCAGGTTCAGGGCTGCTCCTGAATCGACAAATGCCTGAGCAGAAAATGAGGCCAGAGAGCAGATCAAGGTAACAGTCAAGAGAAATTTAGGCTGTACATTGCCCAAAACAAATGAGTGTGCAAAACGCCTTTCCCGCTTAGGGCAGACGGAAATAGTATGAGAAGCGTCCCCACAATAGAAGCACAACTTATTACACTATTGAATTTCTCGACGCTGAGCCCCAGAAACAACCCCATCACAATGCATGGGCTCAGAGGTTCATTCAAAAGGCATCACCACCTCTTGCATATTTCTACTTTCACGTAAACGTCTGTCAATTTGAATGGCTAATGACATAGAGTCGTTGAGACCAAAGGGGACAGGAAATCCCACCATAACATCTTTTATGGTTTTTGCCAGACCATTCCGTAAAAGAGCCGCTAGGGCATCATCGTTCCATTTAGTAAGGACTGCCCACTTTCGGAATTTCTGACAACTCTATAACTCTGCCACTTCCAGACCCTGGTTCAATGCCAACAAGGCTTTCTCAGCTTGATCAATAACATTAGGTTCATCATACAACAACCCCAGAGCCTGAAAAAACACATCAACATTAGCTAAAACAGGATCCCCAGGTGTCAGGGAAAAGGCCCAGTCCTGAGGGTCGCCGCGCAACAGGGAGATGACAATTTTAACCTGCTGTACAGAGTCCCCCGATGAACTAGGTTTCAAGGCAAAAAACAATTTACAATTATTCTTAAAATTTGAAAATTTAGACCGATCCCCAAAAAACAAATCAGGAATAGGGATCTTAGCTTCTGTAGTAGACAACTGAGCGAGATGGAAAATTTTCCGAACTGCAGCAGCGAGCTGCTCAACACTATCAGACAACTGCTTAATCTCTATTGAAGAAAAAATCCTCCTATGGCTCCCAGAGAAAAAGAGGAAAAAATAAAATAAAATAAAAAACTCTGAATCTCTCTTTTTTTTTTACTATTCTTTCCTTCTTTTGAGTACCATAGAATTTACAGTCTGGCCGGTGATTCTGTTATGATTTGGTAGCCGAGGAGGACAGCAGCAAAAATAGGCTAAGCAACCAGACACCCTGAGAGGTTGGTAACTAGCAGATTGCAGACCTCTAAACTGCCAGCACGACTAGAAGTAGCCGTGGGACGAGCCTTCGGTGCCCTAGACGCCTCGACACAGCCGGAGAGTTAACTAAGCCTAAAGAGAGAAAGAGGAAAGTGTTATGATTTGGTAGCTGAGGAGAGCAGGCAAAAACGGCAATACACCAGAGAGGTTGGAATCTACTGGATTGCAGTACCCTGACTAACCACCACAACTAAAGGCAGCCGTGGAGCGTTCCTAAGTTGGTCCTAGACGCCTCGTCACAGCCTGAGAGGTTAACTACACCTAAAGATAGAAAGAGGAAAGCTATCTGCCCCGGAGCAGATCCCCAAAGAACATAGGAAGCCCCCAAACATGTAATGGCGGTTAGACAAGAGGAAATACAGACACAGACAGAAAATAGTATGAGCAAATGTTGGGCCCAATCTTCCTAGAAAGAAAAGGATAGGAAGGACACTTACTGCAATCCAAAAAACCCTAAAAAATACCAACTCTACTAATTGCAAAAACACCTGAGATCACACGACCTCTACCACCTAAATTAGTTCTCTGGTGTAACAAAACTAAGCCGCAGCCACTGAAAAAACTGGAAGAGGCAAATGAACAAATAACAGTGGCTCAGATAAACTGAGAGGAGCACAAGCCCCCGGAGGGGACCTGGCTGACCTCCACAGAAGTGCAGAGAACAATGCAAAAAGCAAGCACAAAAATAAAAGCAGAAAATATCTTATCTGATAGCAGAAGATGCAGGCAAGAGTCAGCAAGCTTCAAAGTGAACCAGGAATCACAGTTGAGACAAGAACAATTGATCACCGGCAACCCTGATGGGAGGGAACCTCCCTTATATAAGACCAGTCTGTAACTCCTGATTGCCAATCTTCACAATCTTCATTGAATGGTTCAGTACTGTTTGTAACCACCAAGGGAGCTTCTGCTCAGAATTCATTTCTAACACATTCACAACAGGAAAGCTAACTGCCCCGGAGTAGACCCCCAAAGGAATAGGTAGCCCCTAAACATATATTGGTGGTAAGACAATGATGAAATACAAACACAGGCAGAAAATAGAGTAAGCAAATGCTGGGGCCCAAACTGTCTGGATAGAACAAGACAGGACAGATTACTGTCTGCAATCCAGCAAAAACTCTAAGAAAAACTCCAACCAGTCTGATATGCAAAAATACTGAGACCACACGATCTCTCCCTGCTAGATCTGGTGTGTACTGGTAGCGAATCAGCAGACACTGAAACAAAAGGGAACTGAAAATACATAAACTGTCTTTGGTTTGAACTAGTAGCAAATCAGCGGACACTGAAATAACAAAGAACTGAAAATACATAAACAGTGGCAAAAGAGAAACAGTATCCAGCACAGCCCCGCAGGGGAACCTGGCTGCACAAACCCAAAAGGGCAGACAACCGAGATAGACAAAAGCAAATGCCACAGAAATAAACAGCAAATACTGTATATACCCATGTATAAGCCGAGATTTTCAGCCCATTTTTTAGGGCTGAAAGTCTCCCTCTCGGCTTATACGCGGGTCATATACGGGGGTCGGCGGGGGAGGGGGTGCGGGGGTGTCAGACCACACTCACCCCTCCGCCGGCGCGGTCTCTGCAGCCCCCCTGCTTCTCCCACGATCTCCGGCTCCTTCCTGCAGCGGTCACATGGCACCGCTCATTAAAGTCATGAATATGCACATATTCATGACTTTAATGAGCGGTAGCACGTGACCGCTGCAGGACTGAAGCGCTGCGGAGAGCGCCGGGAGAAGAGGAGAGGCTGCAGGGACGCGCGGCGGAGGGGTGAGTATAGCTATATTTACCTGTCCCCGTGCCACCGTTGCGCGCTGCTCCCTCGGTCCTGGCTGTGAATGTTCAGGCAGAGGGCGCGATGACGTCGTTAGTGCTTGCCCCGCCCCCTGCCAGATCATTCACAGCCAGAGGAGTCAGACCGAGGACGCAGCGTGCAGAGAGGACAGGTAAATATCTCAGGTGCCGGGGTCCTGAGCGAGCGGTGACACCGGCACCTGGCCCCCAGCGACGAGAGGTGAGTATGTCATTTTTTTTTTTTGCAAGCAGCATATGAGGCCTATACTATGGGGCATAATATGGAGCATATGGGGCATAATATGGAGCATATGGGGGCATAATATGGAGCATATGGGGGCATAATATGGAGCATATGGGGGCAT
Source organism: Oophaga sylvatica (assembly GCA_033576555.1). Lineage (NCBI taxonomy): Eukaryota > Metazoa > Chordata > Amphibia > Anura > Dendrobatidae > Oophaga > Oophaga sylvatica. The sequence continues at coordinate 165,093,820 of JARQOD010000001.1, read as the reverse complement.
AAGCTGTGGAACATATGGGGCATAATCTGGAGCATATGGGGGCATAAACTGTGGAACATATGGGGGCATAATCTGGAGCATATGGGGGCATAATCTGTGGAACATATGGGGGCATAATCTGGAGCATATGGGGCATAAGCTGTGGAACATATGGGGGTATAATCTGGAGCATATGGGGGCATAATCTGTGGAACATATGGGGGCATAATCTGGAGCATATGGGGGCATAAACTGTGGAACATATGGGGGCATAATCTGGAGCATATGGGGGCATATGCTGTGGAACATATGGGGGCATAATATGGAGCATATGGGGGCATAATCTGGAGCATATGGGGGCATAATATGGAGCATATGGGGGCATAATCTGTGGAACATATGGGGCATAATCTGGAGCATATGGGGGCATAATCTGTGGAACATATGGGGCATAATCTGGAGCATATTGGGCATAATCTGTGCAGCATATGGGGGCATAATCTGTGGAGCATCATATGGGGGCATAATCATTTTTCACCCTAGGCTTATACGCGAGTCAATAAGTTTTCCAGTTTTTTGTGGCAAAATTAGGGGGGTCGGCTTATACACGGGTCGGCTTATACATGAGTATATACGGTAACTTATCTGAACGTTGCAGGACAAAGCAGGAAGCAGGCTGACTTCCAAAAGAGACCAGGAAGCAACTAATCATCGGCGAGGATCATGGGAAGGTTACTCACTTAAATCTCCCCAGTCATCAACACCAGATTGCCAATTATCGCTCCCAGCTGATGAACCTCTGTTAGCCAAAGCAGCTTCATTACTATCAGCAGCCATGAGAGGGAGCCCAAACTCAGAAGTCAGATCCAGAGCGTTCACAACAGTTGGACCAACCTGGTCTCCTGGCATCCCGGGTGTGGGCACCTCCTGCCCTGTGGCCTTACCTGGAAGCTCCACCTCTCCGATGACAGCTCCAACCCCATTGGCACATTCCCCTTCCTGAAGCTGCGCAGAACCCAGCAGTTTGGACTCATCTAGGGCCCCTACAATACCTGTGGCAGCTCGCCCACCAACTCTGGTTCTAGCCTTGCAGCTACCTACCCCCTACCTCTCCCTCCAGAGCACAGTGTCTCATCACACCTGGGAGCATTCTCACACCTTTCTATGTCTTCTGGCTCCATCTCATCTGCATGTGCTGTATGTGTCCTGTCAACATAGGAGTGACTCTCAGCTCCCACCTCCCCCCTTGACGCAGAAGGAACAGGCAACACACTTGCAACATTACTAGCAGTAGACAAATCAAGACACAGTGGGAGACCAGGACTTGGGGTCTCTGTAGTCACATACTGTGACACTAGCCGCAACAAATCTGTCCCAAGTAAAATATTCGAGGGAATATGGGAACATTTACTGACACTCCCACCTCCCTCATTCCCCTCCGGGCACCCCAGTCCAGATGAACCCTGGCGATGGGCAGCGTCGGTTCGACACCTCCAATCCCGGAGATGGCAAGGGTTTTTCCGGATATCAAGTCCTGGGGGGACACCATCTCAGGCCGCACGAGGGTCATCTTGGCGCCAGTGTCCTGCAGTCCCATAGCAGTAGAGTGGTTTATGTTGATGGGCTGGAAATTGTCACTGGACCTCCCACCACCCCCACCCACACACATGGCAGGGGTCGGTTTTGGAGATGAGGATGGGGCCTTGGGGCGCTGATGACACATGGCCCTGAAGTGTCCAGGTTGTTTGCAGTGGTAACACCTCCTGGGTTCTGCCCCTGGCTTGGAGAGGGAAACAGAGAGGGGGACCCCTTGCATTCTAGGAACTGGGAAAACAGGGGCAGGATGAGTCTTGCCCCTCTCCAGGTGCTGTCAGCAGCCCGCTTGGCTTCAGGGCTGGGTTATTGGCATAAACATCTGCCAGGGCGGCTGTAGCAGCTGCCCCCTTTGGTTTCTGGCCACGGAGATATTGTTGGAGGTCCTATGGGCAGTTCCGCAAGAATTGCCCGTAACAAACGCCTCCTGGATCTCCTGGCCGGTGGTGAGCTCCAGACCCTTGGTACAGTACTCTCCAGCTCTCATAAGGGCTGCGGTAAGACTCCGGGGTGAGGTTGAACTGCTGGATCAGCTCCTGTTTGATGCTCTGATAGTCCTGTTCCTCCCCGGCAGGTAAGTCTCCCAAAATTTCCAGAGATTTACCCCTCACCCACACACCTACAGTACTTGCACTCGGACTGTCTAGTGCTGAGCTGATTTTAAGGCCCCAGCAGCAAAAGCTACTGCTGTTAGTCCTTAGTGTCTGGGATTAGGGATCCCACGCACACTATTATCTCGATCCATTCAAAATTTTAACATATTTAAGTGATACCCCTGCTTTCTTGTTATACATGTGATTTTTCCTGAAGAGAAGTAGCTTTTTACTTTGAAACGCGTCCAAATAAACCATCATTTTACTTTACTACACTGGGATATATATCTTAATCCTGTCGGCAGCACGGAGATTATCCACCTACTCCTACTTACCTTTGATGTCTGATGGTCACTTGCTGACCCGTGGATCTGCTGCAGCTAACTTCACATTATATGCTGTTTTCTACAGATTAAACAGATGAGTTTAATCTGAGCGTAAAGGTCACTGTATTTCTTGGATAACAACCTTTTTGTTCTGATCTCTCCTACGGTTTTCCTTGGTCAGGATGTTGGACATGGTACTCCCTTTCCCGTGCAGCATCCATAGACTACTGTTGTGGCTGGTGGAATGACAAGAGCCAATAAAATAACACCAACTCTAATATTTATAACACGTTATGCTTTTCATGGGAATGTCAAGTTATTGAAATTGTTCTTCTAAGAGTATGTGCACGCAACATGTTTTTCAGGAGGACTCCATCTAAAAAGCTCCTGAAAAAGCACTAAATAAAAGGCTAAAAGAACAAACTATGCACAGTATGTTTTGTCTTTTTTCACTTCTTTTAAACGCCCCAGGCTTCGAAAGCTGTGAAGCAGCTAAAAGAATTGACCTGACCATTCTTCAGGCTGCTTCTACTTGTAAGCTGCCACTATCATACATATGAACTAATAAAAAAACAGAGAAGTCACCGCAAAAATGATGAAAGATTTGACAGAGAAGACGCTTCAGGAAAAACAATGTGGGTACGTCGCAATCTAAGACAATGTATGCACATACCCTTAGACTACTCCATGAGTGACAAATACTTTTAAAACCAGACATCAAATAGCCTAATAGTTTAATTGTGGAAGGAGACAGACAGACATGTTCTTTATTAATAAATATCTTCACATTGTTAATACAATTTGCTTTAATTTCCATTAGTTTGATTTCTATGGATTGAATTTGTTCATGTTTTGTGCACTGGTTATACTTTTCATTATGACTAAATCTGCTTATTGTAGACTATGCGAAATTTGTTACTGTATATCTTCATGATAATATAATTAATATAACATAAAGACAGGGAATGTAGATATTCTTGGAAACACAAATCGACATCCATCCTTTCTTTAAATGTGATTGTGTAATTAGTAGATGAACATTGCTGTAGTTGCTAATAAACTAAGGAAGAAAACGAAAAAACTGAGGCTTTACAATTGTATTTATGATCAGGAATATGTGTAATGATTTAATATCCGTCTCTACTGTTCAAAAGATTGGTTTTAATTCTCTTTCAATGGGCCACATGGGTCTTTTAAACCTCCCAGGTTTTCATGTACTGTTTAATGCAAATGCAACCATTTATTACAAACCTTTAAATCAGTTTAATCTTTACGGTATTATACATGTAGCATGAAGGCTTAATTGTAGATCTGAGCCCTTTCCATATTACACAAGGATTTAGTAATGGACTTAATGTAGTACATAAAAATGTCCTTTATCTGAACAGAACATGCAAAATAGGTCAACTACAACAGCTTTCTTTAGACAGATATTTCTGTTTGTAGTTGACCCAAATAAATACATTCATGTTTTTTTTTTATTTTCTAGGTGGATACAACAGTAAAAATTAGATATTCAGACCAAGGTGAGTGTCTTATAGAGTTGCCAATGAGTACGGCTGCCTTTTGTGTCACTAGGTAATTAAAAAGTGAATAAAAATACTATGCCTTTAAATTTGTTTGCATACCTAATTGGATGCTGATCGGAGCTAGTAAAGCTAATACAGTTTGGACACTTCCCCATTAGAAAATAGAAGAAAAGGAATGGAAAGTGCTCCTTGTGTGGCTCAATAAAATTCTGAGTATTAGGCCGGGGTCACACTTGCGTGTGTGATGTGAGAAACTCACGCCAGTCTCTCGCATGAACACCCGGCACTGCCGTCGGTACTCGGACTGGAGCGTGTGGCTACATGTATTTCTATGCAGCCTCATACTCCGGTCCGAGTGCTGGCGGCAGTGCCGGGTGTTCATGCGAGAGACTCGCGAGAGTTTCTCACATCACACACGCAAGTGTGACACCGGCCTCAGATGGATAAAAATGTATCACTCATCTGGTTACGGTAGGTTGTGCGGAGAATGAACAATCTGAGAGGCATGAGTGAATCCACAATGAATGGCTGCAGCTTAGACCACAAGTGCCCGAATTAAAGAATTCCCGTGGAGTTGTCCGAGAGAGGATGAAAGAAAGGTTGTATTGAAACAACGCGATTCTGAGTTGATCCAGCTCCTTCTTCGAGTACATAAATATATGTTTTTGTAATAGGTCTGATTTATCAAGAATTAGTAGACGTGCTTGTGCTACGCCCGTCTTGATAGATTCATTAAGGCCTCTTTCACACATCAGGTTTTCGCCTTCAGGCGCGATACGGCATTTTTTCGTAAAACTGGATCCTGTTAAATCTAATGCCGGATCCGTTTTTCCCATTGACTTACATTAGCCCGGATCGCACCGCATGGCCTTGCAGTTAGTTCGGTTTTTGCTGGATCCGGCTAATTGTCTCATTCCGGCGTCTGGAAAAAGAGGCAACTGTAACGTTTTTTGTCTCCAACGTATTTTGTCTCCAGCAAAAAAGCTGGAAGCGCCAGCACTTCCGGCTTTTTGTCACAATGAAAGTCTATGAGCGCTGCAATGCGCCAGATGCGGCAAAAGCCGGATCCGGTGGCCGGATCAGTTTTTTTTTGTCTGAGCATGCTCAGAGGAGCCCAGCCCACAGCAAACATATATAAACCATGCCAGTGGGACCACCCTCAGCCATAACCTTGCAGCCAGCAAAGAAGAGAGGAGCCAGCCGCAGGAGAAGGCAGGAGGAGGATAGAGCAGAAGCAGCAGCACCACCACCAGCACCCCAAGACAAGGAGTCAATGATCCAGCCAGAGAATACGGGAGCAGAGGCCAGACAGTAAATATCACACACAACCCCTTTCAGCCAGGGCCATGCAATATCAATATATTTATGGCCTTTTTTTCTCTTTATTCCACAGCAGAGGGCGCCCGACAACACCAACAGAGCAGCAACACCACCACCAGCACCCCAAGACATGGAGTCAATGATCCTGGTGGAGAGTACGAGAGCAGAGGCCAGACGGTAAATATCACACACAACCCCTTTCAGCCAGGGCCATGCAATATCAATATATTAATGGCCTTTAATTCTCTTTATTCCACAGCAGAGCCGCCCAACAACACCAACAGCAGCAGCAGCACCACCACCATGAGCACCCAAGACATGTAGTCAATGATCCAGCCGGAGAATACGGGAGCAGACGACAGACGGTAAATATCACACACAACCCCTTTCAGCCAGGGCCATGCAATATCAATATATTCACGGCCTTTTTTTCTCTTTATTCCACATCAGAGGCCGCCCGACAGCAACAGCATCAGCAGCAGCTCCACAGCAGGACACCACATCTTCTTCTTCTGGGAGCCCTCCCTCGCATCGTCAATGTTTACAGTTAAAAAAAAAATTTTTTTTTTTTAATTCACAATCCATCTCTGGGATATATCTATTAATTGCATTATTTTTTATTTATACCAGGAAACTGAAGCTGAAGAGGAGCTCCCAGAAGAAGAATGAAGGGGTGGAGGGATACCCGGAGTGGGCTCGCAATTCGTAAGTTTCCTGGATGCATCGCAGAAACACAACATCACACTACACACAACACATAGAAAACAATTTAGTACAGACATCACACTGCACCCAACACATATGCCTACGTCCAAGCACATAATTTTTTTTATAGTCTTCTGAATCTGGTGCTCTATCAAGAGGTCCTCCCAGTGCCTCCCGGGGTCGTTGGCGGGAGCAACGTGGGGTCTCCATCATGTAAGTTTAACTGTACATTTTTTTTTGCTTTTTTTTTAAATTTGTATTTTCATTTTTTTGGTAGTTTGGAGGCTATTGTAATTTTTTTTCTCTTTTTCTTTAACAGGCTTCACAGCGTGCTCCCAACTCTAACGGTGAGGAGGGGGGATTGACGTGGACCTCCTCATCGATCTGGTCAGAGAAAGGGAGCCGCTGTGGAACATGGGGGACCGCCGCCATGCTGATCTCATTGTGACCCGCTGTATCTGGGAGGAAATCTGTTCACTACTCGTGGACCGCTGGGAGGACCTCGATGCTCGGGCCCAGATTGAAGAGCGTAAGTATATACAGTTCAGGTTGCTGGATGTAAAGCAGTGTTTCCCAAACTCCAGTTTGTGCAACACTATGGAAATCCTGAAAACATAACCTGTGGGGCCCGTGAGGACTGGAGTTTGGGAAACACTGATGTTGTATACTAACCAATTTGTGCTTTCTCGTTTCAGGGGAGAGAATTGTGAAGCAGTGGCAGTCTGTGAGGGATCGCTTCAAGAAGGAGTTCAACAAAGAGATGCGGGCCCCAAGTGGATCTGGAGGATGCAGGAGCAAGTACAAGTACATACGAGCCCTGTCGTTCATCCGGGCAACAATGGTCACCAGAAGGTAAATATTACACATCCCATGTCAATAAAAATGTTAACATGTCTAACTAATTTTTTTTTTCAGCCAGGGCCATTCAATATCCGTATATTAATTGTATTTTTTTCTCTTTATTCGACCTGCACATTTGGACCCTTCTGGAGCGATCCCTCAGGAGTCCGCCACCGAGGGACACTTCGACCGTACCAGCCCATCCACACCTTCCCAGACACGTGAGCCCTCTGTCCCCTCCACCAGCTCTGGAGCATCGTGGCCGAGTGCATTGCATGAGGCTACTGGTCAGGAAATAGCTTTCCCTTTACCCCACCCTTCTGCCGCTTCCACTTCTAGTACACCTGTGGCTACTGGGCGGCAGAGGGGTCAGGAAAGGAGCCATGCGCCCGAGTTCTTGCATCTTAATGCATCTTTCCAGAACTGTCTTAAAGTCTTGTCAGAGCAAATGGCCGCAGGCTTTAATCAGCTCAACTCCAGCATTCTGGCGGTAAAGACACTTCTGCAAACCATGCATTCAGAAGCAAGAAGTTCTCCAAACCACAGCTTTTTCCTGTCTGTAGTCGAGCGCATGGATACACTATTTCTAGCCAGCAGATGCATGTAATGCATACTTGCCACGCTGCTCTAGCACAGGTTACCTCCCAACCTCCTCCACTCATCCCAGTAGTTACTCCCACACCTGCACCCCCTCCAGCCACCGTCCCTCCTCCCTCTCCTATTCAATACCAGGAACCTCCCCAGTTCCAGCAACCTGCCCCGTACCAACATCCTTCCCCGTACCAATCTCCTTCCCAGTACCAGTTGCCAACCACATGTGCTCTTCCAGTCCCTGCCCAACCCTCCTCTCCACCACCCACCTGTTCTGCCTCCTATATGTCCACCCATTCCATTTCTTATTCCACCTCTTCATCTTTTACCTGATCCTTCCCCACCACCATCCCAGTCCGCTCTCCACACTCCCAATGTCGAAGTGTCCCGCAGCCCCTCCAGCAGTATCTCCACCCCACACTACACAAATTTGTGAATGTAAATAAAAAATAAACTTATGTTTGCAAAATATTTTTTATTAAAAAAATTTTTTGACATGACATTGAAGAAAAAATGTTAATAAACATTTCTTTCACAATAAAAAAAAATGTTAATAAACATTTTTATTACATACAATAAATGTAGAATTGGTTGATTAAAATTGTTGTCTGTCATTTATTTCTAAGGTAAAATAAAGGTAAAATATATTGGGTATACAAAACCATGTACATAAGTTTGGGTAAAAGGTAAATTAATTTTACCTTTTGGCCAAAGTTGTGTCCCTGGTTGTGTATTAGCCAAAGTATTTCACCTGTTAACCAGAGTTGTGTACATTGTTAGGTAATCCCCAACAAGGTACACAACTTTGGTTAAAAGGTGAAATACTTTGGGTAATACACAACCAGGGACACAACTTTGGCCAAAAGGTAAAATACTGTACATAATCCACAACAAGGTAGACAACTTTGGTTTGCAAAGGTATACTGTGGGCACACAAGGTACAAAGGTAACAGAGCAATTTATTAAACTCTGTCATCCTGCTAGTCTAGTCTTCCTTCAGGTGACTGTTATGTTACGGTAGCTGAGGAGTGCAGGTAAAAAAGGAAATACACCAGAGCAGTTGGAATCTATGAGATTGCAGTACCCTGACTAACCACCGCAACTAGAGGCAGCCGTGGAGCGTTCCTACGTTGGTCCTAGACGCCTCGTCACAGCCTGAGAAACTAACTACACCTAAAGATAGAAATAGGAAAGCTATCTGCCCTGGAGCAGAACCCCAAAGATAATAGAAAGCCCCCAAACATGTAATGGCGGTTAGACAAGAGGAAATACTGACACAGAAAGAAAATAGTATGAGCAAACGCTGGGGCCCAAACTATCTAGATAGAAAAGGACAGGAAGGGTACTTACTGCAATCTCAGAAAACCCTGAAAAAACACCAACTCTACTAATTTCAAAATCACCTGAGATCACACGACCTCTACCACCTAAATTAGTTCTCTGGTGTAAAAAAATCAAAACAGCAGCCACTGAAAAAAAACTGGAA
>JARQOD010000001.1:165017448-165084758 GCA_033576555.1 Oophaga sylvatica | reverse complement strand
AATAAACTTCTTGAATGTGGTTTTGAGTACCTTGAGGGGTGCAGTTTTTAGAATGGTGTCACTTTTGGGCATTTTCTGTCATGTAGACCCCTCAAAGTGACTTCAAATGTGAGGTGGTCCCTAAAAAAATGGATTTGTAAATTTTGTTGTAAAAATGAGAAATCGCTGGTCAACTTTTAACCCTTATAACTTCCTAACAAAAAAAAATTTTGATTCCAAAATTGTGCTGATGTAAAGTAGACATGTGGGAAATGTTATTTCTTAACTATTTTGTGTTACATATTTCTCTGTTTTAAGGGAATAAAAATTCAAAGTTTGAAAATTGCTAAATTTTCAAAATTTTCGCCATATTTGCGTTTTTTTTCAAAAATAAACGCAAGTTATATGGAAGAAATTTTACCACTAACATGAAGTACAATATGTCACGAGAAAACAATCTCAGAATCGCGAAGATCCATTGAAGCGTTCCGGAGTTATAACCTCATAAAGAGACAGTGGTCAGAATTGTAAAAATTGTCCCGGTCATTAACGTGCAAACCACCCTTGGGGGTGAAGGGGTTAAATAAGATCTATATGTTTTAGCATTCTTTTACTTTTTGGCTGGACGGCCAGGTCTAGGAAGACTTCTGGTGGTCCCAAACTTCTTCCATTTAAGGATTATGGAGGCCACTGTGCTCTTAGGAACCTTGAGTACTGCAGAAATTCTTTTGTAACCTTGGCCACATCTGTGCCTTTCCACAATTCTGTCTCTGAGCTCCTTGGCCAGTTCTTTTGACCTCATGATTCTCATTTGTCTGACATTCACTATGAGCTGCAAGGTCTTATATAGACAGGTGTGTGCCTTTACAAATCAAGTCCTAGCAGTTTAATTAAGCACAGCTGGACTCCAATGAATGAGTAGAACCATCTCAAGGAGAAGCACAAGGAAATGGATAGCATATGACTTGAATATGAGTGTCTGAGCAAAGAGTCTGAATACATATGACCATGTGATATTTCAGTTTTTCTTTTTTAATAAATTTGCAAAAATTTCTATTTTTCTGTTTTTGTCAGTCAAGATGTGCAGAGTGTACATTAATGAGAAAAAAATGAACTTTTTTGAATTTACCAAATGGATGCAATGAAACAAACAGTGAAAAACCTAAATGGGTCTGAATAGTTTCCGTACCCACTGTATCTATTGTAAATTCTTCAATAGTTCAGAAACCGGACAGTAAAGTACACCATACAGTATTATGAGCACCGCATAGTGCTCCATACAGAATTATGAGCCATATAGTGCTCCATACAGTATAATGAACCACATATATAGTTCCATACAGTATAATGAGCCCCATATAATGCTCCATACAGTATATGATGGGCCCCATGTATTGCTCCAAACAGAATGGGCCCTATATGTTGCTCCAAACAGAATGGGCCCCATATAATGCTTCATACAGTATATGATGGCCCCATATATTGCTCCTAATAGAATAGGCCCCATGTGATGCTCCATATATAATAGACCCCATATGATGCTCCCTATATAATGGGCCTCATATGATGCTCCATATATAATGGGGGCCCATATGATACTCCAGTATATGCTGAGCTCCATATAATGCTCTATATATAATGGACCCCATGTGATGTTCCAGTATATGTTGGGCCCCATATATTCCTCCATATATAATGGGCCCATATGATGCTCCAGTATATGATGGGTCCCATATAATCCTCCATATATAATGGACCCCATATGATGCTCCAGTATATGATGGGCCCCATATATTGCTCTAAACATAAAAAAATGAAATACTCACCTCTACTCACTGGCCGCTGCTCTGCTCCAGACTCCTCAGCATCAGCATCTTCCGTCTCTCTGTACTGTGACTGTTCAGAGCTTAGGGCAACACTAGTCACGTCATCGCACCATCTGACCTGAAACTTCACAGTCAGAAGACTCGGAAGATGCCGTAGTGGTGGAAGGGAGAGAGGTAAGTATCGCAAGTGCCAGGGCCCTGAGCAAGTGGGAAAGTGGGGCCCTCTCATGGGCATTGGCAAAGGCACCGGGCCCCCATAGTGCGACAGTGTCACCGATAGTGAGTGGACCGCTTCGCCGGGTGCTGATACTGACCTTGCTTTTAGAATCATAGAATCATAGAATGGTAGAGTTGGAAGGGACCTCCTGGGCCTTCTGGTCCAACCCCCTGCTCAAAGCAGGATTCTCTAAATCATCCCAGACAGATGTCTATCCAGCCTCTGTTTGAAGACTTCCATTGAAGGAGAACTCACCACCTCTTGTGGCAGCCTGTTCCACTCATTGATCACCCTAACTGTCAAAAAGTTTTTTCTAATATCTAATCTGTGTCTCCTCCCTTTCAGTTTCATCCCATTGCTTTTAGTCTTTCCTTGTGCAAATGAGAATAAAGATGATCCTACTACAATGTGACAGCCCTTGAGATATTTGTAGACAGCTATTAAGTGTCCTCTCAGTCTTCTTTTTTTCAGAGAAGGTAGAGAGTTCCAGAGTAAGGGTCATGCGGCGGGAAAAATTTTGTATGCGATTGTGGGAAGAGGAGATAAGAGGGGAGTATAGTAGGAGATCTTGTGGGGATTGGAGGATTGGGAGACGAGGTCACAGATGTATGGAGGACACAGGTTGCTGGGTGGCTTTGTATGTCATGGTTAGGGTTTTGAACTGGAGTCTTTGGGTAATAGAGAGCCAGTGCAAGGATTGACAGAGGGGTGAAGCCGGGGAATAGCGGGGGACAGGTGGATTAGTCGGGCAGCAGAGTTTTGAAAGATTGGAGGGGTGCGAGACTGTTAGAGGGGAGGCCACAGAGCAGGAGGTTGCAGTAGTCAAGGAGAAAGATGATGAGGGCTGTTGTGAGCATGTTGGAAATGACTTCTGAGTTGGGGCTCCCTCTGGTGGTTGCTGAGGGTATTGAACCAGTGTTGAATAGTAGAAGTCCATCACCTGCGAGCGATGACTGGCAATCAGGAGAGACGGACTGGGCTGATAAAAGTGAGCTGCCTTCCCATGATCCTTGCCGGTGATCAATTGTTGTTTCCTGGTTCATTTGGAAGGCAGCTGGTGTCTTGCCTTCGTCTGCTACTTTCAGATAAGATATTTTCTGCTTGTTTCTATCGTGTTTGCTATTTCCATTTTTTGTCTGCACTTTTGTGGGAAGTTAGTCGGGTTCCCCTCCAGGGGCCTGTTCTACTCTCATTCAGTTTCATCCCATTGCTTCTAGTCTTTCCTTGTGCAAATGAGAATAAAGATGATCCTTCTACAATGTGACAGCCCTTGAGATATTTGTAGACAGCTATTAAGTCTCCTCTCAGCCTTCTTTTTTGCAAGCTAAACATTCCCAAATCCTGCAACCGTTCCTCATAGGACATGGTTTGCAGACCGGTCACCATTCTGGTGGCTCTTCTCTGAACTTGCTCCAGTTTGTTGATGTCTTTTTTAAAATGTGGTGCCCAAAACTGGACACAGTATTCCAGATGAGGTCTGACCAAAGAGGAGTAGAGGGCAATAATGACCTCACGTGATCTAGACTGTACGCTTCTGTTGATACATCCTAGAATTGCATTTGCCTTTTTTGCTGCTGCATCACACTGTTGACTCATGTTAAGTCTGTGATCAATTAGTATACCCAAGTCTTTTTCACATGTGCTGTTTCATTATTACATACCTTGACTTAATTCAATGCTCATCCTGTTGTTTCAAAATAAAGCTCATTTCACTTTTAATGTTTACATTTTTGTATTTTTTTCATCCTTTTGATACGGATGTTAGTGTATAACAAACTCAGTAACTTTAGTCATTTTGAGACGTGTGTTTGCCTGATATCCTTAATAGTTTGGATTATTGATCCATCTTGAACTATACCTATGGATATCTCATATTTATATTTCCAGCATTATTCCCACCCTCTTTGTAGTCCACTCCTTCCGACACTTGATATTTATTTAAACCTGTATAGTACTGCTCCGGAGATGTGCGCATGTGCAGCCTGCGATCCTTGATGACTTCCAGGCCAGCGCACCCAGAACAACATGCGTGCGTTCCAAGTGCTAAGATCGAAAGTCACTTTTTAGCAACGAATGACATACAGGCATCTCATGCGCCACCTACTTCCTGAGCAATGGCATACAATCTGATATGTTGCAGCTATCTATTGGTCCTCATCGCGGACTTAAAGGGAACAAAATGATACCTTGGTTGATGAAATCCATCTTGTGGCTGTTTTTTAATCTTTATTTTCAGTTTTGTGTCAATGAGATTCTCGTGCCCTAAGGCAGGGCTGGAGTGGGGGTTCTGTATGTGGTGCTCTGATTAGGTAGATCCGATCCTATAATTGCTGTTGCGCAGCCGACGGTTGGCGCTGTCTTGCTGAAGAAGAAAAAAAGTCCTCCTCCAAGATGGCACCGATAGCTGCTGTTGCACAGGCGCCGGCGACGCCATTTTGCTGGTGAAGAAAAAAAATGTCCTCCTCCAAGATGGCGCCTCCCTCGCCTGCGCAGTAGAAGCTCTCTGAGATCGCCTATAGCTGCCATTGCGCAGGCCTGGGCGGTGCCATCTTGGAGGTGGAAATGTTTTTCTCTTCTCCAGCAAGAGGGTGTCGCAGGAACCTGTGCAACAGCACCTATCGCCGATCTCTGAGAGCTTCTACTGCGCAGGCGGTGCCATCTTGGAGGAGGACATTTTTTTCTTCTCCAGCAAGATGGCGCCACAGGTGCCTGCGCAGCAGCAACTATCGGATCTATACAAACCGATAGCTGCTACTGCACAGGCGCGGCGGGCACCATTTTCAAATTTCCTTTTTTTTCCTTGCTCAATTAAATCAGCAAAAAGGATTAAGTGCACATAATCATGCGATTGTTCTGCAGCACAGGTGCCACAGCTGGCACCTGCCTGCAGAAGTGTTTTTTTTTGTTTTATTTAGTATGTGATGGTATTCATTATGCAAACTAGGGAGCAGGTCTCTGAGAGATCAGTGACCTGTCAGCAGTCTGCATCATGAATACCTAATTAGAGCACCGCATGCACCAACCCCCCCTTAGGTTACGAGAATCTCATTAACATAATACTGAAAATAAAGATTAAGAAACAACCACAAGACGGATTTCATCAACCAAGGTATCATTTTATTCAGTATAAATATAATGCTGCAAGCATCACTCTGTCTGAAGCCTTTATAGACTGCGAAAGCGCGACGAACCTGCGCAGTCTGGCCCCAGACAGAAGAAGGCATCCAGCGGTACAGGGAGTGTGTATGGCACAGCAGATCGCGGTACGCGTAGACACTGAATGCATACCACGATCTCCGGCGCCATACTTACATACTTACCTTATCGGGAGGAGCGTTGCGGGGCGCTTTTCTTCTCGCCGGAGACTGGGGCAGTAGTGCGCGTCAGAATCGCGCATGCGCATAATGCTATCCAGCGCCATTTTACTGAAGACACATTTGCAGTTTGTCTTCAGAAATATGGCGCTGGAAGCGCGGTATTAGTATGCGCTGGAGCACAGGAAAGAAACGTGAGTATAAATGTTTTTTTTTTCTATGTGTGCAGTTTAATAGGGGTGAGGGTGACCATACATATCAGGATAGGGGGTGAGATGTAGCATGCATACCAGGATAGGGGGTGAAGGGACCATGCATATCAGGATTGGGGGGTGAGGGGACCATGTATATCAGGATTGGGGTGTGAGTGGACCATACATATCAGGATTGGGGGGTGAGAGGTAGCATGCATACCAGGATAGGAGGGAGAGAGGTAGCATGCATACCAGGATAGGGGGGTTAAAGGAACATGCATATCAAGATTGGGGGTGAGGGGACCATGCATATCAGGATTGGGGGTGAGGGACCACACATATCAGGATATGGGGGGTGAGAGGTAGCATGTATATCAGGATAGGGGGGTTAAAGGATCATGCATACCAGCATAGAGGGTGAGGGGACCATGCATACCAGGATAGAGGGTTAAATGACCATGCATGTCAGGTTTATGGGTGAGGGGACCATGCATATCAGGATTGGGGTGAGGAGAACATACATATCAGGATAGGGGGGTGAGAGGTAGCATGTATGCCAGGATAGAGGGGTTAAAGGACCATGCATACCAGCTTAGGGGGTTAAAGGACCATGCATACCAGGATAGGGGGTGAGGGGACCATGCATTCCAGGATTGGAGGGTGAGGGGAACATGCATACCAGGATTGGGGGGTGAGGGGATCATGCATTCCCAGATTGGGGTTGAGAGGACCTTGCATACCAGGATTGGGGGGTGAGGGGACCATGCATACCAGGATTAGGGTTGAGGGAACCATACATACCAGGATAGGGATGAGGGGGTACCATGCATACAAGGATAGGGATGAGAGGGTACCATGCATACCCAGATTGGGGGGTGAGGGGACCATGCATATCAGGAATGGGGAGGTGAGGGGAACATGCATATCAGGATTGAGGTGTGAGTGGACCATACATATCAGGATTGGGGGGTGAGAGGTAGCATGCATACAAGGATAGGGGGCAGAGAGGTAGCATGCATACCAGGATAGGGGGGAGAGAGGTAGCATGCATAGCAGGATAGGGGGGTTAAAGGACCATGCATATCAGGATTGTGGGGTGAGGGGACTGTTGTGAATGGGTTTGAGATGAGTTCTGAGCAGAGGCTCCCTCTGGTGGTTACAAGCGGTACTAGTGAGGATTGTGAGGACTGGGAATCAGGTGTTACTGATTGGTCTTATATAAGGGAGTCATTTTCCCATCAGGGTTGCCGGTGATCAATTGTTCTGGTCTGAATCCTTCTTTCCAGTTTCCCTTGTAGCCTGCTGTGTCGTGTCTGCATCTCCTGCTATCAGATAAGACAATTTCTTATTTTGTGTTTTTGCTATATTTTTGCATTTTGTCCTGCACTTCTGTGGGGGCCTTCTGGGTCCCCTCCGGGGGCTTTTGCACTCTCAGTTTAGTCCAGCCACTGTGTTTTGTACTTTTGCTTTTTCCAGTTTTTTCAGTGGCTGCTGTTTTTGTTACACCAGAGAACTAATTTAGGTGGTAGAGGTCGTGTGATCTCAGGTGATTTTGAAATTAGTAGAGTTGGTGTTTTTTCAGGGTTTTCTGAGATTGCAGTAAGTACCCTTCCTGTCCTTTTCTATTTAGATAGTTTGGGCCCCAGCGTTTGCTCATACTATTTTCTTTCTGTGTCAGTATTTCCTCTTGTCTAACCGCCATTACATGTTTGGGGGCTTTCTATTATCTTTGGGGTTCTGCTACGGGGCAGATAGCTTTCCTATTTCTATCTTTAGGTGTAGTTAGTTTCTCAGGCTGTGACGAGGCGTCTAGGACCAACGTAGGAACGCTCCACGGCTGCCTCTAGTTGCGGTGGTTAGTCAGGGTACTGCAATCTCATAGATTCCAACTGCTCTGGTGTATTTCCTTTTTTGCCTGCACTCCTCAGCTACCGTAACATAACAGGGGACCATGCATATCAGGATTGGGGGTGAGGGGACCACACATATCAGGATAGGGGGGTGAGAGGTAGCATGTATATCAGGATAGGGGGGTTAAAGGATCATGCATACCAGCATAGGGAGTGAGGGGACCATGCATACCAGGATAGGGGGGTTAAAGGCCCATGCATATCAGGTTTATGGGTGAGGGGACCATGCATATCAGGATTGGGGGGTGAGGGGACCATGCATATCAGGATTGGGGGGTGAGGGGACCATGCATACCAGGATTAGGGTTGAGGGAACCATACATACCAGGATAGGGATGAGGGGGTACCATGCATACAAGGATAGGGATGAGAGGGTACCATGCATACCCAGATTGGGGGAGTGAGGGGACCATGCATATCAGGAATGGAGAAGTGAGGGGAACATGCATATCAGGACTGAGGTGTGAGTGGACCATACATATCAGGATTGGGGTGTGAGAGGTAGCATGCATACCAGGATAGAGGGCAGAGAGGTAGCATGCATACCAGGATAGGGGGATTAAAGGACCATGCATATCAGGATTGGGGGGTGAGGGGACCATGCATATCAGGATTGTGGGGTGAGGGGACCATGCATATCAGGATTGGGGGTGAGGGGACCATACATATTAGGATAGGGAGCATGTATACCAGGATAGGGGGGTTAAAGGACCATGCATACCAGCATAGGGGGTGAGGGGACCATGCATACCAGGATAGGGGGTGAGGGGACCATGCATACCAGGATAGGGGGTTAAAGGACCATGCATATCAGGATTGGGGGGTGAGGGGACCATGCATATCATGATTGGGGATGAGGGGACCATGCATATCAGGATTTTGGGTGAGGGGAACATACATATCAGGATAGGGGGGTGAGAGGTAGCATGTATACCAGTATAGGGGGGTTAAAGGACCATGCATACCAGCACAGGGGGTGAGGGGACCATGCATACGAGGATAGGGGGTTAAAGGACCATGCATATCAGGATTGGGGGTGAGGGGGCCATGCATATCAGGATTGGGGGTGAGGGGGCCATGCATATCAGGATTGGGGGTGAGGGGACCATGCATATCAGGATTGGGGGTGAGGGGAACATACATATCAGGATTGGGGGGTGAGAGGTAGCATGTACACCAGGATAGGGGGGTTAAAGGACCATGCATACCAGCATAGGGGGTAAGGGGACCATGCATACCAGGATAGAGGGGTTAGAGGACCATGCATATCAGGATTGGGGGTGAGGGGAACATACATATTAGGATAGGGGGGTGAGAGGTAGCATGTACACCAGGATAGGGGGGTTAATGGACCATGCATACCAGCATAGGGGTGAGGGGACCATGCATACCAGGATAGAGGGGTGAGAGGGCCATGCATACCCAGAAAGGGGGTGAGAGGACCATGCATTCCAGGATTGGGGGGTGAGGGGACCATGCATACCAGGATTGTCGGGTGAGGGGATCATGCATTCCCAGATTGGGGGGTGAGAGGACCATGCATACCAGGATTGGGGTGGAGCGAACCATACATACCAGGATAGGGATGAGGGGGTACCATTCATACCAGGATAGGGATGAGAGGGTACCATGCATACCCAGATTGGGGGGGTGAGGGGACCATGCATACCAGGATGAGGAATGGGAGCCATGCATTCCAGGATTGAGGGGGGTGAGGGGACCATGCATACCAGAATATGGATGAGGAGACCATGCATACCAGGATAGGGGGGTTAAAGGGCCATGCATACCAGGATAGGGGTGAGAGGGCCATGCATACACAGAAAGGGGGTTGAAGAGGGTACCATGCATACCATGATGGGGGGGTGATGGGGGAACCATGCATACCATGATTGGGGGTGAGGGGACCATGCATTCCAGGATTGGGGGGTGAGGGGACGATACATACCAGAATAGGGATGAGGGAGCCATGCATACCAGTATAGGGATGAGGGGTAGCATACATACCAGGATAGGGATGAGGGGTTATCATGCATACAAGGATAGGGATGAGGGGTGCCATGCATACCAGGATAGGAAGGGGGCAGCACATACCAGGAGGGGAGACCATATACCAATAAAAATGCTCGCCACCCAGTTCAATAGCTAGTTCAGTATAACGGCACCGACCTAGCACTGTCTGTAGCTTACTGTGCATAATCCTGCCGACAGGTTCCCTTTAAGGAACCTTTCCCTTTTTCTTTGTCAATGCCCCTTAGAAAAGCAATAGCGAAATGGTGTTGTTGGGGTTACTACACACAACTCGTGGACAAGGAATAAAAATGTAAGTTTACATGATTTCTTATATACAAACCTACATAGGAACATTCCTAGGATTGTACTAAGCACTTTGTCTGTTTGCACTGTACTTTATTTTTATCTTTGTTTTCATCCATTTGCCATATCAGGTATTCAGCTAATGGAGATGTAATATAATTGTATAAAATATTTTTCAACTATCTGGACTATAATATATTACATTTAGGCATCTATTATTGTTTAAACACTTTAATCTTATTTCAGATATAGATTTGCAATATTTTATGAAGTGTAACCACTTGCATGGTTATATATAGGCAGTGTCCTACACTGTGTGATAGTTCAGGCATTTTCTGCTTTTTATATACCGTATATACCCATGTATAAACCGAGATTTTCAGCCCATTTTTTAGGGCTGAAAGTCCCCCTCTCGGCTTATACGCGGGTCATATACGGGGGTCGGCGGGGGAGGGGGAGCGGGGGTGTCAGATCATACTCACCCCTCCGCCGGCGCGGTCTCTGCAGCACCCCTGTTTCTCCCACGATCTCCGGCTCCTTCCTGCAGCGGTCACATGGCACCGCTCATTAAAGTCATGAATATGCACATATTCATGACTTTAATGCGCGGTAGCACGTGACCGCTGCAGGACTGAAGCGCTGCGGAGAGCGCCGGGATAAGAGGAGAGGCTGCAGGGACGCGCGGCGGAGGGGTGAGTATAGCTATATTTACCTGTCCCCGTGCCACCGCTGCGCTGCTCCCTCGGTCTGACTCCTCTGGCTGTGAATGATCAGGCAGAGGGCGCGATGACGTCGTTAGTGCGTGCCCCCCCCTGCTAGATCATTCACTGCCAGAGGAGTCAGACCGAGGGAGCAGCGCAGCGGATGCAGAGAGGACAGGTAAATATCTCAGGTGCCAGGGTCCTGAGCGGGCGGTGACACCGGCACCTGTCCCTCATAGTGCGCCGGTGTCACCGCCTGCTCAGGACACCGGCACCTGGCCCCCAGCGACGAGAGGTGAGTATGTCATTTTTTTTTATTTTTTTTTTATGCAGCAGCAGCATATGAGGCCTATACTATGGGGCATAATTGTGCAGCATATGGGGGCATAATCTGGAGCATATGGGGGCATAAACTGTGGAACATATGGGGGCATAATCTGGAGCATATGGGGGCATAATCTGGAGCATATGGGGGCATAAGCTGTGGAACATATGGGGCATAATCTGGAGCATGTGGGGGCATAAACTGTGGAACATATGGGGCATAATATGGAGCATATGGGGGCATAATCTGTGGAACATATGGGGCATAATCTGGAGCATATGGGGGCATAATCTGTGGAACATATGGGGCATAATCTGGAGCATATGGGGGCATAAGATGTGGAACATATGGGGGCATAATCTGGAGCATATGGGGGCATAATCTGGATCATATGGGGGCATAATCTGGAGCATATGGGGGCATAATCTGGTGGGAAATCGGAAATATGGGGGCATAATCTGGAGCATATGGGGGCATAATCTGTGGATCATACGGGTGCATAATCTGTGGAATATATGGGGGCATAATCTGGAGCATATGGGGGCATAATCTCTGAAGCATATTGGGCATAATCTGGAGCATATGGAGGCATAATCTGTGGAGCATATTGGGCATAATCTGTGCAGCATATGGGGGCATAATCTGTGGAGCATCATATGGGGGCATAATCATTTTTCGCCCTAGGCTTATACACGAGTCAATAAGTTTTCCCAGTTTTTTTGTGGCAAAATTAGGGGGGTCGGCTTATACACGGGTCGGCTTATACATGAGTATATACGGTATATAATATTTGTAAAATATTTTCTTAATAAAATCTATAATTTTATGAATTCTTAGCGTTTGTCTCTTCTTAGACCTGTGACTAAATGTTTTCAGGCTGTGATTTCATATGTATATGAAGTGGTATGCACTTTCTGAATACCGTAATAGGACTGGTGTGCTAATTATCTCCTATCTCAGTCTGTGTTCACCAAAGACGTTTTCTTGCCGATGAATTGAGAATATTGAGAATGAAGGATCAGTCTGGAAGCAGAAAGAAGGAGATAAAAATTACTCTGATCGTGAGCTATGACAGAAAAAATTAAATCAATGGTTGCTCTTTAAATTTGGAAAGAAGCGTCTGGTTAAAGTGAACAAGCTGTGTGTTGAGAACTACACATGTGAAGGTGTAGGGGATTTAGGCGAAGGACAACATCGGCAAGGAGTTTGTATTTCTGCCAGTATTTGTTTGGGTTTCCTTTGAGTAATCCATTTCCTCTGACATTTCCAAAATATATTGATAGGGAATTTATATTGTAAGTCCCAATGGGGACAGTGATGCCGATGTCGGTAAGGCGCTGTGGAATTAATGGTGCTTTGTAAGCGAGTAAAATAAGTTAAGTAAATAAATATAAATTAGGACATTGGGGTTGTTGGTTTGAATAGATGACAAGGGGTAATTAAATTAATGACTAGCATTTATCATCATAAAAATGTTCAGGTATCATATTGAAAATCTTCATCCTAGGGACTAAGACAGCTTGTCCTGGCACAGCACAAAGCTATACGGATTTCTTGAGTTCCCATAAAAGTGAGTATGTTTCTGGCATATTAAAATTCCCACAAGGTTTTCTTCTTTTGTAAGCAGCCTTCAGGCAGTTTGCCTTCTGAGCGCTCCACATTAGAATGGTTCTAAATCTTGAAATGCTCAGTCAAGGTTGTCATTTTAAATATCTTTTTATGGTTAAGTATTACCTTTCCTGTAATCTATTTATTGCTTGCCAGATCCAGCAGCAATTAGTTTTCTAGCTTGCACATTTGTCATCACAGATATATTACTTTGGGTTTTACAGACATTTTATCAGCTGGCAGATGAAAGAATATATTCAGTATTTTTCTAAACTTCACAGTAACTGCATCACCTAATGCACCTACATGTTATAAATGTTTTTTTTTCCATTTTGTATCTATAAGAGGTCTGTATGACATGATTCTGTCTGATTTACAGGGCACAAGGTCAGATGTACTGTTACAAAATCCATGAAGGTAGTCATTTGTAAATAATAGGTAAATATCATGGTACTCTGAGAAGATCAGGTCAGATCACAAAGTAACTCTGACATTCAAAAATGCTAACAGATTAAATCTGTATTCAGACAAAATTAAAATGTTTACCATTTCTGCAAAATAATGGATAACTCATACAGTGCCTGAACCTGCAGGGTACATCCTGTAGAGTTGTGGATTGTCTCACACTGTTCCTGCCCCTGAAGACAACAGACGCACTATGTGAATTCCATTGTGCGATTTTATATGTGAAAATAACATGTGTCCCATTGTAGCGCCGGCATCTCTGCACGTTATCTCCCTCCCCCGGCAGGGATACCGACTCACCACCGTGGCCCTGCACTCTCTCCTGCATGGCTCGCAGATCCCCATGGACTCTGCTTAGAGCACGTGTGTGGTACCCGCCTCTTAACAGGACAAAGTGTGCCATCCTAAAGTGTCCCAGCCAATGGGAGCTACACAAGTGGTCAAAATTGTTTGTACCCCTCATTTAATGGCATAAAAATGTTTTGTTTATTTTCATGAGTTTTATTTTTTTGAAAATTCTGTGGAAGCATGGTTGTAAAGCAATGTCTGATTTTCATTTGTTCATTTTCATAGATTTTTGATTTATTACTACTTTTGTCAGATTCAAGTAATTTCTGTCACCATTGTGGGTTTATCTGTCATTAAGCGAGGGGTACCAACAATTTTTACCACGTACAGTACAGACCAAAAGTTTGGACACACCTTCTCATTCAAAGATTTTTCTGTATTTTCATGACTATGAAAATTGTACATTCACACTGAAGGCATCAAAACTATGAATTAACACATGTGGAATTATATACTTAACAAAAAAAAGTGTGAAACAACTGAAAATATGTCTTATATTCTAGGTTCTTTAAAGTAGCCACCTTTTGCTTTGATTACTGTTTTGCACACTCTTGGCATTCTCTTGATGAGGCAAGAAATCACACTTGTTAAACCTGAAAGGGCACACCAGTGAAGTGAAAACCATTTCTGGTGACTACCTCTTGAAGCTCATCAAGAGAATGCCAAGAGTGTGCAAAGCAGTAATCAAAGCAAAAGGTGGCTACTTTGAAGAACCTAGAATATAAGACATATTTTCAGTTGTTTCACACTTTTTTGTTAAGTATATAATTCCACATGTGTTAATTCATAGTTTTGATGCCTTCAGTGTGAATGTACAATTTTCATACTCATGAAAATACAGAAAAATCTTTGAATGAGAAGGTGTGACCAAACTTTTGGTCTGTGCTGTATATACTTACTACTGGGAGGTAATATCAAACTCACAGAAATGACATGGGTACCATGGATCATGTATCATTGGAAATATACTAGCCTGAACAGGCGTTTAAATTCCCATGTGGTTAAATTGAAAGTAAATGTATACTCCTAAATATCATGAAAAAAACAAAAAAATTGAGTTTTATACTATATTGTAAAAAGAAAAA
The DNA here is from genome assembly GCA_033576555.1 of Oophaga sylvatica. Taxonomy (NCBI): domain Eukaryota; kingdom Metazoa; phylum Chordata; class Amphibia; order Anura; family Dendrobatidae; genus Oophaga; species Oophaga sylvatica. Next base: position 165,070,470 of record JARQOD010000001.1, on the reverse strand, counting down.
CTAGGTCTGAACTGAAAAAGTAAGTTGATGTGTATGCAAAATGTAAATGCATATTAAACACATGACCATTATACAGAGAAAACAAAAAACAAGAAACAAATATCCTAAAATAAAATAAAAAATATATTGCAAAACATGCATGAGGTTGTAATAATAATGATAATAAGGGTATTTGGTAAACATAATTTTGATCAAAAGAATGTACAAGCCCTCCCGCCACGTCAAGGCAACCCTTTGTGGGACAGTCCTGAACTCTGTTTAAAACCTTCCACCTTTCAAGTGATTAAAAGGGAAAGAGACATGAACCACCAGTAAAAGTCATAGCCAAAGAATGATTTCAGTCAAAGCAGTGCACATTTATCACAGTTTGCATAAAACTAAATGAAAAACTAGGTCTGAACTGAAAAAGTAAGTTGATGTGTATGCAAAATGTAAATGCATATTAAACACATGACCATTATACAGAGAAAACAAAAAGCAAGAAACAAATATTCTAAAATAAAATAAAAAATATATTGCAAACATGCATGAGGTTGTAATAATAATGATAATAAGGGTATTTGGTAAACATAATTTTGATCAAAAGAATGTACAAGCCATCCCGCCACGTCAAGGCAACCCTTTGTGGGACAGTCCTAACTCTTGTATTAAAAACCTTTCCACCTGTCAAGTGACAAATGTGAACAAGGACAGAGAGACTGAACCCACCAGTAAAAGCATAGGCCAGACAGGATGGATTTTTCAGCTCAGAAGCAGGGCGGTCACACCCTTATATGCACAAAATGCACTAAGAACTAAATGAAAAACTAGGTCTGAACTGAAAAAGTAAGTTGATGTGTATGCAAAATGTAAATGCATATTAAACACATGACCATTATACAGAGAAAACAATAAAAACAAGAAACAAATATTCTAAAATAAAATAAAAAATATATTGCAATACATGCATGAGGTTGTAATAATAATGATAATAAGGGTATTTGGTAAACATAATTTTGATCAAAAGAATGTACAAGCCATCCCGCCACGTCAAGGCAACCCTTTGTGGGACAGTCCTAACTCTTGTATTAAAAACCTTTCCACCTGTCAAGTGACAAATGTGAACAAGGACAGAGAGACTGAACCCACCAGTAAAAGCATAGGCCAGACAGGATGGATTTTTCAGCTCAGAAGCAGGGCGGTCACACCCTTATATGCACAAGATGCACTAAGAACTAAATGAAAAACTAGGTCTGAACTGAAAAAGTAAGTTGATGTGTATGCAAAATGTAAATGCATATTAAACACATGACCATTATACAGAGAAAACAAAAAACAAGAAACAAATATCCTAAAATAAAATAAAAAATATATTGCAATACATGCATGAGGTTGTAATAATAATGATAATAAGGGTATTTGGTAAACACAATTTTGATCAAAAGAATGTACAAGCCATCCCGCCACGTCAAGGCAACCCTTTGTGGGACAGTCCTAACTCTTGTATTAAAAACCTTTCCACCTGTCAAGTGACAAATTTGAACAAGGACAGAGAGACTGAACCCACCAGTAAAAGCATAGGCCAGACAGGATGGATTTTTCAGCTCAGAAGCAGGGCGGTCACACCCTTATATGCACAAGATGCACTAAGAACTAAATGAAAAACTAGGTCTGAACTGAAAAAGTAAGTTGATGTGTATGCAAAATGTAAATGCATATTAAACACATGACCATTATACAGAGAAAACAAAAAACAAGAAACAAATATCCTAAAATAAAATAAAAAATATTTTGCAAAACATGCATGAGGTTGTAATAATAATGATAATATGGGTATTTGGTAAACATAATTTTGATCAAAAGAATGTACAAGCCATCCCGCCACGTCAAGGCAACCCTTTGTGGGACAGGCCTAACTCTTGTATTAAAAACCTTTCCACCTGTCAAGTGACAAATGTGAACAAGGACAGAGAGTACCAAATACCCTTATTATCATTATTATTACAACCTCATGCATGTTTTGCAATATATTTTTTATTTTATTTTAGGATATTTGTTTCTTGTTTTTTGTTTTCTCTGTATAATGGTCATGTGTTTAATATGCATTTACATTTCGCATACACATCAACTTACTTTTTCAGTTCAGACCTAGTTTTTCATTTAGTTCTTAGTGCATCTTGTGCATATAAGGGTGTGACCGCCCTGCTTCTGAGCTGAAAAATCCATCCTGTCTGGCCTATGCTTTTACTGGTGGGTTCAGTCTCTCTGTCCTTGTTCACATTTGTCACTTGACAGGTGGAAAGGTTTTTAATACAAGAGTTAGGACTGTCCCACAAAGGGTTGCCTTGACGTGGCGGGATGGCTTGTACATTCTTTTGATCAAAATTATGTTTACCAAATACCCTTATTATCATTATTATTACAACCTCATGCATGTTTTGCAATATATTTTTTATTTTAGGATATTTGTTTCCTGTTTTTTGTTTTCTCTATATTGTAAAAAGGTATCAAAAAAGTTTTTTATTAAATACTATTAAATTACTATTGGGAGGTGCCTGAGCAATATGAAATGTTAGCCTTTGCATTCTTGCCAGTTGTCAGGTCCCCAGTGCTTGTCTGCCCGCACTTGTCTCACTGTATTTTAGCTGACCTAGTCTGCACCTGCCAATGCTTATCTGTATACCAACTGAACCAACTGGCATCAGCCAGTACTTATCTGTATACCAGCCGAACCAGCCTGCACCTGCCAGTTCTTATCTGTATACCAGCAGAACCAGTCCGCACCTGTTAGTGCTTATCTGTATACTAGCAGAACCAGTCCGTACCTGACAGTACATCGCTATATACCAGCCTAACCAGAACGCATCTATCTGTATACCAGCTGGACCAGCTTGCACTTACCTGTGTCTATCTGTATACCAACCGTACTCATCAGCATCTATGGTCCCTGTGTTCCTGTCGTACCAGTCTGTATATCAGACATACTCTCCTGCTGGGCCGTTCCAGCTTCCTGTTCCCTGGGGTTAGCTTCAGCACGTCCAAGGTCTGTCCTGGAGTAGTACCTGGTATTCATTGGGAGCCAAGCCTAATCCCACCATTAGGGCATCTAGTGAAAAGTCAGGTGCACACCTAGTCACGCCCCTCCAGGCTCTTCTTGAATCATGGCACAGTAGTTCCACCACTCCCGTTACACCCATGTTGTAAAGGGGGTGAGTACTGTAGAACACAATGTGGGTTGCCCAGGGTGTAAAATTCTCATGGACACAGGCAGCTATAGATGCCACTGCACCAGATATCCGCTTTCTGGTGTGGATGGTGCAATAACATCACTGTTTTGTTGTTAGTGCTAGACCGCTTTGTGTGCAATTGAAAAAAGAAGGCACAAATAAACATCTAAACTTTTTTTTTGTGTGGGCTGACACAAATGTGGCATTATTACTTGTAGGGGCCACTCAGCATATCTACCAACATTGAAAGATATGAAAGAGGGACACACAATTCATTTTTTACGTTAAGCCAGTGCTTTATATTTGCCTAGTATTTTATTTTTGCAGACATAAAAATATCCCTGCTAATTAAGTCCATTAGTTTTCGTGAAGGGATGTGGACTGTCTTACCCTGTCGTTGCCCTTGAAGACAACAGATGCACTATGTGAATACCATTGTGTACTTTTATATGTGAAAGTCATGTGTGTCTTATGTAAAGTGAGGTAATGTAATATGGCGATGTACAGTATATAAAGTTTTAGAGCATAATGTGAATATAGCATAAGGATAAGCTTAGCACAGCATAGGATTTAGAATAGGTTAGCATGTAGATAGGAAATGGATAAGGTTAGGATTAGCCCAGTGGGAGGGTACTTGTGCTGATAAGAATTGGAACACTTCCTGGTTAGAGGGAGTTTAGTTTCAGTCAGTGAAGTGGATAGTGGAGTTCAAGTTTAGGTGGGATGGTTTGCTAGGGTCAGCATGAGCTAGATGTTCATGGCAGTGGGAGGCCAAATAGAGATCCCTGATGCACATTCCAACAGCATCTGGAGCCTAGGGCTCAGGTCAGGTACCATGGAGCGGGCATGTGTGGCCCCCTGAGGTACAGTCGCCACAGAGGTACTGCACCTCAGTCGGAGGTGTGGTGCTCCGCTCTCAGCTAAAAAGGGGTCATCATCCAGAACCCACACACTTACAGCCTACACCAGACCTCTCAATGCCCAGGAGATGCTAGGTAGAGGGTGTGGGTGGCGAAAGTAGAGAAGGGGAGGAGCTTAGTGAGTGGTCTGAGAGACCACAGACAGTTAGTGACAGTTAGTTGGAGGGAAAGGAGAGAGTGGCTATGGGGACCTGAGCAAAGAGGAGCTCATCCCTGGACCAGACAACAGAAGAGAGAGAAGAAGGACAGAAAAGACAGAAAGAGAAGCTTAAGAAAGATAGAGAGAGAGAGAAGCTTCAGTGAGAGAGAGGAAGAAGGGGACCTGGGGGCACGGGAAGTGAGGAATCCACCCGTGGGGCCCGTATCCATGCTGATTGAAATCGGGTGGAGGGACCAAGTCGCAGTGAGAGGAGTGGCCCCAGTCTAGTGGGGAAACTGAGGACTCAGCTAGCTAACCGGAGGCTGCAGTATCTGCATGTGTTACAGCTACATCCACACACATTCACCAAAAAGGCAGCCAGATAGGACCAAGAGGACCTAGAGAACGTCGCCCGACAAGATCCGAGGCTGCTGGCTTGGGAAACTGTGTGTAAAGGCGCAGGGCAGGAGAGGAGGGAGCCAGTACAGGGAGATGGCCAGGAAAGGAACATCAGAGGGGGGTTCTGACACGATGTACCCCAAATTACCTGAGAGCTGTCTGGAATTGTACCAAAGAACTGTGAGCACATTGAAAAGACTGCACCCTGCTGTGTCCTCAGAATTATTTACTGCATCATCAGCCCTGCACCACAGCCACCACCATCATCTTCAACACCATAATTGCCCTGGGGCATAGCTCTATCCATGGAAAGCTGTAACAACTTGGCTGTGTCACCAACTGCCCCAGTGGAACTGAACTGCAGCGTCGGCTAACACCTTTATTGCCAAACACCACGGGTGGCGTCACAAACTATTCCCCTATCCACTAAAACTTTTATTTTTACATCATCATTTCTATTGGACGCCTAGGGCCACAGACCGGGTCAGTGCTGCCGTGACACTTCCCCTTTAAGAACCGCCCGACCCCGGTTCCGAGTACCCCACGGCCCTTGGGGGTGCTCCACATGGTCTTCCAACATTATGAGGTTGGAGGACATAGAGTTACTTGTGGGGCGGGGTCCGATCCTGGATGCACTGCTGGAGTGGACAACGAACCACTGAGGCTGAACGAGTCAGTTGGCTTGGGGGGTAGATCCAGAATGAATGTGTGGCAGAACAGAAGAGGAGTTCTACTAAGGAGGATGGAAGTCTGAATTTCTGTGCCCTATCCTACCTGTATTCACCTGATAACCTTAGACTGTTAAGTAAAAGTTTCACTGTTGCAAAGAACCTGGTGTCCCATGCATTGCGTGCAGCGACTCCTGAGGATGGAAGCCTGCAGGCAGTGGAAAATTGCAGATTACAAGTGAGTGTGACTCACCCCACGCCCTACAGCACACTGGGACTGGGACACCCTGTTAGGGGCCTGCGGAATGCACCTAATAGATATTAAGGAGAGGTGCGTTCGCAGCCCGGGGTCCACCGTGCAGGCAGAGCCTGCTGCTAGTAAGATGGCGTAAATAGGCAGTATGAGCGAACTCTGTTATCCCGCAGAGTCGCAGATGTAAACGCCGTAGCACTATATGGTGATATAAGCGGACTCTGTTAATTCACAGAGCCACTGAAACAAAGACTGTGTCCTGTTAGACTCACAGGAACACAGATGACTGCTAAGCGGATAGCAGTCTGTGGTCAAGCAATCAGAACTCAAGCAATAATCTCCTCACCATAGTAGCCGGTATTCTAATGGCGTTTTCAGCCGAGCCCTGAACACGTGCATACAATTTCCTCACCGGAGGTGCCGGTATTCTAGGGGCTTATTTCAGCCAGACCTAACCACATGCATACATGACCACACTGGCGCAAGCACGTAACAGATTTGATACTAGCGCGCCGCCGTGCGGTCATGCCCACCTTTTATAGTAGCAGCCAGAGGACCTTCCAGAGAAGGATCAATGGGAAAGCTGCTCCAGAACTAAAGCAGCCTCAGGACCTTCCTGGAGGACCAATGGGAGTCGCTGCAGTACCCCGACCATGTGACCCCTGATCTCCTATGAGAGGTCTTACCCTGAGCATGCTCAGAAGGGAACACACAGGACTTAGTCCCAACTACGTCTGCTTGCCGCTGACCTGCACTGGTTACAATGGCAGGACCTGAGGAGGCAGCAGTCATCCTCTGCACAGTATTAGACTGGGCGAGACGCTGGGACCGACGTCTCTGCTGAGCAGACTCCACTGCGGCCGGAGATGGATGGGGGACAGCAGCGGGGATGGCTCAAGATTCCCCTTGTGTGGCAGTGGGAACTCGATCCCTAACATTACCCCCCCTCCTAGGGCCCCCCTTCTTTGGGCCTCGCTACGCTCAAAGGCAGCGATGAGCTGCGGAGCGTGAATATGCTCAGCAGGCTCCCAGGACCTATCCTCAGGCCCATAACCCCTCCAATCCACCAAATAAATTTTTTTGCCCCGTACCACCTTGCACCCTACAATGGCGGTCACCTCGTGATCGTCCGAAGACGAACCCGATGTCCCAGCAGATGCCTCGGAAAACCGGGATATGACTACGGGTTTCAGGAGGGACACATGAAAGGTGTCGGAGATACCTAAGCGATAAACCACAGGGTTTACCTGCTCGAGGACCTTGAAGGGACCCAAAAAGCAGGGTGCCAACTTAGTGGACTCCACTTGCAGCCTGATGTTTCAGGCGGAGAGCCACACTAGGTCGCCAGGAGCAAATGTCGGAGCGGGGCGCCGATGTGCGTCGGTGGAAGACCTCATCCTCTCCTTGGAGGCCTGAATGGCATCCTGAGTGCGGTCCCAAATGTCCAGTGCCTCCACGGCCCAGTCTGCCACCCTGTAGTCGGCGGAAGACACGGGCATGAGCACCGGTACCCGCGGATGCTGACCGTAGTTTAAAAGGAATGGGGTCTGTCCGGTGGAGTTAGCCACAGCATTATTTAGAGCGAACTCAGCCCACGGTAGCAAGGATGTCCAGTCATCCTGCCTGGCTGAGACAAAATGTCGCAAGTATGTGACCAAGGTCTGGTTGGCCCTCTCTACCAACCCATTCGTCTCGGGATGATATGCCGAGGAGAGATTTAACTCAATGCTGAGTAGACGACACAGCTCTCTCCAGAACCGAGACGCAAATTGGGGACCTCGATCACTGACGATTTTGTATGGCATTCCATGTAAACGGAAAATATGCCTAATAAATAATGCTGCCAAGGCCCGTGCAGACGGTAACCGTGGTAAAGGCAACAAGTGCACCATTTTGGAGAGGTGGTCGGTTATCACCCAGATGATGGTGCAGCCCCAAGACTTGGGTAAGCCCACCACAAAATCCATCCCGACCATCTCCCAAGGCCTGTATGCCACCGGTAAAGGGAAAAGTAGCCCAGCTGGCCGTTGTCGAGGGGACTTATTCTTGGCGCAGGAGACTCACGCCTGAACGTATTCCCTGACGTCACGGACCATATGTGGCCACCAGTATGTCCTCACCAGCAACTCAGATGTCCTTTTCGCCCCAAAATGTCCACCCACCCTGGACGAATGTGCCCAAGAGAGTACCTCCGGTCACAAATTGGTGGGCACAAAAGTCTTGACCGGAGGCACAGACTCAAGCGAAACCGGGGCCACAGTTCTTAGGCTCTCTGTGGGGACAATCAACTGAGGCTCCTCCTCCACCTCCTCAGAGGACACCACGGAGCGAGAAAGAGCATCGGCCTGAATGTTCTTCTCACCGGAGAGGAAATGGAGGGTGAAATGGAACCGGGAGAAGAACAGGGACCATCTGGCCTGACGAGAATTTAGCCGCTGGGCGGTCTGTAAATAGACCAAATTTTTGTGGTCAGTGTAAACTTGAAAGGGAAAGCGAGCCCCCTCCAGGAGATGTCTCCACTCGGAAAAGGCCAACTTCATGGCTTGCAACTCCCTATCCCCAATGGAATAATTCCTCTCCGCTGGTGTGAATGTCTTGGAAAAGAAGAAACAAGGATGTTTCCGACCTTGAGCATCCTTTTGAAAAAGGACTGCTCCAGCACCAACGGACAAGGCATCAACCTTCAATATGAAAGGCTTATCAACCTCGGGGCGATGTAAGATGGGAGCACTAGCAAAATGGGACTTAATTGAAGTAAAGGCCTTGGAGACCTCCTCTGACCACAATTTGGGATTGACTCCCTTCATGGTGAGGGCTACTAAGGGAGCTACCAAAGTGGAGAAGTTAACAAAAGGCACCTCCAAAACATATTAGTTATATAAGTGGGGGTGAAAATCCACTGTTATATTAAACAAAATAGCAACATAGCTGCGACTCATAATGGCATATCAAAAACTGAGAACAAAGAGTCAAAATGCTAAATAAAAAATTATAACTTTATTGAAACAATCATAAAAAAATCTCAAGAAAAAAAAGAAAATTTTTTTTAACATAATCCAACCGTGTGGAAACTTGAACGAGAGCAGATTTAGTGAATAAATGAGGAATAATGTGAGGTCACAATAGAAAATCAAAATACCAAACTGAAATAACAAAGGTGTCCTGTTAGCACCTGCACCACATGAGAAATGACAAAACTGGGCTATAGGTGAATATGAATCAAAATTTCGCAATGCTAATAAATGAATTGCACAGAGTCACAAATATGTATAGCACAAATCACAGCGCTGAATTGAGCCCAAGTGCTAATTGAAATGGAGGGATTCACACTCTAAGCGGTCTTCAATAGGAATCCTGATAAGTAAGCGTTTTGCTGACACTCTGGAAGAGCAGCTCAGCGCTGAGATTGTAACTGGTAGTACAACAACTCTTCATAAGGCACACTGCAAGAAATTGGGTATAATACATCAACAATTAGTGGTAATTACCCGTCATAGTGGTGCTGGGGTGGGCACAGGACACCTTATCCCCGACGTACGTTTCGGTACACCTTCTTCAAAGTGGAGAAGTGGGGAATGAATTGGCGATAGTAATTAATGAACCCCAAAAAGTGCTACATCGCTTTAAGAGAATGGGGCTCTTGCCAATCCATCACAGCCTGTAGTTTGGCAGGATCCATAGCCAATCCCTGGCGGAGATGATATAGCCCAGGAAAGGTAAAGACTCCTGCTCAAACATGCATTTCTCCAACTTTGCATAGAGAGAGTTCGCCCGTAACAGGTCGAAGACTTTGCAGACATCCCTCCGGTGAGAGTCAATATCTGGAGAAAAGATGAGAATATCATCCAGATAGACATCCTACAGAGGTGGAAAGCATATTCCGGAAGATGTCATTGACAAAGTCTTGGAAAACGACTGGGGCATTACAGAGCCCAAAGGGCATCACCAGGTATTCATAATGCCCATCCCTGGTATTAAAAGTCGTCTTCCATTCGTCCCCTTCATGGATGCGAATCAGGTTATAAGCACCACGCAGATCTAATTTAGTAAATACCCTTGCTCCCCAGGGGCCTATCAAAGAGCTCAGAAATCAGGGGCAATGGGTACTTATTCTTAACGGTGATGGTGTTAAGACCACTGTAATCTATACACGGATGTACTTCTCCACTCTTCTTCTGCACGAAGAAGAACCCCGCTCCTGCTGGTGACACCGACTTCCTAATAAACCCTCTTGCCAGATTCTCCTGGATATATTGAGACATAGCCTCCGTCTCAGGAAGAGAGAGGGGATAAACCCTTCCCCGAGGAGCTTCTGCTCCAGGCAAGAGGTCAATAGGACAGTCGTAGGGACGATGGGGTGGCAGAGTCTCCGCAGCCTTTTTAGAGAACACGTCTGCATATGACTGATAGCATTGGGAAGAGGAGAAAGATCTGCAAGGATATCTGTAGTGGTAACCTGAAAGCACTCCCTGACACATCTGTCCTTACATGACTCACTCCAACCCAGTATCCTACCGAAGGTCCACACAATATGAGGGGCGGGGAACGGAGCCAGGGTACTCCCAGTAGGATTTTGTCTATTCCCTCGGGAAGGACGAGAAGGGAAATAATTTCCTGATGGGAAGGGGGTACACACAAAGTAAGAGGGACAGTCTGATGTGTAATTGGCGGAGGCAATGTCAACCCACTCACTACCCGGACAGTCACTGGTTTGTCGAGCGCTACCAGATGTATTGCGTGGCGACGAGCAAAGGTAGATGACATGAAATTCTCCTCTGCTCCTGAGTCCACACAAAGCTCGACTGTAAGTGTGGAAGAGTCTACAGTGACTGTCCCTTTAAATGTCATCTTGGAGGAAAATGCCGCTGTCTCTAGTGAACCTCCTCCCAGGGCCACTAGACGCGATCGCTTCCCTGATCGCTGTGGACATTTGTTAGCATAGTGTCCTGTCTGATGACAAAGGCTACAGACCACGGATACTCGGACGTCCCGAGACTTAGGTCCTGCACGAGGAACCTCTGTGGCCTTTTGGGGTTCGGACGCCAGATCGGGGGATTCGAGAGGTTTGGCAAATGTGGGAGCCAACCGTATCCTCTGCCTACACTGGGCCCGCTCCAACCTCCGCTCGTGAAAACAGAGGTCGATGCCGGTAGAAATGGAAAGTTCTCCAGTGTGGCGGGAATCTCCCTGGTAGCCAAAGCGTCTTTAACATGGTCAGCCAGTCCTCGCCAGTAGACTGGAATGAGAACTTTATCCGACCAGTCTAGCTCTGAGGCCAGAGTCCGAACCTGGACGGAAAACTGACTGACCAAAGACGAACCCTGTGCCAATGCCAGCAGTTGGAGCGCCATATCGTGGGTGACCTGAAGTCCAAAAAAGACCATTTTAAGATCCTCCAGGAAATGAGGAGCACTCCGCACCACACGATCGTCGCGCTCCCACAGCAGCGTTGCCCACTCCAACGCTCTGCCTGAGAGTAGAAACAGTACAAAACCACTTGTGCCCGATCCGTGGGGAAACGTGCAGCCAGAAGCTCGAGCTGTATAGAGCACTGTTGTGAATGGGTTTGTGATGAGTTCTGAGCAGAGGCCCCCTCTGGTGGTTACAAGCGGTACTAGTGAGGATTGTGAGGACTGGGAATCAGGTGTTACTGATTGGTCTTATATAAGGGAGTCATTTTCCCATCAGGGTTGCCGGTGATCAATTGTTCTGGTCTGAATCCTTCTTTCCAGTTTCCCTTGTAGCCTGCTGTGTCGTGTCTGCATCTCCTGCTATCAGATAAGACAATTTCTTATTTTGTGTTTTTACTATATTTTTGCATTTTGTCCTGCACTTCTGTGGGGGCCTTCGGGGTCCCCTCCGGGGGCTTTTGCCCTCTCAGTTTGGTCCAGCCACTGTGTTTTGTGCTTTTGCTTTTTCCAGTTTTTTTTCAGTGGCTGCTGTTTTGATTTTTTTACACCAGAGAACTAATTTAGGTGGTAGAGGTCGTGTGATCTCAGGTGATTTTGAAATTAGTAGAGTTGGTGTTTTTTCAGGGTTTTCTGAGATTGCAGTAAGTACCCTTCCTGTCCTTTTCTGTTTAGATAGTTTGGGCCCCAGCGTTTGCTCATACTATTTTCTTTCTGTGTCAGTATTTCCTCTTGTCTAACCGCCATTACATGTTTGGGGGATTTCTATTATCTTTGGGGTTCTGCTCCGGGGCAGATAGCTTTCCTATTTCTATCTTTAGGTGTAGTTAGTTTCTCAGGCTGTGACGAGGGTCTAGGACCAACGTAGGAACGCTCCACGGCTGCCTCTAGTTGCGGTGGTTAGTCAGGGTACTGCAATCTCATAGATTCCAGCTGCTCTGGTGTGTTTCCTTTTTTGCCTGCACTCCTCAGCTACCGTAACATAACAGTATCACCGGCCATAAAAATTGTATGGTACTCACAGAAGGGAAAAAATATTTTGAAGGAAGAAAAGTTGTCAGAGATATTTTCTGTTTGTTGCATTTTTTTTATTTTTTATTTTTTTTTCCCTCTGTATCTCTGGGTGCTGGGGAGGATCTTTTCTCCCAATGGAGTTTGCACAGTTGTCTGGCCGTGTGGATCAGCTTGCCACTGAGGTTCAGAGTATTGCTGCATATCTTGCTAGGTTGCCTGTTGTGGAACCTAGGATCCCCATGCCAGATTTGTTTTTAGGGGATCGAGCTAAGTTTCAGAATTTCAAAAATAATTGTAAATTGTTTCTTGCCTTAAAATCTAAGTCCTCAGGAAACGCAGCGCAGCAGGTTCAAATTATCATCTTTCTCCTGCGCGGCGATCCTCAGGATTGGGCTTTTTCCCTGATACCTGGGGATCCTGTTTTGAGTGATGTTGATGCATTTTTTCAGGCTTTGGGGTTATTGTACGATGAGCCTAATGTCACTGATCAAGCTGAAAAAGCCTTGTTGGCATTAAATCAGGGGCTTGATGACGCTGAGTTATACTGTCAGAGATTCCGTAGGTGGGCAGTCCTGACCAAATGGAATGACGACGCTTTGGCGGCCCTTTTCCGGAAGGGTCTGTCAGATAATGTAAAGGATGTTATGGTGGGATTCCCTGTCCCCTCTGGTCTCAATGATTCTATGTCATTAGCGATTCAAATTGACAGACGTTTGCGTGAGCGGAGAAGTATGCGTGGAGTGGTGTTGCCTTGTGAGCCAGCTGCTGAGCCCATGCAGTGTGATGGAGTGGTGTCTGGGGCACAGCGTCATGAGTTTCGAAAGCGCAATGGGTTATGTTTCTACTGTGGTGATGCCTCTCATGCTATTTCAGTCTGCCCTAAGCGGGGAAGACGTTTTGCACGCTCAGTTGTCTTGGGTAGTGTTCAGACTAAGTTTTTATTAACTGTCACTCTGATATGCTCTCTGTCCTCATTTTCTGCTCAGGCTTTCGTTGATTCTGGAGCAGCTATTAACCTGATGGATTATGATTTTGCTAAACGTTGTGGGTTTCCCTTGATACCCCTACAGAAGTCTATTCCTTTACTGGGGATCGATTCTACCCCTTTGGCTGAGAATAAACCCCAGTTTCCTACTCAGGTGATAATGAGGGTTGAACCTGATCACCAGGAGTGCTGCAAATTTTTGGTTCTATATAATCTGCATGACATTATAGTGCTGGGTTTCCCTTGGTTACAGTCTCATAATCCTGTTTTGGATTGGAAATCTGTGTCTGTAACCAGTTGGGGCTGCCAATGTGTTAATACCAACACTCCTGTTTTTTCTGCCTCCCCCCAGGCAGAGAATGCTCTGTATGTGAAGGGATCAAAGTGTCTTTTTGGCGTACAGAAGATCTCATTTCTGGGATTCATTTTGTCCCCATCTGTTATTGAAATGGACCCGGTCAAGGTTCAGGCCATCTGTGATTGGGTCCAACCTACTTCATTAAAGGCTCTTCAGAGATTTTTGGGTTTTGCCAATTTTTATCGTAAATTTATTGGTAATTTCTCGGTTATTGTTAAACCATTAACTGATTTGACCAGAAAGGGTTCTGATGTGGTGAATTGGCCTCCTGAGGCAGTCTCTGCGTTTCAGGAACTTAAGCAGAGATTCACTTCTGCTCCTGTTCTACGGCAGCCTGATGTTTCTCTGCCATTTCAGGTGGAGGTTGATGCCTCTGAAATTGGGGCAGGTGCCGTTTTGTCCCAAAAGATCCAGAGACCTCTAAAAGTAACCCTTGTGCCTTTTTCTCTCGAAAATTTTCTCCTACTGAACGTAATTATGACGTGGGTAATCGGGAGTTATTGGCCATGAAGTGGGCTTTTGAAGAGTGGAGACATTGGCTGGAGGGAGCCAAACATCAGGTGGTGGTCCTTACGGACCATAAGAATCTGGTCTATCTGGAATCTGCCAAGCGACTCAATCCTAGACAGGCCAGGTGGGCCTTGTTTTTCACACGTTTTAATTTTGTGGTTTCCTTTCTTCCTGGCACTAAGAATGTTAAGGCGGATGCCCTCTCTAGGAGTTTCCTTGCGGACTTTCCTGAGCTATCTGATCCCTCTGTTATTTTGAAGGAGGGTGTAGTTCTTTCCGCCATCTCGCCCAATTTGAGACTTGCTCTGGAGGGGTGTCAGGAGGATAGGCCCGAGCGCTGCCCTGTTGGAAAATTGTTTGTCCCGGACCAATGGAAAAAGAGTGTGATGTCTGAGATTCATTGTTCCGCATTGGCTGGGCATCCCAGAATTTTTGGTACCAGAGACTTGGTTAGTCGGTCCTTTTGGTGGTCTACCTTGTCTCGCGATGTCAGGGAATTTGTGCAGTCCTGCGGGACTTGTCTCGCTCCAAGCCTTGCTCTCGCTCTAGTGGTTTGTTGATGCCATTGCCTGTGCCCAAGAGACCATGGACCCATATCTCTATGGATTTCATTTCCGATCTTCCTGTTTCTCAGAGAATGACCACCATCTGGGTAATTTGTGATAGGTTTTCCAAAATGATACATCTTGTGCCATTACCTAAGTTGCCTTCCTCCTCTGAATTGGTGCCGTTGTTCCTTCAGCACGTGGTTCGTTTACACGGCATTCCTGAGAACATTGTGTCTGACAGAAGAGTCCAGTTTGTTTCCAGATTTTGGAGGACTTTTTGTTCTAAACTGGGTGTTCAATTGTCTTTCTCCTCGGCATTTCATCCTCAGACCAATGGTCAAACTGAGAGAACAAACCAGACATTGTAGACTTATCTAAGATGCTTTGTGTCTGCTGATCAGGATGACTGGGTCTCTTTTTTGCCTTTGGCTGAGTTTGCTCTTAATAATAGGGCTAGCTCTGCCACTTTGATGTCTCCGTTTTTCTGTAATTCTGGGTTTCACCCTCGATTTTCTTCAGGACAGACGGAGGCTTCTGTCTGTCCAGGTGTTGACTCTGTTGTTGAGCGTATGCAGCAGATTTGGGACCAGGTAGTGGAGAGGTTGTCCCTCTCTCAGGAGAAGGCTCAGCGGTTTGCTAACCGGCATAGGACTGATGGTCCTCGGTTTAAAGTGGGGGACTTGGTCTGGTTGTCCTCAAAGAATATTCCTATGAGAGTAGCATCTCCTAAATTTAAGCCTAGGTTCATTGGACCTTATAAGATCATGGAGATTATTAATCCTGTTTCTTTTCGTTTGCTTCTTCCAGGGACATTTAAGATCCATAACGTGTTCCACAAGTCCTTGTTGAAGAGGTTTGTTGAGCCAGTGGTTCCTGCTGCTGTGCCTCCTGACCTGTTTTGGTTGAGGGCAATCTGGAGTATGTGGTTGAGAAAATATTAGATTCTCGTTTTTCTAGACGAAGACTCCAGTATTTGGTTAAATGGAGAGGTTATGGTCAGGAAGACAATTCTTGGGTGTTTGCTTCGGACATCCATGCTAGGAGACTTATCCGTGCGTATCATAGAACTCATCCTGACCGACCTGGTTGCTCAAATGAGGGTTCGGTGACCCCTCCTCAAGGGGGGGGTACTGTTGTGAATGGGTTTGAGATGAGTTCTGAGCAGAGGCCCCCTCTGGTGGTTACAAGCGGTACTAGTGAGGATTGTGAGGACTGGGAATCAGGTGTTACTGATTGGTCTTATATAAGGGAGTCATTTTCCCATCAGGGTTGCCGGTGATCAATTGTTCTGGTCTGAATCCTTCTTTCCAGTTTCCCTTGTAGCCTGCTGTGTCGTGTCTGCATCTCCTGCTATCAGATAAGACAATTTCTTATTTTGTGTTTTTACTATATTTTTGCATTTTGTCCTGCACTTCTGTGGGGGCCTTCGGGTCCCCTCCGGGGCTTTTGCCCTCTCAGTTTGGTCCAGCCACTGTGTTTTGTGCTTTTGCTTTTTCCAGTTTTTTTTCAGTGGCTGCTGTTTTGATTTTTTTACACCAGAGAACTAATTTAGGTGGTAGAGGTCGTGTGATCTCAGGTGATTTTGAAATTAGTAGAGTTGGTGTTTTTTCAGGGTTTTCTGAGATTGCAGTAAGTACCCTTCCTGTCCTTTTCTGTTTAGATAGTTTGGGCCCCAGCGTTTGCTCATACTATTTTCTTTCTGTGTCAGTATTTCCTCTTGTCTAACCGCCATTACATGTTTGGGGGCTTTCTATTATCTTTGGGGTTCTGCTCCGGGGCAGATAGCTTTCCTATTTCTATCTTTAGGTGTAGTTAGTTTCTCAGGCTGTGATGAGGCGTCTAGGACCAACGTAGGAACGCTCCACGGCTGCCTCTAGTTGCGGTGGTTAGTCAGGGTACTGCAATCTCATAGATTCCAGCTGCTCTGGTGTGTTTCCTTTTTTGCCTGCACTCCTCAGCTACCGTAACATAACAGAGCACTGACTCACGAATCCCCGACATTGCTTGCTGTCACCGGCAAACTTGTCAGGAAGCGGGAGGTGGGATAATGTAAGGGCAGAAGTGGCAGAGGACAAACTGTCTGCAGCCATGCTAGCAGCCTGAACAGCGACTGCGGTAACATCCACAGCTGAGGTTGTGCGCTCAAGAGCCGCCAACCTACCCTCCAGCTGCTGGATGTACTGCTGTAGTCGCTGGTCATCCACCATTTTACTAGCCAGACCCTGGCACTAGTATTATGTTAGGGGCCTGCGGAACGCACCTAATAGATATTAAAGAGGGTGCGTTCGCAGCCGGGGTCCACCGTGCAGGCAGAGCCTGCTGCTAATAAGATGGCGTAAATAGGCAGTATGTGTAAGGTTCTGTGTATCTGTTTCTGAAAC
This sequence comes from Oophaga sylvatica, assembly GCA_033576555.1. Lineage (NCBI taxonomy): Eukaryota > Metazoa > Chordata > Amphibia > Anura > Dendrobatidae > Oophaga > Oophaga sylvatica. Next base: position 165,053,681 of record JARQOD010000001.1, on the reverse strand, counting down.
TCAGTTTGTTCGTCGGCCATTTTGCTTTCTGTTTTGCTGCAGCTATCTTGCCCTCAGTCAAAATGGAGTTCTCCAGCTTGCATGTTCCCGCCTGATTCTCTCCGTTTGCTTCTTAAACAGCCACAGCTGAGCAATCAGTGCTTCAGAATCTAGCCTGCAGTGAACCTGTGTTCTGACTCCTGAAGCCTTGGACCTTGTACTCCAGCCATTCCTACTGAGGAACTCTGAAGCACTTGTGGACTCTGAACTCTGCTCTTGAGAGCCTCACGTTTGCATGGACTTGCGGTAACAGAGAAGAAGATCTGAATCTTATTGGAGAGTTATTGCTGAGCTTAGATTACTCTGGCCTGCTGTGTCTCCTGCTTCTGTGTTTGCAACCTGTGTGTTTATTTTTGCCAATTTGTATGAAGCAATACAAGACTTTCTTTATCAACCTATGTCTCAAGTATTTTCATCGCACCCAAGCACAAGACGCTATATGAACTGTACCACATACATTACAAGATTCTGAAGCCAAACGTTAGTGTCTGCTGGGTCTGGAAAGGCTTGTCTGCTGTACTGTGGATATCGGATGTCCGGTTGTACTTTCTGTGATGACAGTGGTTGTGACTTCTCACAACCATTCCAGGTGAGCAATTCCCTTAAGTTTTTTTTTCTGCAGTGTTATCACAGGTAAACACTATTGTTTTTTTTTTTTTTTTTTTCTCTTCTCTTTTTGTCTGCTGAAACTCTGGATATCAGATGTCTGGTTGAAAGCTTTCTGTGATGATAGTGGTTGTGACTTCTCACAACCATTCCAGGTGAGCAGTTCCCTTAGGGTGAGTTTCCACGGTCAGGAAACGCTGCGTGTTTGGCGCTGTGCGCTGGCGCAGCGCCAAACACGCAGCGTCCAGATGTTACAGCATAGTGGAGGGGATTTCAAGAATCCCGTCTCCACTATGCGTAACAATACGCAGGTGGCAAACCTGCGTAAACGGACATGCGGCGCGTCTTTTCAGACCGCAGCATGTCCTCGCGTATTGCGGCGACGGTGCGTCGCCGCAACATAATTAATACAGGGCTATGTAGCCCTGCGCTCTTTCCGGAGGTGTTCCGGAGGTGTCCTGAACACCTCCGGAAAGATCGCGCGTCATAAAGGGGGCGGGGCTTAGACGGAGCGGAATTTCCGCTCCGTCCAAAGCGCTATGGTTCCGGACCGTGGAACCATAGCCTTAAAGTTTTTTCTTTCTTCAGTGTTGTCACAGGTGAACACTATTGTTTTTTTTTTTCTCCTCTTCTTCCAGTATCCTGTCTTAAAAGATCTGGAAAATGGAGGCTCGCATAAAGGAACTTTGCGGAGTGACTGATAATATCCTTGCAGATTTGCAGAATATAAAGACCCGTTTTACAAATCTTCAGGACCTAAATAATCACAATTTGCAAGTGGTTGGACAGACTACCCAGGATTTGCGAGCCAGGATTGAGGTTCTGGAGGGGCAAGTCCAGGCTCCTGCCGTGGCCCCGAGTTCTGGGATTCCAAGTTGCCCCCTTTTCGTTTTGGTGGTGAACGTGAAAAATTCAGGGGATTTGTTAATCAATGCAATCTTTTTTTTTCTGCACATGCTTCACAATTTCCTACTGAACGATCTAAGGTGCTTACTATAATTATGTTGCTTACCAACAAGGCTTTGATGTGGGCAAACCCTCTGATTGAGACTGAGGATGATTGTTTGAATCACCTTGATGATTTTATTTCAGCCATGGGGCAGGTGTTTGATGACCCCAATCGAGGTGCAACAGCTGAAGCAGCCATGTTAGCTTTGCGCCAAGGTAAGCACTCGGTAGCTGAATATGCCTTGGATTTCAGGAGATGGGCCCTTGATACCCCCTGGGACAATTCCGCCAAAAAATCTATTTTTCGAAAGGGGTTATCCCCACTGATTAAGGATGAACTTGCTCGTGCCGACCCTCCCACTGCGTTAGGTGACTTTATTAACTACTGCATCCGTATTGATACTCGTTTAACTGAACGCAGGCAAGAGAGATGGTTCGAAAGCAATCGTACTAACCTTTTCCTACCTTCCTCTCCAGCTAAGGAACCTTTGAATAGGATTACACGGGAACCTGAACCTGAACCCATGCAGGTAGACTCTTTACTACGACGGGTTAGTGATGCACGCAAGGAACATCGTTTTAAGGAGAATCTATGTTTTTATTGTGGTAAGTCAGGGCACTTTATTATTAACTGCCCCAGCCGTTCTCGCAAGACTACTGCAGCACTCATTCATTGTGAGTGTTGCGAGAGGGGATCTGTCAGGTCCGAGCCTCAGGCTCCAGAGAGATCTGCAGCAACAGATCTTGATTTCTCGGACTTAAACTCCGTTACCTCTGAGGACGTTGACTGTGTAAATGCTGCCATCTTTCAAGTTTCCTCAGCTGTGTCCCAGCTGAGTTGTAAAAAAAACAATTCTCACTGTTTTCTTTCCATCAAACTCTGGGTTGACTCAGCCTGGGTGTCTAGCTCTGCTATGATCGACTCAGGTGCAAGTGGAAATTTTATGGATGTCTCATTTGCTCTGAAACAGGGAATACGTTCAGTGAAGAAAGCTACTCCAGTACAGATGGAAACTGTGGATGGCTCCCTGCTGACCTCTGGACCAGTGGATCAGGAAACAGAGCCTTTAAAGGTTCTTATGGGTAAAGATCATCAAGAGAAACTGTCCTTTATGCTTATCTCTTCTCCTCACTTTCCCATTATTCTAGGGCTACCATGGCTGCAGGCTCAGAATCCTACCATTAACTGGGAGACCAAGGAATTACACTTTCCAGAGAAACAGATGAGTCCAAAAATTTCAGCTTGCTCTGTTCTAAAGGAACCATGTCAGTCCCTGAACTACCAGCTGTATACCAGGACTATGTGGATTTATGTGACAAGAAGAACGCTGACCAGCTTCCTCCTCACCGTCCATATGATTGTCCAATTGAATTATTGCCTGGAGCAGAGATACCTTTTGGTAAGATCTACCCCCTGGCGGGGCCCGAGCTGAAGGCTTTAAAAGAGTACATAGACGAAAATCTAGCCAAGGGCTTCATACGCCCCTCTTCATCTCCTGCAGGGGCACCCATATTCTTTGTAAAGAAGAAAGATGGATCCCTGAGACCATGCGTAGACTATAGGGAACTCAATAAGGTTACTATTAGAAACCGTTATCCATTGCCTTTAATCCCTGAGTTATTGGAGAGAGTGCGACATGCCAAAATTTTCTCTAAACTAGATCTTCGTGGGGCCTATAACTTAGTCCGTATTAGACCTGGGGATGAATGGAAGACTGCATTCAGGTCACGCTATGGACACTTTGAATATCTAGTTATGCCTTTTGGTCTGAGTACCGCCCCAGCCACTTTCCAACACTTGGTGAATGACATCTTCAGGGATCTCCTGGATACATTCGTGGTAATTTATTTGGATGATATTTTAATTTTTCTAACTCCACAGAGGAACATCATGGACATGTGAGAATGGTCTTGGAACGTCTAAGACAAAATCATCTTTACATCAAGCTTGAAAAGTGTGAATTCCATAAGACCGAAATTCAATTTCTGGGGTATGTACTGTCTACACAAGGAATTTAGTATGGATGGAAGTAAAACCCAAGCCATCAATGATTGGCCAAGTCCTAGAAATGTGAAGGAGGTACAGCGCTTCATCGGGTTTGCAAACTTCTATAGACGTTTCATTAGAAATTTCTCTGAGGTAGTGTCACCTATCACCCAACTTACCCGGAAAGAGTCTAAGTTCTCCTGGACTCCCCAAGCCCAGGAAGCATTTTCCCGTCTAAAAGATAAATTTACCACTGCACCTATCCTAGTACATCCCAACCAGAGCTTGCCTTCATAATAGAGGTGGATGCTTCAGACTGTGCCGTGGGAGCTATACTCTCTCAGAGAACAGGTGAGAAGAATGTCTTGCATCCCTGTGCCTTCTTTTCCCAGCAGTTGTCTTCGGCTGAGAAGAACTACGATGTGGGCAATAGAGAGTTGTTGGCCATTATTGCCGCCTTCAAAGAATGGAGACACCTTCTTCAAGGAGCTGCACAGCAAATAGTTGTTCTGACAGACCATCGTAATCTTGAGTTTATCAGGTCGGCTAAGTGCCTGACTCCTCGCCAGGCTCGCTGGAATCTTTTCTTAAACCAATTTAATTTTATTATTTCTTATAGACCAGGATCGCGCAATGGAAAGGCTGATGCACTCTCTAGGATTTACTCAGCAGAGACACGTCCAATTACTCCTCCTAAGACTATTCTTCCTGACTCTAGATTCCTAGGAGTGATTCATCATCAAGACCTAATTAAAGACATCAAGGAAGCATACCATGCGGATTCTTTTTGGCTCAACCCCCAAGGGACGTAAGTCTTGTCTTTAAGAATGGTGTGTGGATTCTGGGACAACGTCTGTATATACCTGAAACAGTCAGATTGAGAGTATTGCAACTCATTCACGATTCCAAAATAGCCGGGCATAGAGGAATTCTAAAGCACAGGAATTTCTTTCTCGTTTCTTTTGGTGGCCCACTTGTAGGAAGGATGTTTTGGACTATGTCACTTCGTGTGAGGTTTGTGCAAGATGCAAAACACCTCGCTCTTTACCAACTGGTCTGTTACAGCCTCTTCCCACCCCGTCCCGCCCGTGGGGATCCATTTCTATGGACTTCATTGTGGAATTACCAACCTCTCAAGGGAAGAACACTATTCTAGTGGTGGTTGACCGTCTAACAAAGGCAGCTCATTTTATCCCTTGTGTCGGCTTACCCACTGCAAAACAGACATCAGATTTGATGATTAAAGATGTGTTTCGCTTACATGGAGTACCGGATGAGGTTATTTCGGATCGAGGGGTGCAATTCACTTCTAGGTTTTGGCAAAATTTCTGTGCAGCATTGGACATCAAAGTAAACCTTTCTTCTGCTTTTCATCCCCAGACTAATGGACAAACCGAACGAACCAATCAAACCCTGGAGCAGTATCTCCGCTGCTTTATCTGCCACCTACAGGATGATTGGGTGGATCTACTTCCATTGGCTGAGTTCTCTTACAACAACTCTCAGAGTGCCTCCACTAAACAGTCTCCTTTTTACTCTAATCTAGGTTATCATCCTAACATTCTACCACGATTTCCCATAGAGACGCCTTTGCCAGCAGTGGCTGAAAGAGTCACGACTTTACAGAAGAATATGGATCTTCTAAAGGAGAATCTGGAATCGGCTCAGGAAAGGTACAAGAAGGCAGCAGATAAATTTCGTAAACCTGCACCAGCTTTTAAGGTAGGAGACCTGGTCTGGCTGTCAACCAGAAATCTTAAGTTAAGGATTCCATCGTCTAAGTTGGGACATAAGTACATTGGACCCTATAAAATCAGTAAAATTATAAGTGCCGTTGCTTGTCGTCTTCAATTGCCCAGAACTATGAGAATCCACCCTGTCTTTCATGTATCCCTACTAAAGGCTGCGACACCCAATACGTTTCCTGGACGTTCTTCTCCTTGCCTGACCCAGTGCTAGTCGATGGTCAGGAGGAATTTGTGGTGGAAAGGATTTTAGATTCCAGGTTGTATAGAAATCAGTTACAATATCTGATTAAATGGCAGGGCTACCCAGTGGAGGACAACTCATGGGAGCCAGTCAATAACGTTAATGCTCCTCGCTTGCTCCGTCAGTTTCATCAGAGGTACCCACACAAGCCTGGTCTGAGGTCATCCGGAGGTTGTCCCTAAGGGGGGAGTAATGTAAGGTTCTGTGTATCTGTTTCTGAAACTCAGTTTGTTCGTCGGCCATTTTGCTTTCTGTTTTGCTGCAGCTATCTTGCCCTCAGTCAAAATGGAGTTCTCCAGCTTGCATGTTCCCGCCCTGATTCTCTCCGTTTGCTTCTTAAACAGCCACAGCTGAGCAATCAGTGCTTCAGAATCTAGCCTGCAGTGAACCTGTGTTCTGACTCCTGAAGCCTTGGACCTTGTACTCCAGCCATTCCTACTGAGGAACTCTGAAGCACTTGTGGACTCTGAACTCTGCTCTTGAGAGCCTCACGTTTGCATGGACTTGCGGTAACAGAGAAGAAGATCTGAATCTTATTGGAGAGTTATTGCTGAGCTTAGATTACTCTGGCCTGCTGTGTCTCCTGCTTCTGTGTTTGCAACCTGTGTGTTTATTTTTGCCAATTTGTATGAAGCAATACAAGACTTTCTTTATCAACCTATGTCTCAAGTATTTTCATCGCACCCAAGCACAAGACGCTATATGAACTGTACCACATACATTACAGTATGAGCGAACTCTGTTATCCCGCAGAGTCGCAGATGTAAACGCCGCAGCACTATATGGCGATATAAGCGGACTCTGTTAATTCACAGAGCCGCTGAAACAAAGACTGTGTCCTGTTAGACTCACAGGGAACACAGATGACTGCTAAGCGGATAGCAGTCTGTGGTCAAGCAATCAGAACCCAAGCAATAATCTCCTCACCGGAGTAGTCGGTATTCTAATGGCGTTTTCAGCCGAGCCCCGAACACGTGCATACAATCTCCTCACCGGAGGTGCCGGTATTCTAGGGGCTTATTTCAGCCAGACCTAACCACATGCATACATGACCACACTGGCGCAAGCACGTAACAGATTTGATACTAGCGCGCCGCCGTGCGGTTATGCCCTCCTTTTATAGTAGCAGCCAGAGGACCTTTCAGAAAAGGACCAATGGGAAAGCTGCTCCAGAACTAAAGCAGCCTCAGGACCTTCCTGGAGGACCAATGGGAGTCGCTGCAGTACCCGACCATGTGACCCTGATCTCCTATGAGAGGTCTTACCCTGAGCATGCTCAGAAGGGAACATACAGGACTTAGTCCAACTACGTCTGCTTGCCGCTGACCTGCACTGGTTACAATGGCAGGACCTGAGGAGGCAGCAGTCATCCTCTGCACAGTATTAGACTGGGCGAGACGCTGGGACCGACGTCTCTGCTGAGCAGACTCCACTGCGGCCGGAGATGGATGGGGGACCGCAGCGGGGATGGCTCGAGATTCCCCTTGTGCAGCAGTGGGAACTCGATCCCTAACACACCCCCTGTCAGTAAAGTGTCAGATCACAACTGGACAGCAGCTTGATCACATTACATTCTCATACAGTATGGCATCACTTTCATTGCCCATATTGCCCCTCACCAAACACAGTACAATGTCCCAACTCGCCCCTCTCCACACACAGTATGATGTCACTCACAGTCCATCCTCATACATGGTATCATTTCCTCCACACAATGAGCACACATAACCACACAGTATGAGGTCTCCAGTGTCTACTCCACACATATGCAAGTTAATGATGACCTCAAGCAAGTATACCATTTGCTTATGCGTCCTGCTTCTGAGCTGTTCTCAGGTGTCAGTCACATGACTTGACAATGTCATGGAGTGTGAAGTCCTTCAGTCTTTACCAAGATTGGTTAATGGAGCAGAGATCTTATTCCCTCTTGCTCTACTATTGTATTTAACTGTATCTACAATCCATCTGGATCTGAGATTATTGGGAGGTATGGCAGTTAGCAAGGCCAAAAAAAGACATTTGTCCATCCACTTCTTCCTATATTCCATTGGAATAAATCCTGAGATCTACGTCCTTCTAAAGAACCTAATAACTAACATACAATGTTGTTACCCTCCAGGAAGACAGCCAGGCCTCTCTTGAACCCCTCGACTAAGTTCGCTATCACGACCTCCTCAAGCAAGGAATTCCAGATTCTCACTGCCCTAACAGTAAAGAATCCTCTTCTATGTTGGTGGAAAAACCTTCTCTCCTCCAGACGCAGAGAATGCCCACTTGTGACCGTCACCTTCCTTGGTATAAACAGATCCTCGGAGAGATATTTGTATTGTCCCCTTATATACTTATACATGGTTATTAGATTACTCCTCAGTCGTCTTTTTTCTACGCTAAATAATCCTAATTTTGCTAATCTCTCTGGTTATTGTAGTTCATCCATCACCTTTATTAGTTTTGTTGCTCTCCTTTGTACTCGCTCTAGTTTCATTATATCCTTCCTGAGCACCGGTGCACAAAACTGTACACAGTACTCCATGTGCGGTCTAACCAGGGATTTGTACAGAGGCAGTATAATGCTCTCATCATGTGTATCCAGACCTCTTTTAAAGCACCCCATGATCATGTTTGCCTTGGCAGCTGCTGCCTGGCACTAACTGCTCCACATAAGTTTATCATTAACTAGGATCCCCAAGTCTTTCTCAATGTCAGATTTACCCAGTGGTTTCCTGTTCAGTGTGCAATGGTGATATTGATTCCTTCTGTATAAGCATACAATTATCATTGTTAAACTGCATCTGCCACCTTTTGGCCCAAGTTTCCAACTTATCCAGATCCATCTGTAGCAGAATACTATCTTCTCTTGTATTGACTGCTTTACATAGTTTTGTATCATCTGCAAATATCGATATTTTACTGTGTAAACCTTCTACCAGATCGTTAATAAATATGTTGAAGAGAATAGGTCCCAATACTGACCCCTGCGATACCCCACTGGTTACAGCGACCCAGCACTGGTTACAGCGACCCAGTTAGAGAATATACCATTTATAACCACCTTCTGCTTTCTATCATTAAGCCAGTTACTTACCCATTTACACACATTTTCCTCCAGACCCAGCATTCTCATTTTGTGTACCAACCTCTTGTGTGGCTTGGTATCAAACGCTTTGGAAAAATCAAGATATACTATGTCCAATGACTCACCTTTGTCCAGTCTATAGCTTACCTCTTCATAAAAACTGATTACATTGGTGAGACAGGAGTGATTCCTCATAAACCCATGCTGATATGGAGTTAAACAGTTATTCTCATTGAGATAATCCAGAATAACATCCCTCAGAAACCCTTCAAATATTTTACCAACAATAAAGGTTAGACTTACTGGCCTATAATTTACAGGTTCACTTTTAGAACCCTTTTTGAATATTGGTACCACATTTGCTATGCACCAGTCCTGTGGAACAGACCCCGTCGCTATAGAGTCCCTAAATATAAGAAATAATGGTTTGTCTATTACATTACTAAGTTCTCTTAGTACTCGTGGGTGTATGCCATCCGGATCCAGAGATTTATCTATTTTAATCTTAGCTGGTTTCGCACCTCTTCTTGGGTTAGATTGGTGACCCTTAATATAGGGTTTTCTTTGTCTCTCGGCATTTCACCTAGCATTTTATTTTGCACCGTGAATACCGTGGAGAAGAAGGTGTTAAATATATTAGCTTTTTCCTCGTCATCTACAACCATTCTTTCTCACAATTTTTTAAGGGGCCTACACATTCACTTTTGATTCTTTTACTATTGATATAGTTGAAAAACAGTTTGAGATTAGTTTTACTCTCCTTAGCAATGTGCTTCTCTGTTTCCTTTTTGGTAGCTTTAATTAGTTTTTTAGATAAAGTATTTTTCTCCCTATAGTCTTTTAGCGCTTCAATGGTGCCATTCTGCTTTAATAGTTTAAATGTTTTCTTTTTACTGTTAACTGCCTCTCTTACTTCTATGTTTAGCCACATTGGGTTTTTCCTATTTCTTGTCCTTTTATTCCCATAAGGTATAAACCGCTTACCGTGCCTATTGAGGATTTTTTTAAACATTTCCCATTTAGTATCTGTATTCTTATTTCTGAGGGCATTGTCCCAGTCAACTAGATTAAGGGCATTTCTAAGCTAGTCAAACTTTGCCTTCCTAATGTTCAGTGTTTTTGTGACTCCCTGACAAGTCCCCCTAGCAAAACACAAGTGAAACTGTACAATATTGTGGTCACTATTTCCTAGATGCCCGATGACCTGCAGATTTGTTATTCTGTCAGGTCTATTAGATAGTATTAGTTCTAAAAGTGCTTCGCCTCTGGTTGATTCTACACCAATTGTAAAAGATAATTTTTCTTGTTTATTAGCAATAACCTGTTGCCTTTATAGGTTTTGCAGGTCTCTGTTTTCCAGTTAATATCCGGGTAGATAAAGTCCCCCATAACAAGGACCTTATTATGGTTTGCAGCTTCATCTATCTGCCTTAGTAGTACACTTTCCATGATTTCTGTTATACTTGGGGGTTTGTAACAGACACCAATGAGAATTTTGTTGCTCTTTTTCACTCCAAGTATTTTGACCCATATGGACTCGACATCCTCATTCCCTTCGCTAATATCCTCTCTTAAAATGGACTTTTGACAAAACTTTACATAAAGACAAACCCCTCCTCCTCTCCAATTTTTACGATCCTTTTTAAACAGACTGTAACCCTGTAAGTTAAATACCCAGTCATAGCTTTCATCTAACCATGTCTCCGTAATTCCCACTATGTCATAGTTACCTATAGATATTTCTGCTTCTATTTCTTTCATCTTGTTTGTCTGGCTTCTGGCATTTGCAAGCATGCAGTTTAGCGGATTTTGTTTTGTCCAATCTCCTCCCTGTGGATTGTTTTAGAAGTTTTCTTACCTCCCTTCCGATTATGTTGTCTTGGGTCTTCTTTGCCACACCTCATATCCTTCATCAGTATATTTTCTGGTTTCATGTTTGTGTCTAACATTTTTCTTCCCGTCCCATCTTCTTCTAGTTTAACTTCCTCCTAATGAGTGCGTTTCCCAGGTTTGTTGAGGTGTACTCCGTCTCTGGTGAGGAGTTCATCGTACAGGTAATTCACACCGTGGGCCAGGAATCCGAATCCTTGTTGTCTGCACCATCGTCTTAGCCAGTTGTTCGCATCAAGGATTCTGTTCCATCTCCTGGTGCCATGCCTGCCTACTGGAAGGATAGAAGAAAAAACTACGTGTGCATCCAGTTCCTTTACTTTTGTAACAAGGTTGCATGGGGTGGTAGTCCCAGCCGAGTCAACTTAGCCACAGTCAGTAAACACCCTGGGTACCTTACACAGAGAGGATCCAGACGGAAACAATCCTCTGGCACAAGTTACAGTCCAACAGGGACCGAACTTTAATAAAACTGAGATGAGAGAAGAAGGTACAACACTGGCTTCCTGCTCTCTCCCTGACACTGTCCTCGGCTGTACGCATAACGGCCGCGGTAACCGAAATTAAGCAGTAGTCCACTCGCTGGGATCTAGACGCTTGTAGTCCCTTCAGCAGGGAGCCCTTATGAAGTCCTGGGGCCCGTGTTGCGGTCCTTAAGTCCTTAACCTGGGGCAGCAGATTCTCTCCCCTCCTGGGGTCTGGCAATACTCCAGCTGCTCCTATACACCTGCCCAGGGCCTACATGCCCAGGCTCCTGCCACCTTTACTGCTGCTGGCCCAGCCCACCAGGTTAACCCTTCACTGTCCCTAAACTAGTGTAATACACATATAAGAAACTTTACAAACACAGCACATGCATTACATTACATTACAGTACATACAGTTAATACAACAACAGACACATATCATACAGGTACATACATGACAGCAATATACAACACAATACAGTTAATACAACAAAGTGCACGGGGTCAGCACCTAGGAGAGAGGGGAAGCAATGAGGTTCTCCGCCACCTCTTTACACTATCTTCCCCAACTCTGCAAAATCCGGGCAGATTGTCGGTAGGTCCTTCTTTGCCATGTCATTGGTGCCAACATGTATCAGAAGAAAAGGGTGGACATCCTTGGACTTTCACATCCTATCGGTCACATACTTAAACTTCGCAGCTGAGAGCAGCATACTTCTCTTGAGTTTATGTCCGGTCTGCAGATGGCTGCTTCTGTGCCTCTCAGTAGTGAGTCTCCCACCACTACCACTCTTCTTTGCTTCTTGACTGTACTTTTTGTTGTCACTTCTGGGTGTTGCTGTGTGCCCTTTTCTTCTTTGTTTGCTCTTAGTGACTCATCCGTAGGTGTGCCATCTTCGTTTTTCACAAGGCCTTGGAATCGGTTTCTCAGTTGTGTGGTTGGTGATGTCAGCATGGTCTTCTTGCTTCTTTTGGTCACATACTTCCACTCGTCTGCTTTTGGAGGTTCTCTGACACTTTCTTAGCCTTCTGTGTCCAGTAGAGATTCTTCTGTTCTGCCTAGGAAGTCTTAATTTTCTTTGATGAGTTTCAAAATTGCAATTCTTTCTTCCAGATCCCGCACCTTTTCTTCTAAAATGGCCAGTACTCTACACTTCTGTCAGGTGAAGTTGGATTCTTCTTCTTGTCGATCTGTGAACATGTAGCACATGTTGAAGCTCACCATGTTGGTTGTCACATCTGCCATGTTGCTCCTAGATTCTGCTGACTTGCTGTGTGTCTTCCTTCGTGTGTAATCTACTGTGTGTAACCTTCTTGTGTAATCTGCTGTGTTTTTTCCTTCTTGTATAATCTACTCAATCAGCCAAGCTTTCTAGCAGTAATGTCCTAGAGGCTGTTTCCAGCTGTAACCAACAATCTTCTTGCTGAGGGATATTTCAGTTTTTCTTTTTTTAATAAATTTGCAAAAATGTTCTACATTTCTGGTTTTTTTCAGTCAAGATGGGGCGCAGAGTTTGCATTAATGAGAAAAAATTAACTTTTTTAACTTTACCAAATGGCTGCAATTGAAATAAAGTGTGAAAAAATTTAATGGGGTCTGAATACTTTCCATACCCATTGTATGTTTTTTTTGGCCACTGTAACATTGCAATAAAATGAAATAAGAGGTGCTCAGAACATTGTGAAAAAAATAAGCCAATGAGAACATTATGGGTCCCAGAAAATTGTGACAAAAGCAAAATTATAATTTTTTTTTAACAAATCTCTGATTTTGTTTTTACCCACATAAATAAAATAAAATGCTATACATGTTTGGTATCTGCCTACTCAAACTGTCCTGCGGAATCATATTGCTAGGTTAGTTTTACCATATATTGAACATGGTAAAAAAAAGTACCCAAACAATTGTGGAATTGCAGTTTTTTTGCAATTTTAATGCACTTCAAATTTTTTCCCCTTTTGCAGTACACTATATGATCAAACAAATGGTATAATTCAAAAATACATAGCCCTCATAAGGCTATATAGCAAGAAAAATAAAAAAGTTATGGCTTTTGCTAGAAGGGGAGGAAAAGACAAAAACAAAACAAATTAAATTAACTAGGTGGTGAGGGGGTTAAATCAAAATGACTTCAACTTCTATTAAGATGTAGAGAGTTCTTTGGAATGTTGATCCAGTCTGATTACAGTGTTCTACATATTTTCAAAAGTTGTCAGGTTCATTTATGAAAAGATACATTTTTTAATGAGTTTGACCTCCAGAGTTCAAATCTATAAATGAAAATTTTAAGTTGGCCCTTGATTCTATGATATCAAAGAGTTTTCTTTTTACTGCTATATATAATTAATGCTTAAAAGTTTCAGAACTTTTGAAACATTATTATTTTTACAAATATAAAGACGCAGAATATTTTAGTATGACAATTTTGATATTTATTTAAAGGAGACTTTGCAACAATCCAAATACCAAAAACATGCCTAAGCACTTTTGTGAAATATAAACAGTTACAGAAATTGCACTACAAAATTTGGTCCTCATTCAGTGACAAGTCTTTTTTGCTTTTCTCTTGTACTCCTGCATTGGATTATCTCTTACAAATGTCCAACAGTAATCTGCAAGCATTGACAGATTCTATTTTCTTGATATCTTTTCCCCATAGCCGAAATGTCGTGGTGAAAGCTCTCACAGTGCTTGACGTTCACTGCTCCTCAGTTTGGTGAAAAAAAGTGCAACCTTTTTTTGTATATTGTCTATGGAGGTAGCTGCTCCTGGTTTGCACCTAATTCACACTAGTTTGGATGTGCCAGTCAGTTTTCTCTTACTTCTGTGTTAGCTTACTGACCGAGCACTCCGCTCATCACCATGTGGTGATTTTAAATACAGCAGGTCCCTACTTACCCATAAAGGCAAGCTTTACTGACAGAGGTGTCCACATTCACCCAGGAATTCAGATATCAGCCTAATAGAGGTACTGTATGTTCACATAGGCAGGGACCCATAAGTTTTGAGACCACCTTGATGATGGTTTATGAGCAGGCATTATTTGGCCAAATTTTGTGCAAAGCGTCTCATTCATTTTTTCCTAATATTCAAAAGCCATATTGCTAATCATGTTTCATATTTCACATTGACTTGCTTTGGCACGACAGAGTGCAACCTTTTTTTGTATATAGTCTCTTATTGTAGTGATATTCTCTTGCATGTCTATGCCACTCACACAAAAAGCAACAGTACTTTCTGTACCACACTGTAGACCAAGTAAGAGGTCAACTACCTTTAAGTAACAACAGTGAGGCCACAAATGTTCGTCATGGTTAGGCACCTCAACAGCTGCTTCATGTTGTCATAGGTTTATTTCATGTAAACTGCATAACCAACTGGAATTGATGGAAGCCCATTGACATTATGCAGCAATATGGTTTTAGGTTTGTTTTGGGCGAATCATTGAAGATTATCACGGGGATACAGTGACAGAGAGGGGCCAAAGATTGTGGTGTCTGGTTCCACAAACTTCTGCACTGGTTAGAAGTACTTCACTAATTTGTTAAATAGTGCAGGTTTTTTTTCCTTGCTGGCAGTGCAAGGGCTAATTTGTTCAGTCGAAGTTCCTGGATCTTCCCTACCTGGATTGTCTTAGCTGTTCAGCGATGGTCACTCCCCTCTACTGTGTATGCTCACCTCTGGCACTGAGGAACTGCCAGTGTTAGTTCTTACTACCTGGTTAGGAGTTGGGGGTGAAGTTTGTGGTTGGAGTTGGTATTTGCAGATTGTTCAGGAGATTGTTGCTTGTAGTTTTATTTGTGTGCAAATCCATTTCCTCTCCTATTTGGTTTATCCTTCCATTAACTCCCCTGTGTTTCACTCTGTTGCTTGTGGAGTGTACTTTGTATGATTGTTATTTTTATTTATCCCTGTCTGTCTTTCTTTGTTTGTCTGGTTATTGTTATCCTATGCACTTCAGCTTTTCACCTCCCTGAGTCAGGAAGGGGACAGATAATTGTTCACATAGGCGCATAGCAAGGCAGGGTAACTCGGCATCTTCACCTTTGGGAGTAATCCAGGGGATAAACTGGGGCAACCCTAGTTCTAGGGACCTGGTTAGCACCCACAGTCGCGAGTGACAAAGTTTCCATTCCTCTGGATTATGACTTCTCTTCAGAACTTAAATGAAACTGTTGCTGTTGTTGCATGCCACAAGTTTGCTCTCCATGAAAACATATTGGACAATATCTTTACCACAGTTGCGGAACTAAGAAATCACCTGCTAGGAGACTCCACTGTTGTAGCCTGGAACCTAAAAGCTCAGCCTTACTCTTGGGCTGATCCAAATCTCTAACAAGATTAAGTTCACTTTGTATTATAAGTAGAGATGAGCGACTTTGCCTCCGGGAGGGTCGAGTCTGGTTTCGGACCACCCGACTTTATCAAAAGTCGAGTTGAACTAAATCGGCCAACTATCAGAAAAGTCAGAGTTCCGACCGAAACCCGACCCGACCCCAATGCAAGTCAATGGGGAATAAAAGTCGGCAGTGAGTGGAGGACAGTAAACATACCTACAGGTCCCATTTCAATGCCAACGACATCAATTCTTAATACTTAAGCTTGTCAACCTTAATTTACTTTATAATAATAGTAACGCATTGAAAACTGGGGGTTATTTGGCTAAAGTTGTGGGGGGGCAGGGCGGGCTCCAGGTTTTCGTGGGCCCTGGGCGAAATAGTCTCAGTGGGCTCCTTTAACACATACCACAATTCATGATGCTCCGATACGGCAGAGAAATATAGATATAGTACAATGCCAAATACTTCACTTCTTACATTACATGAGTAATATCTATTGTAAATTCTACAATAGCTCAAAAACCGGACAATATAGTGATACATACAGTATTATGGGCACCACATAGTAAGCCATACAGAATAATGAGCCCCATATATTGCTCTATACAGAATAATGAGCCCCATATATTGCTCCATACAGAATAATGAGTCTCATATATGATGCTCCATACAGAATAATGGGCCCAATATAATGCTTCATGCAGTATAATGAGCCACATATATTGCTCCATACATAATTGGTCCCATATAATGTTCCATACAGTATATGATGAGGTCCACATAATGCTCCAGTATTTGATGGTCCCCATATAATGTGCCATACAGTATAGGACGGTCCCCATAGAGTATAATGAGCCCGACATATTGCTCCATACAGTATAATGAGCCGCATATAAAACTCCATACAGTGTATGATTGGCACCATATATTGATCCATACAGAATGGGCTCCATATAATGCTCCATACAGAATAGGCCCCATATGTTCTCCATATGATGCTCCATATATAAAGGGCCCTATATGATGCCCCATAAATAATGAACCCCATATGATGCTCTAGTATATAATGCTCCATATATAATGGGCTAAATGTGATGCTCCATATATAATGTGCCCCATATGATGCACCATATATAATGGGCCCCATATGATGCTCCAGTATATGATGTGCCCCATGGATGATGCTCCAGTGTATGATGGGCCTATATAATACTCCATATATAATGGGCCCCATATGATGCTCCAGTGTATAATGGGACCGTATATGATGCTCCAGTGTATGATGGGCCCCATATATAATCATCCAGTGTGTAATGGGCCCTATCTATGATGCTCAAGTGTATGATGGTCCCCATATATAATTCTCCAGTGCATAATGCGCCCCGAATATTGCTCCAAACATTAAAAAAAAGGAAATACCTCTCCTCGCTGGGCACTGCTCTACTCTGGACTCCTCAGCGTCGCCATCTTCCAGCTCTCTGCTTTGTGACTGTTCAGCCAGAGGGTGCACAGATGTGACGTCATCGCGCTCTCTGACCTGAATGTCACTGTCAGGTAACAAGGAAGACGTCACAGCGATGGAGCAGGGAGAGGTAAGTATTGGAAGTGCTGGGGCCCTGAGCAAGCAGGGGGGCACACTCATGGGTGTCGGTACTGGCACAGGGCCCCTCATAGTACGCCGGTGTCTCTGATGGAGAATGGGCCCCCCACCTGCTCAGGGTCCTGGCACTTGCCCAGGTGCGCCTGGAGCTGATGCTGGCCCTGGGGGGGTACAGCCCAGTTAGGGAGGTGGAAAAACTGGCATATGTTGAGGTGTAGGCTGGACGTTCAGCAGCTGCAAATGGAGGAATTGGAGAAGTCGGAGGAAGAGCAGGACAAAGCGAGCCATTTTGCTGGCAACCTATGTGTCATCAGGGGAAGGTGGTACAAAATACTTTGAAACCCAGGCATGGTTCATTTTAATGAAGGTGAGATTACCTACAGTTTGAGTCGACAGCCGAGTCCTTTTTTCTGTCAGGATTGATCCAGCAGCACTGAAGACTCTTTCTGACAGCACACTACCAGCAGGGCAAGCGAGCTCATGTAAGGCATATTGTGCCAATTCAGGCCAGGTGTCCAGTTTACAGGCCCAGTAGTCAAAGGGGAATGAACTGTGAGGGAGAACATCGATAGGGGAGGAGAGGTAATTTTGAACCATAGTTGACAACTGCTGTCTCCTGTCTGTTGCAATCGATTCAGTATTACCAGTCATGTGAGAGATACTCGAGAAATCAGTCCACAACATGGTCATGAAACCCCTATCTCCAATGCCACTTTGGCTGTGTGCACCACGAATACCTCTTCCATGTTGCCCAGTATGGCTCGTGGTGGAACCTGCACCGCTGCTGTGTGCTGGGAATGCCTCTAACAAACGGTTTACCAGAGTTGCTTGTTTGTTCGCCAATATTAGCTCTAGGTTCTCCTGTGGCATGATGTTCTGTAATTTGCCTTTATAGCGTGGATCGAGGATGCTAGCCAACCAATAGTCGTCATCCTTCATAATTTTGGCAGTGCGGTGTCATGTGTGCATCGCCACGAAGATCGTCGCGGTTGCACATTCTGACTTCTCACAGCTGAGTTGCTGTTTCTTTGTGTTTGGCAGTTAGGGAGTTAATTCTGTCTGTGCTCAGTTCTGGGACTGGGTGCAGTTTCTTCCGGCTGCAATTAATTATTTGTTGATTGGTTTCCTTTAAATCTCTGGTTGTCTGTGTTGGGAGTTGCCAGTGAAATTCTTCATGCAGACCACAGATAGGATTGTATCTGTATAGACTTAAGTTAAAGAGCTCCTTAGTTGTTTTAAGCTCACCTTGCTTAGAGTTTAATATCCCAGATCATTTATGTTCCTTCTGTGTTTGAGTGTGTATGCAAGTCTGTGTTTTCTCCAGTCTGTCTTATATGTCTAATCTGTGTATTTAGCAGAGATCAGCCCATATCCCTTTGGTGGTAATCAGAATCCTTCTTAGGACTGATTACAGGGTTCAGGGACTGATAGGAGACAGGGTTAGGCTGGAGACTTGGACCTCTGAACCATTATCAGTACCTCCAAGGTGAGGGATTAGTTAGGACCCAGTTTAGGGTCAGGTTAGACCCCGGTCCTCCTCTTTCCTGTGACAGTGTATCAAGTCCTCAAGATTAACCCTGAGTTCAACGGATATCGTGTCAGGTAAATCTATTCTATATTTACATGCTGATGTTGCTAATCTATATGTTGTATAGAGTGTTGTTCTTTTAAGAATAGTTTACTGACATCGTACACATATCATAAGACCGCGTGACATTTTCACTGGCCCATAAAATTATTCCCAGTTGCCATGGATCCAGTAGCCCAGCTGGCTCTGCAGTTGCAGGGATTATCCATGGAGCTGACGGACATTAAGTCCCCTCGGAGCAAACCAGATTTGAACCTAAAGTAGCTCTCCCGGACAGGTTCACTGGTGGGCGAGACAAATTTTTTACCTTCAGGGAAGCATGTAAATTGTATTTTCGGCTTCGGCCTCGATCATCAGGGAGTGAAGAGCAGAGAGTGGAATTGTTATCTCGCTCCTACAAGGGGACCCTCAATCCTGGGCCTTCTCCCTTCCTCCGGGATCCCCGGCTCTACAGTCAGTAGATCGATTTTTTACTGCCCTGGGTTTGGTATATGATGACCCAGATCGGGTCTCTCTTGCTGAGACAAAATTACGTAAGATACAGCAGGGAGATCGTCCGGCGGAGGAATTTGCTTCTGAGTTCCGTAGATGGGCCACAGATACTCAGTGGAATGACCCAGCTCTTAGGAGCCAGTTTTGTCATGGGCTTTCTGACAAATTAAAGGACGTTTTGGCTCAGTATGATTCTCCTCCATCACTGGAGGCTGCTATGGCCCTAGCTATCCGTACTGATAGACGGCTCCGGGAGAGGTGCGAGGTAACTCCGCCCCCTGTTGTTACTCCACCTACTACTAAAGTCCCTTATGTTGAGGTTCCCCTTGTCTGTTCGGAGGAGCCTATGCAGTTGGGAGGGACATCATTTCGTAGGAGGGGATTGGCGGTACGCCGCAGGACTAGAAGGTGTTTCTTCTGCGGGAAAGAGGGATATTTTGTTGGGGGATGTCCATCCCGTGCCTTGTTGAGCAAAAAGTCGCCGGAAAACTGTTAATCCCAGGTTGTGTGGTGGACGACAACTGGGAGTATGTATTTCGTCCGCTAGTTCTTCTCAGTTCCTTGTACCAGTGGAGGTGGTGGTTGGTACGAGAGTGGAGAGATTTTCTGTTCTTCTTGATAGTGGGTCCGGGGCTAATCTGGTTGACGCTCAGTTTGCTCAGGCTCAAGGTATGCATCTGAGTGTATTGGTCAAACCGATCCCTATATTCTCCATTGACGCCAGGCCTCTCGGCCAAGGTAGCTTTGTTCATGAGGTTCATAACATTGACCTTCGGGTAGGGGCAATACATAGGGAACTATTATCTTGTTATGTGTTGGAGGGTCTACCTACTCCTATTGTGTTGGGACTTCCTTGGTTGGTTAAACATAACCCTGTGATTAATTGGCAGTCCAGAGATATAAGCCAATGGGGGGAGTTTTGCAAAAGTAACTGCATGAACACAGTCATCAGTGCGGTCGTGCCTAGTACTTTGCCTCCTTTTTTGGAGGACTTTGGGGATGTGTTCTCTGAGGAGGGGTGTCAGGAGTTGCCTCCTCATCGCGTGTATGACTGCTCTATTAATTTACTTCCTGATGCTAAGTTACCTAAAGCTAGGTTGTATAGCCTTTCTGGTCCTGAGAGGCAGGCTATGAAAGATTATATTTCGGAAAGTCTGGCCAAAGGGCATATTAGACCTTCATCTTCCCCAGTGGCCGCGGGGTTCTTCTTTGTGAAGAAAAAAGATGGAGGCCTACGCCCTTGCTTGGATTTCCGCGAACTTAATCGGATTACTGTTCGAGATCCGTATCCACTCCCTCTGATTCCTGATCTCTTCAATCAAATTGTTGGCGCCAAATGGTTCTCTAAATTGGATCTCAGGGGGGCGTATAATCTGATTAGGATAAAAGAGGGGGATGAGTGGAAAACGGCGTTTAACACGCCGGAGGGACATTATGAGAACCTTGTCATGCCTTTTGGTCTGACTACTGCACCAGCAGTATTCCAACATTTTGTTAATGACATTTTTCGTCATCTGGTGGGCTGTTTGTGGTCGTATATTTGGATGACATTTTAATTTACTCACCAGATCTTGTGTCTCACCAGGAGCATGTGAGACAGGTGTTGCAGATCTTGCGAGACAATAAACTATACGCCAAACTGGAAAAGTGTGTATTCGCCGTACAGGAACTTCAGTTTTTGAGTTTCTTGGTGTCAGCCTCCGGTTTCCGTATGGACCCTGAAAAGGTGAGAGCAGTGCTTGAATGGGATCAGCCAGAGGATCTTAAGGCTCTGCAGCGTTTTCTGGGGTTTGCTAACTACTACCGGAAATTTATTTGTAATTTCTCATCTGTTGTCAAACCTCTCACTGACATGACAAGAAAAGGGACGGATTTTTCTAAATGGTCGGACAAAGCTTGCCAAGCTTTTTCCTCTTTGAAAAAATGTTTTGCTTCGGCACCCGTTCTCATCCAACCAGATGCATCACAGCCGTTCGTTGTGGAGGTGGACGCGTCTGACGTAGGGGTGGGTGCAATATTGTCCCAGGGTCCGTCCCCTGGTAAATGGCATCCGTGCGCTTTCTTTTCTAAAAAATTGTCGTCCGCCGAAAGGAATTATGATATCGGCAATAGGGAACTTTTGGCCATTAAGTTGGCTTTTGAAGAATGGCGTCACTTTTTGGAGGGGGTAGTCCACCCGGTCACCGTCATTACTGATCACAAGAACCTGCTGTATTTGGAATCTGCTAAGCGTCTGAATTCCAGACAAGCTCGATGGTCGTTGTTTTTTACCAGGTTTAATTTTGTTGTCACTTATCGCCCTGGATCTAAGAATGTTAAGGCGGATGCCTTGTCTCGCAGTTTCCCAGGGGCCGGGAAAATGGATGACCCGATTCCTATCCTTCAGGAGGGGGTGGTAGTGTCGGCTGTATGTTCTGAGCTTGAGGAGGAGGTGTTAGAGGCTCAGGGGGACGCCCCTGCAGGACCTCCAGGGAGACTGTTTGTCCCAAATCAGTTGAGACAAAAGGTTATTGAGGCACATCATAATTCTGCTTTAGCAGGACATCCAGGGAGTAAGGCTACTTTAGATCTCCTTTCTCGCCGGTTTTGGTGGCCTAACGTTAATAAAGATGTTTTAACTTTTGTCGCGTCCTGTGGGGTTTGTGCTCGCTCTAAGACCCCTCATACCCGTCCGTCTGGGACCCTCTTACCCTTGAAACTTCCGGAGCGTCCATGGACTCATTTGTCTATGGACTTCATCACGGACCTTCCTCAGTCGTCAGGGAAGACTGTCATACTGGTGGTTGTTGACAGGTTCAGTAAGATGGCACATTTCATTGCTCTTCCTGCCCTCCCTAATGCTAAAACTCTGGCGCAGGTGTTCATTGGGGAGATTGTGAGACTTCATGGGTTGCCTTCTGATGTGGTGTCAGATAGGGGGTCTCAGTTTGTGTCCAAGTTTTGGAGGGCATTTTGTTTACGTCGGGGGATGCAATTGTCATTTTCCTCGGCTTTTCATCCGCAGACCAATGGTCAGACAGAGCGTCTGAATCAAAGCCTAGAGACTTATCTTCGGTGTTTCGTCTCAGAGAACCAGGAGGACTGGTCTTCTTTCTTGCCTCTGGCAGAGTTCGCTCTTAACAACAGGCGGAGCGAGTCCACTGGTAAGTCCCCGTTTTTTGGGGCATATGGTTTTCATCCCCAGTTTTGTACATTCAATGGGGGGGCCCTTCTGGGGTTCCTGAGGAGGAGCGTTTCTCGTCGTCACTTGCTTCAGTGTGGAGAGGTGTATTGAATAATCTGAGTGCTATGGGGAACCGTTATAAACGTATGGCTGATAGGAGGAGAGTTTCTGGTCCAGATCTTAATGTGAACGATCTGGTATGGTTGTCTACCAGGAATATAAAACTTAAAGTTCCCTCCTGGAAGCTGGGCCCCAGATTCATCGGGCCGTACAGGATCAGTTCCATAATTAATCCTGTGGCATTTCGTCTGGACCTCCCTCCTACGTTTAAAATTCATAATGTGTTCCACAAGTCATTACTTAAGAGGTACGTGGCACCAGTCATACCATCACCTCTACCTCCTCCTCCAGTGGTGGTCAATGGTAACTTGGAGTTTCAAGTGTCAAAGATCATTGACTCACGTCTGAATCGCCGGTCCCTTCAGTACTTGGTGCATTGGAAGGGGTATGGTCCAGAGGAGAGGACGTGGGTTCCTGCGTCTGACATTAACGCAGATCGTTTGGTGCGGACCTTCCACAGAACTCACCCGGGCAAACCTGGCCCTGAGGGTCCGGAGGCCCCTCGTAGAAGGGGGGGTACTGTCATGTGTGCATCGCCACGAAGATCGTCGCGGTTGCACATTCTGACTTCTCACAGCTGAGTTGCTGTTTCTTTGTGTTTGGCAGTTAGGGAGTTAATTCTGTCTGTGCTCAGTTCTGGGACTGGGTGCAGTTTCTTCCGGCTGCAATTAATTATTTGTTGATTGGTTTCCTTTAAATCTCTGGTTGTCTGTGTTGGGAGTTGCCAGTGAAATTCTTCATGCAGACCACAGATAGGATTGTATCTGTATAGACTTAAGTTAAAGAGCTCCTTAGTTGTTTTAAGCTCACCTTGCTTAGAGTTTAATATCCCAGATCATTTATGTTCCTTCTGTGTTTGAGTGTGTATGCAAGTCTGTGTTTTCTCCAGTCTGTCTTATATGTCTAATCTGTGTATTTAGCAGAGATCAGCCCATATCCCTTTGGTGGTAATCAGAATCCTTCTTAGGACTGATTACAGGGTTCAGGGACTGATAGGAGACAGGGTTAGGCTGGAGACTTGGACCTCTGAACCATTATCAGTACCTCCAAGGTGAGGGATTAGTTAGGACCCCAGTTTAGGGTCAGGTTAGACCCCCGGTCCTCCTCTTTCCTGTGACAGTGTATCAAGTCCTCAAGATTAACCCTGAGTTCAACGGATATCGTGTCAGGTAAATCTATTCTATATTTACATGCTGATGTTGCTAATCTATATGTTGTATAGAGTGTTGTTCTTTTAAGAATAGTTTACTGACATCGTACACATATCATAAGACCGCGTGACATGCGGGGGTCCCTTTTTAGGATCCGCAAGACTTAATCACACATGTGGGCCAATGTTCCAGGTGTCAATGATGCACTGCCAGTGGTGGGTGGAGGAGCACTTTCTGCCAAATCCACATCCCTCCAGTCACGCACAAACCCTGTACCTGACCTTGGCAAGCCAACATTTTCTCTTCCCCCCGAGAAGCATCCACCTCCCCAAAATGATCACCCCCCTCCTCCTCCTCCTCATCCTCTTTCTCTTCTTCCTCCACCTGGTCCAGGACAGTTCCCTGAGCAGACAATGGCTGACTGTCATCAAGGCTTCCCTCCTCCTCCTCCTCTTCCTCCTCCGCTGCAGACGCCTGATCCTTAATGTGCATCAAAGTTTGCATGAGCAGACGCATAAGTGGGATGCTCATGCTTATGATGGCGTCGTCTGCGCTTACCAGCCATGTGCATTCCTCAAAACACTGGAGGACTTTACAGAGGTCTTTCAGCTTTGACCACTGCACACTCGACAACTCGATGTCTGCCCTCAAACTGCCTGCCAGTGTATCCTCCCATAAATGCATTACAGCCTTCCTCTGTTCGCACAGCCTCTCAACCATGTGCTTGGTGGAGTTCCACCTTATTGCAACGTCTATGATTAGGCAGTGCTTGGGGAGGTGGAGCGATCGCTGCAGCCTATGCATACGACTGGAGTCTATGGGCGAGCGACGAATGTGCGAGCACAGTCGTCGCACCTTATGGAGCAGAGCTGTTAACTCCGGAAAATTATTTAGGAAGCATTGCACCACCAGGTTCAAGGTGTGAGCCAGGCAAGATATGTGTCTAAGTTTTGCCAGGGCTTTGGCCGCCACAAAATTATGGCCGTTATCACTGACTACCTTGCCTGGCTCAAGATGTAGACTGCCCAGCCATGACTCAGTTTCTCGCTGCAAGAAGTCGGCCAGTACCTCCACGGTGTGTTTGTTGTCGCCCAAAGACATCATCTTTAAAACAGCCTGCTGACGCTTACCACTAGCTGTTCGTTTGTGTGACACCTCGTTTGCAACACTGGCAGCTGCGGATGGAGTGCTCATGCGACTGCGCTCTGTCGACGAGCTTTCGCTTCTGGAGGAGGAGGAGGGTTGAACGCCTACAGCCAACTGTTGCCTATAACGTGGGCTAGGCAGCACTGTCCCACCACCGCTGTCACCTGTGGACCCTGCATCCACTACATTAACCCAGTGCGCAGTGATGGACACGTAATGGCCCTTGCCATGCCTACTGGCCCATGCATTTGATGTGAGGTGCACCTTTCCCCTCACTGATTGTTTGAGTGCATGGACAATGCGGTCTTTCACATGCAGGTGGAGTGCAGGGATGGCTTTTGTAGCAAAGAAGTGCCGACTGGGTGGGTCATAGCGTGGGACAGCATAGGCCATGAGCTCTCGGAATGCTGCACTTTCAACCAAGCGGAAGGGCATCATCTCTAATGAGATCAGTTTGGCAATGTATGCGTTCAAAGCCAGTGTACATGGATGAGAGGATGAGTACTTTCTTGTCCTACTCAGAGTCTCTGCTACAGTGAGCTGGACTTGATAGCTGCATATGATGGAACTAGCAGTGGACATGGCAAACTGTGAGGAGTTGGTGATGGTGGTGATGGCCTAGATGTAGTCTTTCATTGGAAAACCATTGTGATTCCCTGACTGCTTTGGCCTTGCGACGACACCTCAACAATTCTTGCTGGTGGTGTGCTAACCGGTGGGCTTACAATGGGGGAAGCAATGTAGCGTTGCTGGCTACCTTCAGTCGGAGCAGGTGCACGTGTGCTACTTGAGGTTTTGTAGTCCATCCAAGCTTGCAAGTGCATGGTGTTTAAATGTCTAAGCATGCAACTGGTATTCAAATTTCGGAGATTTTTCCCTCGGCTAAAGGTCATTCCGCATTTCTTACAGATAACCTTTGCCTCATCAATAGGATTTTGGTCAAAAAAGTGCCACACTGCACTCTTCCTACTATGGGAAAACTTTTAAGGGCTTGTACGCTGTGCTAATTTGACCATCTGGCCAAGCTGTCCTGCAACTCTTTTTGTTTTTTAACACATTTTTGGACTGCTACGGGCCTGCCAGATAATCGCAGCTGCGATGTCGATGCCTGCTGCGGATCCTCCTCTTCTGAGCTATTGCCAGTGGCACCTTCTTCCCCCAATGGATGCCAATCTGGGTCAACAACTGGGTCATCCATCACCTCCTCTTCAATTTCATCTGCACCTTCCTCTGTGTCACCGTGTAAGGTGGTATAGTATGCGGGAAGGGGCACCTGAGTTTCATCAGTGTCAGATTCTGGCTCAATAGACTGCGAGGACAATGTATTGCTCTGGGTGAATGTACAAGCAGAATCATATAGCACTGGCTGTGCATCAGTGCACTCCATGTCATATTCATCTTGGACTGAGGAATTCAGGATTTGACTTGATAAGTTAGGCATTGTATGTGAAAAGAGCTCCAGGGAGTAATCTGAAGTGTGGCCTGCCGCATCCTTCACTTTTGGTGGGGGTGAAGGACACAAGAAAGGTGTTGTTCCTGACCAGGAGCCTGCACTGACGACTCAGTGCTTGCAGTTTTTGAAACTTCAGAAGAGAAGGCGATAGAGCTGGAGGCTGTTTCGGCAATGTAAGCCAAAACCTGTTCCTGATGCTCCGACTTTAAAAGCAGTTTACCTCCTCCCAGAAAAGGGAGCCTTTCAGGCCTTCTGGAGCCAGACGATGATGTAGGCTCAACACCTCCTGCCTTAGGTGCTATTGTGCTTTTGGCACTACCAGCAGATGTACCACCACCACCATCAGTACCAGCTGGCCCCCCCCACCCATGTCCACCATACTTCCTCATGTTTGGGAAAATGTACCAAAAATACCAGCAGATATATAGTACTTTATGAGGAGCATATAGCTGTATACATTGTAGGGGAAAATTTAAATCTCCGTATATATTTCTGGAGTCACACACAGACGCTCACTCAGTATGGATTTGACCGTAATACAAAAATCAGAAAAAAGATACTGTATCAGAAGCGTACAGCTGTATACGGTGTAGGGGAAAATTTAAATCTCCGTATATATTTCCGGACTCACACACAGACGCTCTCTCAGTATGGATTTGACCTTAATACAAACAGCAGAAATACGGTACTGTATCAGAAGCATACAGCTGTATACGGTGTAGAGGAGAATTTAAATCTCCATATGTATTTCCGAAGTCACACACAGACGCTCACTCAGTATGGATTTGACCGTAATACAAAAATAAGAAATACGATACTGTTTCAGAAGTGTACAGCTGTATACGGTGTATGGGAAAATTTAAGTCTCCGTATATATTTCCGGAGTCACAGACACTCTCTCAGTATGGATTTGACCTTAATACAAACAGCAGAAATACGGTACTGTATCAGAAGCGTACAGCTGTATACGGTGTAGGGGAAAATTTAATTCTCCGTATATATTTCCGGAGTCACACACAGACGCTCACTCAGTATGGATTTGACCGTAATACAAAAAGCAGAAAAATGGTACTGTATCAGATGCGTACAGCTGTATACGGTGTAGGGGAAAATTTAAATCTCCGTATATATTTCCGGAGTCACACACAGACGCTCACTCAGTATGGATTTGACCGTAATACAAAAAGCAGAAAAATGGTACTGTATCAGATGCGTACAGCTGTATACGGTGTAGGGGAAAATTTAAATCTCCGTATATATTTCCAGAGTCACACACAGACGCTCACTCAGTATGGATTTGACCGTAATACAAAAAGCAGAAAAACGGTACTGTATCAGAAGCGTACAGCTGTACACGGCGTAGGGGAAAATTTAAATCTCCGTATATATTTCCGGAGTCACACACAGATAGTGAGCATGTATTTGTCCGTGATACCAGCCGGTACACGGTAGTGTGTGAGGAGCGCACAGCTCTATACAGTGTGGGAAATAATGAACGGTCGGTAACTGTGCAGAAAAAAAGAATAAAAGTATTAGTGCGGTGTAAAAAGCAGTCTGCACAGTAGTGTACACACAGCAATACAGCTATCAGGCAGCCTAATAACCAGCGCTGCTGCACACAAGAAAATACTCCCCTGTCACTGCACACTAACTGTACAACACAATTGCTATCAGCACAAGCACAAAAGAACTTCTCTTTCCAGCCCTAACTCTCTCCCTACTGATAAACAGCAACCTTTCCCTAATGTTAAGATCGGCAGAAGTAAAATGGAGGTCGGCGGTCAGAGCTTTTATAGACACTATGACGCCCCCCAAAGCAAGCCAATCACTGCAATGCCCTTCTCTACGATGGTGGTGGAAGCTGTACATGTCATCTCGTTGCCCACAGTGCACGTCCTTGCTCATTGGCTGAAAAAAGGCACCTGCAAGCATTCTGGGAAATCCGACTTTGGCGCTCGTTTTGCCGACCGCAAGGCCGACTTCACGCTATGGTCGGGTTTTGGTCAGTGAAACCCAACTTTGGTGAAAGTCGGTGACTTATGAATCTGGTCGACCTGTTTCGCTCAGCTTTAATTATAAGGTGTGGTTCAGTTGAGGTTGATGCTGACAGAATGTCTGGGTTGTGAGCGGAAGATGCTTCATGACACCAGGGGCCCTCTTCTTCCTCACTTGACTCTACTGAAAATATTTCTGGTGCTTTTGGAATCGGCAGTTCTGTATGTAGTACTGGGCTTATTGCAGATGTAATGTTTGGATACTGGAAAGTGCACTTCTTCCTTGAAACTCCTTTTCTAATGGGAAAATAGGAATACCAATTGGTAGTGAAATGTGTGATGAGTGAGTATACTCGCAAGTATTCGGTACTTGGCGAGTAATGCAGTACTCGCGGTACTCGAAACATAACGAGTATTTCACTACTTGCCTCGCAATATTCAGATCTCCCGCCCAGCATGTTGTTAGCCAATCAAAGTAATGCCGCAGCCTTCTTGGTTGTGGCATTACTATGATTGACTGGCCATGCAGCATCATAGATGAGTCATCATAGTCATATGATGACTCATCATAGGCTCTAAAGACTGTGTGTGGGCGAAGACTATGTGTGTGCGTGTCTGTGTGCGGAGGTCTGTTGGGCTGTATGTGTGTGTGTGGGTCTGTGTGTAGGCAAGCATCGTCCGATTGGACTACAAGGCCCATACGGCTATGCCTGCTACAGTGACAGCATTAGCGGATGATGGGACTGTAGTAGTCCCATCATCCGGCTAATGTGTTGAATAGTAAAAAACACACATACATACACATAGTACATACTCATCATATACAGCTAATCTCCGAAGCCCTCGATCACCTGGAAAAAAAAAATAATAAACACAACCGTATACTCCCTGTTCGGACGTAATCCATAAAATAACGATTGTCCCACGACGATCTTCCGTGGAGAGCTGTCACATTAGCAGCTGTGACCGCTCTCCAGGGGCTCCGGTGTACAATGATAATGCTCCCGCTGTGGATCACTCCGCTGCCGAGGTAACCCGAGTTCATCTTTTCACTTGCGGCACAGCTGCGTGAGAAATTTCTCGCATTTCCCATTGACTTACATTGGACTCGCTATACTCGTAACGAATATCCGAGTATTAGGACCTACTCGTTACGAGTATAGCGAGTCCTAATATCTTAATACTCGCTCATACCTAAGTGTGATTGGTTGGCTCTTTCCTGGTCATTTAGACTGCAAAAGGCATAGGTGTCCTTTTATCATGCAACCACTGAGTAAGATGTGATGCACATTTATAGCACCATAAGTGTGAAGCCCAACTCTTGTGCTGATACAGGTTGTAGGCTTTCCTTATCATGGTAGTCAAGTTTTGCCTTTGTGATGCAACAATGACTTCTCCACATGTGTAGCAAAAACTATCTGCTTTATTATTGAAAGAACGAGGCAAAAAAATATAGAAGCATTTCAATATGCTGAGAAACTACACTAAGAAACCTTAAAACTACATACCTAACACAGAAAGCATTTCGAAAAGTAGGTGATTCAGCTGTAATTAGGATTACATGATTGGAGCTGAGTTGGAGTTTTCTGATTGGTCAACCTAAGAGGTGATAGAATACTAAAGGCTCAATAGACTAAATAGATAATGTAATATGCTAGCTAATAACGCAATATGATGATGAAATAATAAAGACACAATTTTTCTATAAGCCTGCATGAAAGGTGTCACAAGAAAATTGCACCCTCCTCTGGATCTTAAAAATTAGAGACAATCAGCAAATGTAAGCATCATACTTGTTTTTAGCACCACAAAATTACTTAAGTTCAACTGTTTTAGTTTCTCAACCAATTTGGCTGTAAGAACAGTTTTACAGTCCTGCTCATCGTTATTGCCACTCATGAAGTTCATAATGTAGAATATTTCCTGAAATAAAAGAATTAAGAGAGACTTTTTTTTTAAATACAAAAGAGCAAGCGATAAACAATAATTTAAAACAAAAAACAATGGGAGGGAAATAGAGAAAAATGCAAAGCTTGCTATGACACTGCTATGGAACGCTTTACATTAAATTAGTATGGAAACACATTTTGACTCACCTGTGGTAAATCACAAATGAAATCATTTGTGATTAAGTGTCGGTGCCCATGTGACATGATTAGCCAAGGAACGATGAGTTCACTGTTTTAAAAAGCCACATCAGAATGCTATTATTAGAGAACACAAGACTTCCAAAGGGTATAAGGCCATCTCCAAAGATCTTGGTATTCCAGTTTTAACAGTGCACAATGTTATTAAGAAGTTTGCCAAGCATGGAACCGTCAAGAACCTCCCTGGGCTGTAAAGTAGAGTAAAATTGAAAAGAGATGTCTTCGAAGGTTGGTGTGAATGGTGGAAAAAACACCACGTCAAACATCCATAGACCTGAAGGCCAACCTGGAACAGTCTTGGGTCATGGTTTCAACAAGTATCATATGCGCACAGTAAACCAAGCAGAGCTTTATGGACGAAGGCCGAGGAAAAAAACATTGCTGAAGAAAAGACATAAAAAGGAATGACTGATCTTTGCCAAAAAGTACCTTTACAAACTACAATCCTTCTGGGAAAATGTTCTCTAGACAGATGAAACAAAAATAGAACTTTTTAGCAATGCAAAGCAACAGTTTGATTACAGACGATTTAATTAAGCTTATAAGTAAAAAAACACCCTAACAACAGTTAAGCATGGCATGGTGTAGTATCCATAATGCTGTGTGGTTGCTTTTCTGTGTCTGGTACTGGAGACCTTGACCATATCACAAAAATCATGAAATTAGAGAATTATCAAGAGATTTTAGGGTTGAAATGTCCTACCAGTGTAAGAAAACTTGGTTTGAGTCAAAGATCATGGGTGCTCCAGCAAGACAATGACCCAAAGCACACATCCAAAAGTACACAGGAATGGATGAAAAAAAAATGGACTGTTTTAAAATGGCCAGCAATGAGTCCTGGCCTGCATCCCATTGAAAATCTTTGGGGCGTGCTGAAATCTGCAATTGGGAAAAAATCCCTGCAAATATTCAAGAGCTTAAACAAACTGCAAAGGAAGAGTGGGAGAAAATACTAGCTGAGAAGTGGAAGAAGCTTATAGATGGCTACAAGAAACATTTGTAGGCTGTCATCAATGTTAAAGGGTGTGCAACCAAGTATTAATTAGGAGTGACTTTATTGTTGCACATGCTGTTTATTCTGTTTCTTCTTTTAAATTGCAACATATAAGTTGAAAAACATTGTTTTATTGTTGCATTACTTTGGACCACTAATTAAAAGATCCTGAGGATATAACTTTGGTACATTTCCATTTATTTCTTAAAAATATTGTACAGTCTATGAAAAAAATGAAGGAGTGCCAATAATGGTGAGCAGCACTGTATTTCCTGGGATTAGGGTGTAAAATTAAAAATTTTTATGACATGTTTATTCATACCTTTTTTGTCACGAGCGCTTTGGAGGTGACAGGCTATCATCCTGCGTCAGGCCTCAGAAGGTCTGAGCGCCTGTCCATACAGACTGCTCCCTGAACCATCTGCCTCTAGGACCCAGCGTCGACATCCTCCTCCTCAGAGAAGTTTGGATCTATTTAGTTAGTGACTCAGCTGTGACCCAGTGCGGGTAATAGTTTAATTTCCACTTGTGCCTGCTAGAGTGTTGGACCTTTTCAGAGTGCTCAAGTTTGGTGTCTGGAGTCCCTCATCTGGTATCCGTATCTGCCTATTCAGCTAAGTGTTCCCTGTTTGTCTCAAATTACCGTCTTTAGTTTAGCGGAGACTGCCTAGCGCGCATCTCCCTCCCGTTCCCTATTCAGGACTCAGGCCTCAGGGAGATTCAGGGCCTGAGGTTCCGGCTCGGCGATTGGTGAGGAACCAATATAGGGACACGGTAGGAGTTCTAGGGAGTGATTAGATCTAGCCTAGTGGTCTCCAAATCCCTTCCCTAGTGTCTGGGCTCCCTTCCCCATCTCCTTTATGTTACGCGTGGTTTTCCCACACTGTGCGTGACATCATTAACTTCTACACCGTTTAGAGAAAAAAAAAACCTGACATGTGGTTCATTTGTGCATGTGTTTTGTTTGTTTTGTGTTTTTTTTGGGTTGGGTTTTTTTTTTTCTCTCTCTCACTTTGGAGATGGATGCAGTCACTGAGTTGGCTGAGCGACTAAGCTGTCTGTCTCTGGAAGTGACTGATCTCCGTCGTGAGGTTCTGCAGCAGCAGCAGCTGCAGGTCGCCAGTGTTGGGGCCTCTGCTGCTGGGTCGGTCGGCCTGAACCTAAGATTGCTCTCCCTGACAGATTTTCAGGAGGCAGGGACAAGTTTTTTGTGTTTAAAGAGGCCTGCAAATGTTATTTCAAACTTCGTCCCTACTCATCTGGCAGTGAAGAGCAAAAAGTAGGGATTGTGATTTCTTTATTACAGGGAGATCCACAATCCTGGGCTTTTTCTTTACCACAGGACTCTGTCTCCAGTCTGTGGAGGGATTTTTTGGGGCCCTGGCCCTCATTTATGACGAGGAGGTAGAACCCATGCAGTTAGGAGGGGCCGACACCCATACTTCTCCGCTGAGAGTCGC
The DNA here is from genome assembly GCA_033576555.1 of Oophaga sylvatica. Classification (NCBI taxonomy): domain Eukaryota; kingdom Metazoa; phylum Chordata; class Amphibia; order Anura; family Dendrobatidae; genus Oophaga; species Oophaga sylvatica. Next base: position 165,021,030 of record JARQOD010000001.1, on the reverse strand, counting down.
AAGAAAAAAGGTGTTTTCTTTTTCTGCAGGAAAAAAGGGTCATTTTATTGCAGTCTGCCCTTTGGTACCAAGGCACAAGGGTACGCGGTTAACCCTTGGTGGTCTGGAGTTAGATAAGCAGGTCGTACATTTTTCTTTTGCTTGCAGTTCCCGATTTGTCCTGACAGCAGAGGTGGTGCTAGAGAGCAAAACCGAGAACATTTCTGTGTTTGTTGACAGTGGAGCTGGAGTCAGCATGGTGGATGCCGAGTTTGTGAGAACTCATGGTCTTGCTTGCTGTACATTAGCTAAGCCTACTCCCATTTTCGCCATTGATTTCAGCTCCACTTGCACAGAAGGCTCTCACATAAATTGTACATAATATAAAACTGAGGGTGGGGCCAACTCATTCTGAAATAATTCCATGCGATGTTTTAGAAGGGATTCCCACTCCAATTGTGTTGGGCCTACCAGGATTATCAGACATAATCCGGTGGTGGATTGGCAAGCCAGGGAAATCATTGAATGGGGAGATTACTGTCAGGAAAACTGTCTGAATGTTTCCCTTTCTGCAGTCACTGCTGAAGTCTTGCAGGGATATCTGAAAGGCTTTGAGGATGTCTTTTCTGAGAGGGGGTTTCAGAAGCTACCCCCGCATCGTGCATACGATTTTCCCATTAACCTGATCCCTGGAGCTAAACTGCCCAAATCCAGACTGTATAATCTTTCTGGCCCTGAGAGACAGGCTATGAAGGAGTTCATTGCTGAAAGTCTGGAGAAGATACACATCAGACCCTCATCTTCGCCCATTACGGCAGGGTTCTCCTTTGTGAAGAAGAGAGATGGCGGCTTACGTCCCTGTGTAGATTTCCGGGAATTAAATCAAATCACCATCCGAGACCCATACTCTCTGCCTCTGATTCCAGATTTGTTCAGTCAGGTGGTGGGAGCTAAAGTGTTCTCCAAGTTGGACTTAAGGGGGCTTACAATCTGGTTCGGATCAGAGAGGGGGACGAATGGAAAACTGCCTTCAACACCCGGAGAGCCTGGTCATGACATTCGGTCTCACTACTGCCCTCAAGTTTTTCCAGCACTTCATCAACGACATATTTCATCACTTGGTGGGCAGGTTTGTGGTGGTCTATTTAGATGGCATTTGGATTTATTTGCCGGATTTTGAGACATCAGGGGCATGTTAAACAGGTTTTACAGATCTTAAAGATAACAAACTGTATGCCAAACTCTAGAAATGTGTTTTTGCCGTACAGGAGGTACAGTTTTGGGATATTTGTTGTCATGTCCAGGTTTTCGGATGGATCCGGAGAAGGTCAGTGCTGTCCTGTACTGGGACTGTCCTGAGAACCTGAAGGTCTTGCAGTGTTTTCTGGGCTTTACGAATTTTTGCCGAAAATTCATTCGGAATTACTCTGCAATTGTTAAACCCCTTACTGACATGACAAGGAGGGGTCGGATTTTTCTAATTGGTCTGAGGCCGCTTTGAATGCTTTTTCCTCCCTAAAAACTGTTTTGCCAAGGCACCCATACTAAGTCAACCAGATGCTTCTCAGCCATTTATTGTAGAGGTTGATGCATCTGAGGTGGGGGTGGGGCTGTGGTGTCTCAAGGTCCGTCCCCTGGTAAATGGCACCCATGTGCATTCTTTTCAAAAAAATTGTCCTCGGCAGAGAGGAACTATAACGTGGGCAACAGGAGCTGTTGGCAATTAAATTGGCATTGGAAGAGTGGCAACATTGGCTGGAGGGGCTGCCCATCCCTTTACAGTTAGAACTGATCACAAAAATCTCGTATATCTGCAGTCGGCCAAGTGTCTGAACCCGAGATAAGCTAGGTGGTCGTTGTTTTTTATGAGGTTCAATTTTGTGGTCACTTTTCGCCCCAGGGTCAAGAATGTCAATGCGGATGCTCTGTCAGGAGCTTTCCGGGTGGGGGAGACCAAGAGAGTCCGTCCCGATATTGCAGGAGGGGGTAGTTGTTTCGCACTGTATCCTGAACTGGAGGCCGAGGTGTTGGAGGCACAGGGGGACGCCCCTGCCTCCTGTCCTTCAAGGAAGCTATTTGTTCCGCCCAATCTGCGCTGCAAGGTTATTAATGCACACCACAACTCGGTGCTAGCAGGGCATCCAGGGGATAAAGCAACTGCGGACCTTCTCTCTCGTAGTTTTTGGTGGCCGGGGTTGCAACGGGATGTGGTGGAACATGTGTCCGCATGCAGTACTTGCGCTCGCTGTAAAGAATCGCGCACTTACCCATCTGGTACTCTCCTCCCATTACCTATTCCCTCCAGGCCTTGGACACATCTATCCATGGATTTCATCACGGACCTACCAGTATCTGCGGGCAAAACGGTGGTGTTGGTGGTCGTGGATAGATTCAGTAAAATTGTCCGTTTCGTCGCATTACCAGCAATCCTAATGCCAAGACTCTGGTCCAGGTTTCATTAATGAGATCGTAAAACTTCACGGGTTCCTTCCGATGTGGTGTCTGATTGGGGAACCCAATTTGTTTCCAAGTTCTGGAGGGCATTCTGTTCTAGACTGGGGGTACAGCTGTCCTTCTCTTCGGCCTTTCATCCCCAGTCGAACGGACAGACAGAGCGTGTCAACCAGAATTTGGAGACATACCTCAGGTGTTTCATCTCTGAAAACCAAGAGGATTGGTTATCTTACCATTAGCGGAATTTGCAATTAATAATCACCGTCAAAAGTCCACTGGCAGGTCACCATTTTTCAGTGCATATGGTTATCATCCACAGTTTGGTACCTTTAATGGGGAAAGGCTTCAGGAGTTCTGGAGGAAGAGCGTTTCGCATCGTTGCTCTCTTCCGTGTGGCAGGGCGTCCTGAAGAATTTGAGAATCATGGGAGACAGGTACAAACGTATGGCTGACAGGAGACATGTGACAGGTCCGGACCTGATGTGAATGACTTTGTGTGCTGTCCACTAGGAATATTAAGTTGAAGGTTCCTTCTTGGAAGTTGGGACCCAGGTTTATTGGTCCTTACAGAATATCTGCTGTCATAAACCCAGCGGCGTTTGGTCTGGAGCTTCCTCAAGCTCTCAAATCCACAAAGTTTTTCATAAATCTCTTCTGAAGAAATGTGTGAACCCCAATTGAGTCCTCATCTCCACCGCCCCCCCCAATTTTGGCAGATGGCAAATAGGAGTTTGAGATTTTGAGGATTGCTGATTCTCGTCTCCTTCGCCATTCCTTGCAGCACTTGCACTGGAGGGGTTATGGTCCAGAGGAAAGGACGTGGGTGTCAGCGTCAAAAGTGAATGCCCCCAGGTCGGTTAGGACATTCCATACCTCACATCCTGAGAAAACCGGGTCCTGAGTGTCCGGAGGCCACTCATAGGAGGGAGGTACTGTCACGAGCACTTCGGAGGTGACAGGCTATTATCCTGCATCAGGCCTCAGAAGGTCTGAGTGCCTGTCCATACAGACTGCTCCCTGAACCATCTGCCTCTAGGACCCAGCGTCGACCTCTTCCTCCTCAGAGAAGTTTGGATCTATTTAGTTAGTGGCTCAGCTGTGACCCAGTGCGGGTAATAGCTTCATTTCCACTTGTGCCTGCTAGAGCGT
>JARQOD010000001.1:164930451-165017348 GCA_033576555.1 Oophaga sylvatica | reverse complement strand
GGGCTTTTTGCCACACCTCATATCCTTCTTCAGTATATTTTCTGTTTATGTTTGTGTCTAACATTTTTCTTCCCGTCCCATCTTCTTCTAGTTTAACTTCCTCCTAATGAGTGCGTTTCCCAGGTTTGTTGAGGTGTACTCGTCTCTGGTGAGGAGTCATCGTACAGGTAATTCACACGTGGGCCAGGAATCCGAATCCTTGTTGTCTGCACCACGTCTTAGCCAGTTGTTCGCATCAGGATTCTGTTCCATCTCCTGGTTCATGCCTGCCTACTGGAAGGATAGAAGAAAAAAACTACGTGTGCAATCCAGTTCCTTTACTTTTGTAACAAGGTTGCATGGGGTGGTAGTCCCAGCCGAGTCACTTAGCCACAGTCAGTAAACCCTGGGTACCTTACACAGAGAGGATCCAGACGGAAACAATCCTCTGGCACAGTTACGTCCAACAGGGACCGAACTTAATAAACTGAGATGAGAGAAAGAAGGTAAACACTGGCTTCCTGCTCTCTCCCTGACACTGTCCTGGCTGTACGCATAACGGCCGCGGTAACCGAAATTAAGCAGTAGTCCACTCGCTGGGATCTAGACGCTTGTAGTCCCTTCAGCAGGGAGCCCTTATGAAGTCCTGGGGCACGTGTTTCGGTCCTTAAGTCCTTAACCTGGGGGCAGCAGATTCTCTCCCCCTGGGGTCTGGCAATCCAGTGCTCCTATACACCTGCCCAGGGCCTACATGCCCAGGCTCTGCCACCTTTACTGCTGTGGCCCAGCCACCAGGTTAACCCTTCCACTGTCCCTAAACTGTGTAATACACATATAAGAAACTTTACAAAACACAGCACATGCATTACATACATTACAGTACATACAGTTAATACAAAACAGACAATACTACGGTACATACATGACAGCAATATACAACACAATACAGTTAATACAACAAGTGCACGGGGTCAGCCCTAGGGAGAGAGGGAAGCAATGAGGTTCTCCGCCACCTCTTTACACTATCTTCCCCAACTCTGCAAAATCCGGGCAGATTGTCGGTAGGTCCTTCTTGCCATGTCATTGGTCCAACATGTATCAGAAGAAATGGGTGGACATCCTTGGACTTTCACATCCTATCGGTCAATCCTTGATCTTCGCAGCTGAGAGGCAGCATACTTCTCTTGAGTTTATGTCCGGTCTGCAGATGGCTGCTTCTGTGCCTCTCAGTGTGAGTCTCCCACCACTACCACTCTTCTTTGCTTCTTGACTGTACTTTTGTGTCACTTCTGGGTTTTGCTGTGTGCCCTTTTCTTCTTTGTTTTGCCTTAGTGACTCATCCGTAGGTGTGCCATCTTCGTTTTCACAAGGCCTTGGAATCGGTTTCTTCTGTTGTGTGGTTGGTGATGTCAGCATGGTCTTCTTGCTTCTTTGGGGTCACATACTTCCACTCGTCTGCTTTTGGGAGTTCTCTGACACTTCTTAGCCTCTGTGTCCAGTAGAGATTCTTTGTTCTGCCTAGGAAGTCTTAATTTTCTTTGATGAGTTTCAAAATTGCAATTCTTCTTCCAGATCCCGCACCTTTTCTTCTAAAATGGCCAGTACTCTACACTTCTGTCAGGTGAAGTTGGATTCTTCTTCTTGTCGATCTGTGTAACATGTAGCACATGTGAAGCTCCCATGTGGTTGTCAAATCTGCCATGTTGCTCCTAGATTCTGCTGACTTGCTGTGTGTTCTTCCTTCGTGGTAATCTACTGTGTGAACCTTCTTGTGTAATTGCTGTGTTTTTTCCTTCTTGTATAATCTATCAATCAGCAAGCTTTCTGCAGTAATGTCCTAGAGGCTGTTCCAGCTGTAACCAACAATCTTCTTGCTGAGGGATATTTCAGTTTTTCTTTTTTTTAATAAATTTGCAAAAATTTCTACATTTCTGGTTTTTTTCAGTCAAGATGGGGCGCGAGTTTGCATTAATGAGAAAAAATTAACTTTTTTAACTTTACCAAATGGCTGCAATTGAAATAAAGTGTGAAAAAATTTAATGGGTCTGAATACTTTCCATACCCATTGTATGTTTTTTTTGGCCACTGTAACATTGCAATAAAATGAATAAGAGGTGCTCAGAACATTGTGAAAAAAATAAGCCAATGAGAACATTATGGGTCCCAGAAAATTGTGACAAGCAAAATTATAATTTTTTTTTTAACAAATCTCCGTATTTTGTTTTTACCCACATAAATAAAATAAATGCTATACATGTTTGGTATCTGCCTACTCAAACTGTCCTGCGGAATCATATTGCTAGGTTAGTTTTACCATATTGACCATGGTAAAAAAAATACCCAAACAATTGTGGAATTGCAGTTTTTTTGCATTTTTAATGCACTTCAAATTTTTTCCCCTTTTGCAGTACCACTATATGATCAAAACAAATGGTATAATTCAAAAATACATAGCCCTCTAAGGGCTATATAGCAAGAAAATATAAAAAAGTTATGGCTTTGCTAGAAGGGAGGAAAAAGACAAAAACAAAACAAATTAAATTAACTAGGTGGTGAGGGGGTTTAAACAAAATGACTTCAACTTCTATTAAGATGTAGAGAGTTCTTTGGAATGTTGATCCAGTCTGATTCCAGTGTTCTACATATTTCAAAAGTTGTCAGGTTCATTTATGAAAAGATACATTTTTTAATGAGTTTGACCTCCAGAATTCAAATCATAAATGAAAATTTTAAGTTGGCCCTTGATTTTGATATCAAAGAGTTTTCTTTTTACTGCTATATATAATTAATGCTTAAAAGTTTCAGAACTTTTGAAACATTATTATTTTTACAAATATAAGACGCAGAATATTTTAGTATGACAATTTGATATTTATTTAAAGGAGACTTGCAACAATCCAAATACAAAACATGCCTAAGCACTTTTGTGAAATATAAACAGTTACAGAAATTGCACTACAAAAATTTGGTCCCATTCAGTGACAAGTCTTTTTGCTTTTCTCTTGTACTCCTGCATTGGATTATTCTTACAAATGTCCAACAGTAATCTGCAGCATTGACAGATTCTATTTTTCTTGATATCTTTTCCCCATAGCCGAAATGTCGTGGTGAAAGCTCTCACAGTGCTCGACGTTCACTGCTCCTCAGTTTGGTGAAAAAAAGTGCACCTTTTTTTGTATATTGTCTATGGAGGTATGCTCCTGGTTTGCACCTAATTCACTAGTTTGGATGTGCCAGTCAGTTTTCTCTTACTTCTGTGTTAGCTTACTGACCGAGCACTCCGCCCATCACCATGTGGTGATTTTAATACAGCAGGTCCCTACTTACCCATAAAGGCAAGCTTTACTGACAGAGGTGTCCACATTCACCAGGAATTCAGATATCAGCCTAATAGAGGTACTGTATGTTCACATAGGCAGGGACCCATAAGTTTTGAGACCACCTTGATGATGTTTATGAGCAGGCATATTTGGCCAAATTTTGTGCAAAGCGTCTCATTCATTTTTTCCTAATATTCAAAAGCCATATTGCTAATCATGTTTCATATTTCACATTGACTTGCTTTGGCACGACAGAGTGCAACCTTTTTTTGTATATAGTCTCTTATTGTAGTGATATTCTCTTGCATGTCTATGCCACTCACACAAAAAGCAACAGTACTTTTCTGTACCACACTGTAGACCAAGTAAGAGGTCAACTACCTTTAAGTAACAACAGAGAGGCCACAAATGTTCGTCATGGTTAGGCACCTCAACAGCTGCTTCATGTTGTCATAGGTTTATTTCATGTAAACTGCATAACCAACTGGAATTGATGGAAGCCCATTGACATTATGCAGCAATATGGTTTTAGGTTTGTTTTGGGCGAATCATTGAAGATTATCACGGGGATACAGTGACAGAGAGGGCCAAAAGATTGTGGTGTCTGGTTCCACAAACTTCTGCACGGGTTTTAGAAGTACTTCACTAATTTGTTAAATAGTGCAGGTTTTTTTTCCTTGCTGGCAGTGCAAGGGCTAATTTGTTCAGTCGAAGTTCCTGGATCTTCCCTACCTGGATTGTCTTAGCTGTTCAGCGATGGTCACTCCCCTCTACTGTGTATGCTCACCTCTGGCACTGAGGAACTGCCAGTGTTAGTTCTTACTACCTGGTTAGGAGTTGGGGGTGAAGTTTGTGGTTGGAGTTGGTATTTGCAGATTTGTTCAGGAGATTGTTGCTTGTAGTTTTATTTGTGTGCAAATCCATTTCCTCTCCTATTTGGTTTATCCTTCCATTAACTCCCCTGTGTTTCACTCTGTTGCTTGTGGAGTGTACTTTGTATGATTGTTATTTTTATTTATCCCTGTCTGTCTTTCTTTGTTTGTCTGGTTATTGTTATCCTATGCACTTCAGCTTTTCACCTCCCTGAGTCAGGAAGGGGACAGATAATTGTTCACATAGGCGCATAGCAAGGCAGGGTAACTCGGCATCTCCACCTTTGGGAGTAATCCAGGGGATAAACTGGGGCAACCCTAGTTCTAGGGACCTGGTTAGCACCCACAGTCGCGAGTGACAAAGTTTCCATTCCTCTGGATTATGACTTCTCTTCAGAACTTAAATGAAACTGTTGCTGTTGTTGCATGCCACAAGTTTGCTCTCCATGAAACATATTGGACAATATCTTTACCACAGTTGCGGAACTAAGAAATCACCTGCTAGGAGACTCCACTGTTGTAGCCTGGAACCTAAAAGCTCAGCCTTACTCTTGGGCTGATCCAAATCTCTAACAAGATTAAGTTCACTTTGTATTATAAGTAGAGATGAGCGACTTTGCCTCCGGGAGGGTCGAGTCTGGTTTCGGACCACCCGACTTTATCAAAGTCGAGTTGAACTAAATCGGCCAACTATAAGAAAAGTCAGAGTTCCGACCGAAACCCGACCCGACCCCAATGCAAGTCAATGGGGAATAAAAGTCGGCAGTGAGTGGAGGACAGTAAACATACCTACAGGTCCCATTTCAATGCCAACGACATCAATTCTTAATACTTAAGCTTGTCAACCTTAATTTACTTTATAATAATAGTAACGCATTAAAAACTGGGGGTTATTTGGCTAAAGTTGTGGGGGGGCAGGGCGGGCTCCAGGTTTTCGTGGGCCCTGGGCGAAATAGTCTCAGTGGGCCCCTTTAACACATACCACAATTCATGATGCTCCGATACGGCAGAGAAATATAGATATAGTACAATGCCAAATACTTCACTTCTTACATTACATGAGTAATATCTATTGTAAATTCTACAATAGCTCAAAAACCGGACAATATAGTGATACATACAGTATTATGGGCACCACATAGTAAGCCATACAGAATAATGAGCCCATATATTGCTCTATACAGAATAATGAGCCCCATATATTGCTCCATACAGAATAATGAGTCTCATATATGATGCTCCATACAGAATAATGGGCCCAATATAATGCTTCATGCAGTATAATGAGCCACATATATTGCTCCATACATAATTGGTCCCATATAATGTTCCATACAGTATATGATGAGGTCACATAATGCTCCAGTATATGATGGTCCCCATATAATGTGCCATACAGTATAGGACGGTTCCCATAGAGTATAATGAGCCCGACATATTGCTCCATACAGTATAATGAGCCGCATATAAAACTCCATACAGTGTATGATTGGCCCATATATTGATCCATACAGAATGGGCTCCATATAATGCTCCATACAGAATAGGCCCATATGTTCTCCATATGATGCTCCATATATAAAGGGCCCTATATGATGCCCCATAAATAATGAAACCCCATATGATGCTCTAGTATATAATGCTCCATATATAATGGGCTAAATGTGATGCTCCATATATAATGTGCCCCATATGATGCACCATATATAATGGGCCCCATATGATGCTCCAGTATATGATGTGCCCCATGGATGATGCTCCAGTGTATGATGGGCCTATATAATACTCCATATATAATGGGCCCCATATGATGCTCCAGTGTATAATGGGACCGTATATGATGCTCCAGTGTATGATGGGCCCCATATATAATCATCCAGTGTGTAATGGGCCCTATCTATGATGCTCAAGTGTATGATGGTCCCCATATATAATTCTCCAGTGCATAATGCGCCCCGAATATTGCTCCAAACATTAAAAAAAAGGAATACCTCTCCTCGCTGGGCACTGCTCTACTCTGGACTCCTCAGCGTCGCCATCTTCCAGCTCTCTGCTTTGTGACTGTTCAGCCAGAGGGTGCACAGATGTGACGTCATCGCGCTCTCTGACCTGAATGTCACTGTCAGGTAACAAGGAAGACGTCACAGCGATGGAGCAGGGAGAGTAAGTATTGGAAGTGCTGGGGCCCTGAGCAAGCAGGGGGGGCACACTCATGGGTGTCGGTACTGGCACAGGGCCCCTCATAGTACGCCGGTGTCTCTGATGGAGAATGGGCCCCCCACCTGCTCAGGGTCCTGGCACTTGCCCAGGTGCGCCTGGAGCTGATGCTGGCCCTGGGGGGTACAGCCCAGTTAGGGAGGTGGAAAAACTGGCATATGTTGAGGTGTAGGCTGGACGTTCAGCAGCTGCAAATGGAGGAATTGGAGAAGTCGGAGGAAGAGCAGGACAAAGCGAGCCATTTTGCTGGCAAACCTATGTGTCATCAGGGGAAGGTGGTACAAAATCCTTTGAAACCCAGGCATGGTTCATTTTAATGAAGTGAGATTACCTACAGTTTGAGTCGACAGCCGAGTCCTTTTTTCTGTCAGGATTGATCCAGCAGCACTGAAGACTCTTTCTGACAGCACACTACCAGCAGGGCAAGCGAGCTCCTGTAAGGCATATTGTGCCAATTCAGGCCAGGTGTCCAGTTTACAGGCCCAGTAGTCAAAGGGGAATGAACTGTGAGGGAGAACATCGATAGGGGAGGAGAGGTAATTTTGAACCATAGTTGACAACTGCTGTCTCCTGTCTGTTGCAATCGATTCAGTATTACCAGTCATGTGAGAGATACTCGAGAAATCAGTCCACAACATGGTCATGAAACCCCTATCTCCAATGCCACTTTGGCTGTGTGCACCACGAATACCTCTTCCATGTTGCCCAGTATGGCTCGTGGTGGAACCTGCACCGCTGCTGTGTGCTGGGAATGCCTCTAACAAACGGTTTACCAGAGTTGCTTGTTTGTTCGCCAATATTAGCTCTAGGTTCTCCTGTGGCATGATGTTCTGTAATTTGCCTTTATAGCGTGGATCGAGGATGCTAGCCAACCAATAGTCGTCATCCTTCATAATTTTGGCAGTGCGGGGGTCCCTTTTTAGGATCCGCAAGACTTAATCACACATGTGGGCCAATGTTCCAGGTGTCAATGATGCACTGCCAGTGGTGGGTGGAGGAGCACTTTCTGCCAAATCCACATCCCTCCAGTCACGCACAAACCCTGTACCTGACCTTGGCAAGCCAACATTTTCTCTTCCCCCCCGAGAAGCATCCACCTCCCCAAAATGATCACCCCCTCCTCCTCCTCCTCATCCTCTTTCTCTTCTTCCTCCACCTGGTCCAGGACAGTTCCTGAGCAGACAATGGCTGACTGTCATCAAGGCTTCCCTCCTCCTCCTCCTCTTCCTCCTCCGCTGCAGACGCCTGATCCTTAATGTGCATCAAAGTTTGCATGAGCAGATGCATAAGTGGGATGCTCATGCTTATGATGGCGTCGTCTGCGCTTACCAGCCATGTGCATTCCTCAAAACACTGGAGGACTTTACAGAGGTCTTTCAGCTTTGACCACTGCAACACTCGACAACTCGATGTCTGCCCTCAAACTGCCTGCCAGTGTATCCTCCCATAAATGCATTACAGCCTTCCTCTGTTCGCACAGCCTCTCAACCATGTGCTTGGTGGAGTTCCACCTTATTGCAACGTCTATGATTAGGCAGTGCTTGGGGAGGTGGAGCGATCGCTGCAGCCTATGCATACGACTGGAGTCTATGGGCGAGCGACGAATGTGCGAGCACAGTCGTCGCACCTTATGGAGCAGGGCTGTTAACTCCGGAAAATTATTTAGGAAGCATTGCACCACCAGGTTCAAGGTGTGAGCCAGGCAAGATATGTGTCTAAGTTTTGCCAGGGCTTTGGCCGCCACAAAATTATGGCCGTTATCACTGACTACCTTGCCTGGCTCAAGATGTAGACTGCCCAGCCATGACTCAGTTTCTCGCTGCAAGAAGTCGGCCAGTACCTCCATGGTGTGTTTGTTGTCGCCCAAAGACATCATCTTTAAAACAGACTGCTGACGCTTACCACTAGCTGTTCGATTGTGTGACACCTCGTTTGCAACACTGGCAGCTGCGGATGGAGTGCTCATGCGACTGCGCTCTGTCGACGAGCTTTCGCTTCTGGAGGAGGAGGAGGGTTGAACGCCTACAGCCAACTGTTGCCTATAACGTGGGCTAGGCAGCACTGTCCCACCACCGCTGTCACCTGTGGACCCTGCATCCACTACATTAACCCAGTGCGCAGTGATGGACACGTAATGGCCCTTGCCATGCCTACTGGCCCATGCATTTGATGTGAGGTGCACCTTTCCCCTCACTGATTGTTTGAGTGCATGGACAATGCGGTCTTTCACATGCAGGTGGAGTGCAGGGATGGCTTTTGTAGCAAAGAAGTGCCGACTGGGTGGGTCATAGCGTGGGACAGCATAGGCCATGAGCTCTCGGAATGCTGCACTTTCAACCAAGCGGAAGGGCATCATCTCTAATGAGATCAGTTTGGCAATGTAGGCGTTCAAAGCCAGTGTACATGGATGAGAGGATGAGTACTTTCTTGTCCTACTCAGAGTCTCTGCTACAGTGAGCTGGACTTGATAGCTGCATATGATGGAACTAGCAGTGGACATGGCAAACTGTGAGGGAGTTGGTGATGGTGGTGATGGCCTAGATGTAGTCTTTCATTGGAAAACCATTGTGATTCCCTGACTGCTTTGGCCTTGCGACGACACCTCAACAATTCTTGCTGGTGGTGTGCTAACCGGTGGGCTTACAATGGGGGAAGCAATGTAGCGTTGCTGGCTACCTTCAGTCGGAGCAGGTGCACGTGTGCTACTTGAGGTTTTGTAGTCCATCCAAGCTTGCAAGTGCATGGTGTTTAAATGTCTAAGCATGCAACTGGTATTCAAATTTCGGAGATTTTTCCCTCGGCTAAAGGTCCTTCCGCATTTCTTACAGATAACCTTTGCCTCATCAATAGGATTTTGGTCAAAAAAGTGCCACACTGCACTCTTCCTACTATGGGAAAACTTTTAAGGGCTTGTACGCTGTGCTAATTTGACCATCTGGCCAAGCTGTCCTGCAACTCTTTTTGTTTTTTAACACATTTTTGGACTGCTACGGGCCTGCCAGATAATCGCAGCTGCGATGTCGATGCCTGCTGCGGATCCTCCTCTTCTGAGCTATTGCCAGTGGCACCTTCTTCCCCCAATGGATGCCAATCTGGGTCAACAACTGGGTCATCCATCACCTCCTCTTCAATTTCATCTGCACCTTCCTCTGTGTCACCGTGTAAGGTGGTATAGTATGCGGGAAGGGGCACCTGAGTTTCATCAGTGTCAGATTCTGGCTCAGTAGACTGCGAGGACAATGTATTGCTCTGGGTGAATGTACAAGCAGAATCATATAGCACTGGCTGTGCATCAGTGCACTCCATGTCATATTCATCTTGGACTGAGGAATTCAGGATTTGACTTGATAAGTTAGGCATTGTATGTGAAAAGAGCTCCAGGGAGTAATCTGAGGTGTGGCCTGCCGCATCCTTCACTTTTGGTGGGGGTGAAGGACACAAGAAAGGTGTTGTTCCTGACCAGGAGCCTGCACTGACGACTCAGTGCTTGCAGTTTTTGAAACTTCAGAAGAGAAGGCGATAGAGCTGGAGGCTGTTTCGGCAATGTAAGCCAAAACCTGTTCCTGATGCTCCGGCTTTAAAAGCAGTTTACCTCCTCCCAGAAAAGGGAGCCTTTCAGGCCTTCTGGAGCCAGACGATGATGTAGGCTCAACACCTCCTGCCTTAGGTGCTATTGTGCTTTTGGCACTACCAGCAGATGTACCACCACCACCATCAGTACCAGCTGGCCCCCCCCGCCGATGTCCACCATACTTCCTCATGTTTGGGAAAATGTACCAAAAATACCAGCAGATATATAGTACTTTATGAGGAGCGTATAGCTGTATACATTGTAGGGGAAAATTTAAATCTCCGTATATATTTCTGGAGTCACACACAGACGCTCACTCAGTATGGATTTGACCGTAATACAAAAATCAGAAAAAAGATACTGTATCAGAAGCGTACAGCTGTATACGGTGTAGGGGAAAATTTAAATCTCCGTATATATTTCCGGACTCACACACAGACGCTCTCTCAGTATGGATTTGACCTTAATACAAACAGCAGAAATACGGTACTGTATCAGAAGCATACAGCTGTATACGGTGTAGAGGAGAATTTAAATCTCCATATGTATTTCCGAAGTCACACACAGACGCTCACTCAGTATGGATTTGACCGTAATACAAAAATAAGAAATACGATACTGTTTCAGAAGTGTACAGCTGTATACGGTGTATGGGAAAATTTAAGTCTCCGTATATATTTCCGGAGTCACAGACACTCTCTCAGTATGGATTTGACCTTAATACAAACAGCAGAAATACGGTACTGTATCAGAAGCGTACAGCTGTATACGGTGTAGGGGAAAATTTAATTCTCCGTATATATTTCCGGAGTCACACACAGACGCTCACTCAGTATGGATTTGACCGTAATACAAAAAGCAGAAAATGGTACTGTATCAGATGCGTACAGCTGTATACGGTGTAGGGGAAAATTTAAATCTCCGTATATATTTCCGGAGTCACACACAGACGCTCACTCAGTATGGATTTGACCGTAATACAAAAAGCAGAAAAACGGTACTGTATCAGAAGCGTACAGCTGTACACGGCGTAGGGGAAAATTTAAATCTCCGTATATATTTCCGGAGTCACACACAGATAGTCAGCATGTATTTGTCCGTGATACCAGCCGGTACACAGTAGTGTGTGAGGAGCGCACAGCTCTATACAGTGTGGGAAATAATGAACGGTCGGTAACTGTGCAGAAAAAAAGAATAAAAGTATTAGTGCGGTGTAAAAAGCAGTCTGCACAGTAGTGTACACACAGCAATACAGCTATCAGGCAGCCTAATAACCAGCGCTGCTGCACACAAGAAAATACTCCCCTGTCACTGCACACTAACTGTACAACACAATTGCTATCAGCACAAGCACAAAAGAACTTCTCTTTCCAGCCCTAACTCTCTCCCTACTGATAAACAGCAACCTTTCCCTACTGTTAAGATCGGCAGAAGTAAAATGGAGGTCGGCGGTCAGAGCTTTTATAGACACTATGACGCCCCCCAAAGCAAGCCAATCACTGCAATGCCCTTCTCTACGATGGTGGTGGAAGCTGTACATGTCATCTCGTTGCCCACAGTGCACGTCCTTGCTCATTGGCTGAAAAAAGGCACCTGCAAGCATTCTGGGAAATCCGACTTTGGAGCTCGTTTTGCCGACCGCAAGGCCGACTTCACGCTATGGTCGGGTTTTGGTCAGTGAAACCCAACTTTGGTGAAAGTCGGTGACTTATGAATCTGGTCGACCTGTTTCGCTCAGCTTTAATTATAAGGTGTGGTTCAGTTGAGGTTGATGCTGACAGAATGTCTGGGTTGTGAGCGGAAGATGCTTCATGACACCAGGGGCCCTCTTCTTCCTCACTTGACTCTACTGAAAATATTTCTGGTGCTTTTGGAATCGGCAGTTCTGTATGTAGTACTGGGCTTATTGCAGATGTAATGTTTGGATACTGGAAAGTGCACTTCTTCCTTGAAACTCCTTTTCTAATGGGAAAATAGGAATACCAATTGGTAGTGAAATGTGTGATGAGTGAGTATACTCGCAAGTATTCGGTACTTGGCGAGTAATGCAGTACTCGCGGTACTCGAAACATAACGAGTATTTCACTACTTGCCTCGCAATATTCAGATCTCCCGCCCAGCATGTTGTTAGCCAATCAAAGTAATGCCGCAGCCTTCTTGGTTGTGGCATTACTATGATTGACTGGCCATGCAGCATCATAGATGAGTCATCATAGTCATATGATGACTCATCATAAGCTCTAAAGACTGTGTGTGGGCGAAGACTATGTGTGTGCGTGTCTGTGTGCGGAGGTCTGTTGGGCTGTATGTGTGTGTGTGGGTCTGTGTGTAGGCAAGCATCGTCCGATTGGACTACAAGGCCCATACGGCTATGCCTGCTACAGTGACAGCATTAGCGGATGATGGGACTGTAGTAGTCCCATCATCCGGCTAATGTGTTGAATAGTAAAAAAACACACATACATACACATAGTACATACTCATCATATACAGCTAATCTCCGAAGCCCTCGATCACCTGGAAAAAAAAAATAATAAACACAACCGTATACTCCCTGTTCGGACGTAATCCATAAAATAACGATTGTCCCACGACGATCTTCCGTGGAGAGCTGTCACATTAGCAGCTGTGACCGCTCTCCAGGGGCTCCGGTGTACAATGATAATGCTCCCGCTGTGGATCACTCCGCTGCCGAGGTAACCCGAGTTCATCTTTTCACTTGCGGCACAGCTGCGTGAGAAATTTCTCGCATTTCCCATTGACTTACATTGGACTCGCTATACTCGTAACGAATATCCGAGTATTAGGACCTACTCGTTACGAGTATAGCGAGTCCTAATATCTTAATACTCGCTCATACCTAAGTGTGATCGGTTGGCTCTTTCCTGGTCATTTAGACTGCAAAAGGCATAGGTGTCCTTTTATCATGCAACCACTGAGTAAGATGTGATGCACATTTATAGCACCATAAGTGTGAAGCCCAACTCTTGTGCTGATACAGGTTGTAGGCTTTCCTTATCATGGTAGTCAAGTTTTGCCTTTGTGATGCAACAATGACTTCTCCACATGTGTAGCAAAAACTATCTGCTTTATTATTGAAAGAACGAGGCAAAAAAATATAGAAGCATTTCAATATGCTGAGAAACTACACTAAGAAACCTTAAAACTACATACCTAACACAGAAAGCATTTCGAAAAGTAGGTGATTCAGCTGTAATTAGGATTACATGATTGGAGCTGAGTTGGAGTTTTCTGATTGGTCAACCTAAGAGGTGATAGAATACTAAAGGCTCAATAGACTAAATAGATAATGTAATATGCTAGCTAATAACGCAATAATGATGATGAAATAATAAAGACACAATTTTTCTATAAGCCTGCATGAAAGGTGTCACAAGAAATTGCACCCTCCTCTGGATCTTAAAAATTAGAGACAATCAGCAAATGTAAGCATCATACTTGTTTTTAGCACCACAAAATTACTTAAGTTCAACTGTTTTAGTTTCTCAACCAATTTGGCTGTAGAACAGTTTTACAGTCCTGCTCATCGTTATTGCCACTCATGAAGTTCATAATGTAGAATATTTCCTGAAATAAAAGAATTAAGAGAGACTTTTTTTTTAAATACAAAAGAGCAAGCGATAAACAATAATTTAAAACAAAAAACAATGGGAGGGAAATAGAGAAAAATGCAAAGCTTGCTATGACACTGCTATGGAACGCTTTACATTAAATTAGTATGGAAACACATTTTGACTCACCTGTGGTAAATCACAAATGAAAATCATTTGTGATTAAGTGTCGGTGCCCATGTGACATGAATTAGCCAAGGAACGATGAGTTCACTGTTTTAAAAAGCCACATCAGAACTGCTATTATTAGAGAACACAAGACTTCCAAAGGGTATAAGGCCATCTCCAAAGATCTTGGTATTCCAGTTTTAACAGTGCACAATGTTATTAAGAAGTTTGCCAAGCATGGAACCGTCAAGAACCTCCCTGGGCTGTAAAGTAGAGTAAAATTGAAAAGAGATGTCTTCGAAGGTTGGTGTGAATGGTGGAAAAAACACCACGTCAAACATCCATAGACCTGAAGGCCAACCTGGAACAGTCTTGGGTCATGGTTTCAACAAGTATCATATGCGCACAGTAAACCAAGCAGAGCTTTATGGACGAAGGCCGAGGAAAAAACATTGCTGAAGAAAAGACATAAAAAGGAATGACTGATCTTTGCCAAAAAGTACCTTTACAAACTACAATCCTTCTGGGAAAATGTTCTCTAGACAGATGAAACAAAAATAGAACTTTTTAGCAATGCAAAGCAACAGTTTGATTACAGACGATTTAATTAAGCTTATAAGTAAAAAAACACCCTAACAACAGTTAAGCATGGCATGGTGTAGTATCCATAATGCTGTGTGGTTGCTTTTCTGTGTCTGGTACTGGAGACCTTGACCATATCACAAAAATCATGAAATTAGAGAATTATCAAGAGATTTTAGGGTGAAATGTCCTACCCAGTGTAAGAAAACTTGGTTTGAGTCAAAGATCATGGGTGCTCCAGCAAGACAATGACCCAAAGCACACATCCAAAAGTACACAGGAATGGATGAAAAAAAAATGGACTGTTTTAAAATGGCCAGCAATGAGTCCTGGCCTGCATCCCATTGAAAATCTTTGGGGCGTGCTGAAATCTGCAATTGGGAAAAAATCCCTGCAAATATTCAAGAGCTTAAACAAACTGCAAAGGAAGAGTGGGAGAAAATACTAGCTGAGAAGTGGAAGAAGCTTATAGATGGCTACAAGAAACATTTGTAGGCTGTCATCAATGTTAAAGGGTGTGCAACCAAGTATTAATTAGGAGTGACTTTATTGTTGCACATGCTGTTTATTCTGTTTCTTCTTTTAAATTGCAACATATAAGTTGAAAAACATTGTTTTATTGTTGCATTACTTTGGACCACTAATTAAAAGATCCTGAGGATATAACTTTGGTACATTTCCATTTATTTCTTAAAATATTGTACAGTCTATGAAAAAAATGAAGGAGTGCCAATAATGGTGAGCAGCACTGTATTTCCTGGGATTAGGGTGTAAAATTAAAAATTTTTATGACATGTTTATTCATACCTTTTTTGTCACGAGCGCTTTGGAGGTGACAGGCTATCATCCTGCGTCAGGCCTCAGAAGGTCTGAGCGCCTGTCCATACAGACTGCTCCCTGAACCATCTGCCTCTAGGACCCAGCGTCGACATCCTCCTCCTCAGAGAAGTTTGGATCTATTTAGTTAGTGACTCAGCTGTGACCCAGTGCGGGTAATAGTTTAATTTCCACTTGTGCCTGCTAGAGTGTTGGACCTTTTCAGAGTGCTCAAGTTTGGTGTCTGGAGTCCCTCATCTGGTATCCGTATCTGCCTATTCAGCTAAGTGTTCCCCTGTTTGTCTCAAATTACCGTCTTTAGTTTAGCGGAGACTGCCTAGCGCGCATCTCCCTCCCGTTCCCTATTCAGGACTCAGGCCTCAGGGAGATTCAGGGCCTGAGGTTCCGGCTCGGCGATTGGTGAGGAACCAATATAGGGACACTGTAGGAGTTCTAGGGAGTGATTAGATCTAGCCTAGTGGTCTCCAAATCCCTTCCCTAGTGTCTGGGCTCCCTTCCCCATCTCCCTTTATGTTACGCGTGGTTTTCCCACACTGTGCGTGACATCATTAACTTCTACACCGTTTAGAGAAAAAAAAAAACCTGACATGTGGTTCATTTGTGCATGTGTTTTGTTTGTTTTGTGTTTTTTTTGGGTTGGGTTTTTTTTTTTTCTCTCTCTCACTTTGGAGATGGATGCAGTCACTGAGTTGGCTGAGCGACTAAGCTGTCTGTCTCTGGAAGTGACTGATCTCCGTCGTGAGGTTCTGCAGCAGCAGCAGCTGCAGGTCGCCAGTGTTGGGGCCTCTGCTGCTGGGTCGGGTCGGCCTGAACCTAAGATTGCTCTCCCTGACAGATTTTCAGGAGGCAGGGACAAGTTTTTTGTGTTTAAAGAGGCCTGCAAATGTTATTTCAAACTTCGTCCCTACTCATCTGGCAGTGAAGAGCAAAAAGTAGGGATTGTAATTTCTTTATTACAGGGAGATCCACAATCCTGGGCTTTTTCCTTACCACAGGACTCTGTCTCCAGTCTGTGGAGGGATTTTTTGGGGCCCTGGCCCTCATTTATGACGAGGAGGTAGAACCCATGCAGTTAGGAGGGGCCGACACCCCATACTTCTCCGCTGAGAGTCGCAAGAAAAAAGGTGTTTTCTTTTTCTGCAGGAAAAAGGGTCATTTTATTGCAGTCTGCCCTTTGGTACCAAGGCACAAGGGTACGCGGTTAACCCTTGGTGGTCTGGAGTTAGATAAGCAGGTCATACATTTTTCTTTTGCTTGCAGTTCCCGATTTGTCCTGACAGCAGAGGTGGTGCTAGAGAGCAAAACCGAGAACATTTCTGTGTTTGTTGACAGTGGAGCTGGAGTCAGCATGGTGGATGCCGAGTTTGTGAGAACTCATGGTCTTGCTTGCTGTACATTAGCTAAGCCTACTCCCATTTTCGCCATTGATTCAGCTCCACTTGCACAGAAGGCTCTCACATAAATTGTACATAATATAAAACTGAGGGTGGGGCCAACTCATTCTGAAATAATTCCATGTGATGTTTTAGAAGGGATTCCCACTCCAATTGTGTTGGGCCTACCCAGGATTATCAGACATAATCCGGTGGTGGATTGGCAAGCCAGGGAAATCATTGAATGGGGAGATTACTGTCAGGAAAACTGTCTGAATGTTTCCCTTTCTGCAGTCACTGCTGAAGTCTTGCAGGGATATCTGAAAGGCTTTGAGGATGTCTTTTCTGAGAGGGGGTTTCAGGAGCTACCCCCGCATCGTGCATACGATTTTCCCATTAACCTGATCCCTGGAGCTAAACTGCCCAAATCCAGACTGTATAATCTTTCTGGCCCTGAGAGACAGGCTATGAAGGAGTTCATTGCTGAAAGTCTGGAGAAGATACACATCAGACCCTCATCTTCGCCCATTACGGCAGGGTTCTCCTTTGTGAAGAAGAGAGATGGCGGCTTACGTCCCTGTGTAGATTTCCGGGAATTAAATCAAATCACCATCCGAGACCCATACTCTCTGCCTCTGATTCCAGATTTGTTCAGTCAGGTGGTGGGAGCTAAAGTGTTCTCCAAGTTGGACTTAAGGGGGCTTACAATCTGGTTCGGATCAGAGAGGGGGACGAATGGAAAACTGCCTTCAACACCCGGAGAGCCTGGTCATGACATTCGGTCTCACTACTGCCCTCAAGTTTTTCCAGCACTTCATCAACGACATATTTCATCACTTGGTGGGCAGGTTTGTGGTGGTCTATTTAGATGGCATTTGGATTTATTTGCCGGATTTTGAGACATCAGGGGCATGTTAAACAGGTTTTACAGATCTTAAGAGATAACAAACTGTATGCCAAACTCTAGAAATGTGTTTTTGCCGTACAGGAGGTACAGTTTTGGGATATTTGTTGTCATGTCCAGGTTTTCGGATGGATCCGGAGAAGGTCAGTGCTGTCCTGGACTGGGACTGTCCTGAGAACCTGAAGGTCTTGCAGTGTTTTCTGGGCTTTACGAATTTTTGCCGAAAATTCATTCGGAATTACTCTGCAATTGTTAAACCCCTTACTGACATGACAAGGAAGGGGTCGGATTTTTCTAATTGGTCTGAGGCCGCTTTGAATGCTTTTTCCTCCCTAAAAACTGTTTTGCCAAGGCACCCATACTAAGTCAACCAGATGCTTCTCAGCCATTTATTGTAGAGGTTGATGCATCTGAGGTGGGGGTGGGGCTGTGGTGTCTCAAGGTCCGTCCCCTGGTAAATGGCACCCATGTGCATTCTTTTCAAAAAAATTGTCCTCGGCAGAGAGGAACTATGACGTGGGCAACAGGAGCTGTTGGCAATTAAATTGGCATTGGAAGAGTGGCAACATTGGCTGGAGGGGGCTGCCCATCTCTTTACAGTTAGAACTGATCACAAAAATCTCGTATATCTGCAGTCGGCCAAGTGTCTGAACCCGAGATAAGCTAGGTGGTCGTTGTTTTTTATGAGGTTCAATTTTGTGGTCACTTTTCGCCCCAGGGTCAAGAATGTCAATGCGGATGCTCTGTCTAGGAGCTTTCCGGGTGGGGGAGACCAAGAGAGTCCAGTCCCGATATTGCAGGAGGGGGTAGTTGTTTCGGCACTGTATCCTGAACTGGAGGCCGAGGTGTTGGAGGCACAGGGGGACGCCCCTGCCTCCTGTCCTTCAAGGAAGCTATTTGTTCCGCCCAATCTGCGCTGCAAGGTTATTAATGCACACCACAACTCGGTGCTAGCAGGGCATCCAGGGGATAAAGCAACTGCGGACCTTCTCTCTCGTAGTTTTTGGTGGCCGGGGTTGCAACGGGATGTGGTGGAACATGTGTCCGCATGCAGTACTTGCGCTCGCTGTAAAGAATCGCGCACTTACCCATCTGGTACTCTCCTCCCATTACCTATTCCCTCCAGGCCTTGGACACATCTATCCATGGATTTCATCATGGACCTACCAGTATCTGCGGGCAAAACGGTGGTGTTGGTGGTCGTGGATAGATTCAGTAAAATTGTCCGTTTCGTCGCATTACCAGCAATTCCTAATGCCAAGACTCTGGTCCAGGTTTTCATTAATGAGATCGTAAAACTTCACGGGGTTCCTTCCGATGTGGTGTCTGATTGGGGAACCCAATTTGTTTCCAAGTTCTGGAGGGCATTCTGTTCTAGACTGGGGTACAGCTGTCCTTCTCTTCGGCCTTTCATCCCCAGTCGAACGGACAGACAGAGCGTGTCAACCAGAATTTGGAGACATACCTCAGGTGTTTCATCTCTGAAAACCAAGAGGATTGGTTATCTTACCATTAGCGGAATTTGCAATTAATAATCACCGTCAAAAGTCCACTGGCAGGTCACCATTTTTCAGTGCATATGGTTATCATCCACAGTTTGGTACCTTTAATGGGGAAAGGCTTCAGGAGTTCTGGAGGAAGAGCGTTTCGCATCGTTGCTCTCTTCCGTGTGGCAGGGCGTCCTGAAGAATTTGAGAATCATGGGAGACAGGTACAAACGTATGGCTGACAGGAGACATGTGACAGGTCCGGACCTGAATGTGAATGACTTTGTGTGGCTGTCCACTAGGAATATTAAGTTGAAGGTTCCTTCTTGGAAGTTGGGACCCAGGTTTATTGGTCCTTACAGAATATCTGCTGTCATAAACCCAGCGGCGTTTGGTCTGGAGCTTCCTCAAGCTCTCAAAATCCACAAAGTTTTTCATAAATCTCTTCTGAAGAAATGTGTGAACCCCAATGAGTCCTCATCTCCACCGCCCCCCCCAATTTTGGCAGATGGCAAATAGGAGTTTGAGATTTTGAGGATTGCTGATTCTCGTCTCCTTCGCCATTCCTTGCAGCACTTGCACTGGAGGGGTTATGGTCCAGAGGAAAGGACGTGGGTGTCAGCGTCAAAAGTGAATGCCCCCAGGTCGGTTAGGACATTCCATACCTCACATCCTGAGAAACCGGGTCCTGAGTGTCCGGAGGCCACTCATAGGAGGGAGGTACTGTCACGAGCACTTCGGAGGTGACAGGCTATTATCCTGCATCAGGCCTCAGAAGGTCTGAGTGCCTGTTCATACAGACTGCTCCCTGAACCATCTGCCTCTAGGACCCAGCGTCGACCTCTTCCTCCTCAGAGAAGTTTGGATCTATTTAGTTAGTGGCTCAGCTGTGACCCAGTGCGGGTAATAGCTTCATTTCCACTTGTGCCTGCTAGAGCGTTGGACCTTTTCAGAATGCTCCAGTTTGGTGTCTGGAGTCCCTCATCTGGTATCCGTATCTGGCGATTCAGCTAAGTGTTCCCCTGTTTGTCTCACCTTACCGTCTTTAGTTTAGCTGAGACTGCCTAGCGTGCATCTCCCTCCCGATCCCTATTCTGGACTTATGCCTCAGGGAGATTCAGGGCCTGAGGTTCCGGCTCGGCGATTGGTGAGGAACCAATATAGGGACACGGTAGGAGTTCTAGGGAGAGATTAGATCTAGCCTAGGGGTCTCCAAATCCCTTCCCTAGTGTTTGGGCCCCCTTCCCCATCTCCCTTTATGTTACACGTGGTTTTCCCACACTGTGCATGACATTTTTTTTACTTTGCCTTTCCTTCATAAACAGTCCTATCCCATCTCTTGTTTGAACTTGACAGACATATGTCTTTAATCACTGATACTATGTAGCTATGTAACTTTAAAAATAAAAGTCAGTACCCTCTTTTTAATAACAGTAATCCTAAAGAGATAATATTTTAAACTTGATTGTGAATTCATAGCCCATGATATGTTTCAGGCTGTTCGATCATCCAAAGCAAAACTCAATTGATATTCTGTGTAAATTTGAAAGACTTTGAAAAACAATGAACCACTTTACAATGGAATCACTCATTGTACGCAACTGATTACTACATATATACTTCGCAAGGACATGGACTGCACATGCATTTTTCATAGTGAGCTACTGCTGCTAAGCAAAATGAATATAAGGTCTTTAACATACCACCTGTTGATCCAGATGCATAAGGCCTCTTTCACAAATCAGTTTTTTGCAATCAGGCACAATCCGTCCAATTGCTAAAAAGACGGATCCGGCGCAGATTGTAAAAAACTGATGTGCTAGATTATTAGCCGTATCCGTCGTGAACTTTTTAACCCGGAATATATATATATATGTATATATGTCTGGCACGGAGGAGAGAGAGAGAGACCTTGGTTCGGCTTCCAGGCAGGCGTAGATAAAGAAAACGGAGTCTGGTGGCGGATCAGTTCTATGCCTGATCCGGCACCCATAGACTTGTATTGTATGACCAAGCCTGACATGCCGCTACAGGCGCTGTCCGTTGTTTCCGGCAGGAAAAAAAAACGTTACATGATGTGTCCTGTCCGGCCGCGGAATGAATATCTATAACGGATCCGGCAGAAAACGGACTAAACGCAATGACATTCGGCGCAATCTGGCGCTAATGCATGTCAATGAGAAAAAAACGGATCCGGCGGTAAAAAAAACTGATCCGTTTTTTTCAAAAACTGCCGGATCGCGCCTGACGGCAAAAAACTGATGTTTGAAAGTAGCCTAAGTTCACTTTTAAAAAATGGATAAATTATAGTCTTTCTACCATTACTCATAAATTAGACATGGATATTATCAATTATTTAGCTTTATACACTTAGCTGTTAGTTTTGATTCAGGCAATTGAAATGATATTAAATTTATAATATGTTACTATGGGGAAAATAATGATGTGATAGAGTGAATGCATTACCTGCTAATTGTGTTTCTACTTATCTTATCTGTGCAAATGGATTAATAATCCCTCATACTATTCACTGGACTTAATTGAAGAGTGACAGAAATAATACAATGATTTTGCAAATACTTTGATAATACAGTCGTGGCAGCATAAGCACTGATTATCTCCAGACAGCATTGATTTAGTGCCATTGATGAATAAAATAAGTATGAATATTTTATCTCGCATATGAAAGGAAATAATGATCTTAATCTGCTACAAAAAAATTTTGGTTAAAGTCCTCTTGAGAGTTTCTGAACATTGAGTATATAATTAAACTGTCATTGTATCTGTTTGTTTTATTAAAGGAAATGTCACATTTAATTTTCTTTAATTAAATGCAAGTATTTTGAAAACAAAATGCAGTATGTTCCATCTTTTACGAAGGGCTGCTGATAAGACTTTGGCTTTACCCAGAAAGAAACGAGATAGTAAGATGAAAATTTACATTTATTCCACATACTCTCCACTGATGTCAACACATTTCTAACATTGATATTCCAAGTCCTGTAAGCCTTGCAAAAAGGATTTCGGTTGTGCCTTAAACCAGGGATCCGTAACAGCTATGGCATCAGAAATGGTGTGAAATTTGGTATCTTTGAGGTATTTCTTCAGGTTTGGAAACAGATGATAGTCAGAGAGAGCTAGATCTGGTGAATAAGGTGGGTGGTATAGCAGCTGGAAGACCATCTCCGCCAGTTTTGCCTTGGTCGCTTGTGCAGTGTGAGCGGAGGAGTTGTCTTGCAGGAACAAGATTTCTTTGGACAGCTTGCCGCACCTTTTGGTCTTCAGAGCTGCCAATTGGTCCAAAAGTTCAATGTAATATCTTGCATTGATGATGGAACTCTTTTGAAGGCAGTCCACTAGCAGCACACCCTCCTTATCCCAGAACACAGACGCCATCACCTTAGTGGCTGATTTTTTGTACCCTGAACTTCTTTGGATGAGGAGAACCACTATGCCTACACTCTTTTGACTGCTCCTTGGTTTCAGGGTCACACAAATAAATCCAGATCTCGTCCATAGTGACCAGTCGATCCAGGAAGTTCTTATTAGTCTGGAAATGCTGACAGATGGACCGGGAAGTTTTCACTCGCATGCTTTTCTGATCTGTTGTCAAGCATTTGGGGACCCACTTTGCAGATAGCGTCTTCATGTCCAAATGTTCATGGATAATTACACTAACACGTTCATGGGAAATCCCCATGATGTCTGCTATTGCTTTAGCTGAAATTCACCGATTCTCCAGTATGAGGTTGTGCACAGCATTGACGATCTCCAGAACAACAACCACTCTCGGTCATCCAGGATGTTCCTTATCGTTGGTGCTGAAGTCGTCCATTTTAAATTTGGCAACCCAGTTGTTAACTGTAGAATATGAAGGGCATTGATCCCCCAATTGCTGCAACATATCACCATAAATATCCATTACGGACTTTCCTTGCAGAAACAAGAATTGTATCACTCCTCTGCTCTCATTTGCTGTGAATATCGCATTAGACTCCGCCATTTTGTTTTCCCGCGTGCATAGAACACTGTTGCCATAAGCTAAAAACACTAAATTTTGAAAACATATTAGACACATAAGGCTTTCATGTGATGTAACATTCGTTACCATAGAAACAAAAAAAGATCACAAAGCCAAAGACTTATCAGCAGCCCTAAATTCTGTAGCTTTTATTATTATAGTGATGAGCAAGTATGCTCATTGCTCGGGGTTTCCTGAGCATGGTTGAGTGGTCTCCGAGTATTTGGAATGCTCCGAAATTTAGTTTATGTCACCGCAGCTGCATGATTTGCGATTGCTAGACAGCCTGAATACATGTGGGGATTCCCTAACGAACAGGCAATCATCACATGTATTCAAGCCGCAAATCATGCAGCTGGGGCAACAGAAACTAAATCTCTAAGCACTTCCAAATACTTGGAGACCACCCGAGCATGCTCAGGAAAACCGAGCAATGAGCATACTCGCTCATCACTATTTATTATATTTAAAAGAAATACATTTTTGGGGAAGACACACTATTTATTCCTACATTCTCTGAATAGGCAGTGAAATTCAGTATATGGGTGATATGGCAGCTGCAGTGAGTGGGAGTTAATTTATAAAGCTATGTCAGATTATTACAATCTCCAGGAGGAAATGGAATACAGTTCCCTCCATCGGAAACCAGAACATTACAGGGGTGACATGTAGAGATCTAGTTGTGTGTGTATGGTGCATAGTTTTGTTATCCTACCTTACTTAGACCACCATAACTGTCATTAACTTCCCCAATAATATATTGATTACTCTGCTGATTCAATCCCAGTCTATACAGTAAAACTAACAAGTGAACTAAGAAAAAATTACTGTGTTTGCCTTTTGTGTATATTCTAGTAGCTAGTCACATAGAGAATAAAAAAAAATAAGGGGATCTTAAGCATCATAAACAGGTAGTGTTGATGCAGGAGAGAGGATAAGTCAATATGCACCAATGTTGAGATGTAATGATATGTACTAGTGAAACCAAACAGAAGTAGCAGAGTTGAGCAGCAGACCTGGAAAAGTGCAAACTTGGATTTGTCAAAATTACTGGTGTTTTAATAATGGAAGTTAAATTTAACAAGGCTAGAACAGCAGAGATGTTCATATTTTCTACAATTTAGCCTACATTATGATGGGCATTACTCTACTCAATATTGAGCTATATATACGAGGGGCGATCAAAAAGTAATGATAATTGGTTATTTCTATTGCACACAGAAATTAAAATAAAATGTTTTCTTCTCTCTTAGGTACCCACTAGTCCAGAAAAAGAAATCACTTAAATAGGCCACGATTCCCGGGAGCTACATTCATTTGAATAGGAACTGCCGAGGAGTGAACATCAAAATGGAAAAAAACGAGCTCAGAGCTGTCATCAAATACCTCTGCTTGAAAAAAATGACTACCAAAGACATACACAGCGACTTGGTGGAAACATTGGGAGACTCTTCTCCTCCATATTCCACAGTTGCACGCTGGGCCAAGGAATTTAAGCTGGGAAGAACATCGACGGAAGATGAACATCGTGAAGGACGCCCATCCACGTCCCTCAATGAAGAAAACATGAAAAAAGTTCAAGAAGTTGTATTGGCCGATCGAAGGGTGACTATCAGGCATGTAGCTGAGGTCACAGGGATCTCATATGGCAGTATTCAAAGAATCCTTGCAAAAGAATTGCACATGAGAAAGGTCTCGGCGTGTTGGGTGCCAAAAATGTTAACCGACGAGCAAAAGAAGAAACGAGTTGACATTTGAATAGCAAATCTCGAAAAGTTCCAAGCAGACAAGGAGACTTTTTTGTCATGTTTTTTGACCATGGACGAGACCTGGATCCACCACTTTGATCCCGAAACGAAACAACAATCGATGACATGGAAACGAGCCAACGAACAGACGCCGAAGAAATTCAAAGTGTGAAGCTCAGCAGGGAAGGTTATAGCGTCCGTTTTTTGGGACGTTGAAGGAATTATTATGGTGGACTATTTGGAGAAGGGAGCCACTATTACGGGCTCCTACTACGCAGAACAAATAAGAAGATTGCGGGAGGCTATCAGGGAGAAAAGGCGCGGCAAACTGCGGGCTGGAGTGCTGTTTCACCAAGATAACGTGCCGGCTCACAAAGCTGCAGTTGCATGGCTACCATTCAAGAAGTGGGCTTTGAACTGGCGGAACACCCCCCTATTCGCCAGATCTAGCCCCCAGTGACTTCTTTCTCTTTCCTCGGCTCAAGGAACACCTCCGGGGCAAGAAATTTGACGACAATAGCGACGTGATAACCGCTGTTAGGGATTTTTTGGAGGGTCAAGATCAAGAATTTTTTTCGAAGGGAATTCTAAGTTTAGAAAAGAGATGGACTAAATGAATAGACTTGTTAGGAGACTATGTAGAAAAATATTTTTTTTTTTTACTATATTCATTGTGTTTAGTATTGATCATTACTTTTGGATCGCCTCGTACTTTATATACTTTGATACAACTATATTTGACTAAACTTTATGTGATGTTAATATTTTCTACATGTAAATTTGTATATAATTTTGCATAAACTACCATGATGTTTTTTGTTATTTCTGGCACAGATACACCTTGATAAAGGCCCTACGTGGCGAAAACATTGGCTTATTCTGTGTTGCATAAGTCGGTTCACCATAATAACGTTATTCACTAAGTTTGCAATCATCTGAGTGCCAAAGCGATGTTTCTTCCTACTTATTGATGACAATGTCTAACTTGTGAGCACCGAATCTCCATTACAGTTAATGCAAACCTATCTATTTCCTACTGATTGTTCAGTGGTGGTAGGATTTCAGGCTTCTTTACCTTGGTCATGTCTTTGAGCACTCAATACCTTGTACTACTGGGCAGGCAAGTTCCAGTTCTGGAATATGACTGCACTGGAAGATAATGGATTCCTGGTTGCTTCATGTTTGATTAGTCTCTAATCTTTGGCAGTAAATGTGCATCCTTTTTTCTGAACACATTTTTGTATAACTGTAAGACTTTTAACAATTTTTCACTTTACAGGGTCTGTTAAATCTTTTTTTCAGCCTATTTTGCCATAAGAAAACAAAGAATTTTGTACACCTTGCTATAGGGTAGGGCTATCTTTATGCCACTCCCCCACATTACACAAATACACATCACCTGATTTGCTTCATCCAATAAGCATTCAAGTTTATACAGCTTGGATTTGGAATATAAGCTTAAAAAATGATATGGTCAAAATACTCACTTGCTTAATAATTGTTGTAAGGTAGCAGTTTTTACAGTGCGGTAGTGAGGCAGTAACCCAGGTAAGTTGAAAAACAAAGTCTTTATTTTCCGAACTAAAGTTCCAAACCTTCTTTAGCCAGATCGCAGTTGGGAACATTCATATATAGTCCGTTGCCGTGAGCGCCTGCATGTGCGATAACAGCTCTACCCAAATATCTGGCTATGGTCTGTGTTCAATCTCAGACAGCCATGCATACAAACAACCTCCAGCTTGAAAAAAACTGATACCCCCAACTTTACCTGCAGGATTAAAGTGAATTGTGGCCATGGGCCACTTGCAAGACCTGTACTGGAGGGAGAGATCCATCCCACTACCTTCCTACAGATCTCTCCAAAAATAAAAGCCCATGTCTAGTTTTCCTAAATCTGACTTAGTCAAATAGCTTGACCCAGTCCACACTTACTTTTATTTTGCGTTGTAACCACACCTACGGCTATGATTACAATGCTCCCCAGCGAGTTCAGTATGTTTCCATTCACATCCTGCGGGTCATATAATGACTCTCATATATGACTCCCATCACTACCTCACATTGTGCACACAGTGTAGTCTGATATGTTTGGTAAGGTGGACCCTGAAAACCTGTGGTCTGGATCAGGAGACCATAAGACCATAAACAGCACAGAAAGGTGGACTCAATGACTTAGTGAGCTGAATAATGAAGAAGAACAGAAGTAGCAGAGCTAAGCTATGGAACTTGAACAGTGGAGACATAGATATAGCAGTGTAGAATGTGTAGAATGTAGTAATCAAAAAATAGTGAAGACTAGTTGTAGCAGTGCTCAAGCAGAGGAATTGTTATAGGGCAGACTAGATGTACCAGAGCTGAAATAGTGATATTAGTGATATAGTAGTTGAAACTAAATGTAGCAGAGCAGGAGCAGCAGTGTTGTTATAGAGGAGACCAGACGTAGCTGAGCTGGAATGAAGTCGAAGTGGCTGAGATTTGTATGCAGCATGGCTGGACAAATGTAGTCATGGTGATATAGACTTTATGTAGCAGAGCTGGAGCAAACAACTATGGTTGTAGTAGAGACTTGAATTGTGAGAGCTGAAAGTACAAATGGACACTATTGTAGTGGTGGCGATTAGAGTTGAGCGAAACAGGTCGTTCATTTTCAAAAATCGCCAATTTTCGCCAAAGTCGGGTTTCATGAAACGAAACCCGACTGTGGAGTGAGTTCAGTCACGCGACCATTTTGCTGGAGTTGGTTTTCCCCTACACTTTAAGCGCCTTTTCTCGGCCAATGAGCAAGGACGCAGGATGTGGGCAACGGGATGACATAGCCAGCGACCAGCACCATCTTAGAGAAGGGCATTGTAGCAATTGGCTGGCTTTCAGTGGCGCCACAGTGCACAAAAAATCCTCAGCGCCGACCGCCATTTTACATCTGCCGAACTCAGTGTAGGGGAAGGTTGCTGGTGGTGCGTCTGAGCAGGGAGAGCGTTAGGCAGGGCCTAAAAAAAAATTGCTTTCTGCTGATAGCGATTAGCTGTATAGTGACTGTGCAGTGAGAGGGGAGGATTCTGCTGTGTGCAGCAACAATGGTTCTTAGGCTGCCTGTCTGCCAGTGACGCTGTAGAAATTGCTTGTGTGGAGCATCACATCTGATTAGTAGGTTGCCTGCCTGTGATAAGGGGGCAATTAATTTGGTGGAGTATCAGAGCTGCCTGCCAGTGACAGTGTACAAATTGCTTGTGTGGAGCATTACATCTGATTAGTAGGTTGCCTGACTGTGATAAGGGGGCAGTTTATTCCCCGTTCACGAAACCCGACTCGACCCGAAAAAAGGCAAAGTGGCTCATCTCTAGTGGCGATGCCAGCTACTTGAATACTCAAGCCACCTGAGTCAGGCTTAAATGGCCTTGCAGAATGACATCATCTTGGAGTGGAAAAAAGATACGAGTAGAAAAGCAATGATGGATCAAGTACAAGGGAGTAATAGTATGATTTAAGTAATATTTTTGATGATACGTTTCATTTAACCCCTTCCCGACCTGTGACGCCACGTAGGCGTCATGAAAGTCAGTGCCAATCCGACCCATGACGCCTATGTGGCGTCATGAAAGGATCGCGTCCCTGCGGGTCGAGAGACCGGGGTCACTGAAAGGTCACCCGACCTGCAGGGACAGGACCCTTTGTGCTTCACCACAGGGGGGTTGGCTTAACCCCCCCGTGGCCACGATCGCTCTGATTGGCTGTTAAAAGTGAAACAGCCAATCAGAGCAATCTGCAATATTTCACCAATATAATTGGTGAAATATTACAATCCAGCCATGGCCGATGCTGCAATAGCATCTGCCATGGCTGGACACCGAGCCCTGACCCCCCCACACGTAGTCACGGCAGCGATCGGCCGCCGCCACCGAAAGATGGCAGTGGTCGGTCACCGCCGTCACTAAAAGCTCCCCTTGTCCTGGCCTCCGCTGCCCCCACCTTCCGATCCCCCCCCTCACTTCCGACCCCCATACTCACCTCTCCCGGTCCACCGATGTCCCTGGATCCTTCCCGGCGGCTGCCCGGGATTCTTCATGGGCGCCGCCATCTTGGAAAATGGCGGGCGCATGCGCAGTACGCCCGCCGCCGGCAGCAATCGCACAGTGGCCTGCAAGATAAAAAAAATTTATTTGATCACTGTATAACTGTCACAGTGATCAAAATAAAAAACAGTAGTGAACCCCTTGTCATAGGTAGGGACAAATATAAGATTTTTTTTTCCTTTCCTGTGCCTGCGGATCAGCAGCGGATTTTGCTGCGGATCACGCATGCTGGATATTTTGCGTTGCGGATCCGCAGCGGATTTTGCGTTGCAGATCCGCATCGGATTTTGCTGCGGATCCGCAGCGGATTTCGCGCTACGGATCCACAGCAGATCCAGAAACCATGTACAGTACAATGCAAATAAATGGTAAAAAAAACGCTGTGCACATGCTGCAGATTTTTCAGCGCAGATTTTCTGCAGTTTTAAATCCGCAGCATGTCAATTCTTTGTGCGGATTCCGCAGAGGTTTTACACCTATTCCATTATAGGCGTAAAACCGCAGAGAAAAACCGCAGCAAATCCGCGCTAAATATGCAGGTAAAAGGCAGGTCATTTTACCTGCGGATTTTAGAAAAATCCGCAAGTGAATACGCAATGTGTGCACGGGGCCTCAGGGTCAGGCTGGGTTCATATTACATTATGGCAGTCCGTTAGATGGACTGCGTTTCACCGCGGTATAACGCGGTGTAACGCAGTCCGTTAACGCTGCCATTCACCCCATTTGTGTGCGCATCGCAACGCATGCCGTGAAGCGGCATGCGTTCGCGACGTGTCGTCATTCAGTGACTGAGCCTTGGACGCAGGCTGCAGCGTCTGGGCTCCATCACCGCTAGCACAGATGAATCATCGCTGATTCCTCTGCACTAGCGGGTATAGCATAACGCGATCGCGTTATGCTATACCATTACCAGCCCGTCAACGCTACGTGTTGAACGGGCTGGTAAAACGCAATATGAACCCAGCCTTAGGGTTAGAACTAGGGTTAGGGTTAGAACTAGGGTAAGGGTTGGAATTAGGGTTAGGGTTGGAATTAGGGTTAGGGTTGGGATTAGGGTTAGGTTTGTGGTTAGGGTTAGAGTTAGAATAAGCGTTAGGGGTGTTTTGGGGTTAGGGTTGGGATTAGGGTTAGGCTTGTGGTTAGGTTTATGGTTAGAGTTGGGATTAGGGTTAGGGGTGTGTTGGGGTTAGGGTTATGGTTAGGGTTTGTATTAGGGTTAGGGGTGTGTAGGGGTTAGGGTTGGGGTTAGGGTGTGTTGGGGTTAGGGTTGGAGTTAGAATTGAGGGGTTTCCACTATTTACGCACATCAGGGGGTCTCCATACGCGACATGGCGCCACCATTGATTCCTGCAAATTTTGCGTTCAAAAAGTCAAACAGTGCTCCCTTTATTCCAAGCCCCGACGTGTGCCCAAACAGTGGTTTACCCCCACATATGGGGTATCAGCGTACTCGGGAAAAATTGCACAACAACTTTGGGGGTCTAATTTCTCCTGTTACTGTTGGGAAAAAAAATTGGGAGTAAAAAAGTTATTTTTGTGGAAAAAAAAATATTTTTTATTTTCACGGCTCTGCGTTATAAACTTCTGTGAAGAACTTGGGGGTTCAAAGTGCTCACCACACATCTAGATAAGTTCCTTGCGGGGTCTAGTTTCCAAAATGGGGTCACTTGTGGGGAGTTTTTACTGTTTAGGCACATCAGGGACTCTGCAAACGTAACATGACGCCCGCAGACCATTCCATCAAGTCGGCATTTCAAAACGTCACTACTTCCCTTCTGAGCCCCGAAGTGTGCCCATACAGTAGTTTTCTCCCACATATGGGATATCAGCGTACTCAGGACAAATTGGACAACAACTTTTGAGGTCTAATTTCTCCTGTTACCCTTGGAAAATAAAAAAATTGGGGACTAAAAGATTATGTTTGTGGAAAAAATATGATTTTTTATTTTCATGGCCCGGCGTTATAAACTTCTGTGTAGCCCTTGGGGGTTCAAAGTGCTCACTACACATCTAGATAAGCTCCTTGGGGGGTCTAGTTTCCAAAATGGGGTCACTTGTGGGGGTTTCTACTGTTTAGGCACATCAGGGGCTCTGCAAACGCAACATGACGCCCACAGAACATTCCATCAAGTCTGCATTCCAAAATGGCACTCCTTCCCTTCTGTGCTCTCCCATGCACCAAAACAGTGGTTCCCCCCCACATATGAGGTACCAGTGTACTCAGGACAAACTGTACAACAACTTTTGTGGTCCAATTTCTCCTGTTACCCTTGTGAAAATAAAAAATTGCGGGTTAAAAAAATCAGTTTTTGAGGAAAAAAAGATTTTTTATTTTCACGGCTCTGCATTACAAACTTCTGTGAAGCACGTGGGGGTTCAAGGTGCTCACCACACATCTAGTTAAGTTCCTTGAGGGGTCTAGTTTACAAAATGTGGTCACTTGTGGGGGGTTTCTACTGTTTAGGCACATCAGGGGCTCTGCCCGCCCGCAGACCATTCCATCAAGTCGGCATTTCAAAGCGTCACTACATCCCTTCCAAGCCCTGACGTGTGCCCAAACAGTGGTTCTCCCCCACATGTGAGGTACTAGCGTACTTAGGACAAATTAGACAACAACTTTTGGGGTCCAATTTCTCCTGTAACCATTGTGAAAATAAAAAATAGGGGGCTAAATAATCATTTTTTGAGAAAAAAAATGAATTTTTATTTTCACGGCTCTGGGTTATAAACTTTTGTGAAGCACCTGGGGGTTCAAAGTGCTCACTGTGCATCTGCATATGTTCCTTAGGGGGTCTAGTTTCCAAAATGGGGTCATTTGTGGGGGAGCTCCAAAGTTTAGGCATACAGGGGCTCTCCAAACATGACATGGTGTCCGCTAACGACTGGAGCTAATTTTCCATTCAAAAAGTCAAATGGCGCTCCTTCCCTTCTGAGCCCTGCCGTGCGCCCAAACAGTGGTTTATGACCACATATGAGGTATCTGTGTACTCAGGAGAAATTGCCCAACAAATTTTAGGATCCAATTTATACTGTTACCCATGTGAAAATGAAAAAACTGAGGCTAAAAAAAATTTTTGTGAAAAAAAAAGTACTTTCTTTTTTTTACGGATCAATTTGTGAAGCACTTGGGGGTTCAAAGTGCTCACTCTGCATCTAGCTAAGTTCCTTGGGGGGGTCCAGTTTCCAAAATAGGGTCACTTGTGGGGGAGTTCCAATGTTTAGGCACACAGGGACTCTCCAAATGCGACATGGCAACCGCTAAATATTCCAGCATATTTTCCATTCAAAAAGTCAAATGACGCTCCTTCCCTTCCGGGCCCTGCCGTGCGCCCAAACAGTGGTTTATGACCACATATGAGGTATCGGTGTACTCAGGAGAAATTGCCCAACAAATTTTAGGATCCATTTTATCCTGTTGCCCATGTAAAAATGAAAATATTGATGCTAAAAGAAAATTTTTGTTGGAAAAATTAAAATGTCCATTTTTTCCTTCCACGTTGCTTTAGTTCCTGTGAAGCACCTGAAGGGTTAATAATCTTCTTGAATGTAGTTTTTAGTAGCTTGAGGGGTGCAGTTTTTATAATGATGTCACTTTTGGGTATTTTCTGCCATATAGACCCCTCAAAGTGACTTCAAATGTGAGGTGGTCCCTAAAAAAAATGGTTTTGTAAATTTTGCTGTAAAAATGAGAAATCGCTGGTCAACTTTTAACCCTTATAACTTCCTAACAAAAAAAAATTTTGTTCCCAAAATTGTGCTGATGTAAAGTAGACATGTGGGAAATGTTATTTATTAACTATTTTGTGTCACATAACTCTCTTGTTTAACAGAATAAAAATTCAAAATTTGAAAATTGCGAAATTTTCAAAATTTTGGCCAAAGTTCCATTTTTTTCACAAATAAACGCAAAAATTATCGACCTAAATTTACCACTAACATGAAGCCCAATATGTCACGAAAAAACAATCTCAGAATCGCTATGATCCGTTGAAGCGTTCCTGAGTTATTACCTCATAAAGGGACACTGGTCAGAATTGCAAAAAATGGCCAGGTCATTTAGGTCAAAATAGGCTGGGTCATGAAGGGGTTAAACTCTAAGATTCAATATTGTATAAAATTATAGATTTAGAGATGTCTTCGTGGTGCAGCAGTTAGCATTGTTGGATTACAGAAATTTGCACAATAGTTTGATACTAACAAAAAGGGCATTGTTGGGTAAATCATTCTAGAAAATATGCTTTTTCTGTGTGCAACTCTTTGAAGGAAATTAACTTTTAATTTTTGAGAGTTTTCAGCAATGATGACATAATTGGGTACTGAAATGTTACAGAGGAAATTTGTGGATTGTATCCGTGCTGCCAAATAATTCAAATTCAGACGTAGTTGAAAAACGTAATGGTGGTTTATTCTACGCGTTCGAAGTCTATATAACTTCTTCTTCAGGAAATACCACAAAAACATAATATTTTATATTGATATGTAGTGTATACTTTAGTGTATACTCGAGCGCAACCATATTTTATTTATTTTAGATTCCATTTATTACCACTGTTTTGGTAGCAGCTAAGTTTTATCACCAAACCTCCCTATCTTTTAACCCCTTAATGTCCACTGACGTGCAGAGTCCTCATGGCAAGGTGTCAGTTCCGGCACCAGGACGGACTCTGCACGTCATGGCTTTGATCTACCACTGATTGTAAACACGCAGTGGTAGATCAGTGCCGACAGCTGTCACAGACAGCTGACAGGCACGGCAAGCGGTGCGGGGACCTTTGCCGTCGGTCCCCGCACCTACAGCGCTGTGCTTGGTCAGTCAATCTGACTGACCAAACACAGCAGCGATCGTGCAGGAGAAGCTGAAATTTCAGCTTCTCCAGCGCGATCAGGGCAGGAGCCGGCGCTGCAGTGGCCAGGCTTCCTGCACTGACAGCCAGGAGCGGAGCCCCCACCGCCCCTGGCTGTTAACCCCCTGACTGCTGCGATCGAGCGCGATCGCAGAGCTCAGGGGGGGAGGCAGAGGGTCGGGAGCTCCCTCTGCCTCAGATCGGCACCCTGCAATGTATTTGCAGGGGCCGATCTCTGCCTTGATGACCCGGGGGTTGTCATGACAACCTCAGGGTCATTTAGCTACCGGAAGCTGCTGTGATCATTGTCACAGCAGCTTCCACTATAGTTGCAATGCATTGTAACTGCAATAAAAAGTAAAAAAAGTGAAAGTCCCATAAAGGGAAAAGTTAAAAAAAATCATTTTTTAAAAAAAATTGTAAAAAAAATATTAAAAAATAATTTAAAAAAAATCCCTAAAAAATACACATTTTTATGTAATAAAAAAAATAAAAAACAAAAAACATACACATGTTAGGTATCACCACGTCCGTAAAAATCCCATCTATAAAAGCGTAACCCTAGTTAACCCCTTCAGTGAAAGCCGTAAAAAAAAACACAAAAAAGTAGTAAATTATACTTTTTCCAAGCGGTATCATTATACCGCTTGGAAAAAGTGCAATAACACGCGATCAAAAAGTCAGATATAAATAATCATGGTGCCGCTGAAAACGCCATCTTGTCCCGCAAAAAACAAGCCACTATACAGCATCATCAGAGAAAAAATAAAAAAGTTATAGCTCGCGGAATAAACTGATGCAAAAATAATTATTTTTTCTATAAAATTTTTTATTGTGTAAAAAACGCCAAAACATAAAAAATATATATAAATGAGGAATCGCCGTAACCATAGTGACCTGAAGAATAAAGCTGCTTTATCAATTTTACCACACACGGAACGGAGGAAAAAAAAAAAAAAAACAATTCCTGAATTGCTGGTTTTTGTTCATTCTGATTCCACAAAAATCGGAATAGGAAACGATCAAAAAACGTTATGTGCCTGAATATGGTACCAATAAAAACGTCAGCTCGTCCTGCAAAAAATAAGCCCACAGATAACTCTGTCGGCCGAAATATGGAAAAATTATAGCTCTCAAAATACGGCGATGCAAAAATTTCTTACAAAAAATTATTCCAAGAAAAAGCATCTTTTAGTGTGTGACAGAAGTTAAACATGAAAAAAGGGTGTAAATCTGGTATCGCTGTAATCGCACCGATCCGAGGAATAAATCGCCTAATCACTAATACCGCACGAGGAACGGCGTAAAAAAGAAAACCAATTCTTCACCTTTTGTGGATTTGTTCATTGTGCCTCCCAAAGATCGCAGTAAGGCGATCACAGTGGTTCCCCCCCACATATGGGGTATCAGCGTACTCAGGACAAAATGCACAATAGCTTTTGGGGTCCTATTTCTCCTGTTACCCTTAGAAAAATAAAAATTTGGGGCAAAAAGGTAATTTTTGTGGAAAAAAATATGATTTTTTTTTTTTTCACGGCTCTACATTATAAACTTCTGAGAAGCCCTTGAAGGGGTTCAAAGTGCTGACCACACATCTAGATAAGTTCCTTGGGGGGTCTAGTTTGCAAAATGGGTCATTTGTGGGGGTTTCTACTGTTTAGGCACATCAGGGGCTCTCCAAGCGCGACATGACACCCGCAGACCATTCCATCAAAGTCTGCATTTAAAAACGGTGCTCCTTCCCTTCCGAGCTCTGCCATGCGTCAAAATAGTGGTTCCCCCCACATATGGGATATCAGCGTACTCAGGACAAATTGCACAATAGCTTTTGGGGTCCTATTTCTCCTGTTACCTTATAAAAATAAAAATTTGGGGGCAAAAAGATATTTTTGTGGAAAAAAAATATGATATTTTTATTTTCACGGCTCTACGTTATAAACTTCTGTGAAGCACTTGGGGGTTCAAAGTGTCACCACACATCTAGATAAGTTCCTTGGGGGGTCTAGTTTCCAAAATGGAGTCACTTGTGGGGGTTTTCTCACTGTTTAGGCACATCAGGGGCTCTCCAAACGTGACATGACACCCGCAGACCATTCCATCAAAATCTGCATTTGAAAAAGGCGCTCCTTCCCTTTCCAGCTCTGCCATGCGTCAAAATAGTGGTTTACCCCCACATATGGGGTATCAGCATACTCAGGACAAATTGCGCAATAACTTTTGGGGTCCTGTTACCCTTTGGAAAATAACAATTGGGGGTGGAAAGATCATTTTTGTGGAAAAGATATGATTTTTTAATTTTACTGCTCTACGTTATAACCTTCTGTGAAGCCCTTGGGGGTTCAAAGCTTTCACCACACATCTAGATAAGTTCCTTGGGGGGTCTAGTTTCCAAAATGGGGTCACTTGTGGGGGGTTTCCACTGTTTCAGGACACAGGGACTCTCCAAATGCGACATGGCGTCCAATCTCAATTCCAGCCAAAAAAGTCAAATGGCGCTGCTTCCCTTCCAAGCTCTGCCATGCCCCAAATAGTGGTTTACCCCCACATATGGGGTATCAGCGTACTCAGGACAAATTGCACAATAACTTTTGGGGTCCTTTTACCCTTTGGGAAATAAAAATTGGGGTGGAAAGATCATTTTAGTGGAAAAGATATGATTTTTTAATTTTACAGCTCTACGTTATAACCTTCTGTGAAGCCCTTGGGGGTTCAAAGCTCTCACCACACATCTAGATAAGTTCCTTGGGGGGTCTAGTTTCCAAAATGGGGTTACTTGTGGGGGGTATCCACTGTTTAGGCACACAGGGGCTCTCCAAATACGACATGGCGTCCAATCTCAATTCCAGCCAAAAAAGTCAAATGGCGCTGCTTCCCTTCCGAGCTCTGCCATGCACCCAAATAGTGGTTTACCCTCACATATGGGGTATCAGCGTACTCAGGACTAATTGCACAATAACTTTTGGGGTCCTTTTATTCTTTGGAAAATAAAAATTGGGATGAAAAGATCATTTTTGGGAAAAACATGATTTTTTAATTTTACGGCTCTACGTTATAACCTTCTGTGAAGCCCTTGGGGTTAAAAGCTCTCACAACATTTAGATAAGTTACTTGGGGGTCTAGTTTCCAAAATGGGGTCACTTGTGGGGGTTTCACTGTTTAGGCATACAGGGACTCTCCAAATCGACATGGCGTCCAATCTCAATTCCAGCCAAAAAAGTCAAATGGCGCTGCTTCCCTTCCGAGCTCTGCCATGCGCCCAAATAGTGGTTTACCCCCACACATGGGGTATCGATGTACTCAGGAGAAATTGTACAACAAATATTGTGGTTTATTTTCTACTGATACCCTTGACAAAATTTTAAAAATTGTGTCGAAAGAAAAATTTTGGGAAAAAAAGTTAAATGTTAATTTTTTTCTTCCACATTGCTTCAATGCTTGTGAAGTACCTAAAGGGTTAATAAACTTCTTGAATGTGGCTTTGAACACGTTGAGGGGTGCAGTTTTTAGAATGGTGTCACTTTTGGGTATTTTCTGTCATATTGACCCTCAAATTCACTTCAAATGTGAGGTGGCCCCTAAAAAAAATGATTTTGTAAATTTTGTTGGAAAAATGAGAAATTGCTGGTCAACTTTTAACACTTATAACTTCCTAACAAAAAAAATTTTGGTTCCAAAATTGTGCTGATGTAAAGTAGACATGTGGGAAATGTTATTTATTAACTAATTTTTGTGACATATCTCTCTGATTTAATGGCATAAAAATTAAAAGTTTGAAAATTGCAAAATTTTCAAAATTTTTGCCATATTTCCGTTTTTTTCATAAATAAACGCAAGTTATATTGAAGAAATTTTACCACTATCATGAAGTACAACATGTCTCGAGAAAACATTCTCAGAATCGCCAAGATCCGTTGAAGCATTCCAGAGTTATAACCTGTATATAAATGTAAAAATTGGCCTGGTCTTTAACCTACAAAATGGCTTGGTCGTTAAGGGGTTAAACTAGATCCAATTATGTCTGACCTTAGACTAGATCAACAAAATCGTATAGCCAATATACAAAAATTCTTTACCTCCTCATGTCAACAAACCCCCGCTAAAAAACAGGACATTACACATATTAAGGAGTCTGTTAGCCAACTCGAGCAACTACTCCTAAAAGAAATGAGGGATTTATGGGAGGTCGCTACTTTAGAAAGATACCTCTTCTACAATTGCATCCCAAAAGGATTAAAAGTTTATAAAACTCTATCAGGGGATATACGGGATCCCAATACACTTTTAGAATGGGACTCCATGTTTCTTGATTTTTCTAAACAAGCTGTACAATTTATTATTAAAAAGAGGAATAGACAATTAATGGAGAGTAAAAAGAAAATATCAGCACTATTCAACCGTATCAAAATCACCCCAAAATTATTAGGATATCTTCTAGTATACAAAGGCTGATTTTCAATAAAGAACAGGAGATTATTACCAGGAAAAAGAAAAAATTTGGCAGAGATGCAATTCCAAAGAACTTATCTCATCATTCTCCACACATTCAACAAACGTTTGAAACCATAGATGAAACGGGCAGTAATCTATCCCTATCACTTATTTCTGAGGATCAGTTTTCCATACATGTTACTACACCAATTGAAGACCCCCCTAGCTCTCAAGCTTCACAACACCCGAAACACTGTTCTGATTTCACGGATACTATGAATCCCAATCAGATACTGGGGGAAAAGGATTCCTCCAACATTATCCTGTCCACACCACTAAGTATAACTAATAGGTTTGAAGTACTAAACATAAAATCTCCTGAGTTTAGAAGATACTCTGAACCCCCGGAACCCTCCACCTCTAATAGAGTCAACCTAAACAATAAATCTAACAAAAGCAAAAAATCACACCCTGTAGTTCGAAAAAAACAATCCACCAAACCTTTTTTTCAGTTGGGCTGAAGAAAAAAACGCAAAAGAGGTTGTAGAGAAGGGGAATTCACCAAAAAGAAAAAGAATGGTGAAATAGAGGGACACGGTAATTGTAATATCTTTAACCTGAGTAAACACGAATTAAGCCCAGTGGAATCATACCTTTTAAATAAAGGTTTAAAATATTCCCCTACTACTCAATTTGATAAATTTCAGGCCTTCATGTCATGTGTGCATTGCCACGAAGATCGTCGCGGTTGCACATTTTGACTTCTCACAGCTGATCTGCTGTTTCTTTGTGTTTGGCAGCTAGGGAGTTAATTCTGTCTGTGCTCGGTGCTGGGACTGGGTGCAGTTTCTCCCGGCTGCAATTGATTATTTGTTGATTGGTTTCCTTTAAATTCCTGGTTGTCTGCTTGGGGAGTTGCCAGTGAAACCTTCATGCAGACCACAGATAGGAATGAATCTGTATAGACTTTAGTTGTGAGCTCCTTAGTTGTTCTAAGCTCAACTTGGTTAGAGTTTATTTCCCAGACCATTTATGTTCCTTTGGTGTTTGAGTGTGTATGCAAGCGAGTGTTATCCTGTCTGTCTTATATGTCTAATCTGTGTATTTAGCTGAGATCAGCCCATATCCCTTTGGTGGTAGTCAGGATCCTTCTTAGGACTGATTACAGGGTTCAGGGTCTGATAGGAGACAGGGTTAGGTTGGAGACTTGGACCTCTGAACCATTATCAGTACCTCCAAGGTGAGGGATTAGTTAGGACCCCAGTTTAGGGTCAGGTTAGATCCCGGTCCACCTCTTTCCTGTTTCAGCTCATCAAGTCCTCAAGATTAACCCTGAGTTCAGCAGATATCGTGTCAGGTAAATCTATTCTATACTTACATGCTGATGTTGCTATACTAGTTGTTGTATAGAGTGTTGTTCCTGTATTAATAGTTTACTGACATTGTATACATATCATTAGACAGCGTGACATTTTCACTGGCCATAAAAATTATCTCCAGTTACCATGGATCCAGTAGCCCAGCTGGCTCTGCAGTTGCAGGGATTATCCATGGAGCTGACGGACATTAAGTCCAAAGTTTTGTCTCCCCTGGAGCAAACCAGAGTTGAACCTAAAGTAGCTCTCCCGGACAGGTTCACTGGTGGGCGAGACAAATTTTTCACCTTCCGGGAGGCATGTAAATTGTATTTTCGGCTTCGGCCTCGATCATCAGGGAGTGATGAGCAGAGAGTGGGAATTGTTATCTCACTTCTGCAAGGGGACCCTCAATCCTGGGCATTTTCCCTTCCTCCGGGATCCCCGGCTCTACTGTCTGTAGATCAATTTTTTACTGCCCTGGGATTGGTATATGATGACCCAGATCGGGTCTCTTTTGCTGAGACAAAATTACGTAAGATACAGCAGGGAGATCGTCCTGCAGAGGAATTTGCTTCTGAGTTTCGTAGATGGGCCACAGATACTCAGTGGAATGACCCAGCTCTTAGGAGCCAGTTTTGTCATGGGCTTTCTGATAAATTAAAAGACGTTTTGGCTCAGTATGAGTATCCTCATTCACTGGAGGCTGCTATGGCCTTAGCTATCCGTACTGATAGACGGCTTCGGGAGAGGGGTGAGGTAACCCCACTCCCTGTTGTTTCTCCACCTACCACTAAAGTCCCTTATGTTGAGGTTCCCCTTGTCTGTTCGGATGAGCCTATGCAGTTGGGAGGGACATCATTTCGTAGGAGGGGATTGGCGGTACGCCGCAGGACTAGAAGATGTTTTTTCTGCGGGAAAGAGGGACATTTTGTTGGAGAATGTCCATCCCGTGCCTTGTTGAGCCAAAAGTCGCCGGAAAACTGTTAATCCCAGGTTGTGTGGTGGACGACAACCTGGGAGTATGTATTTCATCCGCCAGTTCTTCTCAGTTCCTTGTACCAGTGGAGGTGGTAGTTGGTACGAGAGTGGAGAGATTGTCTGTTCTTCTTGATAGTGGTTCCGGGGCTAATCTGG
Source organism: Oophaga sylvatica (assembly GCA_033576555.1). NCBI lineage: Eukaryota > Metazoa > Chordata > Amphibia > Anura > Dendrobatidae > Oophaga > Oophaga sylvatica. The sequence continues at coordinate 164,976,863 of JARQOD010000001.1, read as the reverse complement.
TTGACGCTCAGTTTGCTCAGGCTCAAGGTATGCATCTGAGTGTATTGGTCAAACCGATCCCTATATTCTCCATTGACGCCAGGCCTCTCGGCCAAGGTAGCTTTGTTCATGAGGTTCATAACATTGACCTTCGGGTAGGGGCAATACATAGGGAACAATTATCTTGTTATGTGTTGGAGGGTCTACCTACTCCCATTGTGTTGGACTTCCTTGGTTGGTTAAACATAACCCTGTGATTAATTGGCAGTCCAGAGAAATAAGCCAATGGGGTGAGTTTTGCAAAAGCAACTGCATGAACACAGTCATCAGTGCGGTCGTGCCTAGTACATTGCCTCCTTTTTTGGAGGATTTTGGGGATGTTTTCTCTGAGGAGGGGTGTCAGGAGTTGCCTCCTCATCGCGTGTATGACTGCTCTATTAATCTCCTTCCTGATGCTAAGTTGCCTAAAGCTAGGTTGTATAATCTTTCTGGTCCTGAGAGGCAGGCTATGAAAGATTATATTTCTGAAAGTCTGGCCAAAGGGCATATTAGACCTTCATCTTCCCCAGTAGCCGCGGGGTTCTTCTTTGTGAAGAAGAAAGATGGAGGCCTACGCCCTTGCTTGGATTTCCGCGAACTTAATCGGATTACTGTTCGAGATCCGTATCCACTCCCTCTTATTCCTGATCTCTTCAATCAAATTGTTGGCGCCAAATGGTTCTCTAAATTGGATCTCAGGGGGGCGTATAATCTGATTAGGATAAAAGAGGGGGATGAGTGGAAAACGGCGTTTAACACGCCGGAGGGACATTATGAGAACCTTGTCATGCCTTTTGGTCTGACTACTGCACCAGCAGTATTCCAACATTTTGTTAATGACATTTTTCGTCACCTTGTGGGGCTGTTTGTGGTTGTATATTTGGACGACATTTTAATTTACTCGCCAGATCTTGTGTCTCATCAGGAGCATGTGAGACAGGTGTTGCAGATCTTGCGAGACAATAAACTATACGCCAAACTGGAGAAGTGTGTATTTGCCGTACAGGAACTTCAGTTTTTGGGTTTTTTGGTGTCAGCCTCCGGTTTCCGTATGGACCCTGAAAAGGTGAGAGCAGTGCTTGAATGGGATCAGCCAGGGGATCTTAAGGCTCTGCAGCGTTTTTTGGGGTTTGCTAACTACTACCGGAAATTTATTTGTAATTTCTCATCTGTCGTCAAACCTCTCACTGACATGACAAGAAAAGGGACGGATTTTTCTAAATGGTCGGACAAAGCTTGCCAAGCCTTTTCCTCTTTGAAGAAATGTTTTGCTTCGGCACCCGTTCTCATCCAACCAGATGCATCTCAGCCGTTCATTGTGGAGGTGGATGCGTCTGACGTAGGGGTGGGTGCTATATTGTCCCAGGGTCCGTCCCCTGGTAAATGGCATCCGTGCGCTTTCTTTTCTAAGAAATTGTCGTCCGCCGAAAGGAATTATGATATCGGCAATAGGGAACTTTTGGCCATTAAGTTAGCTTTTGAAGAATGGCGTCACTTTTTGGAGGGGGCAGTCCACCCGGTTACCGTTATTACTGATCACAAGAACCTGTTGTATTTGGAATCCGCTAAGCGTCTGAATTCCAGACAAGCTCGATGGTCGTTGTTTTTTACCAGGTTTAATTTTGTCGTCACTTATCGCACGGGGTCTAAGAATGTAAAGGCTGATGCCTTGTCTCGCAGTTTCCCAGGGGCCGGGAAAACGGATGACCCGAGTCCTATCCTTCAGGAGGGGGTGGTAGTGTTGGCTGTATTTTCTGAGCTTGAGAAGGAGGTGTTAGAGGCTCAGGGGGACGCCCCTGCAGGACCTCCAGGGAGACTGTTTGTCCCAAATCTGTTGAGACAAAAGGTTATTGAGGCACATCATAATTCTGCTCTAGCAGGACATCCAGGGAGTAAGGCTACTTTAGATCTCCTTTCTCGCCGGTTTTGGTGGCCTAATGCTAATAAAGATGTTATAACTTTTGTCGCGTCATGTGGGGTGTGTGCTCGCTCTAAAACCCCTCATACCCGTCCGTCTGGGACCCTTTTACCCTTGAAACTTCCGGAGCGTCCATGGACTCATTTATCTATGGACTTCATTACGGACCTTCCTCCGTCGTCAGGGAATACTGTCATACTGGTGGTTGTTGACAGGTTCAGTAAGATGGCACATTTCGTTGCTCTTCCTGCACTCCCTAATGCTAAAACTCTGGCGCAGGTGTTCATTAGGGAGATCGTTAGACTTCATGGGTTGCCTTCTGATGTGGTGTCAGATAGGGGGTCTCAGTTTGTGTCCAAATTTTGGAGGGCATTTTGTTTACGTCGGGGGATGCAATTGTCATTTTCCTCGGCTTTTCATCCGCAGACCAATGGTCAGACAGAGCGTCTGAATCAGAGCTTAGAGACATATCTCCGGTGTTTTGTTTCAGAGAACCAAGAGGACTGGTCTTATTTCTTGCCTCTGGCAGAGTTCGCTCTTAACAACAGGCGGAGCGAGTCCACTGGTAAGTCCCCGTTTTTTGGGGCATATGGTTTCCATCCCCAGTTTTGTACTTTCAATGGGGGGGGCCCTTCTGGGGTTCCTGAGGAGGAGCGTTTCTCGTCGTCACTTGCTTCTGTGTGGAGAGGTGTATTGAATAATCTGAGTGTGATGGGGAACCGTTACAAACGTATGGCTGATAGGAGGAGAGTTTCTGGTCCAGATCTGAATGTGAACGATCTGGTATGGTTGTCTACCAGGAATATAAAACTTAAGGTGCCCTCCTGGAAACTGGGTCCCAGATTCATCGGGCCGTACAGGATCAGTTCCATAATTAATCCTGTGGCATTTCGTCTGGACCTCCCTCCTACGTTTAAAATTCATAATGTGTTCCACAAGTCATTACTTAAAAGGTATGGGCACCAGTCATACCGTCACCTCTACCTCCTCCTCCTGTGTTGGTCAATGGTAACTTGGAATTTCAAGTATCAAAGATCATTGACTCACGTCTGAATCGCCGGTCCCTTCAGTACTTGGTGCATTGGAAGGGGTATGGTCCAGAGGAGAGGACGTGGGTCCCTGCGTCTGATGTTAACGCAGATCGTTTGGTTCGGACCTTCCACAGAACTCACCCGGGCAGGCCTGGCCCTGAGGGTCCGGAGGCCCCTCGTAGAAGGGGGGGTACTGTCATGTGTGCATTGCCACGAAGATCGTCGCGGTTGCACATTTTGACTTCTCACAGCTGATCTGCTGTTTCTTTGTGTTTGGCAGCTAGGGAGTTAATTCTGTCTGTGCTCGGTGCTGGGACTGGGTGCAGTTTCTCCCGGCTGCAATTGATTATTTGTTGATTGGTTTCCTTTAAATTCCTGGTTGTCTGCTTGGGGAGTTGCCAGTGAAACCTTCATGCAGACCACAGATAGGAATGAATCTGTATAGACTTTAGTTGTGAGCTCCTTAGTTGTTCTAAGCTCAACTTGGTTAGAGTTTATTTCCCAGACCATTTATGTTCCTTTGGTGTTTGAGTGTGTATGCAAGCGAGTGTTATCCTGTCTGTCTTATATGTCTAATCTGTGTATTTAGCTGAGATCAGCCCATATCCCTTTGGTGGTAGTCAGGATCCTTCTTAGGACTGATTACAGGGTTCAGGGTCTGATAGGAGACAGGGTTAGGTTGGAGACTTGGACCTCTGAACCATTATCAGTACCTCCAAGGTGAGGGATTAGTTAGGACCCCAGTTTAGGGTCAGGTTAGATCCCGGTCCACCTCTTTCCTGTTTCAGCTCATCAAGTCCTCAAGATTAACCCTGAGTTCAGCAGATATCGTGTCAGGTAAATCTATTCTATACTTACATGCTGATGTTGCTATACTAGTTGTTGTATAGAGTGTTGTTCCTGTATTAATAGTTTACTGACATTGTATACATATCATTAGACAGCGTGACACTTCATTGGCATCAAACTCTTTATGCGGAAACTGGCATTAAAGAGACTCTTTATGAAATCAGAGTCAAGTGTTATGCCGAATTCATCAGCCCTGGATCAGTATACTCATACTAAAGAAAAAATCATACTTTCACCCTTTAAATGAGTATTCCGAACAAATGAAAACTTTTCAAAAAAATGTAATTGATGACCTAAGGAAGATCAGTACTAAAAGGTGTAATAAATTCAAGTACAATTTGTCACTTAATGAAAGAAAAGCTATCAGAGCCTTGCAAGCCAACAAGGATCTGGTTATTCGCCCAGCCAACAAGGGGGAGGGATCGTAATCTTGAACCAGGATGACTACGATCTAGAAGCACAAAGACTACTTGGTGATACTCGTACATATAGAATTTTAGAAACAGATCCCACTAAGGACTATATTGATGAACTTAAATTGCTAACTACAGAAGGATTGAATAAAGGCTTTTTAAACAGTAAAGAATTTGAATTTATTAACAATCCTTATCAAAAGATTCACAAAAGTCTGGTCAATCCACAGGGCGCCCGATTATTTCAGGCATCCAATGCCTAACGGCCAATTTATCCAAGTTGGTGGACACCCATTTACAAAAAATAGTCCCCAATTTACCGTCCCATTTGAAAGATACAACCCATATTTTAACACTACTACAAAAAATACAGTGGAAAGATAATTACATTATGGGAACGCTGGATATTACTTCCCTATATACGGTTATTGAACACAAGAGGGGGTGTGAATCCTCTGCATATTTTTTAAATAAATTTTCTTCTATTCCCCAGAACAAACTGAGTTTTTAACTGAATGCATGCTTTTTATATTTAACTTTTTTAAGCATAAGACGCACTACTATGCCCTGCATTTGGGCACCGCCATGGGGACCAGGTTTGCCCCAAGCTATGCAAATTTATATGTAGGACGTTGGGAAGAAAATGTTATTTACCCTGGGGGCTTTGCTACAGAACCTGGTCCTCTGGCGGCGCTTTATAGATGACGTCATTTTTATCTGGTCAGGGGGACCAAATTTACTACTTCAATTTTTAAATGATATTAACCAAAATGAATTCTTTTTAAAATTCACTGCAACCACTAGCACACAAAGTATTAATTTTTTAGATCTAAAAATTTTTATTGATCAATCTAATATTCATACATGTACTTTTAACAAACCAACTGATGCCAATCGTTTTATTCCTTTAGATAGCTGCCATCTACCAAATTGGCTTCTAAACATCCCAAAAAGCCAATTTATGCGGCTACACCGGAATTGCTCAAAGACGGCAGATTTTAATAAAGAGGCAGCATCACTCACCCAAAAATTTTTGGATTAAGACTATGGGATCAATTTATTAGAAGCCTTAAAACAATCTGTAAGCACTGTATCTCGCTCAGATTTATTGAACAAATGAGGTAATAGGGTAGGATACGACATGACAGAGTAGATCCCCATAATTACCCAATACAATTCAAATACAAATATACTAAGAAAAATAGTGCAAAAACATTGGGGCATTTTAAAAGATGACAAAATTTTGGGTAATACCATCTCTAAAGCTCCATGCTTCATATACAAAAAAGCATGTAATTTGGGGAATATTATTGCACCTACAGTGCATAATATGAATATTCCTAAACCCACTACGATCTGTAATATCAATGGCTTTTTTCCATGCCGAAAATGCAAAATTTGCTTTCATACAAATACCACCAAAAAACGCTCCATTACGAACGGGGGCCAAACCTATATGATTAAGGACTTTATAACATGGGTTATCTATATCATAAAATGCCCATGTGATAAACTGTATGTGGGCCGGACTAAAAGGCCACTTAAAGTAAGAATTAGTGAGCATATTAGGAACATTACAAGCAAACTTATGAGTCATCTATTGTCAAAGCATTTTATTGAGTGTCACAATGGTAATGCAAAATGTATGGAAGTCACTGGATTTTTATTGGTTCCTCCACCTTGGAGAAAAGCTAATTACATAGCCCTGATGTCAAGAATTGAGACAAAATGGATTTTTGTACTAGATACCCTGGTCCCCAAGGGGTTAAACAGTGAATTGGAGCTGTTCGGATTCTACTGATGGCAGTTGACCTTTCACACCCATTTAAAAGGATCCCACAGGCAGAAGGACCCATCCCTGAAGAAGGAAAGCGAATTCTTTCCGAAACATGTTGGAACTTTGGCCCCTTCTGCCATCCGTAGCTTACTGAACGCTCCTAGACCACGTGAGGTCATCTGTCTCCTGACATCATGCCAGGTCCTGCTCCTGCTACTACGTGGGACAGCATATCGCTGCTGAATACAGGTGCTTTGCCCTCCTGCCGACCAGCAATTCCGTCTCTCCTGAGACCTTTGAAGCTGAGGCAGGTCCTGTCTCTGCTTCTACCATCTGGACCCACAGAACTGCTGATCTCAGCCACCGGAATGCTAAGAAGAGGACTGAAAACACATCGCTGCAAAGGAAACCTAGAGGTATTTACTCTAATCAGCGCAACTGATTTGGACACATCTCCTGGGGAACCACAGGTATTACCCGGTCCTGTACAGTGCTAGGGACTTTTGCCACCGGCCGGGGCAGTCCCGCAGTGTTTTCTTTTATTCCTTGTTTTCTATATTTTTTGTTTTAAAAAATTATTTTTTTGTGGTTGTTTTTTTGTTTTGTTTTTTTCTTCCTCGTTTTGCAAGTGCAAACCATTACCAGTGGCAACATAAGGACAATTTTTTAATAACTGGACAATTGCATTTAGAGCGCATGTAACGCAACATACGTTTTGGATATTATTAATCCTATTAATTTCCACTTACTTAATATACAGCTTACCCATTATCCCATTACCTGAGCTAACATCGTGGGTTTGCAATTTTGTTCCTGTGTCTATGCATTTATTTGATATTGCTGCATTATTTAATCTTGCTGCATGACCTCTTATGCATGATATCTGTCAGCATGACACGTTTAGTCACTTCTCTAAACTTTAGTTACTTTATCTTTCATACCCATTGTGAGACAGTGAGGATATGTGGTGAATGGGGTGTACATTTCACCTAGGTTCTTTGCTAACTATAAGGGAAATATGTGGCTTTGTAGACCTGGTGGTAGAGAGAGGTCACTACACCTTGCATTCATTGCACACTTGCAGCTTAAACCTGAAGCCAATCAGCTGTTAATTAGGAAGCCAGAAATAGGTGTCTGCGGACACAGTCAGAGAGCTAGTTTAGCCTGGACACAGGGAGGTGTCCTGGCACAAGAAACAGTCTCCAAGAGTGTTAGAGCTGTCTTCAGCCTGGACACAGAGAGGTGTCCTGGCACAAGGAAGCAGTCTCTGTGAGAATGCATGCGGATAAGCTACTGAAGAGGAGGAGAGCCGTCTCAGTCTGGGTGCAGGAAGGACCCCGGACATAGGAGTGTCTCTGTGAACCTCCATGCTGATGATTACTGAAGAGGAGGGGAGCCGTCTCAGTCTGGGTTAGAGGTACCCCGGACACAGGAGTGTCTCTGTGAACCTCCAGCATAATGACTACTGAATAGGAGTGGATCTCTCTCAAGTCTGGACGTCGGGTGGACCTTCAGACATAAGGAGGAGTATCTGGGAAACTCCATACTGGTAACATATATCATATGTGTTGTTTTGGGCACAGACTGATAGAGTCTGGGTTCCTGATAGAAAGGGACATTACATAAGTGTAATTAGTGGCTAGACAAGCCTAGGTCTTTTGTTTATGCTTTGTTTTTATCTGTTTGCTGTGGACTTTAATAAAACTGGTTGCGGCCAGTTTTTACCATAATTGCTGTCTGAATGAACTGTTTCCGTGCCGTTCTGTCTACCCAGACAGCGATCTCAGAGCTAAAACCCCCGGAAATGTTACAATTGGTGGAGAATGCTGGGGCAGCGCAGGGCCTGGTACAGTTAGTGCTGGAGTGTGCATGCAGCACAGTGGCAAGAGACAGCATTAAAGGTGAAGTCTATTGAAATAGCAACAGAGGAAAAAAAAAAAAAAGTGTGTGTCAGCAGAAACGTCTGTTTGGAGCAGTCTTGGAGAGACAGTGGCCCTGATGGGGTCTGCAGAGAGGAAATGTATGCACAGCAAAGCTGAACTTGTTGTGAAAATGACTGTGGAATGTGCAGCAGCAAAAGAAAAGTTTGTGGAGCAGTCTTAAAGAGACAGTAGCCCTAATAGACTTTGCAAAGGAAAAAAAAAAAAAAATGTCTGCACAGCAGAGCTAAATTTTTCTATGGAAAAGACTGTAGAGTGTGTGTATGTCTTGAGTGAAGACTACCGTTGTGAAGACAGAGAAGTCTGACAGCATGGATGACAGCATGGAGGCACTGTTTGAACAAATGGCGCAAGTTATTGTGCAACATAAGACTGCTGTGATTGAGACAGATGAGTCCGGCAGTATGGAGGGGTTCGTTGAGTACCTGGTACAGGCCCAGCGGAGCATGGAGCAACAGCGCCTGCAGCACCAGCAGCGCATGCAGGAGCACCGGCAGCAATTCCTGCAGCAGCAGCAGGAGAATAACCGGTTGTTGGAGCAGATTGCAGCTCTCCGCACCGCGTCTCAGAGTAATGTTGTGAAGGCACCTGACTTGTCCGATGTAAAGAAGGCGGTAAGACGGTCCTGGAAAAGATGACACCTCGTGATGATGTGGAGGTATATCTCACTAGGTTTGAGAGACTGGCAGAGAAGGAGAATCTGCCCCTATCTGAGTGGGCCATGATGGTCGCATCCTATCTGATTGGAGTGCCCCAGGTGGCCTATGCTGACCTGAGCAAGCAGGACAGCGAAGACTATGCCAAGTTGAAAGCAGAGATTCGTACCCGGCTGGGTGTTACGGTGACAGCCATGCCAGGGGAGTTCATGACTGGAGATACAGTTGGGAGTCTGCAGTCGGCAGGCCTGATTATGGAGTTGAAGAGGTGGTAGTGAACCGCTACACCCGAGCATGTCCTACAGTGAACAGCTACACCCGAGCATGTTCTCCTGAGGTACAGCCGTCTGAGAGGACGTCACTTCAGAGTTCCCGGACGTCGAACTCTCCCGGTAAGAGCGTTCCAGCTGTTGGGGACATGGGGTATGCTGATAAGCGGGTTCAGGCCCGAGGGGACATGTGGGTGGAAGAGTGTGATGGACAGTGTTGGAGATGTCGTGAAATTGAAGCCAACTGTCCATTAGAGGGGGAGCCTATGTGCCGTGATGTTGGCAGATCCCTCTCTCTCTGCGCAGAACCTGTGTGTGTGACCACCGCAACCGAGGAGACTGGACCACAGGTGTCCCCGGTTGTTACAAATGGTTGCTCAGCGCAGGCCCTCTTGGACTCGGAGAGTCCAGTGACTTCCGTGTGTGACAGCCTGATTGATAGGGACTTCATCCTGATAAGCACTTGAGTGTGGTGTGCATCCATGGAGACACCAAAGTCTACCAGAGACTGCCGTGGACTTGGTCCCTAAGCTCGGGGAGGTTTCATGTGAAGTGGGGGTAGTGAAGAACCTGGTGCACCCTGTTGTGTTGTGTAATGACTTTCCCCGGTCTAAGGATCTCTGGGGGAAGGGTGATTCTGATGGACAGTGTGATGGGGCCCCTACTGAGGGTGCGCAGTCCCGAGGGGCGGAACACAATGTTAGTGGGCCGTTTATCTTGTGTGATAGTGATGATGATATTGATAATGATGCTAATCATAATAGTGATGATACTGATGATGACCGTGATAAAGATGAAATTTCTTTGCAGGTGATGTTGGGAGACGAGGATGGTGGTTCTCGGGAACCGAGTGTCCCTGACCTGCCTGTGTCCTGTGACAATTTTGGGAGAGAGCCGGTGCGAGACCCCACTCTTAAAACGACACAGGAAAATGTAATTGTTCTGAATGAGGTTCCCCAAGAGCCTGGCTCTGAGGAGAGGTTTCCTCATGCTGCCATGAACAATAACCTATTGTTTAGGGACACTGAAGTCCAGGGAGAGGTCGTGAGTCAGCTCCTGGTACCTGAGCTATATGGAGGTATAGTGCTGGGGTTGTCACATAGTCACATACTTGAGGGACCAGATGGTGAAGTTAATGTTGAGGATAACATGTTAACTAAGGTTCCAGATCAAGATGTGAATGGGAATGAGTTGTATAACCCTGACAGTGAGCAAGATGTGAATGAAAATAAATTGTATACTCCTGAAAGTGAGCAGGATGAGAATGAGAGTGAATTGTATAACCCTGACAGTGAGCCGGATGTGAATGAAAATGAAGTGTCTAACCCTGAAAGTGAGCCGGATGTGGCTGAGAAAAAGGGGTCAGACAGGGATAGTGGGAGTGATAATGAATCATCTGATGACAATAAAGCAACCAGTGCAAATGAGGAAGGCATGGTAGCAGAAGAGGTTTAGAGTCCTGAGAAGAAGGCTGATGCTGACCTTACAGCCAGACAGAAGTTGCCATCTGAGGATGTTTTACAGTTGGAACAAAGAGAGCGACTACTTCCAGCCCAAGAAAGGGAGAGACGAGAGGCTTCCCTGGGGATTGGCAGTAGACGTGCTAAAACAATGAGGGGTAGAGATGACGCTTCTGTTAGTTCACGGCTGAGTGGGAGACCCGCTGGCGGACGAAAAAACAAAGAGTCAGACTCAGAGCTACCAGTAAGCTTGACTGGACGATGGACTCGTGGCCGCAACGACGGTAGGAGTCAGTTCGGGAAAGAAAGGTCGGGTGAGGTGACACCGACACAAGGACAAGGCCAACGTTCTGACCGCTGGGGGCGGGAGAGGCCTAACAAAGAGGTGATATTGCATAGTGCCCAAAATCAACTGAGACGGGGTGACTGGCAGAGGCGACCGAGGGGGATCTCTGGTCGGGTGGCAGGTGTTCTCCCCCACAAATTTGAACAGAGGGGGCACTGGGTATGGCCCTCAGGATATGCATGGAGGCATGTGATGGATGGACGGTATGTATCGCAGAGGTGGGTGGCCCTGTGATGGAAGCCTAGATATATTTTGGTTCAGCAGATCTACTGCTGAGACTTGTGCTATACATTGGGAGGCTTCCAGGTGACTTGGAGAGCTGGGCGGGTCCAGTCACCTACAAACCCACCCAAGGGGTATGTGTCTAAATACCTAGGATAAAGTTGTATGCAGAGGGGACGGATGGGTAATGCAGCGCTGGCTGGCATCCATTTAATGGATCAGTGTGTATGTTTTGACTGTCCATGTTCCTTCCCCTCAAGCTGACTGGTTACATGACTGTGACATCACACAGTGTGTGTGTGTGTGTGTGTGTGTGTGTAAGGGTATAGAAACCCTGCTTAATGGAAAATATAGATGAAGCTAATGATGGTTATACTTCAGGTAAAGATGAAGCTGATGTTGGCTATGACTTGAGCTGTGTTCGCTGTCTCTTTGGGTTTGTTGACCAGTCCTCCGGTCTGGATGGCCAGCCCTCCGGTCTGGAGAAGAGGGGGGGATATGTGAGACAGTGAGGATATGTGGTGAATGGGGTGTACATTTCACCTAGGTTCTTTGCTAACTATAAGGGAAATATGTGGCTTTGTAGACCTGGTGGTAGAGAGAGGTCACTACACCTTGCATTCATTGCACACTTGCAGCTTAAACCTGAAGCCAATCAGCTGTTAATTAGGAAGCCAGAAATAGGTGTCTGCGGACACAGTCAGAGAGCTAGTTTAGCCTGGACACAGGGAGGTGTCCTGGCACAAGAAACAGTCTCCAAGAGTGTTAGAGCTGTCTTCAGCCTGGACACAGAGAGGTGTCCTGGCACAAGGAAGCAGTCTCTGTGAGAATGCATGCGGATAAGCTACTGAAGAGGAGGAGAGCCGTCTCAGTCTGGGTGCAGGAAGGACCCCGGACATAGGAGTGTCTCTGTGAACCTCCATGCTGATGATTACTGAAGAGGAGGGGAGCCGTCTCAGTCTGGGTTAGAGGTACCCCGGACACAGGAGTGTCTCTGTGAACCTCCAGCATAATGACTACTGAATAGGAGTGGATCTCTCTCAAGTCTGGACGTCGGGTGGACCTTCAGACATAAGGAGGAGTATCTGGGAAACTCCATACTGGTAACATATATCATATGTGTTGTTTTGGGCACAGACTGATAGAGTCTGGGTTCCTGATAGAAAGGGACATTACATAAGTGTAATTAGTGGCTAGACAAGCCTAGGTCTTTTGTTTATGCTTTGTTTTTATCTGTTTGCTGTGGACTTTAATAAAACTGGTTGCGGCCAGTTTTTACCATAATTGCTGTCTGAATGAACTGTTTCCGTGCCGTTCTGTCTACCCAGACAGCGATCTCAGAGCTAAAACCCCCGGAAATGTTACACCATATTTTAGGTCTATTGTGCATATTTATCTCGTGCTTTTATCAATGGCCAGTAGGTCATAGCACCATGTGTGAGTTTCTTGTTGCAGTTTGTTTTTATTATTAAATATTTTTTTATATACTGTGGATTAGTAAGGTTCTTGTGCGCACTAATACAATACAATTTTTTATTACCGTATATACTCGTGTATAAGCAGAGATTTTCAGCACCTTTTTTTGTGCTGAAAATGTCCCCTCGGCTTATACACGAGTCATAGGGCAGAAACCAGCGGGGGAAGGGATGCGGAGGCAGGAGCCGGTGGCTGGGACATCATACTCACCCTCCCCGTGCCATCGCTGAACGTCCCTGCAATCCTGCGTTCTCCCCGGCTTCCTGCAGCTCTCCCCGGCTTCCTGCAGCTCTCCAGCGCTGAGCGGTGACGTAATACCCGCTCATTAAGGTCATGTAATATGGACGCGACGCCACTCCCATGGGCGTGGCCTCCATATTCATGGCCTTAATGAGCGGTATTATGTCACCGCTCAGCGCTGGAGAGCTGCAGGAAGCCGGGAGAGCTGCAGGAAGCCGGGGAGAACGCAGGATTGCCGGCGGGGACGTTCAGCGATGGCACGGGGAGGGTGAGTATGATGGAGGAGGATGGGGGGAGCATGGAGGAGGACAAGGAACATGGAGCAGGATGGGGGGGAGGACGGAGAGCACGGAGCAGAACGGGGGGAGGACGGAGAGAACGGAGCAGAACGGGGGGAGGACAGAGAGTACGTAGCAGAACGGGGGAGGACGGAGACCACGGAGCAGGACGGGGGGAGGACGGAGAGCACGGAGCAGAACGGGGGGAGGACGGAGAGCACGGAGCAGAACGGGGGAGGACGGAGAGCACGGAGCAGGATGGGGGTGGGCACAGAGGAGAATGGGGGAGTGCAGAGCTGGATGGGGGAGCACGGAGCAGGACAGGATAATGGAGCAGGAGGAGGGGAGCACAGAGGAGAATGGGGGCGCACAGAGCTGGATGGGGGAGCACAGAGCAGGACGGCAACTTATACACCCAGCTTATACGCGAGTCAATAAGTTTTCCAAGTTTTTTGTGGCAAAATTAGGGGGGTCGGCTTATACACGGGTCGGCTTATACATGAGTATATATGGTAATTTTATTTTTTCGGCAAAGGAGTCGTCTTTGTCTTATTTCTGCAGCACTTTAGTGTATACTCGAGCGCAACCATATTTAATTTATTTTAAATAATGGCAACATCATTATCATAACTTTCCATAAAATGAAACCAGAAATGTACTATAAAAAAGTGAGTACACCCCTCACATTTTTGTAAATATTTTATTATATCTTTTCATGGGACAACACTCAAGGTATGATACTTTGATGCAATGTAAAGTAATCAGTGTACAGCTTGTATAATAGTGTAAATATGGTGTGGTATAAATAACTAAAAACACCGCCATTAATGTTTAAATCACTGATAACAAAAGTGAGTACACCTCTAAGTGAAAATGACCAAACTGTGCCCATTTAGCCATTTTCCCTCCTCTGTGTCATATGACGTTTGATGTTATCACTCTCACATTCTCATAATGGTCACTGGAAGTTCAACATGGCTCCTCATGGCAAAGAACTCTCTGAGGAACTGAAAAAAACAATTGTTGCTCTACATGAAGATGGCCTAGGCTATTAGAAGATTGCCAACACTCTGAAACTGAGGTAACCAAGATCATACAGCGGTTTAACAAGACAAGTTCCACTCAGAACAGGTCTCGCCATGCTTGACCAAAGAGGTTGAGTGCACATTCTCAATGTCATATTCAAAGGTTATCTTTTCAAAATAGATGTATGAGTACTGCCAGCATTGCTGCAGAGCTTAAAGGGGTGGGCGGTCAGCCTGTCAGTGTTCAGACCATACGCCGAACACTGCATCAAAGATGATGCCCAAGAAAGCCCACAAACACTTTGCTGAAGATAAGCAGACTAAGGACATGGATTACTGGAACCATGTCCTGCGGTCTGATGAGACCAATATAAACTTACTTGGTTCAGATGGAGTCAAGTGTATGTGGTGGCAACTGGGGAGGACTACAAAGACTAGTGTGTCTTGCCTATAGTCAAGCATGGTGGTGGGAGTGTCATGGCTTGGGGTTGCATGAGTGATGCCGACTGTGGGAAACTACAGTTCATTGAAGGAACCATGAATGCCAACATGTACTATGACATACTGAAGCAGAGCAGGGTAATATTGCAACATGATAACGACTCCAAACACACCTCCAAGACGACCACTGCTTTGATAAATAAATTAAGTGTAAAGGTGCTGGATTGGCCAAGCCAGTGATCATAAGACATACATTTGGCGCGAATAGTGTTCGAATGTGGCCCGAATATGTCAAAATCAGTTTTGGGGCCAAAATCCGAACAAATCCACATATCTCTATTTGTGAGGTGGGACAATACACTTCAGTCCATTAAAGTAATTATTTTACAGTATTGCAGAGTATATTATCCCACTGAAAGAGGCCATTACCAGAAATGGATTGTACTTGGTCTGCAACAATGTTTATTTCAATGGTATGAGTGATAAAAACCAACATTTTCCCAAAAATAATGTTGCCCAGAGCATCACACTGCTTCTACATGCATTTCTTCTTTCCAAAGTGTATCTTGGTTCATCTCTCTTTTGGGTATGCAACACTCATTTACCCAACCATCCCCATGATTTGTAACAAAATATAACTTGACAAATGAGGCCCATTGTAGGTGCTTTTGGCAGTGGACAGGGGTGAACATTCACATTCTGAAAACGTTGCTCTTTTGCTGCCCCATCTGCCACAAGCAGTAACTATGAATTAAGGTAATTATTAATACGCTAATTATTATTAAGTAGTATTCCATTTTTTCAGCACTTTGTATAACAAATTGCAAGTGGGATTGAAGTAGACACATGAAACTACTTGAGCTGCTTTTGTTGGATACTACATACCACGAACTCTTCACAAAATCTGCGGTTTGACCCAGTTATGACCCTGTAATATCGTCATTACAATTAGATTGTTGCAATAGTCACTCAGATCCTTACATTGGCCCTTTTTTCCTGCTCCTACAATAACTGACTGTTCACAGGTGCCATTTACATGTGCTATTGTAATGAGATATTAAATGTTGTTTTTAATTCACCCATTTTTATTGTTATGGCTGTTTGGTGTATAAATTGAAAAGTAATATCTTTGTACAAGTATACACAATCAGCATTTTTGCCAAGTTTTTCTCACACTTTTGCAGAGAAAAAAGCAGCACTTTGCTGTTACAGCAAATTGAGTACGTTTTCTGAAATGCATGTTGATTATTTTTTGTTGCAGATTTGAAGCTGTTTCAAATCAGATGCACTGACAGAGTGCTGGGCAGCCCACCTAATCAAATAGTAGGGGTGTGTAATAGGCTGTTAGTTGGGCACTGTCCTATACATGTGTGTGACTTGCGCCCTGTTGCAAGTTTCATCTGTGTACAATTTTAAGGGCTCGCTCACACTTGTGATGTAATAAAAAATCGGATTGCGCTCAGCTGAATGTTAACCTATGGGAAAGCCCACACCTGAGATTATTTTACCATGCTAATTCGATATGTGAAAGCAATCGCAGCATTCTGGAATAACATCTGAGAATAGGATTTTACTCACCCTAAGTCTATGGGTGCATGTGAAACATTACACTGCACTCAGATATCACCTGAGTGCAGTGTGATTCCAGCAAACACCAGCAATGGAGGTGGTGGAGAAATAATTTTTTCCGTCTCCTCTGCTCCTGTGCTGCTGCTCTCTGATGCGAGAGGATCAAAGCACA
This sequence comes from Oophaga sylvatica, assembly GCA_033576555.1. NCBI lineage: Eukaryota > Metazoa > Chordata > Amphibia > Anura > Dendrobatidae > Oophaga > Oophaga sylvatica. The sequence goes on along the minus strand of JARQOD010000001.1, from coordinate 164,960,763 downwards.
GTACCATGACACTTGGCTTATGCTTGCAGAAGAGCACGAGCCGAGGGTCATTAGCAGGGGCGGACATACCGCATGTGCAGATGGTGTGACTGCATCGGGACCTGGAGGAGGAGGGGGGCCCCTGCAGGACGGCAATTAATGAGGGCAATCTGGCCTGTTTATCCGACCCGAGGCTCTGAGGGGCCCCTGGCCAGATTGCCCTCACGTGCGGCGGGAAGGGAGAGATCCCTACAGCTCCACTGCCTGCAAGAGAAAATGGCAGCGGAGCGGAGCTGCAGCGATTCATCCTGCTCCCTGCCCACGCTTCCTGTCTCTCACACAGTCAGCAGCATGGCTGGATGACATCATCATTCAGTGCCGCGGCTGTGCCAGAGAGAGGAAGCTGCCGGCGATGGTGATGCTGAAGGAGAGCATGCGGAAAGGTGAGAGGTGCAGAGAGGTGATCGGTGCTGTGTGTGTGTGTTGCTGCAGGGGAACGTGCAGAGAGGTGAAAGGTGCTGTGTGTGTAGGTGGATGAGAGTGTGGGTGTGTTGCTGCGGGGGAACGTACAGAGAGGTGAACGGTGCTGTGTGTGTAGGTGGAGGAGAGGGCAGTGATAGGGGAGAAGGCAATGATGGTGTGGTGGAGGGAGAAAGCAATGATGTTGGCAGTTGAAAGGACAATGATGGAGGTGGTGGGGGAGGAGGAAATGATGTAGTGGTGGAATGGGCAATGATGGGGTCGTGGGGGCAAAGGCAATGATGGTGGCAGTGGAAAGGACAATGATGGGGGCAGTGGGGGTGAAGGCAATGATGGTGACAGTTGAAAGGACAATGATGGATGTGGTGGGGAGGAGGAAATGATGGAGGTGGTGGAATGGGCAATGATGGTGGCAGTGGAAAGGACAATGATGGGGTGGTGAGGGTGAAGGCAATGATGGTGGCAGTTGAAAGGACAATGATGGTGGCAGTTGACAGGGCAATAATGGAAGTGGTGAAATGGGCAATGATGGGGTGGTAGTGGAAATGACAATGTTGGTGGAAAGGCAATGATGGGGTGGTGGAGGAGGAGGAAATGATGGAGGTGGTGGAATGGGCAATGATGGGGTGGTGGGGAGAAGGCAATGATGGAGGTGGTGGGGAGAAAGCAATGATGGAGGTGGTGTAGAGGGCAATGATTGGGATGGGAGAAGGACAATTATGTGATGCGGGGGAGAAGGACAAGTCAGATCATTACCGGTAATCTTCAGCAGCTCAGCTCCTGCTCCTGAGCGAAGCGCTGCTCACCATTCTTCCCGCCGGCCTCTGCGTCCCCGCCTCTTCTGCCCCGATCTGCGTTGTCAGCAGCAGCAGTGTGACGAGGTCGCAGCATGATGACCTCATCACTCTACTGCACGCTAGGCCACAGCATGATGCTCTGCCGGATTATGAAAGTACCTGATCATGGCTCTGAATCTCCCCGGTTCGAGGAAACGGCAGCTTTTTTAACAAGCGGTTCCATCGAACAGGGGAGAAACGGCTGAATCCCACCCCTGCACTAGAGGGTGCAGCCAGACCATACCATTCTTAGAGGGGGCGGCTGCTCAGCATACAATTGCACAATAAAGGCCTGTATAGGGTGCTGTTCACAGGAGGGTACTGCATAGTGTCTTGTTCTTAGCATATTAGTCATGTCCCTACTATTTGATTAGGCGGGAAAGCCAGCACACTCTAAATGAATCCCAGTTTGAACACTTCTCTTTACATGACCAGAAGTGCTGGGCTTGGCTGCACCCTGAGAAACAGTGCAAAAAATATGTGGGTTGCAAGCTTGTGTATTTTGGCCAAAATATCGACCAATACCTCACTTTTTTTATTTTTTTCACTATTTCTCAGGGTGCAGCCAAGACCAGCACTTCTGGTCATGTATACAGGTGTGTTCACACTGGAATGCATTTAGAGTGTGCTGGCCAGCCCGCCTAATCGAATAGTAGGGGAATGACTAATAGGCTGTGAATCAGACACTATGCAGTACCCTCGTGTGAACAGCACCCTATACAGGCTTTTATTGTGCAATTGAGCAGCCGCCACTCCAAGAATGGGTAGGTGGAGAGTGGCTGCTAATCCAGTATTTTGCACCTGTGTTGATAACATCTTGGTATATGGGCTGGCTGCACCCTGTAGTGCATTTGTTCCAAGATCTGGGCAGGTAAGCAGTGTTGCCTGTCAGTTTTTTATATCCTACAAACAGTGGAATGTAAAAGTTTGAGCACCCCTGCACAAAATTACTTTTATTGTAAACAGTTAAGCAAGTTGAAGATGAAACGATCTCTAAAAGGTCTAAAGTTAAAGTCAAATTTTTCACTCTTTGTTTCATTGCAGCCATTTGGTAAATTCAAAAAACTTCATTTTTTTCTCATTAATGTACACTCTGCAACCCATCTTGACTGAAAAAAACAGAAATGTAGAAATTTTTGCAAATTTATTAAAAAGAAAAATTTAAATATTACATGGTCATTCGTATTCAGACCCTTTGCTCAGACATTCATATTTAAGTCACATGCTGTCCATTTCCTTGTGATCCTCCTTGAGATGGTTCTACTCATTCATTGGAGTCCAGCTGTGTTTAATTAAACTGATAGGACTTGATTTGTAAAGGCACACACCTATCTATATAAGACCTCACAGCTCACAGTGCATGTCAGACCAAATGAGAATCATGAGGTCAAAGGAACTGGCCAAGGAGCTCAGAGACAGAATTGTGGAAAGGCACAGATCTGGCCAGGGTTACAAAAGAATTTCTGCAGTACTCAAGGTTCCTAAGAGCACAGTGGCCTTCATAATCCTTAAATAGAAGAAGTTTGGGACGATCAGAAGTCTTCCTAGACCTGGCCGTCCAGCCAAACTGAGAAATCGTGGGAGAAGAGCCTTGGTGTGAGAGGTAAAGAAGAACCCCAAGATCACTGTGGCTGAGCTCCACAGATGCAATAGGGAGATGGGAGAAAGTTCCACAAAGTCAACTATCACTACAGCTCTCCACCAGTCGGGCCGTTATGGCAGAGTTGCCGACGGAAGCCTTTCCTCAGTGCCAGAGATATGAAAGGCCGGATAAAGTTTGCTAAAAAACACATGAAGGACTCCCAGACTATGAGAAATAAGATTCTATGGTCTGATGAGATGAAGATAGAATTTTTTGGTGATAATTCTAAGCGGTATGTGTGGAGAAAACCAGGCACTGCTCATCACCTGCCCAATACAATCCCAACAGTGAAACATGGTGGTGGCAGCATCATGCTATGGGAGTGTTTTTCAGCTGCAGGGACAGGACGACTGGTTGCAATTGAAAGAAACATGAATGTGGCCAATTACAGAGATATCTTGGATGAAAACCTCTTCCAAAGTGCTCTGGAACTCAGACTTGGCCGAAGGTTCACCTTTCAACAAGACAATGACCCTAAGCACATAGCTAAAATAACAAAGGAGTGGCTTCAGAATGACTCTGTGACCATTCTTGACTGGCCCAGCCAGAACACAATTGAGCATCTCTGGAGAGACCTCAAAATGGCTGTCCACCAACGTTCACTATCCAACCTGACGGAACTGGAGAGGATCTGCAAAGAAGAATGGCAGAGAATCCCCAAATCCAGGTGTGACAAACTTGTTACATCATTCCCAAGAAAACTCATGGCTGTACTAGCTCAAAAGGGTGCTTTGCATAAAAAGAAAAAAAAATGCACATCCAAAAATCATACGTTGATCTAAAGTCGCGAGGCAAAAATTATATAACTGAACATGAGGTTCTTAGTTTAACATTCTGATCAGACTGTATGAAGCCCACTGCCACGTCACAGCAAACCTCGTGGTGGGTCCTGACCACCCTAATGGAGCGGAGCCATGCGGCGACCACTGCCACAGCGCCAATGCACCAGCAGGGCAGATGGCCTGTTGCCCCACAGCACCCGTCCTGCAAGACTGAGTCCCCCAGATCACGCCGCCTCACTAGCACAAAGCCACAGCAACAATGGCTGCCACACGGCACCCACACCAAAATGAAAGAAGCACTGAAACTCACCTTCCTCCAGCTCTTCAGTGAGAGCTAAAATGAGCTAGACCCCTTACTTTGTAGTCTCCTGCTAATTAAAATCTCGTTGCTTGAGTTTTCCTGAACCTACTCAGGTGGTCTCCGAGTATTTGGAAGTGCTAGGAGATTTAGTTTCTGTCAACACAGCTGCATGATTTGAGGCTTCTAGACAGACTGAATACATGTAGTGATTTGTTAGGGAATCCCCACATGTATTCAGGCTGTCTAGCAGTCACAAATCATGCAGCTGTGGCGACATAAACTAAATCTCTGAGTAATTCTAAATACTCGGAGACCACCCGAGCAACGAGCACACTCGCTCATCACTAGTGCTGAGTGTACATTAATGAGAAAAAAATTAACTTTTTTAAATTTACCAAATGGCTGCAATGAAACAAAGAGTGAAAAATGTAAAGGGGTCTAAATACTTTCCATTCCCACTGTAGTTGCCATAAAAAAACAAATTTCAAATATTGAAAAAATGTAAAAAATTAATGTTTTAATTAAAAAGAATATATTATCATTTGTTTTTAATGGAGTAAAATATGAAAAATAATGTAAAAATGTTTTATATTGACACTTTTAAACACTAGGGGGAGCAGCTGCTTAAATTTACCATGAAAACCTAGTATAGTGGTAGCTCACATTACGACTGCATTAAATGTGGGTGGGGTGTGCTCACATGTGTTGTGATTCCGAAGCCGAGGAGGACGGTAGCAAAAATAGACTAAGCAACCAGACACCCAGAGAGGTTGGTAACTTAGCGTATTGCAGACCCCTAAACTGACAGCACAAATAAAATTAGCCGTGGGACATACCTACGGTGCCGTAGACGCCTCAACACAGCCGAAGCGTTAACTAAGCCTAAAGAGAGAAAGGGGAAAGCTAAACTGCCCTAAAGGAATAGGTAGCCCCCGAACATATATTGGCGGTGAGACAAGATGAAATACAAACGCAGGCAGAAAATAGAGCAAGCAAATGCTGCGGCCCAAACTGTCTAGATAGAACAGGACAGGAAAAAATACTGTCTGCAATCCAGCAAAAACCCTAAGAAAAACTCCAACACATCTGATATGCAAAAATACTGAGACCACATGATCTCTCCCCTGCTAGATCAGAACTCTGGTGTGAACTGTCAGCAAATTAGCAGATACTGAAACAACAGGGAACTGAAAATACATAAACTGTCTCTGGTGTGAACTGGTAGCAAATCAGCAGATACTGAAATAGCAGGGAACTGAAAATACATAAACTGTGGCAAATGAGAAGCAGATTCCAGCCCAGGCCCCCGCAGGGAACCTGGCTGTACCAACTCCAGAAAAGCAGAAAACTGAGATCAGCAAAAGGAAAACAAATGCCACAGACATAATCAGCAAAATAACTTATCTGAAAGTTGCAGGACACAGCAGGAAGCAAGCAGACTTCCAAAAGGCTCAGGAAGAAACAAATCACCGGCAAGAATCATGGGAAGGCTGCTGACTTAAATCACCCCAGTCAGCAATACCTGATTTCCAATTATCGCCCTCAGGTGATAGACTTCTGTTAGCCAAAGCAGCTTCATTACCATCAGCAACCACCAGGGGGAGCCCAAACTCAGAAGTCAGATTGAAAGTGTTCACAACTTGAGGAGGGGTCACCGAACCCTCACCTGCGCCACCAGGCTGATCAGGATGACCCGATGAAAGGTGCGAACCAATCTCTCGGCATGAATGTCAGAAGCAAACACCCAAGAATTGTCCTCCTGACCATAACCTTTCCACTTGACCAAGTACCGGAGTCTCCGTCTAGCCAGACGAGAATACCTTCTCCACTTCATACTCCAGATTGCCCTCAACCAAAACAGGCTCAAGGGTGCAGCCATAGGAACTACTTGCTCAACAAACCTTTTTAATAAGGATTTATGAAAAACGTTGTGAATCTTAGACGTCCCTGGAAGAGCCAAACGGAAAGAGACGGGATTAAGGATTTCAAAAATCTTATAAGGTCCAATGAACCTTGGCTTAAATTTTGGAGACGCAACCTTCATAGGGATATTTTTTGAGGACAACCAAACCATGTCACCGACTTTAAACCAGGGACCATCAGTCCTATGCCGGTTGGCAAACCGTTGGGCCCTCTCCTGAGAGAGAGAGACATCTTATCTATTACTTGATTTCAAATCTGCTGCATTCTCTCTACCATAGAATCAACCCCAGGACAGGCAGAAGCCTCCACCTGCCCTGAAGAAAAACGAGGATGAAACCTGAAATTGCAGAAAAAAGGGGACATCAAAGTGGCAGAACTAGCCCTAGTATTTAGAGCGAATTCATCCAAGGGCAAAAAAGAGACCCAGTCATCTTGATCAGCAGACACAAAACATCTCAAATAAGTTTCCAAAGTCTGGTTTGCTCTCTCAGTCTGCTCATTGGTCTGAGGGTGAAACACAAAGGAGAATGACAACTGAATTCCCAGTCTAGAACAAAAGGCTCTCCAAAATCTGGAAACAAATTGGACTCCTCTGTCAGACACAACGTTCTCCGGTATGCTGTGCAAACGAACTACCTGCTGAAAAAACAAGGGCACCAACTCGGAAGAGGACGGCAACTTCGGCACTGGCACAAAATTGACCATCTTGGAAAATCTATCACAGATCACCCAGATAACAGTCATTCTATGAGAGACAGGGAGGTCGGAAATAAAATCCATAGAGATATGGGCACAGGCAGTGGCATTAACAATCCACTAGAGCGAGAGCAGGGTTTGGACCGAGAACAAGTCCCACAGGATTGCACAAAATTCCTGACATCACGAGATAAGGTAGGCCACCAAAAAGACTGACTCACCAAATCTCTGGTACCAAAAATACCGGGATGACCAGCCAACGTGGAGCAATGAATTTCAGACATTACTTTCTTCCTCCATTGGTCCTGGACATACAATTTCCCCATAGGGCATCGTTCAGGTTTATCTCCCTGAAATTCTTCCAGGTCCAGTCTCGAATCGGGCGAGATAGCGGAAAGAACCACACCCTCCTTTAGAATGGCAGCAGGCTCAGTCACATCAAGAGAATCCGCAGGGAAACCCCTAGAAGGGCATCCGCCTTAACATTCTTAGTGCCCGGAAGAAAGGAGACCACAAAATTAAAACGCGTGATAAACAAGGCCCACCTGGCCTGTCTAGGATTCAATCGCTTGGCTGATTTGAGATAGATCAAGTTCTTGTGGTCAGTGAGGACCACAACTTGATGTTTGGCCCCCTCCAACCAATGTCTCCACTCCTCAAAAGCCCACTTCATAGCCAATGATTCCCGATTCCCCACATCATAATTACGCTCAGCTGGGGAAAATTATCGAGACAAGAAGGCACAAGGGTTACTCCTAGAGGTTACCGGATCCCTTTGGGATAAAACGGCTCCTGCACCAATCTCAGAAGCATCAATCTCCACCTGAAATGGGAGAGAAACATCAGGTTGCCATAGAACAGGAGCAGAAGTGAATCTCTTAAGCTCCTGAAACACCAAAACTGCCTCTGGAGACAAATTCACCACATCAGAACCCTTTTGGTCAAATCCGTCAGTGGTTTCACAACACCAGAAAAATTACTTATAAATTTAAGGTAAAAATTAGCAAAACCCAAAAATTTCTGAAGAGCCTTCAAGGAAGTGGGCTGAATCCAATCATAAATGGTCTGAATCTTGAAGGGTCCATTTCAATAGCAGACGGAGACAAAATGAATCCCGAAAATGAAACCTTCTGCACGCCAAAGAGTCATTTCGATCCCTTAACATACAAAGCATTTTCTTTCAAAATACAAATTACCATCCGAACATGTTCCACATGAGAATCCCAGCCATTGGAAAAAATCAAAATATCGTCCAAATAAATGATCAGAAACTTATCCAGAAACTCCCGGAAAATATCGTTCATGAAAGATTGGAAGACGGAAGGGGCATTAGTGAGCCCAAAAGGCATCACAAGGTACTCAAAATGCCCCTCAGGAGTATTAAATACCGTCTTCCATTCATCTCCTTGCTTAATGCGAATAAGTTTATACAGTCATGGCCAAAAGTTTTGAGAATGACGCAAATATTAATTTTTACAAAGTCTACTGCTTCACTTTTTCTAATGGCAATTTGCATATACTCCAGAATGTTATAAAGAGTGATCAGCTTAACAGCAATTACTTGCAAAGTCAATATTTGGCTAGAAAATGAACTTTATCCCCCAAAACACATTTCAACATCATTGCAGCCCTGCCTTAAAAAGACCAGCTAACCTCTTTTCAGTGATTGCTCCATTAACACAGGTGTGGGTGTTGATGAGGACATGGCTGGAGATCAATCTGTCATGATTAAGTAAGAATGCACCACTGGACACTTTAAAAGGAGGCTGGTGCTTGGCATCATTGTTTCTCTTCTGTTAACCATGGTTATCTCTAAAGAAACACGTGCAGTCATCATTGCAATGCACAAAAATGGCCTAACAGGGAAGAGTATCGCAGCTAGAAAGATTGCACCTCAGTCAACAATCTATCGCATCATCAAGAACTTCAATGAGAGAGGTTCCATTGTTGCCAAAAAGGCTCCAGGGTGCCCAAGAAAGACCAGCAAGCGCCAGGACAGTCTCTTAAAAGTGTTTCAGCTGTGGGATCGGGCTACCAGCAGTGCAGAGCTTGCTCAGGAATGGCAGCAGGCAGGTGTGAGTGCATCTGCACGCACTGTGAGGCAGAGTCTCTTGGAGCAAGGCCTGGTCTCAAAGAGGGCAGCAAAGAAGCCATTTCTCTCCAGAAAAAACATCATGGACAGACTGATATTCTGCAAAAGGTACAGACAGTGGACTGCTGAGGACTGGGGTAAAGTTATTTTCTCTGATGAATCCCCTTTTCGATTGTTTGGGACATCAGGAAAACGCCTCATTCGGAGAAGACAAGGTGAGCGCTACCACCAGTCTTGTCTCATGCCAACTGTTAAGCATCCTGAAACCATTCATGTGTGGGGTTGCTTCTCAGCCAAGGGAATCGGCTCTCTCACAGTCTTGCCTAAAAACACAGCCATGAATAAAGAATGGTACCAGAATGTCCTCCAAGAGCAACTTCTCCCAACCCTCCAAGAGCAGTTTGGCGATCAACAATGCCTTTTCCAGCATGATGGAGCACCTTGCCATAAAGCAAAGGTGATAACTAAATGGCTCAGGGAACAAAACATAGAGATTTTGGGTTCATGGCCTGGAAACTCCCCAGATCTTAATCCCATTGAGAACTTGTGGTCAATCATCAAGAGACGGGTGGACAAACAAAAACCTAAAAATTGACAAAATGAAAGCATTGATTGTGCAAGAATGGACTATCAGTCAGGATTTGGTCCAGAAGTTGATTGAGAGCATGCCAGGGAGAATTGCAGAGGTCCTGAAGAAGAAGGGTCAACACTGCAAATATTGACTTGCTGCATTAACTCATTCTAACTGTCAATATAAGCTTTTGTTACTCATATGTTTGCAATTATTATATTTCTGTCTGTGATAAAAAACATCTGTCAAACACACATAAAAACCAGAGGGCAGCAGATCATATGAAAATATAATATTTGTGTCATTCTCAAAACTTTTGGCCATGACTGTATGCCCCTTAAGGTCAAACTTGGTAAACCAACTAGCACCTTTCACTCTGGAGAACAAATCGAAAATCAGGGGTAACGGATACTGATATTTAACAGTGATTTTATTAAGGAGATGATAGTCAATACATGGCCTCAATGACCAATCCTTCTTGGCCACAAAGAAAAAGCGGGCACCTAAAGGTGAAGAAGACGGTCTAATATGAACCTTCTCCAATGACTCTTTGATATAAGATCGCATAGCATCATGCTCAGGTACAGACAAATTGAAGAGCCGACCCTTGGGAAATTTACAACCGGCCACTAACTCAATCGCGCAATCATAACTCCTGTGAGGAGGCAAGGACGCAGACTTACTCTCACTAAACACCTCAGAAAAATCAGCCAAATAGTCAGGGACATCCTGAGACTGGGGAGAGGTAGAAAAAACAGGAGTGTCACTACGAACACATTGACAACCCCAACTGACCACAGACAAGGACTTCCAAGGAAAACCCAGTACAATGCAAAGTCAAAATCCATCAGGTTCAGGGCTGCTCCTGAATCGACAAAAGCCTCAGCAGAAAATGAGGACAAGGAGCAGATCAAAGTAACAGTTAAGAGAAATTTAGGCTGTACACCGCCCAAAACAAATGAGAGAGCAAAACATTTTCCCCGCTTAGGGCAGACGGAAATAATATGAGAAGCGTCCCCAATAGAAGCACAACTTATTACACCTTCTAAATTACTGACGTTGAACCCTAGAAACAACCCTATCACTCTGCATGGGCTCAGAGGTTCGCTCGAAAGGCAACACCACCTCTGGCACAGTTCTACGTTCACATAAACGTCTATCAATTTGAATGGCTAATGACATAGAGTCGTTGAGACCAGAGGGGACAGGAAATCCCACCATAACATCCTTTACAGTTTCTGCCAGACATTTTGAAGAAGAGCCGCCAGGGCATCATCGCTCCATTTAGTAAGGACTGCCTATTTTCGGAATTTCTGACAATATAACTCTGCCGCTTCCTGACCCTGGTTCAATGCCAACAAGGTTTTCTCAGCTTGATCAACAACATTAGGTTCATCATACAACAACCCCAGAGCCTGAAAAAACGCATCAACATTAGCCAAAACAGGATCCCCAGGTGTCAGGAAGAAGGCCCAGTCCTGAGGGTCGCTGCGCATTAGGGAGATGATAATTTTAACCTTCTGCATTGAGTTCCCCGAGGAATTAGGTTTCAAGGCAAAACACAACTTACAATTGTTCTCAAAGTTCAAAAATTTAGACCAATCCCTAGAAAATAAATCAGGAATAGGAATCCTAGGTTCCACAGGAGACAACTGAGTGAGATAGACAGAAATTCTCCGAACTTCAGCAGCGAGCTGCTCAACACGATCAGACAAATGCTTAGTCTCCATTGAAGAGAAAAAAAAATCCTCCTGCGGTCCCAGAGAAAAAAGAGGAAAAAATATATAAAAAATTCTGACCTTTTTTTTTTTTTTTTTTTTTAACTATTCTTTCCTTCTTTAGAGTACCCTAGAATCTACAGTTAGGCCGGTGATTCTGTTGTGATTCGGTAGTCGAGGAGGACGGTAGCAAAAATAGACTAAGCAACCAGACACCCAGAGAGGTTGGTAACTTAGCGTATTGCAGACCCCTAAACTGACAGCACAACTAAAATTAGCCGTGGGACGTACCTTCGGTGCCCTAGACGCCTCGACACAGCCGAAGAGTTAACTAAGCCTAAAGAGAGAAAGGGAAAGCTAAACTGCCCCGGAGTAGAGCCCCAAAGGAATAGGTAGCCCCCAAACATATATTGGCGGTGAGACAAGATGAAATACAAACGCAGGCAGAAAATAGAGCAAGCAAATGCTGCGGCCCAAACTGTCTAGATAGAACAGGACAGGAAAGAATACTGTCTGCAATCCAGCAAAAACCCTAAGAAAAACTCCAACACATCTGATATGCAAAAATATTGAGACTGCACAATCTCTCCCCTGCTAGATCAGAACTCTGGTGTGAACTGTCAGCAAATCAGCAGATACTGAAATAACAGAGACCTGAAAATACATAAACTGTCTCTGGTGTGAACTGGTAGCAAATCAGCAGATACTGAAATAGCAGGGAACTGAGAATACATAAACTGTGGCAAATGAGAAACAGAGTCCAGCCCAGGCCCCCGCAGGGAACCTGGCTGTACCAACTCCAGAAAGGCAGAAAACTGAGATCAGCAAAAGGAAAACAAATGCCACAGAAATAATCAGCAAAATAACTTATCTGAAAGTTGCAGGACACAGCAGGAAGCAAGCAGACTTCCAAAAGGCTCAGGAAGAAACAAATCACCGGCAAGAATCATGGGAAGGCTGCTGACTTAAATCACCCCAGTCAGCAATACCTGATTTCCAATCATTGCCCTCAGGTGATAGACTTCTGTTAGCCAAAGCAGCTTCATTACCATCAGCAACCACCTAGGGAGCCCAAACTCAGAAGTCAGATTGAAAGTGTTCACAACACACATGTGTGTGATTTCGCCCCTTCCCTTCTGGTTGATTGTAAAAGTTTAAGAGAGGATGAAGTTTAGGATAACAGTACGGAGCAATTTTGCTGGTGACTTTCAGTGATTCTGACAAGTACAGTGTCATCGAGGACAGACAGCTGCACCGATTCTGTTGGTGTTGCTCACTGTATCATAAACTGGCATTAGATACGTGTAGGGTATCAAATGTTGTGATTAATTGCAGCGTGTTTTACAATCCGCGTATCTACATACAGGGCTCAGTGTATTGTATTACATGATGGGATTAGATACATGGGTCTAGGGCGTATCACCCATGCCAATGATGGGATTAGATACATAGATCTGGTAGCTGAAGTTGATGACAGCTGTGATTTGTCAAAAAGCACGTCTGGCATCAAACCCTGGGTTAAGTAATGGAGAGGCGTCTATCAGATGAACCCCATTTCTAATCCAACAATGAAAGAAAATCACACAGGCAGAAAAATAAATTTTATATAAAAAAAAAGCCTCCCCATCATGTTCCCTGGCTCACTAACTTTTTAAAAAATACCCCATGCAGGTGATCAGTAGCGTATTCCATAAATGGAAACCTCAAGAAAATAAAACAACAGAAATAAAGACAAGACATCGTCCCTCGTTCACCAATTTATTAAAAGACAAAAAGTTCCCATGCAGGTCCGACTTAGTTCATGACATTCCCATGATGATCTCCGAATCCGAAATCCAAAGGCTATGGTTCTTCGTTCAGCGAACCATGCTCCATAGGCTGTAGCGGCAGCCTCTCCGGGTTCCACTATGCTCCATGAGACCCGCCGGCTCTGAACAGCGATGACATCAGTACCTACACCACTCATCAGAGTCCCTGAGCTCTCTGTATATTAGTTCCATGTTGTTACCCATAATATAATGTGCCCCTCATATTGCCCCACAGTATAATGGCCCCACGTAGTACACCACAGTATAATGGCACCATATAGCACCCCACAGTATAATGGCCGCTTAAAGTGCTCCATAGTATAATGGCCTCATATAGAGCCCCATAGTATAATGGCCCCATATAGTGCCCCACAAAATAATGGCCGCATATAGTGCTCCATAGTATAATGACCCCATATAATGGCCCGCAATATAATAGGCCCCATATAGTACACCACAGTATAATGGCCTTATATAGTGCTTCACATTATAATGGGCCCCATATAGTTCATCCTGGAAGAGCTACCTCAATAGAAGAGATGCCGTCACCATCCGACTGCAGGCTCTCATGCGCAGGGGCTGCCATATGTGAGGTGTGTAAGTGTTCTACTCAACCACTTACACACCCTCAAATGAAAATGGCAGCCCCCTATGATGGAATAAGTTAAAAAAAAGTTGTATATTTATTAATAATAATAATAATAATATAATAATAATCTTTATTTTTTATAGCGCTAACATATTCCGCAGCTCTTTACAGTTTGCACACATTATCGTCGCTGTCCCCGATGGGGCTCACAATCTAGATTCCCTATCAGTATGTTTTTGGAGTGTGGAGGAAATCCACGCAAACACGGGGAGAACATACAAACTCCTTGCAGATGTTGTCCTTGGTGGGATTCGTACCCAGGACTCCAACGCTGCAAGGCTGCAGTGCTATCCACTGTTGTAATAAAAATAATTGATTATATATTATAATTAATAATTATTAACGCAAAATTAAAAATTGCAACACCTTCCCTTTAAAGATAAAATAAGAACTTGCAACTTTTAGCACAAACACAAGAATCTATGACCCATTCAATGTCTGGATAGGTAAAATCCCCCAAAATAAGGATCCTATTACTATTTGTTTTAACGAAAATACACACCCTCCCCTTTTTTGCTTTCCTGTCCTTTCTGAATGTAGTGTAACCCTCTGCATTTGTCAACCAGTCATGGCTTTCATCCAGCCCGGTTTCAGTAATGGCCACCAGAACGTAGTCTGCAGCTTTCATATGAGTCTCCAATTCTTTCATTTCGTTTGAAAGACTTCTTGTATTTGCCAGCAGACATGTAATACTATTATCACTTGTATTACTCCTACTCACCTCCCTACTAGTGATGGGCGAGCACTAAAATGCTTGGGTGCTCATTGCTCGGGTTGAGCAAATTGGAAAGCTCGGATGCTCGACCAGAGCAACGAGCCCAATGTAAGTCTATGGGTAACTTGAGCATTTTTCCGGCGACCCCCCCCTGGCGGTCTGCAGAGGGACTAGAAATTGCTGAAATCGATGGAAACAATGCTCAAATGACATGGCAACAGCATGGGGAAGACCCGTGAAAGCATTTTTGACTCCCAGGTCACTGCTGTGAACAAGGTTGTCAGAGTCTTACGCCACTTTTGCAGACTCACAATGAAACATGCAAAAACAAAAACAAAATGGATTTTCCTGGGAAATATGTTAAGATAAGAAACATCCTTTCCAGGGTAATGACTGGTATCTAAAGCAAAATAAATAACCAAAAACAAAAATGCTTCTCCACACCTTTGGTATGTTCACACGTAGCATTTTTGATGCATTTTTCAACTTTACCACTGCTTTCAACCAAGACAAATGCATTCACTGGGAAATGTCATTTTAACATTTTACAACCTTATCTGGCCATGTGGTGTGTGCCACATCATAAGACACATCCTGTTTCAATTATGAAGGAGGGGCACAGAAAGTCACAAAGCCTATTTTTATAGGGCCATCAGGCAACCTTTACTATTCTTAACCCCTTCAGCCCCAAGGGTGGTTTGCACGTTAATGACCGGGCCAATTTTTACAAATCTGACCACTGTCCCTTTGTGAGGTTATAACTCTGGAACGCTTCAACGGATCTTCGCGATTCTGAGAATGTTTTCTCGTGACATATTGTACTTCACGTTAGTGGTAAAAATTCTTCGATATAACTTGCGTTTATTTTTGAAAAAAGCACAAATATAGTGAAAATTTTGAAAATTTTGCAATTTTCACATTTTGAATTTTTATTTCCTTAAAATAGAGAAATATGTCACACAAAATAGTTAATAAATAACATTTCCCACATGTCTACTTTACATCAGCACAATTTTGGAACCAATATTTTTTTTGTTAGGAAATTATAAGGATTAAAAGTTGACCAGCGATTTCTCATTTTTACAACAAAATTTACAAAGCCATTTTTTTTTAGGGACCACCTCACATTTGAAGTCACTTTTAGGGGTCTATATGGCAGAAAATACCCAAAAGTGACACCATTCTAAAAACTGCACCCCTCAAGGTACTCAAAACCACATTCAAGAAGTTTATTAACCCTTCAGGTGCTTCACAGGAGCTGAAGCAACGTGGAAGGAAAAAATGAATATTTAACTTTTTAGTCACAAAAATGATCTTTTACAAACTTTTTTCATTTTCACAAGGGTAAAAGGAGAAAATGGACAGATAAAGTTGTGCAATTTCTTCTGAGTACGCCAATACCCCATATGTGGGGAAAAACCACTGTTTGGGCACACGGCAGAGCTCGTAAGGGAAGGAGTGCCGTTTGACTTTTTCAAACCAAAATT
The DNA here is from genome assembly GCA_033576555.1 of Oophaga sylvatica. Taxonomy (NCBI): domain Eukaryota; kingdom Metazoa; phylum Chordata; class Amphibia; order Anura; family Dendrobatidae; genus Oophaga; species Oophaga sylvatica. The sequence continues at coordinate 164,945,084 of JARQOD010000001.1, read as the reverse complement.
GGCTGGAATTGAGATTGGACGCCATGTTGCATTTGGAGAGCCCCTGATACGACTAAACAGTGGAAACCCCCCACAAGTGACACCATTTTGGAAACTAGACCCCCTATGGAACTTATCTAGATCTGTTGTGAGCACTTTGAACCCCCAAGTGTTTCACAAAAGTTTATAATGCCTGGGTGTGAAAAAAAAAAAACAATTTTCCACAAAAATGATTTTTTAGTTCCAAATGTTTTATTTTTACCAAGGAAATTGGACCCCAAAAGTTGTTGTCCAATTTGTCCTGAGTACGCTGATACCCCATATGGGGGGGGAAACTGTTTGGGCGCACGGCAGAGCTTGGAAAGGAAGTAATAACGTTTTGGAATGCAGACGTTGATGGGAGTCATGTTCCGTTTGCAGTGCCCAAGATGTGCCTAAACAGTGGAAACCCCCACAAGTGACCCCATTTTGGAAACTAGACCCCTAAGGAACTAAGTTTAAAATGCCTGGGAATAAAAATAAAAAATCCTATTTTTTTCCCACAAATATTATCTTTTAGTCACCAATTTTTTATTTTCCCAAGGGTAACAGGAGAAATTGGACCACAAAAGTTGTTGTCCAATTTGTCCTGAGTACTCTGATACCCCATTTTTGGGGGGGAACCACTGTTTGGGCGCATGGCAGAGCTTGGAATGGAAGGAGAACCATTTGACTTTTTCCAAACAAAATTGGCTGTAATTGAGATTGGACGCCATGTTGCATTTGGAGAGCCTCTGATGTGCCTAAACAGTGGAAACCCCCACAAGTGACCTCATTTTGGAAACTAGACCCCCTAAGGAACTTATCTAGATCTGTGGTGAGCAATTTGAACCCTAAAGTGCTTCACACAAGTTTATATCGTAGAGCCTAAAATTAAAAAATCATATTTTTTCCACAAAAATCATCTTTTCACCCCAATTTTTAATTTACCAAAGGTAACAAGACCCCAAAAGTTTTTGTGCAATTTGTCCTGAGTACGCTGATACCCCATATGTGGGGGTAAACCACTGTTTGGGTACATGGCAGAGCTCGGAAGGGAAGGAGCGACGTTTGACTTTTTCAACGCAGAATTGGCTGGACGCCATGTAGTGTTTGGAGAGCTCCTGATGTGCCTAAACAGTGGAAACCCCCCACAAATGACACCATTTTGGAAACTAGACCCTTCAAGGAACTTATCTAGATGTGTGGTGAGAACTTTGAACCTCCAGGTGTTTCACTAAAGTTTATAACGCCCGAGCATAAAAATTAAAAAAAAATCATATTTTTTCAACAAACATGATCTTTTAGTCCCCAACTTTTTATTTTCCCAAGGCTAACAGGAGAAATTGGACCCCAAAAGTTGTTGTCCATTTTGTCCTGAGTAATCTGATACCCCATATGTGGGAGAAAACTACTGTATGGGCACACGTCAGGGCTCGGAAGGGAAGTAGTTTTGAATTGCAGACTTTGATGGAATGGTCTGCGGGCGTCATGTCACGTTTGGAGAGCCCCTGATGTGCCTAAACAGTGGAAACCCCCCACAAGTGACCCCATTTTGAAAAATAGACCCCCCCAAGGAACTTATCTAGATGTGTGGTGAGTACTTTGAACCCCGAAGTGCTTCACAGAAGTTTATAACGTACAGCCGTAAAAGCAAAAAAAAATCATTTTTTTTTTACAAAAATGATATTTACGCCCCCAATTTTTTATTTTCCCAAGGGTAACAGAAGAAATTGGACCCCAAAAGTTATTGTGCAATTTGTTCTGAGTACGCTGATACCCCATATGTGGGGGTAAACTACTGTTTGGGCGCATGGCAGAGCTCAGAAGTGAAGGAACACCGTTTGACTTTTTCAATGCAGAATTGACTGGAATTGAGACAGACGCCATGTCACATTTGGAGAGCCCCTGATGTGCCTAAACAGTGGAAACCCCCCAATTCTAACTCCAACCCTAACCCCAACACACCCCTAATCCTAGTCCCAATCCTAACCATAACCCTAGCCACAAACTTAACCCTAACACACCCCTAACCCTAATCCTAACTTTAGCCCCAACCCTAACCCTAACTTTAGCTGCAACCCTAAACCTAACCCTAAGGCCCGTGCACAAGTTGTTGTGGATTTACTTGCGGATTTTTCCGCGCAGATTTTGCTAAAACCGCAGGTAAAACGACCTGCGTTTTACCTGCGGTTTTACCGTGGATTTACTGCGGTAAAAGCTTCTTTTTTCCCTTCACTAACATTGTACTGTACATGGCGTCCGGTTCTGCTGCGGACCTGCAGCGCCAAAACCGCTGCGGATCCACAGCACAATCCGCAACGTGTGCACAGGGTCTAACCCTAATGGGAAAATGGAAATAAATACATTTTTTAATTTTATTATTTTTCCCTAACTAAGGGGTGATAAAGGGGAGTTTGATTTACTATTTATTACGGGTTTTTATGATTGGTAGCTGTCACGCTGAAAGACACTTTTTATTGCAAAAAATAGTTTTTTTCATCACCACATTTTGAGAGCTATAATTTTTGCATATTTTGGCCCACAGAGTCATGTGAGGTCTTATTTTTTGTGTACGAGTTGACGTTTTTATTGGTACCATTTTTGAGCACGTGACATTTTTGATCGCTTTTTATTTAGATTTTTGGGAGGTTAGAATGAACAAAAATCAGCAATTCATGAATTTCTTTTGGGGGGGGCGTTTATACCGTTCCGCGTGTGGTAAAATTGATAAAACAGTTTTATTCTTCGGGTTAGTACGATTACGGCGATACCTCATATATATAATTTTTTTATGTTTTGGCCCTTTTATACAATAAAACCAATTTTATATAAAAAATAATTATTTTTGCATCGCTTTATTCTGCGAGCTATAACTTTTTTATTGCTTCCCTGATGATGCTGTATGGCAGCTTGTTTTTTGCGGTACAAGATGACGTTTTCAGCTGTACCGTGTCTATTTATATCCGTCTTTTTGATCGCATGTTATTCCATTTTTTGTTCGGCGGTATGATGATAAAGCATTGATTTTTTGCTTTTTTTTTTTTTAAGGGGTTCACTAAAGGGGTTAATAATGGGACAGTTTTATAGGGCGGGTCGTTACGGACGCGGCAATATCAAATATGTGTACTTTTATTGTTTTGGTTTTTTTTTTACATGAAGAAATGAATTTATTGGGGAATATTTTTTTTTTCTCCTTTTATTTTGGAATTTTTTTTACACATGTTTATTTTTATTTTTTTTACTTTTTTACATTGTCCCAGGGTGGGACATTACTGCGTAATACCAGATCGCTGGTCTCACAGTGTGCACAGCACTCTGTGAGACCGGAGATCTCACAGGCAGTGCTGCAGGCTTCCTCTGCGCCTGCTCTCAGCAGGCACTGAGGAAGCCGCCTCCCTGCAGGACCCCACGGCCATCTTGGATCCGGGGCCTTGCAGGGAGGAAGACCTCAGAACAGCGCGATCACATCGCGCTGTTCTGAGGGCCTCAGGGAAGCGCTCAGGGAGGGGGATACTCCCCTGTGCCCCCGGTACACCGCGATCACGTTTGATCGAGGTGTGCCAGGGGTTAATATTCCGGGAGCGGTCCGTGACCGCTCCTGACACATAGTGCCGGGTGTCAGCTGTGATAAACAGTTGACACCCGGCTGCGATCAGCTGCATTCCCCCGGGGAGCGCAGCTGATCGCATGGGACGTACTATTCCATCCATGGGAATGAGGTCCAGGGTCACATGGACGGAATAGTACGTCGGATGGAATAAAGGGGTTAAAGGGTCATCAGTCGGCCCTCACTATTCTTAGAGAGCCATCAGCTGGCTATGCTTTGTTGTTCCCATTATTAAACAGTGGGTCTCCTATACTGTTATTTCATATGCAGTGAGTGGCAGGGCTGCCCAAAATTTGGATGCACTCCAATACCTCTTTGAAGAGACGCACAGGAGGGCCTCCTCAAAACAATGTTCCCATTATTAGGAAGTGGGTCTCCCATACTGTTTGCCTATGCAGTGAATGCAAGGGCTGCCCAAAATTTGGAGGCACTCCAATGCCCCTTTGAAGAGACGTAGAGGAGGGCCTCCTGAAAACAATGTTCCTATATTAGGAAGGGGGTCTCCCATACTGTTTGTCTATGCAGTGAATGCAAGGTCTGCCCAAAATTTGGAGGCACTCCAATGCCCCTTTGAAGAGACGTACAGGAGGCCTCCTGGAAACAATGTTCCCATTATTAGGAAGTGGGTCTCCCATACTGTTTGTCTATGCAGTGAATGCAAGGGCTTCCAAAAATTTGGAGGCACTCCAATGCCCCTTTGACGAGACTTACAGGATGGCCTCCTGAAAATAATGTTACCATATTAGCAAGTGGGTCTTCCATATTGTTTGTTATGCAATGAATGCAAGGGCTGCCCAAAATTTGGAGGCACTCCAATGCCCCTTGAAAGAGACGTAGAGGAGAGCCTCATGAAAAAATGTATACATTGTTAGGAAGTGGGTCTCCCATATTGTTTGCCTATGCAGTGAATGCAAGGGCTACCAAAAATTTGGAGGCGCTCCAATGCCCCTTTGAAGAGACGTACAGGTGGGCCTCCTGGAAACATTGTTTCCATATTAAAGTGGGTCTCCCATACTGTTTGCCTATGCAGTGAATGCAAGGTCTGCCCAAAATTTGGAGGCACCCCAATACCACTTTGAAGAGACGTACAGGAGGGCCTCCTGAAAGCAATGCTCATATTATTAGGAAGTGGGTCTCCTATACTGTTTGACTATGCAGTGAATGCAAGGGCTGTCAAAAATTTGGAGGCACTCCAATGCCCATTTGAAGAGACGTACAGGAGGGCCTCCTGAAAACAATTTTCCCATTATTAGGAAGTGGGTCTCCTATTCTGTTTGCCTATGCAGTGAATGCAAGGGTAGCCAAAAATTTGGAGGCACTCCAATGCCCCTTGAAAAAACGTGGAGGAGGGCCTCATAAAATATTGTTCCCATTAGAAAGGAGCAGGTCTCCTATACTTGTAATGCCCATGCATGAAGTGTATGGGCTGACAAAAATTTTCCCCTGGGGGGTATACATGAACATACTGTCTATCAATTTTTTTTATGGGCATCATAACCACCTTTTAAAAAAACTATGTGGGCATTGCATCACGGATCACTGTCACCCTGGTGATATGGTGGTGGAGGATGAGGATGAGGAGAAGGAGGAGGACAACAGCAAATAGCCAAAATCAGGATGCTTATACCCATGTGTGGGCGTGAAGAGATGCATGGGAATAGGCCTCCCAAAAAAAGACACTGGATTTGACTTTATGTTACGCTGCTATCATTCTATGGTGATAAGAAATCTGACCTAATCCAGCCCTTGTTCATTTTTATGAGTCAGCATTTTCAGTTGACAGGCGGATACGCTTATTAGTTTTAATTCCTCAAGCGGCAGTAAAAACCTGCTCTAACAAAATGCTAACGGCAGGGCAGGCCAGGACCTCCAATGCATAGAGAGTTCATGCCACGTGTCCAGCTTGGATACCCAATAATTATAAGGCACAGAGGAATCACGAAGGACATTGGTATTGTCAGCAAGGTACTCCATCAGCATCTTCCAAAATTTGCACTCCTTGTGCGCCTCAGGGCCTGTGTGATGGGAGGGTCTAAGAAAACTCTCCCAGAACTTTGACAATGTTCCCCTGCCTCTGCTGGATTAGAGTTGTGTCACTCTCGCCTGTACTCCTTGGTTGTCCAACGAACTGCCACGTTTTCAGATGAGAATTTTTTTCACAAAAAGAGCCTTCTGGTACTGCCCTATTTTAGTAGACCTGTCCGCCTCGGGAATAAGAGACAGAAAGTTCTCCTTGTAGCGTTGGTCTAGAAGTGTCACCAACCAGTAATGACTGTCACCCAAAATTTGGAGAACGCGAGGGTCACGGACTCACGGGAAAGTCAGCGTAACATTAACTCAGCCATGCGTGCCAGACTGCTAACAGGCAAGACTTCCGTGTCCTCACCAAGAGGATGACTGATGACCATGCTCTCCTCCTCCTCCCTGTCCTCATGCTGAACAGACGGTATGACTGTTGTACAGGTAGTACCATCTATAGCGCATGAAACTAGCTCCTGTTATTCCTCTTCCTCCTCCTGTTCCTCATTGTCACCCAATCCACATTGGGATGAAATGAGGCTGGACTGTGTGTAATCACCCTGTATGTTTCCTTGCTCCATCTCATCGTGCTCCACCTGCAATGCATCCTCTTTGATTGTCAGCAGACAATGTTTCAGAACACAGAGAAGCGCGATTGTGATTCTAATTATGGCAACATTGCCACTCACCATCTTGATGGTGTCCTCAAAGTTTTGGAGGATGGTACATATGTCTGACATCCATGTCCACTAATGAGGTCTTATGTGTGGAGTCTGAACTGAATACCGAAGACCTTTTTGTGCTGGTAGTCAACAACTGCCCTCTTCTGCTCACAAATCTTTCCCAACATCTGCAGGGTAGAGTTCCAACGCGTGGGGACATCACACATCAGTCAGTGAACCGGAAGCTGCAAACATTGCTGAAGAAAGGCAAGGGCGGCGGAAGCTGTAGATGACTTTCTAAAATGGGCACACAGGCGGCGTACTTTGATAAGCAGATCCAGCAGCTCCAGGTAGGTTTTGAGAAACCGCTGAACCATGAGGTTAAGCACATGGGCCAGGCATGGAACGTGTGTGAGCTCGCCTCGCCTCAGAGCCACCACCAGGTTTCGGCCATTGTCACATACTACCATGCCTGGCTGTAGGTTCAGTGGTGTCAGCCACAGATCTGCCTCTTTCAGAGATGTCCACAACTTTTTAGCATTGTGCAGTTTGTCACCTAAGCATATTAGCTACAGCAAAGCCTGTTGCCGCTTGGCTGAGGCAGTGCTGCAGTGCTTCCAGCTTGTGACTGATGTGGTCATTTCGGAGATAGAGGCTGAAGAGGAGGAGGAGGAGAAATATGAAGTGAAGGAGCTGTAGACTGTGGGGCAACCCTGATTGACGAAGGCCCACAATCCTCGCTGTTGGGAGGACGTCTTCCATCCCAAGGTCCGACTGGGTCCCGGCTTCCACTATGTTAACCCAGTGTGCCGTCAGTGAGATGCACGTCCCTGCCCAAAAGCACTTGTCCACGTGTCCGTGATTAGGTGGACTTTCCCAGTAACAGCATTGTTGAGGGCATGACTAATGTTGTGGGACACGTGCTTGTGTATGGTGGGGACGGCACAGCTGGAGAAATAGTGGTGACTGGGGACCGAGTATTGAGGGACGGACACCACTTTCAGGTTGCAGAAAGCTTACGTCTCCACGAGCTGAAAAGGTAACATTTCGAGCACAAGCAGTCATGAAATGTGTGAATTTAGTAGTGTGGCCTGTGGGGCATTGGCTGCTTATTTGTGCTTGCGTTGCAAGGACTGGGGTATGGACAACTGAACCCCGCGCTGGGACAAGAACGTGGACGTGTTTGCTGATGGTGCGTGTTGAGTGTGTGCAACCACAGGTTCAGGGCAGGAGGCTTCTTCGCATGCACCATTGACAGGGGATTGGCTTGCACGGACGACAGCTGAAGAAGCAATGGTGTCTCCGCAGGCACTGTTCCTGGACCCTGGGGTCCGTCCCACAAAGTCGGGTGTTTTGCTGCCATGTGCCTGATCATGCTGGTGGTGGTCAGGCCGGTAGTTTTGCTACCCCTGCTGATGCTGGCTTGGCAGGTGGTCGAAATGGCATTTTTGGGGTTATTGGCAGAGGCTTTAAAAAACAACCAGACTCGAGAACACATAACAGTTGTACTGGCAACTTCTGTTATGTTGGTGTTACGGGGAACGGTTGCCCACTTTCTGTCTGGGCCACCACACTCCTTCTTCCTGCCTGTTGGGGTGCTATGCCTCCCTCCCCCTGTGTGCTGCTGTCCTCACTCTGCATGTCCTACTGCCAGGTTGGGTCAGTTACTATATCATCCTCCACTTCGTCTTCCACTTCTGCACTCTTGTGACACTTTCACATTGTCGCCTTCGTCTGACCGTGGCTGCTTAAATATTTGGGCGTCGCTACATGCGATCTCCTCTTGCCCCCCTTCAAGTGGACCGGGCGAGAGGCCCAACCTATAAATGGAAAGTGAACAGCTCTTCGAGTGTCCAAGTGTGGGATCAGTTGTGTCTCCGGGCACTCGGCATGGTGGGAGGAAGGCGAATCAGTGAGGAATATGCGGTCCAGACTCACGGCTTCTGATATTTGACCATGTGGAAGACAGGGTGGTGGTGGTAAAGTGACTGGAAGCATTATCCGCTATCCAACCAACAACCTTTTGACACTGCTCTTGGTTCAATAGTGGTGCGCTGCGGTCCCCTAGTAATTGGGACAGGAAGGTCGGACAAGAAGATGAGGGTGTTTGTTGTGGCACAATTTTAGCTTGCCTATGGCCTCAGCTTCTGCATGCACCATCACTATCACCATCACGTCCATTTCCCCGTACCTTGCCATGCGCCTTGCCCATTTTAAATGGAAGACAATATTTTCCACGTTCACTACAAATGGCTGAATTTGGAGAGAACTTTTATGTGATCAGTGTGACGGAAAACTCCAGTTTAAAATAGCTGGTCTGTAGGTAACTAATTTTACCAGCAAACTGGTGTCAATAACTTCGCTAACACAGTGCAACAAAATTTAAATGGAGGCAAAAAATGGCAGAATTTTGAGTGCACTGATATGTGATCCGTGTGATGGACAAACACCAGTTAAAAATAGCTGGCCTGTAGGTAACATATCAGTGTGCTAAAAATTCTGCCATTTCATACCTCCATTTAAATTTTGTTGCAGTGTGTTAGTGAAGTTATTAATACCATCATACAGACCAACCAGACGATCGAGGAGAAAGGATGACCACATGCTCCCAGGTAAGCCACCTATCCTGGTGATCAACATCTCAAGTCATTCTCTATCCCCTGCGGAACTCTATTACAAAAAGGACTGTCCATTTGTCCAACCCCCAACTGGGATGCCTTCCAGTTGGAAAAGGACTTGCAACGTTTTTACCGCGCCGTCAGACTTAAGACACATTTTAACACATTGACTGAAACCTCCATAAACAGTGGGTCTCCTACAGGCTCTGTTTCTGAGCTCCCCATCTTATCTATCGGTCTCCGTAATCCCAGTACCTTCTGTCCACCTCATACTTATCATGTTTCTGAAACTTTCATCACTCTGGTTGACCGTGAGGTCAAAGAACTTACAAAATAATTCACAGGGACCCCACCTCTGAGATCAGTAGAAAGATTCATGATCTCATCAGGACATCTGTTATGTTTCGGTAGCTGAGGAGTGCAGGTAAAAAAGGCAATACACCAGAGCAGTTGGAATCTATGAGATTGCAGTACCCTGACTAACCACCACAACTAGAGGCAGCCGTGGAGCGTTCCTACGTTGGTCCTAGACGCCTCGTCACAGCCTGAGAAACTAACTACACCTAAAGATAGAAATAGGAAAGCTATCTGCCCCGGAGCAGAACCCCAAAATAACAGAAAGCCCCCAAACATGTAATGGCGGTTAGACAAGAGGAAATACTGACACAGAAAGAAAATAGTATGAGCAAACGCTGGGGCCCAAACTATCTAAATAGAAAAGGATAGGAAGGGTACTTACTGCAATCCCAGAAAACCCTGAAAAGCACCAACTCTACTAATTTCAAAATCACCTGAGATCACACGACCTCTACCACCTAAATTAGTTCTCTGGTGTAACAAAATCAAAACAGCAGCCACTGAAAAAACTGGAAAAAGCAAAAGAACAAAACTCAGTGGCTGAACTAAACTGAGAGGGCAGAAGCCCCCGGAGGGGACCCTGAAGGCCCCCAAAGAAGTGCAGGACAAAATGCAAAAACACAGCAAAAACACAAAAGAAGCAAAAGTCTTATCTGTAAGCAGGAAATGCAGACACGACACAGCAGGCTACAAGGGAAACTGGAATGAAGGATTCAGACCAGAACAATTGATCACCGGCAACCCTGATGGGAAAATGACTCCCTTATATAAGACCAGTCAGTAACACCTGATTCCCAGTCCTCACAATCCTCACTAGCACCGCTTGTAACCACCAGAGGGAGCCTCTGCTCAGAACTCATCTCAAACCCATTCACAACAGTACCCCCCCCTTGAGGAGGGGTCACCGAACCCTCATTTGAGCAACCAGGTCGGTCAGGATGAGTTCTATGATACGCACGGATAAGTCTCCTAGCATGGATGTCCGAAGCAAACACCCAAGAATTGTCTTCCTGACCATAACCTCTCCATTTAACCAAATACTGGAGTTTCCGTCTAGAAAAACGAGAATCCAATATTTTCTCAACCACATACTCCAGATTGCCCTCAACCAAAACAGGGTCAGGAGGCACAGCAGCAGGAACCACTGGCTCAACAAACCTCTTCAACAAGGACTTGTGGAACACGTTATGGATCTTAAATGTCCCTGGAAGAAGCAAACGAAAAGAAACAGGATTAATAATCTCCATGATCTTATAAGGTCCAATGAACCTAGGCTTAAATTTAGGAGATGCTACTCTCATAGGAATATTCTTTGAGGACAACCAGACCAAGTCCCCCACTTTAAACCGAGGACCATCAGTCCTATGCCGGTTAGCAAACCGCTGGGCCTTCTCCTGAGAAGGGACAACCTCTCCACTACCTGGTCTCAAATCTATTGCATACGCTCCACAACAGAGTCAACACCTGGACAGACAGAAGCCTCCGTCTGTCCTGAAGAAAATCGAGGGTGAAACCCAGAATTACAAAAAAACGGAGACATCAAAGTGGCAGAGCTAGCCCTATTATTAAGAGCAAACTCAGCCAAAGGCAAAAAAGAGACCCAGTCATCCTGATCAGCAGACACAAAGCATCTTAGATAAGTCTCCAATGTCTGGTTTGTTCTCTCAGTTTGACCATTGGTCTGAGGATGAAATGCCGAGGAGAAAGACAATTGAACACCCAGTTTAGAACAAAAAGTCCTCCAAAATCTGGAAACAAACTGGACTCCTCTGTCAGACACAATGTTCTCAGGAATGCCGTGTAAACGAACCACGTGCTGAAGGAACAACGGCACCAATTCAGAGGAGGAAGGCAACTTAGGTAATGGCACAAGATGTATCATTTTGGAAAACCTATCACAAATTACCCAGATGGTGGTCATTCTCTGAGAAACAGGAAGATCGGAAATGAAATCCATAGAGATATGGGTCCATGGTCTCTTGGGCACAGGCAATGGCATCAACAAACCACTAGAGCGAGAGCAAGGCTTGGAGCGAGAGCAAGTCCCGCAAGACTGCACAAATTCCCTGACATCACGAGACAAGGTAGGCCACCAAAAGGACCGGCTAACCAAGTCTCTGGTACCAAAAATTCCGGGATGCCCAGCCAATGCGGAACAATGAATCTCAGACATCACACTCTTTTTCCATTGGTCCGGGACAAACAATTTTCCAACAGGGCAGCGCTCGGGCCTATCCTCCTGCACCCCTCCAGAGCAAGTCTCAAATTGGGCGAGATGGCGGAAAGAACTACACCCTCTTTCAAAATAACAGAAGGATCAGATAACTCAGGAGAGTCCGCAAGGAAACTCCTCGAGAGGGCATCCGCCTTAACATTCTTAGTGCCAGGAAGAAAGGAAACCACAAAATTAAAACGTGTGAAAAACAAGGCCCACCTGGCCTGTCTAGGATTGAGTCGCTTGGCAGATTCCAGATAGACCAGATTCTTATGGTCCGTAAGGACCACCACCTGATGTTTGGCTCCCTCCAGCCAATGTCTCCACTCTTCAAAAGCCCACTTCATGGCCAATAATTCCTCCCGATTACCTACGTCATAATTACGTTCAGTAGGAGAAAATTTTCGAGAGAAAAAGGCACAAGGGTTACTTTTAGAGGTCTCTGGATCTTTTTGGGACAAAACGGCACCTGCCCCAATTTCAGAGGCATCAACCTCCACCTGAAATGGCAGAGAAACATCAGGCTGCCGTAGAACAGGAGCAGAAGTGAATCTCTGCTTAAGTTCCTGAAATGCAGAGACTGCCTCAGGAGGCCAATTCACCACATCAGAACCCTTTCTGGTCAAATCAGTTAATGGTTTAACAATAACCGAGAAATTACCAATAAATTTACGATAAAAATTGGCAAAACCCAAAAATCTCTGAAGAGCCTTTAATGAAGTAGGTTGGACCCAATCACAGATGGCCTGAACCTTGACCGGGTCCATTTCAATAACAGATGGGGACAAAATGAATCCCAGAAATGAGATCCTCTGTACGCCAAAAAGACACTTTGATCCCTTCACATACAGAGCATTCTCTCTCAAAATCTGGAATACAGTTCGAACATGTTTCACATGAGAGTCCCAGTCATTAGAAAAAATCAAGATATCATCCAAATAAACAATCAGAAATTTGTCCACAAAATCCCTGAAAATGTCATTCATGAAGGACTGGAAGACGGAAGGAGCATTAGTGAGCCCAAAGGGCATCACTAGGTACTCAAAATGCCCTTCAGGGGTATTGAATGCCGTCTTCCATTCATCCCCGTGCTTAATGCGAATAAGGTTATACGCCCCCCTGAGGTCAAGCTTGGTAAACCAAGTAGCGTTTTTCACCCTGGAAAACAGGTCAGAAATCAAGGGTAACGGTTATTGATATTTCACAGTAATATTGTTCAAGAGACGATAATCAATACACGGCCTTAATGAACCATCTTTTTTGGCCACAAAGAAAAAACCGGCACCTAAGGGTGAAGAGGATGGTCTGATATGACCCTTCTCCAATGATTCCTTGATATAAGACCGCATAGCGTCATGTTCAGGTACAGACAAGTTAAAAAGGCGACCTTTAGGGAATTTACTACCCGGCACTAATTCAATAGCGCAGTCATAGCTCCTATGGGGAGGCAAGGATGCAGATTTACTTTCGCTAAACACATCAGAAAAATCAAACAAAAAGTCAGGAACATCCTGAGCCTGGGGGGAGGCAGAAAAAACAGGAGTGTTGGTATTAACACATTGGCAGCCCCAACTGGTTACAGACACAGATTTCCAATCCAAAACAGGATTATGAGACTGTAACCAAGGGAAACCCAGCACGATAATGTCATGCAGATTATACAGAACCAAAAATTTGCAGCACTCCTGGTGATCAGGTTCAACCCTCATTATCACCTGAGTAGAAAACTGGGGTTTATTCTCAGCCAAAGGGGTAGAATCGATCCCCAGTAGGGGAATAGACTTCTGTAGGGGTATCAAGGGAAACCCACAACGTTTAGCAAAATCATAATCCATCAGGTTAATAGCTGCTCCAGAATCAACGAAAGCCTGAGCAGAAAATGAGGACAGAGAGCATATCAGAGTGACAGTTAATAAAAACTTAGTCTGAACACTACCCAAGACAACTGAGCGTGCAAAACGTCTTCCCCGCTTAGGGCAGACTGAAATAGCATGAGAGGCATCACCACAGTAGAAACATAACCCATTGCGCTTTCGAAACTCATGACGCTGTGCCCCAGACACCACTCTATCACACTGCATGGGTTCAGAAGCTGGTTCACAAGGCAACACCATTCCACGCATACTTCTCCGCTCACGCAAACGTCTGTCAATTTGAATCGCTAATGACATAGAATCATTGAGACCAGAGGGGACAGGGAATCCCACCATAACATCCTTTACATTATCTGACAGACCCTTCCGGAAAAGGGCCGCCAAAGCGTCGTCATTCCATTTGGTCAGGACTGCCCACCTACGGAATCTCTGACAGTATAACTCAGCGTCATCAAGCCCCTGATTTAATGCCAACAAGGCTTTTTCAGCTTGATCAGTGACATTAGGCTCATCGTACAATAACCCCAAAGCCTGAAAAAACGCATCAACATCACTCAAAACAGGATCCCCAGGTATCAGGGAAAAAGCCCAATCCTGAGGATCGCCGCGCAGGAGAGAGATGATAATTTGAACCTGCTGCGCTGCGTTTCCTGAGGACTTAGATTTTAAGGCAAAAAACAATTTACTTATTTTTGAAATTTTTAAATTAGTCGATCCTAAAAAAAATTTGGATGGGGTTTCCCAGGTTCCCCAAACCCGGAATGGAAAATATGAGCAATATTTGAAAAACAGTGGGAAGTGATCCCCAAAGGCCCGACAAAGTGCAAATCCCTTGGGAGAAAAGTCCTCCCCCGACCCCAAAATACGGGGGGAAAAAAAAAAAAAAGAACAAAAGAAAAATTATCCTGACAATTTTCCCTTTTTTTTTTACAATATTTTTTTCCTTTGTGAAATAAAAAACAATTTTCAATTTTTTGGCCGGTTTTATAAAGTTATGTTTGGTTTGTGAGGGTGAGGTAAAAAAAAAGGGAAAACACCAGAGATTTTGGGGGTTTTGGGTTTTAGTACCCCGACAAACCCCCCAACTAGAGGCGGGGAGCTTTTCCCGTTGGGCCAGACGCCCCGTAAACCCGAGAAATAAAACACCCAAAAATAGAAATAGGAAAACTATTGGGAGCGAAAAGATAAAGAAAAAACATGAATGGCTTAAAAAGAGGAAAATGAAAAGAAAAAAAAAAGTATGAGAAAGCTGGGGCCCCAAATAAAAAAATAGAAAAGGAT
>JARQOD010000001.1:164851892-164930351 GCA_033576555.1 Oophaga sylvatica | reverse complement strand
TTTTGGGGGCTATGTGGTTGGTCATACTGTATATGGGGGGATGTCGGTATACTTAATTCTGATGAATATTAAGTCATACATTTTTTTATATTATTATAGAACAAAATTAATTTCAGTCTATTGGTTTGGCATCCACAATATTTAAAGTCTGTCATGTGGCCCTTTAGAAAAATTAATGTCCCATCCTTGCTCTATTTTTTATAGCGCTATATTATGTATGCTGCTACGTGTATCACTATCTCTCGTTTTACATGCACCAGAGCACCCGTGTGTTACTTGCATGACTTATCACATGATCTATCAACAGAGATCATGTGATATGTCACGTGATATATCAGGTAACTTGGAGGGGCCACACCCTCTAAACTGCCTGGTGCCCTGGCTACTCTTAATCTGCCCCTGACTGTAAAGATCCTAGGCCTGGGCTTGCATTCCTAGTATCAGCCTAACAGGCATATTTACTAGGTTGGGCCAGATCAGGACTGAGCTCCCTGGCACCTTTTCTCTTACCCCTTCTTCTAACTGTTA
Source organism: Oophaga sylvatica (assembly GCA_033576555.1). Classification (NCBI taxonomy): domain Eukaryota; kingdom Metazoa; phylum Chordata; class Amphibia; order Anura; family Dendrobatidae; genus Oophaga; species Oophaga sylvatica. The sequence continues at coordinate 164,929,823 of JARQOD010000001.1, read as the reverse complement.
CCTAGCTACCTACTTCTGGACCCTGATCTTCCCCAGCTCCAACGTCCTCCATATCGCTGGCCCCAGCCAGCGCAAGCTCAGTGAGCTCTAAACTCCTCTCCAGGTTTCCAATACTACTGAGTGTTGCAAACTGCACATTAAAATCCTTTATCTGGGCTTCCAAACATGTAAGTGTAAGACATTGAGCACAGTTATATTCACACTCAAACGGATGTTCAAAGCAGGTATACGTCTCACAAGGTGCACACCTGGTAGCATTGTCCATGGAGCACACAGTAATGGGGATAACAGTACAGATAAAAGCAGAACGCAATTGAAAACTAGTAAGGAAAACACCAAACTATGATCTTGTGTTAAGCTATGATATTGTGTTTAGCTATGCACTTACCTGTAGCCCTGCACTTGGAGTCACTGGAACTTGCAGTTCTCCAACCAGCGAAGAACAGGTGTACATTTTGCACCTGTGTTACCTCCTTTAGTAATGGAGGCTGCTGCATCCTATTTGTGCATTTTCCTTTGTGACCTTAGCTGGTAAATCTCATTGACTTTTTTTCTATGTTGATAATTGAATTATTTTGGGAATTTTTAAAGTTCATTTTATTTCTTTGGCTGTGCTTTTTATTTAAGTGACGCAAACAAACAGCTTAAAAAATCTGTCTAGAGTAATACATAGCCTTTAAATAGTTGTAGAAACATCAGCAAACAAAAATCAAATCCCTTTATCAAAAACAACATATATTTTCCTGTGGGACTTATTTGAACATTCATGGGTATTATCCATCATTTACCAGTATAATTACAGGATTATTTGCAAGGATTTACAAGATAATGCACTTATTGCTTGGTTTTAATCCACTGGCTTTTGAGTGACATTAATGGCAAGAATAATTAGTGTCCTCTATGGCTTGGTCTGAGGAAACAAACATAACTCTTTCCCTATGTGATCTTAGTTACTGATATCTGAATATGAGACTAGTTGAAACTAATGAACACACGGTATATATTTATATACTGTATACATTCGGCTCACATTGTATGCATACACATTTTTATTATGATTGTTAATATTGCTTATTAAATTTGCAGTTTTGCAGAATTTAGACATTCCAGAGCAATTTTTGAAGATCCACATGACCAGAAAAAACATTTGTTGAATGCTATACAACACAATATACGGTACTTATAATAATACATTCAGAACACAGAAAAATAGTTTATCCGTAAGAATTCATATGAAGGATGAGTCTCATAAATCCTGGAACCTTCATCTTTTGCTTTTATCAAATATTTCCTGTTATGGATGGAGAATAGTAACAGTGTGTATACCCCAAAATGTCATGTGATAGTGCTGTATGATGAGCATCGTTCTCTAGACAAATCAATAAATATTGGAATAAAAGAAAAAGAAGACACTTCATCCTTTTTATGAATACTCAAATATATTATTTCGTCATTTTTCAGATCTATTATTCTGATTTTCTGATTTTCTTTTGACGAGTGTACACCGGACAGTGCTTATGTTTAACTACTCCTGGATCATCCATAGACTATAAGGCCACATGCACACGTTCAGTATTTGGTCAGTATTTTACAGTGGAACAATCAGAGCAAAAGTATAATAGAAATCCGTCTTCACTTCTGTATTTCTCACCCACTTCTGGTGTTGGCTTACAAATCCTGATGTAAAATACTGACCAAATACTCAACGTGTGCACGTGGCCTAAATTTTTGGATAGTCCGCACTTCATCAGTGCGGCATTTTAATGTTAAGATATAAATAATAGAGTGCTGACTTCATCAATATAATTAATGGAAATAATTCTATTATTTTATACAAAATTCTTTTCAACATAAAACACTGATCAATAGGAGATGAAAATATAAGAAGATGAAGTATCACCCTGGGCAGCTGGGCAAATAAATTATCAGTAATGATTCACAGACAAGAATTGACTTATACCAGGAGAACCAAAATTAAGTCTATGCATTAAAAAATCTTATTGTTCATATGAGCCCCTTAAACATGAGATTCCCCCCAACATTTACAGCTAATGCTAATGACACTGTGTCTAAATAATATGTGAATATCTATGAAATCGCATTTGATAAATCTTACCCATAGTAAAGTGCAAGTGCAGAGACCCAGGGGTCAACCCTGACGCACGTTTTGAGATATCTTTTTCACAAAGATAGCCTATGAAAAATGTTTATTAGCACATGCATATGCACTTTATTGATGTCCTCTCGTCATGGCAAATGTGTGTATGGTTAATAAAGTAAATTTTTGAACTATAACCCGGACTATATACGCTATGTACTTTGTATTCATCTCAGTATAGGAGTGTATTTGTGGTTACCATGTAAGGTCCTTTTAATTAAGGCATAGGACCTTAAGATATACTTATGATTTTGAATAAGTTTTATGTTTTGATGATATTGTGTCATAATATATATATGTATATATATTATACTAAAAACATATATATATAGTATCTATTTGGCACAGATTTAGTATTGTGAATATATGATATTGGTGGGATCAGTAAAATCAGTGAACCATACATTTGTGTAAGCATCTTTTTGTTCCTTTCATTCACATACATTTAAAAGGGACTCACATGAACATTAAGTCTTTTTATTGCACAGACTTATTTTTGGTTCTCCCGGTAAAACTTAATTCTAGTCTGTGTATCATTACTGATAATTTAATTGCCCAGCTCCCCAGGGTGATACTGTATTTTCTTATTTTGTCACCTCCTATTGATCAGTGTTTTGTGTTGTAAAGAATTTTGTATAAAATTATGTCCATTAATTATATTCATGAAGTCAGCACTCTATTTTTTACATCTAAATATCACTAAGCAGGAGTTTCTTCAAAATAATTCTCTAATTAAGTAATACTGATAGGATACTATGTTATCTACATAATGAATTTGCTTCCAACCTATCTTTTTATCATTGTTCCTGTGAACATTTTCATATCAGTGCAGCGTTTGCAGCTTGTGGGAGATTGTGCAGATATGGGGGCAGGCATCTGGATGTCAGATATAGTCAAAATCTCCATAAAAAAGGCAAATATGACTTATTACCATGTTTACTTTCTCCATCATTGTACACACAGTGCATGTTAATGTAGATTAGCAAACACTGACTGTGCTTCCTACTCCAGACTCAGTGATCATGTGATCGCTGGGTATAGATAGGGATGCCACTATGAATTTCAGGGCCCCATACTGGCAAAATTTTCCGGCCCCTTTGAGATTCCGCCCAGGCTCCTACCCTCAAACCTTCACAGTTTGAGTGTTTTAATACAACTACTCAGGGCTGCTACTAGGAATTGAGACTATGCCCAGGCTCCACCCCAAGCTATGCCTCCACCACTCAAACCGTCCACAGTCCCACTGCCTTTTTACTCTTGGAAAAACTCCATTTCTGCACCACGTCCTCACCAATCACACATTAACAGTTCCCATGGAACACCATATCAAATACATAGCCAGCAGTTTTTGTTTTGGCCAAAATACTTTTAAAGTCGCCACCACAAGAAGGTACACTTTTTTGGCATGGCTCTTCTCTAACCTATTAAATAATTCTTAAAATATCCAACACGCGTTTTAGGTAAAATTTAATTATTTTTCTTTAAGGGAATGTGGCACATACATTTTTTAAAATTACCAATACTATCACATACAATGGACAAATGCTGCCACACTATGACCAGTCCACATATTACCACCACATACTGACCTAATAATACCACATACAGGGACAAATACCATCACAACATGGCCAGACCACATATTACCTCCACATAGTGACCAAATAATACCACATACAAGGGACAAATACAGCCATACCATGGCCAGACCACATTTTACCACCACATAGTGACCGAATGCTACAATACTGATCATTAATAAAAATCCATAATACTACTATTACTATAAGTGCCATTATACATAGGAGCTCTGTACATAGTATAGTGTATAGAGTATAGTGTAAGTGTACAGGTAATACATTGATCTCCAGTAACATTATACACAGGAGCTCTGTATATAGTCTATAGTTTACAGGTAATACAGTGGTCACCAGTGACATTTTAAACAGGAGCTCTGTATATATTGTATACTGTTCAGGTAATACAGTGATGATCAGTGACATTATACACAAGAGCTCTGTACACAGTGCACACACACTGACTCACTGGTGACATCTCTAGTTGAAGTCCTTCATCTTCGCTTTTCTCCTTCATCCAGCGCAGACCGCCAATCACTTCTTCTAGCCAGGACTCATCTCTACATAAAATAACACATAGTTATATAGAGCACTGCTTCCAGGTCACGGTCACATTCCCCAACTTCTACACTACGCAGCTGAATACAGATGTTCACTCACATTAATATATAACTAGTTGTTATGCAACCCAAATATAAATTATAATCCACCACTGCGCCCTCAGTACCGTATTTTTCAGACTATAAGATGCACTTTTTCCCCAAAAAAATTGTGAGTTAAATGGGGGGTGCGTCTTATAGCCAGAACGTAGGATTACCGGGGGGTTGCAGTGGCAGAGGTGCAGTGTTGCAAAGGCGTGGTGGGCGGCGTGCACCTGAGCAGGGTCCCTTCCTCAGGTGGTGAGGTGACTCCGCAGCACGGAGAGCAGACAGGAGAGCAGAGCCAGGATTGTCGGTGGTGGCGGCCATCTTCCTGAGGCGGCGCGTGCGCAGATAGAGTACTCTGCTTCCTGTGGCTTCAGGAAAATGGCCATGGGAGGCCGCACGTGCGCAGATAGAGATTGCGGCGGCCATTTTCCTGAAGCCCCAGGAAGCAGAATACTGTGCGCATGCGCCGCCTCAGGAAGATGGCCGCCACCACCGACAAACCCGGCTCTGCTCTCCTGTCTGCTCTCCGTGCCGCGGCGTCACCTCATTACCTGAGGAAGGGACCCTGCTCAGGTGCACGCTGCCCACCGCGCCTCTGTAACGCCACACCTCTGCCACCTCCACACCACTGCCGCAATCAACCCCCCGGAAACTTGTGGTTAACCCGGCTTTCCTTGGACACCAGGCCACAGCGTCACCTCACCTGAGGAAGGTGAGTATCAGCATCACCGCACCTCTGCCACACCACTGCCGCAACCCCTGCTGTACCACCGCCGGCCCTCAGGTACCTTAAAATTCGGACAATAGGACGGACGCCCATATTGCAAAAATCTTTTTTTCTGCTATTTTCACCCCAAAATTTGGGGTGCGTCTAATGGTCCGGTGCGTCTTATAGTCCGAAAAATACGGACTACACATAGCCACTTTTCCCAACCATACATATAAATTAATTAGCACCTGTACTCTTTTCCCCAATTCATTACTCCTTGATCCTCAATGCCCCCACTCTGTACCTGCCGCTCCCCCTGATTCATTATATTTACATACACCTGTTTGCCCCAATTCATTATGTCATGACCGCTCTCTCTCCCACCCCCACACTCTATTCATCAATATTTACTCTCCCTCACCCCAATTCATCATCATTTGTTGCCCTTCACCCTTAATTCATAATTTGCTTCACTCCACCCTCAATTCATTTTCATTTGCTCTCCCCCACCCTCAACTCATTATCATTTGCTCTCCCCCACCCTCAACTCATTATCATTTGCTCAACCCACTCCTTACCTATAATTCATAATTTGCTGTCCCCACCCTCAATTCATCATTTGATCTCCACTGTCCCCACCCTCAATTCATCATTTACTCTCCCCACCCTCCACTCCCAATGCGTCATTTGCTCTACTCCACTCCCCACTCCCAATTTGTCATTTGCTCTCCCCACCTCTCACTTCCAATTCATCATTTGCTCTCCCCAACTAATAATTTGCTCTCTCCAACTCCAATTCATCATTTTCTCTCCTCACCACCACTTCATAATTTGCTCTTCCCACCAACTCTCCCAATTCATCATTTGCTCTACCTACCCCCACATCCAATTCGGCATTTGCTCTCCTCACCTCCACTCCCAATCATCATCTGCACTCTCCACCTCCCCTCCAAATTCAGCATTGGCGCTCCCCACTCCCAATTCATTATTTGCTCTCGCCACCCTCACTCCCAATTCATCATTTGCTTTCACCACCCCACCCCCAATTTATCATTAGCTCTCCTCCCATTCCCATTCATCATTTACTCTTCTAATCCCCCACTCAGAATTCGTCATTTTCTCTCCCCATCCCCCACTCCCAATTCATCATTTGCTCTCCACAACCCCACTCCCAATTCACCATTTGCTCTCCCCATTTCCACTCCCAATTCATCACTTGCTCTCCCCACCCCCTACTCCCAATTGATCATTTGGTCTCTTCACCCCCACTCCCAATTCTTAATTTGCTCTCCTCTTCCCTACACTCCCAATTCAACATTTGCTCCCCCGAACACCCCACTTTCAATTCATCATTTGCTCTCCCCACCCCCACTCCTAATTCATTTTCTCTCCCCACTCTCAATTGAGTATTTGTTCTTCCCACCCCCACTCCCAATTCATAATTTGCTCTCCCCATCCCCCCCCAATTCATTATTTGCTCTCCCCATGCCACTCCCAATTCAGAATTTGCTTCCCCCTACTCCCAATTAATCTTTTGCTCTTGAAATTCAGCATTTTCTCTCCCCACCCCCAATTCATCATTTGCTCTCCCCAACCCCCACTCCTAATTCAACATTTGTTCACACCACCCCCCACTCCCAATTCATCATTTGCTCTCCCCACCCTCCACTCCCAATTCATAATTTGCTCTCCCCACCCTCCACTCCCAATTCATCATTTGCTCTCCCCACCCCCACTCCCAATTCAGCATTTACTCTCCACCATCTCAATTAATTCTTGTCTACCACTACAGCATTTTCTATACCTCCACTCCTAATCATCACTTTGCAGTACCACAAAACCATTTAATTAATTCTATTAAAAAAAAAAGATTTCTATACTTACCCCTCATACGATCCCCTGCAGCTCACTTCTGGCCTGGTATCCTGGTGCTCTTACATGACGGCACATACGCTCCATCAGCAGTATGTCACACAGGAGGCAGAGGGACTCCCTTAGAGCTGCATGGATGTCACGGCCTTGAGAGCTCCAAGCGTTCCTGCTCCTAGATGTATGCCACCAGCATACGAAACACTGGGGCCCGGTCCGGGCCCAGGCCCCTGCTCTTTGCTTCTGTCCACCGGGCTTCATACTGCAGTAACGACAGTACCAGGATACCAGGACACCTAATGGAGCCAGAAGGCTGAATTTTCACTGTAACCAGGACTCGTGTACAAACCCTATTTACAGGGGAATTTAGCAATGAAATAATTTAACAATATGTCAAAATGTCCACCAAAGTAAAAAAAAAAAGCAAGAAAAAATATAAAATAAAATCTTAGTAAAAAAAAGAAACACTGGGAGTTCTAATCACTGTTTCTAGCCCGCTCCTGTGAAAAAATATGCCCAATATCTCAAAATAATTTATATGTAAAGGTAAATTCAAAATAAAATGTTGTTATTGTCCTTTGTGGTAATAAAAAAAATAAAACATTTGATAAAATAGGCACGTGTTTCTATTTTTTTTTACATTTGTTCCTATCATAAAAAAATATAAAGGAATATAACAATTAGGTCCCATGTATCCCCCAAAAAATCTATCAAAACTATTTTAATATCCGAACAAGAAAATGTTTTGGTACCTTTTAAAAGTGTATGTACGATAAAACCCGAAAATGTGTCTGGTGAGGAATGGGTGAAAATGGTCCGATCCTGAACTGGTTAAAAAGAAATCTAACTGGATATACTCTCTTTTCTATATCGCTTTGTCAACATCAACACATTAGTCTGGAGATAAAACCTGGTATATTGATATGGGTTTCTCAATTAAGTCTTACAGTAAATTCCACAGTAACTGGAAATGAATTGAACATACATTGACTTTCCTTCAAAGGCCATTGCAAGTCAAAATATCCAATAAACGCTTTACAGAAGATGTTATTGTATTTGCATGATGCATGTAAACTGCAAATGTTTTGTCAGGCAACTAACAAACAAAAAAAGCACCTAGGAAAAAAAAAAAGTTATGCTGTAAAAATGTAAATTTGCAAGAAAACCCTCCCAAAATGTATTATCCCTCCCATAAAAATAACATACATATACATCATCAGTTACATTTTGTTACCACAAAATATGCATTAGGGTGATAAATATGATTTATAAATCTATAATATATAAATCTGTTTACCCTAAAGGTTATAGATGACATAGATATTTGACATTATCATAAAAAAATTAGATGCAGGCTAAGAAAATTAAATCACTAATCAGAAGCTACATCAGAAATGACAAACTTTGCATTTCTTTCAGCCTTTAGCTGTGAGAAAAATCAGTTAATTCATCAATAAATTCTTAAAGATTAAGTAAATGTTTGTAACTAAATTTTATATATTTATATTTTTATCAATTGTCTAAAAATGGGTCTGAGCCTGTATACTCCCACCGATCGCTCATAAGACCCCCCCCCCAAGATGTAAGAGGCTCAAAAGGCATGGGCCCTGTCTATAAGTTGGAATTTCTATTGAATCCATAATCTCTTCTGGATGCATATCTCAGGGGTCTTCTAATTGATGGAGGTCTCCTGCCCCAGTTAAAACCCGTCTGCAGACAATTGAAAGGACGGAAACATAACAAGATTTTATTGCCAAAGTTTGGTTACTGTATAAGAATTTATTGATGGATTGAATAATTTCCTGAAAGCTAAAGGCTGAAGGTAATGGAAAGCTTATGTGATTTCTCATTTAACTTATGATAATTGCATCAATTTTCTTAGCTTGCATCTATTTTGTTATGAAAATGTCAAGTATTTATGTCAATTGCAACCTTTATGGTAAATAGATTTACCCCCACCCATGTGCAGACAATTAAAAGGAGAAAACAAATGTTGCAATTGTTTAGTTAGCCTTTAATCATTGACTATTCGAGGAGACAATAGCTATAGTACATGAGCAGATGTCCTTGATTCGCGTATGTATTCTATCCATGTTATAAATCATTGTCTTTGGACGCGTTTCTGTTATATGTACACTCTTGTCATACAGGAAGAAAAATGGACTTCTGATTCACGCCTAAGTCATTCAAAGGCCATATAGTTTTGGGCTTTACTACAGTAAAGAATCACTCACGGTTTCTTGGAATATTCCGGTTGCTTGGGTTTCCATTTGTATTTGTCTTTGCTTGCACAATGAAAAAACAATATATACTGTATATAAAGAGAGGATAGTGCCTCATGTAAGAGACTTGGACACTACCCTATCGGGATTAACAAGACTGCTTACCTTATGCGAGCGATAAAATTGCATGTTTCCTACAAGGAAGGAACAGGTTTTTCTTATTTGCAGCCTAGTACCCAGGTATAGGATCTCTAGTCAGAGAATTAAGAGGCCAGAGGTGCACCAGTAGAGCCAGTAGTGTTATGGTATGGAGAATAAAATATCTTTAGGGTGCTGCTGATTAACTGGATGAGAGTGGTCAGGACTAGTGTTGAGCGATACGATACCGCAAGTATCGGGTATCGGCCGATATTAGCTCTATCGGACTTTCGATACTTAGTTCCGATATTTTCGTCTTATCGGATACCGGAATCAGATTTGTCACTGTCACTGTCAGTGTCCGTCGGTCGGGTCTGTCAGGAGTCAGCGGCACTTACCTGGCAGAAGATCTCCGGCGGTCACGGGCTGGATGCTTGATGGCCGCCATCATCTTTCCCCGGCGGTCACATGCAGTTTCTCGCGATAACTGCAGTGACTGCTGGGTAATCCAGGCCGTAAAGCAGTCAGTCCGATGACGTCACTGCTGGGGAAGCAGGTAATCACTGTGCTGCGTCGCGATGACAGGCTCTGCCTGTCATTGCGATGTAGCAGAGCTGGATCGTCGTGGGACACTCGTTACTATGGACTGCGTCGGACAGGTGGTATACTGTTGTTTTGTTTTTCTTCTTTTTTTACAGGAGATCGATGGCGTCGCAGGAATGAGAGTATAATAAAATTAATGAAAACTGTGTTGTCTCTTTTATTTCATTAAAATACTTTTTTTTTGCTGTGTCTTTTTTTTTATACATTTAAAAACTTTGGGATTAATAATGGATCGGTGTCTTATTGACACCTCTCCATTATTAACCGGGCTTATTCTCACCGTGCAATCAACGGTGACATTAACCCCTTATTACCCCACTTGCCACTGCTACAGGGCAGTGGGAAGAGCCGGGTAAAGTGCCACAATTGGCACATCTTTTGATGCGCCAAATGTGGGGCTGCTGTAGCCTGGTATTATCAGGCTGTTGAGGGCCAAAATCCATGGGCCTTGACAGTCTTTTAATACCAGGCCGCAGCAGTCTGCATTTTACTTGGCTGGTTAACAAAAATAGGGGGACCCCTACGCCATTTTTTTTTCGAGGGGATGCCCTATTTTTGTTAACCAGCCAAGATATGCAGACTGCTGTGGCCTGGTATTATCAGGCTGGCAAGGTCCATGGATATTGGATCCTTACCAGCCTGAAAAACCAGGCCTTAGCAGTCTGCTTCATCTGGCTGGTTAACAAAAATAGGGGGGACCCCACGCCTAATTTTTTTCGAGGGGATCCCCTATTTTTGTTAACCAGCCAAGATATGCAGACTGCTGTGGCCTGGTATTATCAGGCTGGCAAGCAGGGTCGGACTGAGGCACCGGGACACCGGAGAAACCTACGGTGGGCCCCAGCTCCTGCGTGGTGGGCCCTGATTTGAAAGGATAGGTCGCGGGGCAGAGGGGGCGGTGGCCCCGGGGCCCGCGCTCTAAGGGGGCCCACCCGGAGCTAAGATACAGTTACATTCTGCGGCAGAGCAGGGAGAATCGCTCTCCCTGCTCTGCCGCCCGGAAGCTATGGGGCCTGAACAGGCGTTGGGGGGGCCCGGTGCCAGCAGTGGGCCCCCACCCGTCATCGGAGGGTCAGCTGTATCGGCATCCAGCCGATAAAGCTGACCGCATGGAGAGAGAAGGAGCGAGCGCTCCTTCTCTCCCATAATCCCCCTCTCAGCGTATGACAGCGGCGCAATAACATCACCTGCCGGCGCCCGCTGTCAGACGCTGAGAGGGAGAACAGTGAGCAGCACAGGAGCCGGGAGGTGAGTTTTTTTTTTATTTTTTTTTTAATGGGGGTGCAGTCGAGTCCTGGCTGGAGAAGTTGTCATGTCGGTGTGGGCCAGATGGAAAAGACATGAAAAGTGAACAATTCCATTAGAAAGAACATCAGCGGTAAGTCATTATCTGTACCTGTGCTGTAATCTATTATATGTTCTGTAGGACTGGTATTATTTAACACAGACCATATGGCGGTAATATCAATATTGGTCTTTTTATATATAGATTATTTTGGCCAACAGCGCGGTCATTTGCTGAGGTTCTCTGATGATGGGCCCACTCAGAAGTTTTGCCCCCACTAAACAAAACCCTAGCTACGCCTATGGCTCTCTCTCTAGTCTTTCTTTCTCGCTCTCTGTTCTTTCCTTCTCGCTCTCTGTTCTTTTTTCTCTCTGTTCTTTCTTTCTCTCTTTTCTTTCTTTCCTCTCTTTCTTTCTCTGTTTGTTCTTTCTCTCTCGCTGCTCTTTCTTTCTTTTCCTCAGTACCAGCCACTGTGCCCTCATTACCAGTCAGTGTGATCAGCAGTGCTAAATGTTACGCTTGGGGCGAGGATATGGGTGTGATTAGCTGTGAAATGGGTGTTGTCGGGGCGTGGCCTAAAATTTTCAGCGGCGCGCAACACGCGCCGCAGCCTTTAATCCTCTTTCCTGTCTTCCAAATTTGGGAGGTATGCTGTATGACCTCCCTACAACTTCTGGCCATGCTCCTGATGAGCGCGACGGATGGTCTCGTGAGGGGTCTCCTCCCACACCTGGACTAAAGCATCCACCAACTCCTGGACAGTCTGTGGTGCAACGTGGCATGGCCTAAAATTTGCTGCAGCAGGCACAGCGTGCCAAAGCCTTTGTCCCTCTTTCCCTTCTTCAAAGGTTGGGAAGTATGATGGTGGGCCCCAAGAATAATTTTTCTCTGGTGGGCCCAAGGTACTCCAGTCCGACGCTGCTGGCAAGGTCCATGGATATTGGCTCCTTAACAGCCTTAAATACCATGCCTCAGCAGCAGGGGCGTACATATAAATCATGGGGCCCCATAGCAAAAGTCTGAATGTTCCCCACCCCCCCCAAAAAAAAAACCCAGAGGCATTGTAAATGTAAAGTGCCAGCACAGTGAGGGAAGTTGAGTCGCACAGAGACAGGGGTTTTGGTGGTACTCGGCACCGATCACGTCGACTTCTATGGGGGATGTCACGAGCAGCACAGCTCGGTCCGTGACCTGGGCGATCACTGGAATGTGGGATATTTCCAGGGGATGATAGAATGTTCGTGTAGTTTGTCGTGACGCCACCTGTAGTACCTGGTCAGGGTGTCCAGCGCTGCTGTGCAGGTCCTCTGGAAGGGATGGTGTAGTGCAGGTGAAAAGTCTTCTACAGGTAACACGCTATCCTTCCAGGGCAGATAGATGTGAGATAGAGCAATGGTGCAAAGTGATGTAGCAGAGTGGACTATGCGACGTAGTAAGAAAGCAGGAAACACTTCAAGTTAAACGTTGCATAATAAAAATTTTTTAAAAATAGCATTACAAAAGTGCAAATGGCTTATATTATGTGACATGTTTTGTTACTGTTCATACCCTTGATATGTGTTATACATGTGTGTTAATAAATACATATTCAACAAAAGTGCAAATAGCATTAGTGCCGAAGTTCGTGGAGACTTCTTAGGACTACAACCCCACCGGGGTAACTTCACAGTGTCCTTTACTTGTGCTTGTGGAGGACCCGCTCCAAACCTCCAACTGTGGTCTTGGGTGGGCTGCAAGACTTTCCTTGAGCAGACCTCACTTTCGGCCACACCAAACGGGTTTTTAGTTTCTGAGGTAGTTGAAAATAGTGCACAGTAAAGTTTTTTGTAAAACCAAGATGGAGCACCGAAGTGCCAACTATTTACAGAAAAGTATGTGAGCCAGTACAGTTCATGGCTTCAAAGTTCAACATTTTCATTACAGTGAAACACCATTACCCAACCTGGGTATATTAAGGCAACAATAAACTTGTTCTTCTGAACATTCACCCGTCCGGGTACATCAAACCATTATCCAACCTGGGTATATTAAGGCAACAATAAACTTCTTTTTATGAACATTCACCCGTCCGGGTACATCAATAATTTAACTATTTACATACAGAGACCCTGTCCAGGTTATTTAGACTTCTTTGGCTGGCCTCTTACAGGTACCACCTGGTACTGTTCTGGAGCTTGCCAAACATCCGTGACAGGAGGGTCCACCCAGACCTGATGACGTCGTGTGGCCTGTACAGTGACGTCGTGACCCGCTATCTGGGTCTGTGTGGCCACCTCTTTCGTCTCCCTCCGGGTCTGGAACCCTATGTCCCGGACTGTACGAACCCCAGGGGGCCTAACAGACGCCGGGTACGGGCCAGCTATCATTATCACGTCCATAGCTGGGGCTGCTGAGAAGACCACTGAGGGAGGCTGGGGAGATTTACGGCGTGGGGTGGGTACTTGTGCAGAGGCCTGGTTGGGGAGGCTGAAGGCTCGTAGGGTCTGTCAGTTTCCTGACACTCTGGGGAGTAGGGGTCGCACCTGGTAACATTTAGGGCGTACCATCCATTGTAACCCCAGTGTCGGGTGTAAGTCACCAAGTCTCCTGGCAACAGGTCCCTCCCCGGGTGTCCTTCTGGAGGTGAGCCTCCACGTCCCGCCGGGTTACAAAAACTTCTAAATAAAGTCCAGGCTCCTGGATGAAGCCCCAACCACCTTTTAACTTAAAGTTCCGTACTGCACCCTTACGCCGCGGCTCCCTCACCGTACTTTTATCCTTTCTCATACGTGCCTTCTCTGCCAGGTCCTTATCCAGGTGACGTTGCCGAAGCTTTTGGGATTCTCGCTGCTCCCTTTGTCGCTCTGCTTCCCACTCCCGACGTCTCCACTCTTCCTCCTGACGCCGGTTGTAATTCTCCTCCACCAGCAGCTCCATGTCTCCAACATCAAACGCCAGCTTACGATGTCCGGTTTGCGGCAGCTCTCCTGGCGCCCGCCAGTCCTGGCGGCGCTCACCTGTGGCGGAAGCAGCCGGCTCTGGAACAGATGACGGTCGGGGCTCCGGTACAGGCAGGTAGAGCTCTGGTGCCTGCGCGGCCTCCTCCATGAGGACGGGTGTCGCTTCTTCTGCCTCAGCGACGGGGGCAGACAGCGGGATCTGGGGTGCTGGTGCGGCGTTTTCAGCAGGAACGGGTGCCTCCACTGTGATACTGGCAACCGGTTCAGATTGCAAGGGCTGGGATGCCCACACGGCCTCCTCTACTGGAACGGGTGCCTCCACTGAGATACTGGCAACCGGTTCAGATTGCAAGGGCTGGGTGTCACGCTGTATAGCAGATATATATATATGTGATGTCAGTAATCTATATCAAAAGGGCAACATACTATATAACATGCGCATAGATATATGATAACATAGAATTACCTGACAGAATGTCCAGTGGGTCAATACGGAATCCGTTATACGCTGTCTCCGGCTAGAGGGTGACCGGGGTCTATGCTCACCCTAAACTGGGGTCCTAACTAATCCCTCTACCTGGAGGTACTGTTGAAGGTACAGAGGTCCAGGCCACCAGCGTAAACCCTGTCTCCTATCAATCCCTGCCAACTGTAATCTAGTCCTAAGAAGGACCCTGATTACCACCAAAGGGAATGAACAGGTAACGGTTAATGAACAGAAAGACATACAAGAAAGACAAGAAATAAAGTAAATAAAGTCTTACATACAACACTCACACACAGTAGGAACACCTAAGGTCTCAGAGATAAACTATAAGCTGTAAGAGTTAAAACAACTAAGGAGCTCTTAGCTTAAGTATTCTCAGAACCGATCCAGTCTGCTAGACTACATGAATGCTTTCACCGGCATCTAACAAGCAGACTGGCAGGTATATGAAGGAATCTAATTAGAACATAATCAAAAGCAGCCGGGCGAGGCTGGACCTAGTCTTAGCAAAGAGCTAGGTAAAATTAACTCCCTCATTACCAAACACAAAGAAACAGCAACTTAGCTGTGAGAAGTCAGAGTGTGTAATCGCGACGATCCTCGTGGCGATACACCCATGACAGTACCCCCCCCTCTACGAGGGGACTCCGGACCCTCAGGGCCAGGTCTGCCCGGGTGAGTTGTGTGAAAGGTCCGAACCAATCGATCTGCGTTAACATCAGACGCAGGGACCCACGTCCTCTCCTCAGGACCATACCCCTTCCAATGAACCAAGTACTGAAGGGATCGGCGACTGAGACGTGAGTCAATGATTTTCGACCCATGAAATTCCACGTTATCATTGACCACCACTGAAGGAGGAGGTAGAGGTGACGGTATGACTGGTGCCACATACTTTTTAAGTAATGACTTGTGAAACACATTATGAATTTTAAACGTAGGAGGGAGGTCCAGACGAAATGCCACAGGATTAATTATGGAACTGATCCTGTACGGCCCGATGAATCTGGGACCCAACCTCCAGGAGGAAACTTTAAGTTTTATATTCCTGGTAGACAACCAAACCAGATCGTTCACCTTCAGATCTAGACCAGAAACTCTCCCCTATCAGCCATCCGTTTGTAACGGTTCCCCGTAACCTTCAGTCTTAACCGATCTGGAACTATCAGTCTCCCTGGAAGTCCCACAGGGGCTTCCCCCTGAGCCCCCAATACCTCCCCCTCAAGCTCAGAGCATACAGCTGACACTACAACTCCCTCCTGAGGAATAGGAACCGGATCATCCGTCTTCCCGGCCCCTGGGAAAGTACGAGATAAGGCATCAGGAAGCAACTTTATTGTAACGCTGGTATTGTCTGTACTTTGTTTTCCAGCGTTACTCTGCATGTTTTTTGCATTAACCCTTTTGCTCCTTTCCCCCTAACCAGCTGGGATACTGTTGTCTGTTACTTATATGGATGCTGCTCAGTTCCCGGCTCTGCTGCGTACCCGTACTTGCGTGAGTGGCTCCGCTGCTTTGCATGACCGCCCGCATGTGCGGTTCCTGACTTGCTGTGAAAGCCGTCCGTAGCTTGCAAAGTCCTCTGCAGTGGTGCATGACTTACTGCGTGGTTGGCAGCAGCCATTGTTGGGTTCCCTCTGTGTTGTGCTGTCTGGCTCTGCATAGGGGGCGCGGCCCACACTGTCCTGCTTTTATGTGGATTGGGTGTTTACTAGAATTACTGCTCCAGCCTATCGCTGTGAAGCAGCTCATATATAAAGTTCCCCAGCCTAGTGGGCGTTGCCAGAGCTTCGCATTGAATCCACACTGAATCCCTGAACCTAGCCGTATGTGGTTGTGTGTTCAGTTCCTGCTCTGAAGTTGATCAGCTCTGGAGAGCTGATTCCCTGTTCCTGCTGTGTCTTGTTCCCTGATCCTGGATCAAACCCGGTACCTGAATGTCTGAATTGTGTCTTGTGTTTCCGCCTATGCTGGGGGCTGATTACCCAGATCGCCGTTCCTGGAGGCTGTATATCCAGGCCTGTTCCTGCTGTGTCTAATTACCTGAACCCCTGATCTTGGATCGCATCCTGTACCTGACTTTCTGAACTGTGTCCTCTGTGTTATGTTCCTGAAATCCTGCTGTGTCCATAACCCTGTGCCAGTGACTGTGAATCCTTGCTATATAACCTGAGTTCATCTTGGAAGGAGGAGTCCGGTGTGTGCTGAGTTTCTGTTACTCTGTGCTCAGCCTCTGTGCAATCCCCGGCCAGCTCCCGTTGAGCCTGGCGGGGCTTGCACCAGACCGCTGGGGTTCCTTTTCAGGTCGCTGCCAGATGTCCGGATCCTATGCCTGATGACCATGGCCCGATGTCCGACGACCACTTCCAGATGTCCGGATCCTATCCTTCCTGCCTGATGTCCGGATCCTGCCGATCATTGCCAGATGTCCGGAGCCTGCTGATCGGTGCCAGATGTCCGGAGTCCGAGGCCTGTGTTCCAGTCCGTGTTCCTGTGATTCAATCCATGTTCCTGTCCGTGTTCCTGACTCCCTGAGACCCAGTCCGTGTTCCTGTCTGTGTTCCTGACTCTCTGAGATCCAATCCGTGTTCCTGTTGTTCCTGTGCAGTCTAACTCTGTTTCAGCCATCAGCTCCTGATTCCAGTTACCTGTCTGTTACCTGTCGGCTTGCCTGTCTGCCATCCGTCTGCAGTTCCTTCCAGAGGTTCGGACGTCATCTGCAGAGATCCCCGGCTCTTGCCTGCTCACCTAGGAGCGATCATCTGCCATCCGACTGCAGCTCCATCCGGAAGTTCGGACATCATCTGCAGAGATCCCCGGCTCTTGCCTGCTCACCTGGGAGCGATCATCTGCCATCCGACTGCAGCCTACCTGGAGGCTCCACCATATCAGGTCGTATATACCTGCCTGTCTAGAGACTGCCTGGTCACTTACTGTGACAACCTGCCTGTCTTGAGACTGCCTGGTCACTTGTCGTGACAACCTGCCTGTCCCAGAGACTGCCTGGTCACTTGTCGTGACAACCTGCCTGTCCCAGAGACTGCCTGGTCACTTGTCGTGACAACCTGCCTGTCCCAGAGACTGCCTGGTCACTTGCCGTGACAACCTGCCTGTCCCAGAGACTGCCCTGGTCACTTTCCGTGACAACCTGCCTGTCCCAGAGACTGCCTGGTCACTTGCCGTGACAACCTGCCTGCCCTGGTCACTTGCCGTGACAACCTGCCTGCCTGGTCACTTGCCGTGACAACCTGCCTGCCCTGGTCACTTGCCGTGACAACCTGCCTGCCCTGGTCACTTGCCGTGACAACCTGCCTGCCCTGGTCACTTGCCGTGACAACCTGCCTGCCTGGTCACTTGCCGTGACAACCTGCCTGCCTGGTCACTTGCTGTGACAACCTGCCTGTCCCAGAGACTGCCTTGGTCACTTGCCGTGACAACCTGCCTGTCCTGCCGGTTCCTCCTTGGTCTACCCTGTGATGACGTCTGTCCTGGGTCGGTGTCTGATGTTCTCTGCTGAGCCTGTGCTACGCCTGAGGCCTGAGAGAGAGGCCGTCCTAGTATGCCCGTGCCAGATGACCCTGGACTTCATCAACCCGTGATGACCCCGCCATCGTCTGACGTTCGTCCTGGGCCGGTGTCTGATGTCCTCCTGCTGAGCCTGTGCTACGCCCGAGGCCTGAGAGTGAGGCCATACTAGTATGCCCGTGCCAGATGATCCTGGACTTCATCAACCCGTGATGACCCCGCCATCGTCTGAAGTCTGTCTGAGGTCGGTGTCTGATGTTCTCCTGCTGAGCCTGTGCTACGCCTAAGGCCTGAGAGAGAGGCCGTCCAAGTATGCCTGTGCCAGATAACCCTGGACTGCATCTACCCATGATGTCCTCCAGCACTCGTCTGTGATCCTGAGTTGTGTACCCTTCTCTGATGTGCGGAATCGGGAGCCCGGTCTTATGTTCTGTTTATGTACTTTTGTTTCTTTAAGTAAACTTTATGTTTCTTCTTACCTGAAGTTGTGCGGTGTTGTCTAGTCCTGCAGGTCGCCACCTTGCCCACATGCTCAGCTGCCACGGATCCCGGTCGCTGCCCTTCCCTAGTCCGGGCAGGCCCGGGTCTCCCTCCGTGGTCCAGTGGGTCCACATTCTCTTACCATCTGGGACCCATGCCTCACGTCGTCGTGGACTGGCGGCGTGGGAGCATTGGCTAGCTAGGCAAGCTATGCCATGTCCCGACGCCCCACAGCCGTGGGAAGCGCCACAGTAAGCTCTGGCCATGGACTCCGCTGAGCATGTGCGGTCTGCAGGACTTTCTCCAAGCTCCACCTGATGTGCGAACTAGACTACTTGGTCCCCACAGGGTAAGTGGACTAGATGGCTCGATTCCCCGCTTGGTCAGCGGTTCGGACTTTTCGAGCTATTAACTCTGCTGCCATATTGTGAACTATGGGACTTACCGCCAAACCCAAGTGAATTTTTCTGGGGAATTTTTTTTTTTTTTACTTGGGTCTTCAGAAGAGGGGGCCTGGGGAGGGGGATACTGTAACGCTGGTATTGTCTGTACTTTGTTTTCCAGCGTTACTCTGCATGTTTTTTGCATTAACCCTTTTGCTCCTTTCCCCTAACCAGCTGGGATACTGTTGTCTGTTACTTATATGGATGCTGCTCAGTTCCCGGCTCTGCTGCGTACCCGTACTTGCGTGAGTGGCTCCGCTGCTTTGCATGACCGCCCGCATGTGCGGTTCCTGACTTGCTGTGAAAGCCGTCCGTAGCTTGCAAAGTCCTCTGCAGTGGTGCATGACTTACTGCGTGGTTGGCAGCAGCCATTGTTGGGTTCCCTCTGTGTTGTGCTGTCTGGCTCTGCATAGGGGGCGCGGCCCACACCTGTCCTGCTTTTATGTGGATTGGGTGTTTACTAGAATTACTGCTCCAGCCTATCGCTGTGAAGCAGCTCATATATAAAGTTCCCCAGCCCTAGTGGGCGTTGCCAGAGCTTCGCATTGAATCCACACTGAATCCCTGAACCTAGCCGTATGTGGTTGTGTGTTCAGTTCTGCTCTGAAGTTGATCAGCTCTGGAGAGCTGATTCCCTGTTCTGCTGTGTCTTGTTCCCTGATCCTGGATCAAACCCGGTACCTGAATGTCTGAATTGTGTCTTGTGTTTCCGCCTATGCTGGGGGCTGATTACCCAGATCGCCGTTCCTGGAGGCTGTATATCCAGGCCTGTTCCTGCTGTGTCTAATTACCTGAACCCTGATCTTGGATCGCATCCTGTACCTGACTTTCTGAACTGTGTCCTCTGTGTTATGTTCCTGAAATCCTGCTGTGTCCATAACCCTGTGCCAGTGACTGTGAATCCTTGCTATATAACCTGAGTTCATCTTGGAAGGAGGAGTCCGGTGTGTGCTGAGTTTCTGTTACTCTGTGCTCAGCCTCTGTGCAATCCCCGGCCAGCTCCCGTTGAGCCTGGCGGGGCTTGCACCAGACCGCTGGGGTTCCTTTTCAGGTCGCTGCCAGATGTCCGGATCCTATGCCTGATGACCATGGCCCGATGTCCGACGACCACTTCCAGATGTCCGGATCCTATCCTTCCTGCCTGATGTCCGGATCCTGCCGATCATTGCCAGATGTCCGGAGCCTGCTGATCGGTGCCAGATGTCCGGAGTCCGAGGCCTGTGTTCCAGTCCGTGTTCCTGTGATTCAATCCATGTTCCTGTCCGTGTTCCTGACTCCCTGAGACCCAGTCCGTGTTCCTGTCTGTGTTCCTGACTCTCTGAGATCCAATCCGTGTTCCTGTTGTTCCTGTGCAGTCTAACTCTGTTTCAGCCATCAGCTCCTGATTCCAGTTACCTGTCTGTTACCTGTCGGCTTGCCTGTCTGCCATCCGTCTGCAGTTCCTTCCAGAGGTTCGGACGTCATCTGCAGAGATCCCCGGCTCTTGCCTGCTCACCTAGGAGCGATCATCTGCCATCCGACTGCAGCTCCATCCGGAAGTTCGGACATCATCTGCAGAGATCCCCGGCTCTTGCCTGCTCACCTGGGAGCGATCATCTGCCATCCGACTGCAGCCTACCTGGAGGCTCCACCATATCAGGTCGTATATACCTGCCTGTCTAGAGACTGCCTGGTCACTTACTGTGACAACCTGCCTGTCTTGAGACTGCCTGGTCACTTGTCGTGACAACCTGCCTGTCCCAGAGACTGCTGGTCACTTGTCGTGACAACCTGCCTGTCCCAGAGACTGCCTGGTCACTTGTCGTGACAACCTGCCTGTCCCAGAGACTGCCTGGTCACTTGCCGTGACAACCTGCCTGTCCCAGAGACTGCCCTGGTCACTTTCCGTGACAACCTGCCTGTCCCAGAGACTGCCTGGTCACTTGCCGTGACAACCTGCCTGCCCTGGTCACTTGCCGTGACAACCTGCCTGCCCTGGTCACTTGCCGTGACAACCTGCCTGCCCTGGTCACTTGCCGTGACAACCTGCCTGCCCTGGTCACTTGCCGTGACAACCTGCCTGCCCTGGTCACTTGCCGTGACAACCTGCCTGCCTGGTCACTTGCCGTGACAACCTGCCTGCCTGGTCACTTGCTGTGACAACCTGCCTGTCCCAGAGACTGCCTTGGTCACTTGCCGTGACAACCTGCCTGTCCTGCCGGTTCCTCCTTGGTCTACCCTGTGATGACGTCTGTCCTGGGTCGGTGTCTGATGTTCTCCTGCTGAGCCTGTGCTACGCCTGAGGCCTGAGAGAGAGGCCGTCCTAGTATGCCCGTGCCAGATGACCCTGGACTTCATCAACCCGTGATGACCCCGCCATCGTCTGACGTTCGTCCTGGGCCGGTGTCTGATGTCCTCCTGCTGAGCCTGTGCTACGCCCGAGGCCTGAGAGTGAGGCCATACTAGTATGCCCGTGCCAGATGATCCTGGACTTCATCAACCCGTGATGACCCGCCATCGTCTGAAGTCTGTCTGAGGTCGGTGTCTGATGTTCTCCTGCTGAGCCTGTGCTACGCCTAAGGCCTGAGAGAGAGGCCGTCCAAGTATGCCTGTGCCAGATAACCCTGGACTGCATCTACCCGTGATGTCCTCCAGCACTCGTCTGTGATCCTGAGTTGTGTACCCTTCTCTGATGTGCGGAATCGGGAGCCCGGTCTTATGTTCTGTTTATGTACTTTTGTTTCTTTAAGTAAACTTTATGTTTCTTCTTACCTGAAGTTGTGCGGTGTTGTCTAGTCCTGCAGGTCGTCACCTTGCCCACATGCTCAGCTGCCACGGATCCCGGTCGCTGCCCTTCCCTAGTCCGGGCAGGCCCGGGTCTCCCTCCGTGGTCCAGTGGGTCCACATTCTCTTACCATCTGGGACCCATGCCTCACGTCGTCGTGGACTGGCGGCGTGGGAGCATTGGCTAGCTAGGCAAGCTATGCCATGTCCCGACGCCCCACAGCCGTGGGAAGCGCCACATTTATTGAGCAGTCATATGCGCGATGAGGAGGTAACTCTTTACACCCCTCCTCTGAGAACATCTCCCCAAAGTCCTCCAGAAAAGGAGACAAAGTCCTAGGCACAACCGCACCGATGACCGTGCTCATGCAGTTATTCCTGCAAAATTCACCCCACTGGCTTATCTTTCTGGATTGCCAATCAATCACTGGGTTATGTTTAGCCAACCAAGGAAGTCCCAACACAATAGGAGTAGGTAGACCCTCCAACACATAACAAGACAATTGCTCTTTATGTATTGCCCCTACTCGAAGATCTATGTTATGAACAGCTTGTACCAAGCTACCTTGACCGAGAGGTCTAGAATCAATAGAGACTATAGGGACCGGTTTGGCCAATACACTCAGTTGCATACCATGCACCTGGGCAAACCGAGCGTCCACCAGATTAGCCCCGGACCCACTATCAAGAAAAACAGAAATCCTCTCAGTTCTAGTACCAATCACCACCTCCGCAGGCACGAGAAACTGAGAGGGATTTGGGACGAAATACACACTCCCAGGTTAACTCCTTTGCTCAAAGAGACCCGGGATGGACACCCCCAACAAAATGTCCCTCTCTCCCGCAAAAGAAACACCTTCTAGTCTTGCGGCGCACCGCCGATTCCCTCCTACAAAAAGATGTCCCTCCCAACTGCATGGGTTCCTCAGAACAGACCAGGGGAACCTCAGTATAAGGGACTTTAGTAGTAGGTGGAGTCATCACGGGAGGCGGAGTTACCTCGCGTCTTCCCCGAATTTGTCTATCAATGCGAATAGCGAGGGCCATAGCAGCCTCCAGTGATGGAGGAGAATCATACTGAGCCAACACATCTTTTAATTTGTCAGACAACCCTTGACAAAACTGGCTCCTAAGAGCTGGGTCATTCCACTGAGTATCTGTTGCCCATCTACGGAACTCAGAAGAATATTCCTCCGCTGGACGATTTCCTTGCCGTATTTTACGTAACTTTGTTTCAGCAAGGGAAACTCGATCCGGATCATCATATACCAGACCCAGGGCAGTAAAAAATCGATCCACTGACTGGAGATCTGGGGAGCCTGGAGGGATAGAGAACGCCCAAGATTGACGGTCTCCTTGTAAGAGCGAGATAACAATTCCCACCCTCTGCTCTTCACTCCCAGATGACCGAGGCCGCAGCCGAAAGTACAATTTACATGCCTCCCGGAAAGTAAAAAATTTGTCCCGCCCACCAGTGAACCTGTCCGGGAGAGCAACCTTAGGTTCAGATCTGGTTTGCTCCGGGGGGGACAAAACCTTGGACTTAATGTCTGCAAACTCCATGGACAACCCCTGCAACTGCCGGGCCAGCTGGGCTACTGGATCCATGACAGCTGGGGAGAATCTTTAGTATGGGCCGGTGAAAATGTCACGCTGTATAGCAGATATATATATATGTGATGTCAGTAATCTATATCAAAAGGGCAACATACTATATAACATGCGCATAGATATATGATAACATAGAATTACCTGACAGAATGTCCAGTGGGTCAATACGGAATCCGTTATACGCTGTCTCCGGCTAGAGGGTGACCGGGGTCTATGCTGACCCTAAACTGGGGTCCTAACTAATCCCTCTACCTGGAGGTACTGTTGAAGGTACAGAGGTCCAGGCCACCAGCGTAAACCCTGTCTCCTATCAATCCCTGCCAACTGTAATCTAGTCCTAAGAAGGACCCTGATTACCACCAAAGGGAATGAACAGGTAACGGTTAATGAACAGAAAGACATACAAGAAAGACAAGAAATAAAGTAAATAAAGTCTTACATACAACACTCACACACAGTAGGAACACCTAAGGTCTCAGAGATAAACTATAAGCTGTAAGAGTTAAAACAACTAAGGAGCTCTTAGCTTAAGTATTCTCAGAACCGATCCAGTCTGCTAGACTACATGAATGCTTTCACCGGCATCTAACAAGCAGACTGGCAGGTATATGAAGGAATCTAATTAGAACATAATCAAAAGCAGCCGGGCGAGGCTGGACCTAGTCTTAGCAAAGAGCTAGGTAAAATTAACTCCCTCATTACCAAACACAAAGAAACAGCAACTCAGCTGTGAGAAGTCAGAGTGTGTAATCGCGACGATCCTCGTGGCGATACACCCATGACACTGGGATGCCCGCACGGCCTCCTCTACTGGAACGGGTGCCTCCACTGAGATACTGGCAACCGGTTCAGATTGCAAGGGCTGGGATGCCCGCACGGCCTCCTCTACTGGAACGGGTGCCTCACCTTCCGGTACAGACACTTCAGGGGGTAAGAGGGATTGGCGCCGCTCCAATTGTAGTTTTAGGGCCCGCCAGCTCGCTTCCATCCTGGCGACCTCCTCCCGGTGCCGGGCCAGGTCTCTCAGGGTATCCTCCGCTTCTTCCAGCGTAGGAGGGTTTCCAGGCCGGGTGCCAAACGGTGGCTCCGTGGCGATCGGGTCGCTTCCGTGGGGGGAGAGCTCTGACTCCTCCATCCCTTCCCACTTCTGCTCACGTCCATTCGCCATCTCTGCCAAGTCACATGTGTCATTAGCATCAGGAGAGGCGACATCTTTTGTAGGGAGGCGGGACCTTCGCGTTCGTTTCCGCCCACTGAGGAGGATGAGGAGGCGGAACTCCAGAGCTGTGGGGCACGATCTTACATTGCAGTAACATTTAGAGTGTGCGGACATCGTTTTCGCGCCACGGAGTGAGTGTACGCCCACGAGAGCACGCCCTTATTCTTCACCTGTGCCTCGTGGCGCAGATATGACGGAAAAATGGCAAATACAGTCTATGATAATTTTTGCAATTCTCAAGCAAAAAAACAGTTCAATTAAGGCACACAGGACTCGCTTATAGCGAGCTTCTGAATCCTGTTCGTGACGCCAAAGTTGAGTCGCACAGAGCCACAGGTTTTGGGGATACTCGGCACCAAGCCCGTCGACTTCTATGGGGGATGTGACGGGTAGCACAGCTATGTCCGTGCCCTGGTCGCTCACTGGAATGTGGGATATTTCCAGGGGATGATAGAATGTTTGTGTAGTTTGTCGTGACGCCACCTGTAGTACCTGGTCAGGGTGACCAGCGCTGCTGTGCAGGTCCTCTGGCAGGGATGGTGTAGTGCAGCTAGGTGATAAGTCTTGTACAGGTAAGACGGTATCCTTCCAGGGCAGATAGATGTGAGATAGAGCAATGGTGCAGAGTGATGTAGCAGAGTGGAGTATGCGACGTAGTAAGAAAGCAGGAAAGGAAACAATTCTTACTACAAAGACATGCAGCATAAGGCTGCCTCAACCCCTCCCATCCAACTAGCTACACCCTGTTCTAACCAGCCTGAGCTAGACCATCCCATTGGGTCCGCCTACACTCAGCTGGCATAGTGTACTGTTGAATGCAGTGGTTGGAGTCAATGGGGTGTTTCCTCCTTACCTGAGAGTAAGTTGTCACACCGCTGGGTGCGATGCAACATCTCTGTGGCGACTGGACCCTCGGGTGCTTCTGTCTTTTCACAAATGCCGGCTTTACCCGGCAATTGAATCAGAGGCTATTTTACTATGTAGAAGTGAATAAACTATAAATATATGTATATATATATATATGTCACAATGACATGTATATATATATATATATATATATGTATTCTAAGTGTGTATATTTTGTGTTTACAAGGAAAGAAAGTGTTTTTTTAGTTGCGATATTTTGTTCCCATAGACTTACATGGGACTTCCGGTATCGGAATCGGATATCGCCGATATTTAGTGATATCGGCGATGCCATTCCGATCCGATATTTTTAGATATCGAGCAGTATCGCTCAACACTAGTCAGGACTGCAGGCCAGATGCAAGATTCATAGAAGTCTCTGCTTTAAAGGTAATTTTTTTTACTTACTTGGAGTTTCAAGGTATTTTTCTCCATGCCATGGTATTACTTTGCTTACAGACTGCCAATAAATCTAATATTTGTTTGCTTTGAGAGTATATGTGAACACTGAATATATGAAATTTGAATTTCATTACTGCTATATAGACAATACGTCTACAGTGTGATGTAAAAGTGTGAGCTCATCTGCCAGCGATAAAGCGATCTCTTTAGATAACAAACTGCACACAACAGATCGACCTCGCCTGGAACTACAAGCTTAAAGGTCAGAGGATCCAATTGTAACTAAAAACAAACAATCTTAGACAGATGGGGGGAGTGCTCAGCTAACATGAAGTTCCTCATCTCCTCCAAATGAACGCTACAAAAAAAAAATAAAAGCAAAATTGACAAAAACTAAATAAATGTTCATGTGAAGGTTGCTGTGACTGTTAAGGGGTGCTTGTCTATTTTGTTTTTTTTTACTTTGTAAGTTGAGGGAATTAGCTGTATTCAGCTGGTGTGTATTGGTCTAATATTGAACTGTGTGTTGGATCCTGTCTCCTCTATTTCTGCTCTGGCCTCTGCCTCTAGGGCCTTTGGTGCTGGTGATGAGTGACTGCTGCAGTCAGGGACAGACTGGCCATCTGCCAATTCTGGCCAAATGTCATAAGGGCCGGTCCGGCTGTGGGCGGCATCAATTGTGACTCTTAACGGTATTGACATCCTCAGTATGCGGGTGTTGTAAACAGCTGTGGCACAGCACATTGCCTCTGCTCCAAGCTTCATAACTTACTCTGGAAGGTCGAAGGATACTTTCAGCCCACAGCCTGCTAGTGGCTGGTGCCATGCAATATAACATGAAGCAGCAGCTGCAGGGGATGTGGAGGCCGCATTAGGGTAGTATAAAAGTTGTTATTTTTTGTGAGCTGTGGTGGCCATTATACTGTGTGGGACCATCATACAATATTGAAGCTGCGAGGAGGACAGTCATACAATATTGGGGCTGCAAGCGGGACCCTCACACTGTAGAAGGCTGCAAAGTGGTTTATCATACTATATTGGGGCTGTAGGGGATTATCATACTTAATTGGGGATGAGAGAGCATCATACTGTATTGAGGCTATGAGGGGGACCCTCATACTGTAAGGGAGCTATGGGGACCCTAATACTGTACTGGGTCTGTGAGGGGGGATCTCATACTATATGGGGGTTGTAGGAGACCATGATATTATGTGGTGGAATGTGGGTGGACCATCACACAGTATTGAACCTGTGGGGGGACAATAATACTGTATTGATGCTGTAGGGAACCATCATACTATGTGTGACAATGTGAGGGACCATCATACTGTGTGGGGCAATGTGGGGAAACAATAATTGTGTAGGGGACTGGGGTGGAACCGTCATACTTTGGTGGAATCATAATACTGTATGGGGGAACCATCATACTGTGTGGTGGGCTGTGATGGGAATATCATTCTGTGTGGGGGGGAATCATCATACTGTGGGGGTGAACCATCATACTGTGCTGGTGGCTGTGCAGATCATCATACTGTGTTTGGAACTGTTGTGGGGCCATCATTCTGTGTGTGAGAACCTTCATATTGTGTGGGGCTGAGAAAATATCATACTGTGTGAGGGGTCTATGGTGGGACCATCATCCTGTGTGGGGGAACCATCATATTATGTGAAGGTCTGTGGAGACGATCATGCTGTGTAAGGATCTTCATACTGTGTGGGGCAGTGGTGACTATCAATGTGTGAGGAGACCATCGTACTGTTTTGGGGCTGTGGGAGACCATCATACTATGTGGAGGGCTGTGGGGGGACTGTCAAACTATATTGGGGCTCCTGTACTGGGGCAGTGGAAGGGACCATCATACTGGGTGGGGGCTGTGGGGTAATCATTATGCTATGTGGGGGATATGTGTGAGAACCACAATACTTTGTGGGGGGACGTGGATACCATCATGCTGTGGAGGGACCAATAAACTTTGTGTGGAGCTATTGTAAACATTATGCTTTGTGGGGGTTAGTGGTGGCAATCATAATGTGTGGGGGGTTGGAGTGACCATCTTATTGTGCGAGGTTTGTGGAGTCATCATCCTGCGTAGGTGGAAGAATGTGGGAATATCATTCTGTGTGGGGGAATGTTTTTGCCATCACTCTCATTGCGCGATGGACGAGGTATCATAGTGGGCGAGAAGACTAAGGGATTTCAGTACGGCTGAAATAACTGTGTAGGTCTGGCAACACATATTCCTCTTTGTGTATTAAAAATTTGGAGGTATAACCTGTGAGTGCACCTATGTGCTATGATAGGACTTTTGCAAAGGGCTCTGGGATGTAAACCCCTGCACTGGGGCATTATTATGAGGAGGCACAGTATGGGGTGGGGTTTTATAAGAAGGTACCATGGAGAATCATTATCATTAGAGTGTGAACAAGAGGCATTATTATTGTTATTATAATGCATCTGGGAGTTTGCATTATTATAAAGAGGTTTACGGTCATTATAATGAGTCAAAAAAATTAATAAGGAGGAACAGTGCAAATTTTTATCATAGAGAGCCACAGGGGGACATTATTTCTATAGGTTACTGTATAACTGTAAGGAGGCACTATGAAAAAGTTCAGAGGGAACATTATTACTATATAGGGTCACAGACAGGGCACTGTTATTGAGGGGGTAAAAGAAGGGTACTATTACAGAGGGACCATTATTACTGTCTAGGGCACTGGTTAGAGTGCCATATGATTTGGTTAGAAGTGGTAGAATATGAGGAGGGGTTCGAAAGCATTAAGCCAAAGATGTCTCTGTGTTACATTTTGTAGAGACGACTTATGGATGGTAGAGGAGGTCATGGCGATCGGAATAGCAGTAACGTCAATGAGAAGGGGAGGGATCCTGGAAAGTGCGGCACTAGGCAAGTATATTAACCCCTTAACGACCGCCAATACGCCTTTTAACGGCGGCAGTTAACGATACTTATTTCTCAGTGCCACTTTTTAACAGAGCTGAGAAATAAGTGGATAGCGCCCCCAGAGTCGGAATTTCTCCGGGATCTCAGCTACCGGGGATTGCTGAGACCCCAGAGAACATGATTTGGGTTGGTTTTTACTGACCTCAGTGTTGCGATCGTCGTTATACATACATATAACCGCAAAAAAAAAGTCCGCACATCGCACATCAGAGGAGAGATAAATGGGCTCCCCGATCCACCAGTACCTCCAGTGTCCATGGACCCTCCTTGCATACCCCTCGGTCGGCTGCGTCTTCTTCCAGGAAGAAAATGGCGGGCACATGCGCAGTGTGCCCGCCGAGATCTGCTGGCGGCACCCGCCTACAATAGGAAATTTTTCCTATTGGTTCATTTTGATCACTGTGATAGACCCTATCACAGTGATCAAAATAAAAAAATAGTAAATCAAACCCCCTTCATCTCCCCCTTAGTTAGGTAAAAATAATAAAATTAAAACAATGTATTTATCTCCATTTTTCCATTAGGGTTAGGGTTATAATTGGGTTTATAGTTGGAGTTATAGCTAGGGTTAGGGTTGGGACTAGGGTTATAATTGGTGTTATAGCTAGGGTTAGTGTTGGGCTAGGGTTAGGGTTATGGTTGGGGTTATTGTGAAGAAACCAGAGTATATCTTAATTACCCAGACGACTATGTTTTTGCAAACTGATATACCATTTAACATACTGTGTAAGTCTGTAATAGTGACTTGTACATAGTGTGTGTCTATCTTTGTTTTTTGATGTGTGCTGATATGCTAATTGTGTATTGTAGTCTGGAATCAGTTTATTGACTTTGATAGTAAAGAGGGAAAAGAATGTGAGGGTGGACTGAAGGACACTGGATAATTCTAAAAATAGCTTACATGCCTCGAGTATAAAAAGTCTTAGAGATCTCATCACTAAAACTGAAGTAACACAGAGCTACCAATCGGACATTCTGCAAAACATTCAACGGACGAGATACAGGACTGCAGCCAATTCATCATGGCACCATCATGAGGACACGGATCGATGATTCTATAGGAAACAACTTAGGGGTTTTCGGCTCCAGTTGGAAGGATACAGATCTGATCCATTGAGCATTGCTGAACCATGGAAACGTTTGAAGAAAGCCAGGTTTGGGACCCACTGGTTGCCTGGTTCCATGGATAAGGTCGGGTAAGCCACGTGGTGACTCTCGTGTCAAAGGCTTTGGACCTTGTATGGACTCTATGGACTGTTCTCGGTCATCTCTCTACGCTTTTCGTTACCTCTTCTCTGTGTGTGTCACAGGTGGAATATTGACCCTGGGAACTCTGACGTTGTGTCAACTGGCTTTGGACCTTGTATGGACTCTATAGACTGTTCTCGATCATCTCCCTATGCTTGTCGATATCTCTTCTCTGTGTGTGTATCACAGGTGGAATAGGGACCCTGGGAGCTCAGACGTAACATCTACCATTATCCCGGCGAGTCAGTGGAAGGGTGAGACCCTGTAATGTGCACCATCTTGGCGGGAATTTCTGGGACTGTTCTGTTTGCTATTGGGTGTTGTGGTTCAATAAAGTATTGCCACACTGTTTTACCCTAACCTTGCATTGTCTGAGTAGCATTATGCCAACGTTTAACGGGAGAGTGGCCGTTAGGCAGGACAATCCCCGGTGCATGTGGTTTCAGCTTGCAGACTTGGGCGCTTGCTGACCCCCCGATTCTCCACAGTTTTAGTTGGGCTTATAGCTAGGGTTAAGATTGGGCTAGGGTTAGGGTTGGGGCTAGGGTTATGGTTGGGGTTATAGTTGGGGTTATAGCTAAGGTTAGGGTTGGGCTAGCGTTAGGGTTATGGTTGGGGTTATAGTTGGGGTTATAACTAGGGTTAGGGTTGGTCTACGGTTGGGGCTAGGGTTAGTTTTGGGGCTAGGGTTGTGGTGTTGGGTTTAGAGTGGTGTTGGGGTTAGGTTTGTGGTTAGGGTTATGGTTAGGGTTGTGATTAGGGTTAGGGTTGGGGTTAGGGCTGTGTTAGGGCTGGAGTTACAATTGGGGGGTTTCCACTGTTTAGGTACATCAGGCATCTCCAAACCTGACATGGTGCCCCCCATTGATTCCAGCCAATTATGCATTCAAAAAGTCAAACGGTGCTCTCTACCTTCTGAGCCCTGCCATGCACCCAAACAGTGAGTTTCCCTTACATATGGGGTATCAGCACACTCAGGAGAAATTGCACAACAAATTTTGTGGTCCATCTTCTCCTCTCTTTTCACCCTTGTGAAAATAAAAAAGTTTGGTTCCAATGTAAATTTTTTTGTGAAAAAAGTCAAATGTTCATTTTTCCTTCAACATTGCTTTAGTTCTCGTGAAGCACCTGAAGGGTTAATAAACTTCTTGAATGTGATTTTACGCACCTTGAGGGGTGCAGTTTTTAGAATGGTGCCATTTTTGGGTATTTTCTGTCATTGATCCCTCCAAACTCATTTCAAATGTGAGGTGGTCCCTAAAAAAAATGTTTTTTTAAATTTTACTGGAAAAATGAGAAATCGCAGGTCAACTTTTAAAACCTTATAGCATCCTAACAAAAAAATTATGTTTCAAAAATTGTGCTGATATAAATTAGACAAACGGGAAATGTTATTTATTAACCATTTTGTGCAATATGACTCTCTGATTTAAAAGCAGAAAAATTAAAAGTTTGAAAATTACAAAATTTTCTACATTTTTGCCAAATTTCCATTTTTTCATAAATAAACGCAAGTCCTATCGAATAAATTTTCCCACTAACATGAAGTACAATATGTCACGAAAAAAAATCTCAGCGTTCCAGAGCTATAACCTCATAAAAGTGACAGTGGTCAGAATTATAAAAATTGACCCGGTCATTAAGTAACAAACTGGCTCTGTCACTAAGGGGTTAATATAGTGATGAGTAGGGTTGAGCATTCCGATACTTCCGATACCTGAAATCCAATGTAAGTCTATGGGAACAAAATATCGGAATATTTATTTTTTTAATTCGATGTTTGTTCCCATAGACTTACATTGGATTTCAGGTATCGGAAGTATCGGAAGTATCGGATGCTCAACCCTAGTGATGAGCGAATTTGTTAGAAAAACAATAAGCCAAACATAAATTAAGCACGAATATGGCACATTCAGATGCGTGATCGGAACCCGAGCAAAATTTTATAAAATCGGTAAAAATCGTTAACATTCAGTAAAAGTGCGGGAAAATATTTGCGTTCCCACAAAAATATTTTCAGCACTTTAGCAATGATAATGGTGGTGTATCATGAGTGTTTGGCACGTGTTTGGTGAGGGGAGGGGCTTTGCAGAGCTCAGAAGAGCGGCGTTCTTGTAAGCAGTCATTTTTTTCTTTCCTAACTCTATGTGTGCACATTGTGGCTAGCCAATCAGGGCGCAGGAAACACCCACAATGTCCTGATACAACAGCTTGTGTCATTGGCTGCTCAAATAACATGTCCCTCTCCATATAAATAGCGGACATCTTGTTTTAGCACCATTTTGACACTGTAACAGCGCAGAGAGGCTGCTCCTGAAGCTGCCACTGTTAACAGCAAGATTTTAGCTAGTTAGTTAGGCAGTTGTATATCAGTCAGATACTGTAGCTAGATAGTGTCCAGTGTGGCTGTAAAATTTACCTTCAGGAAATTTTTTTTTTTGTTGTTGGTGCCATTACTGAGGTCCATAGACTAAGCCAGCAGGGCACATGTCCTACAAGTGTGTTGTGCACTGCTTCTACTGTGCTCCATGCACAAGTATAGCATTCTAAATAATATTTTTTCACTAGCTAAATGTGAAAAAGCCTGCTGTATCCACATTTTAGTTACCTAGATAGGTGGTTGTATATCTAGTTAGCTAGTGTCCAGTGTGGGTGTTAAATTTACCTTTCAGCGCCTTTTTTTTCTTTTTTTGGCCATACTAAGGTCCACAAAGAAAGCCAGCAGGGCACGTGTTGTGCACTGATCAATTGTGCTGCATTTGCCAGTATAGCATTCTAATTAATATTTTTTCACTAGCTAAATGTGAAACAGCCTGCTGTATCCCACCTTGTCACCTTGTCATTTAGTGCTGTGGTGATATGAAACTGTTTGCAGACCTAACGCGCATTAAAAAAAAATAAATTTCTGTTGCTGAATGTGATACAGCTGCTGTATCCTACATTGTCATGTTGTGGCGGTGATATGAACCTGTGTGCAGATCTAATGCACATTAAAAAAAATTATAATATTTTCTTTTGCTGAATGAGATATAGCCCACCGTATCCAACGTTGTCATGTTGTGGTGTTGTTATGAACCTGTCTGCAGACCTAACGTGCATTAAAAAAATTCAAATTTTTTCTGTTGCTGAATGTGATACAGCCCACCGTATCCCACATTGTCATATTGTGGCGGTGATATGAAGCTGTCTGCAGACCTCAAGCACATTAAAATATTTATTTTTTTCTATTGATAAACGTGATACAGCCGCTATATCCAACCTTTTCATTTAGTGGCATTGAAATTGTTCTGTGTGCAGAGCTGTTACACATTAAAATTAATTTATTTTATTTTTTTTTAAAAACGAGATACAGCAGCTGAGATCTGAGTTTGAAATTGTTTTGAGCCTATCTTCTAGATTATGTGCATCTTTGGCATCCAATTTCTCACAGGCATTGTTTATACCTAGCTTGAGACGCGCATCTGTTACACCTATCTTCTGACGAGCATCAAACGCTCTCTTGGTAATTGGTGTTGGGTAGATGAGTAATAGTTGTAGGCTGGATCCTGGATCTCGTACTTGCCATAGCTGCCCTGTTATTATCCTGTTGTACGTTCCCATTCCTGCCCCCCAAAATTCTTCTGTTAATAATGTCATACAGTAGGGGACATGTCACTTTTAAATTGTTTGGAGCATCTCATCAATGTTATACAGGCCTTATCGACAGGCCCAAAAAAATTCTTCTGTTACTAACGTCATACAGTAGGGGACCTGACTTTAAATCTAATCTATGGAGCATATGGGGCATAATCATTTTTCACCCTAGGCTTATACGTGAGTCAATAAGTTTTCCCAGTTTTTTGTGGCAAAATTAGGGGGGTCGGCTTATACATGGGTCGGCTTATACATGAGTATATACGGTAATCCTTTGTTATTCGTCTTCCTATAAAATGTGATACCTGTTTGGATGAATGCTTAAAGGGAATCTGCCAGCAGGTTTTTGCTATGTAATCTGAGTACATCATGAGGTAGAGTTTAAAACACTGAATTCAACAATGTGTTACTTATCAAGCTATGTGCTATTGTTTACTTTCAGTAAAGGTTTTATCACCTGGACATTATCATTGCTGTGACTAGCTGGTCTGACTCCAGCAATGACTTAAACAACAACCACAAGACGGATTTCATCAGCCAAGTTATCATTATAATCAGTATAACGGCGCAAACATGACACTGTCTGAAGGTTACCGAGCACAATCCAGCTGGCAGGTTCCCTTTCCGTGCAACCTAAAGATTACTGTATTAGCTTCTGCTAAGCAATCAAGAGATCTATAGCAAGCTGCTGGCGTTGCTAGTACTATGTTCATCATAAAAACTAAGATGTCTTATAAAACAGTACATTGTAAGCAAGAAATACGAGTTATATTAGTGCTCAGCAGATGTCATACACTTTTCTCCTAAAGTAAGGATTGAATATTTCTTAAAGTTACTTGATATTGCTTTATAATTGTTGGCACTCAAGCTAAGAAATGCATGTAAAATATATTCCACAAGTACAGAGCTACATCTTCTCAATATGTATTAAAGGTGCGTATACTCTTGGGTTAGTATTATAGCCATGTTAAAGTTGACGTAGAGCGATTTGTTAGAGTGGTCTCTATTCATTATGGAGTAGCTCTGATAGGAGAGGATATGTCATGCTACCGTTTCAATAACCTCTGAATTTTTCCATTATTACAGAATATTTTCAATTGCCAAACAACCAATTAACCCGATGGTCAATCCTTTCATCAGGTTTATTAAGGCATATTTTTTCTGTTAGTAGCAACTGAAATTATTGTTGCAGCCTTCTACCATGCTTTGGAAGTGCAGGTGATGTATGAAATAACAGATGGGTTAGTGGTCCAGCATGTCTGTAAAACACAAACTTTATTATACAATGTAGATTAATCCATTAAAAATTGATACACAGAGTCATATCTCTGTGTATCAATTTTTAATGGATTAATGTATAATAAAGTTTGGAATGTATGGCTGTGCTGAGTTGCTAACCCATGTGTTCTTGAAGTTGCCTGAAAGCCACTGAGGAACCTGTGCAGTAGATGGATTTTCAACCAAACTCTGATGCAAGCTGGGTGAGCGCTTCTGTGAAGCTTCGTCAAGAAAAAACAGAATGGTCCTGAGCATTCACAAAAGGACAAAGATTGTAATCTTCATTTAAGTGGTATGATTCCTGTGGGAAGTCCTTTCTACTGTTCATTGACACCTTCCCCCATTATGAAATTGTGGCATGGGGATCGGTTTCCCTGGCAAACAAGGGCCCAGCAAAAGCCCTGTCACGATCTTCTTAGTAAATCTATAAAGCCTAGCCACAGACATGATGTTCGAGATGTAAGTACCCCATTAAATAAGGTCGAAAAGTCATATATTTTGGTTTGGGCTAGTGGAAGGTAGATATTGAATCTTTCAAGAAAGCAGCCTAGTTAATTTTGAGTATTTATTTTAGGCTTAGTACAGAGACATGGAGCAGAAAGCTGGTTCAAGGGTTTATCTCATCGTTGAAGGGATTTGTAGAGGGGAGAAGTGTCAATGAACTGAGCACACCAAAACCAGCTCAAGCGAGCTCCCTGACACAGGTGGTTTGCACTCTGTATTATCAGAGACTGAAGTGAGGCATAAATCTTCCTAACCTGAGCACCACCTGCATGATGACGCATATGAAAAAACAGGAAAGATCTGAACTTCCTCCTGATTCCTCTTCTGCTGCAGTCTCGCCTTCTTCCTCTTCCTCCCAAGCAACAAGGCCATCTGACTCCCCCGTAAAGAGAGGATGTGACAGCACCACCAGCAGCAGTGTCATTGAGCATCTTTTCACAACCCCATTGAAGCATTCAGCTGTACATCCTCCAAACACTGTATCCCATATTCTACTTATGACCTCACCAGTGATTTGTAAAGGGCTAACAATTCGTTGGGATCATGGGAAACACAGTACGTGGTTCTTAGTCACCACTACTTTGCTGACGGGCCATCCTTGCCCGGCACGAACATGTTATGTACAAAATCAATTGTGCAGTGCGCAATGCCATCAGTGTAATTGTCCTCATAACCACTGATACATGGACCAGTAAGCACAGGCAGGGACGTTATATCTCTCTAACTGCCCACTGGCAAAATGTTGAGCGCTGGGCCTGAGGCAGAAAGCATTTTGGTGCATGTCCAACCATCATAGAAGATTGCTGGATGTTTTTGGGATGTTTCTCTGTCCGTGTTGCCTCCTCCTACTCCGCTTCCGCCAACATCTCCTCATCTGGTAAATGTAACAATTGCTGCACCACAAACTGCAGTACAGCCAGGGGTAAACTACAGCAGGCTGTTCTGAAATTCATCTGTTTGTAGGAAAAAATCCCACCCTGCGCAGGAGCAGCGGATGAGGATCAAAGAATAGACAGATGTGTGGTTGGTGCCGCTAAACCTCAAGCCTGTCCTGGTGGTGTGATAACAGGCAAAATCTCGTAGCAGCTCTGGGTCTATCAATTTTTGTGCATTCCTTGCTTGGCACATGTGCTGAATTTGGTGGTGTGGAGCTTCCATAAAAGCTTCACACATATGTCAGGTCATCTCCCTATTGCTGCTCACATGTCTGCGCTGCAGCTTCATTTCTGCCTTCCTGATGCAAATGATTTATTTTCCACACTACTAGAAAAGACACGGCTTGTTGAATCCAGAGCCTCCCCAGCATATGACATCTCTTGCGGGGCGATGCTAGTTGCTGCATGTCAGGTACTCTTACAACGTGCATGCTCAGTTGCCGTCTTGTTACTAGTGATCTGACCCTGCAAGAGAGCACACTGTCGCTATGTACATCGCATACCTTCTGACTGCCTTAAGGTACTGCCACACTACACAATCCCGCTAGCGATCTCGTTAGCGTCGCATACTAATGAGATCGCTAGCGGGATTGTTTCTATATCGCTAGTAGCTACCTATTTTAGCGATGTCGTTAGGACGCTATCGCGGTTAGCGATCTCCTTAACGACTTTAGCGGTACAAAAGTACGCTAAATCGCTAAAAAGGTCACACTCACATAAACTACCGCGGGACGCCAGCGATGAAAATAGGGTCCGGAACGATTCCAGCGACGAGCGAGATCACAGCAGGAGAGCTCGTCGCTGGCAGATGCCGCACACAACAACATCGCTAACGGGATTGCTAAATAGTGACGTTTTTTAGCGATCCCGTTAGCGATGTTGTTTAGTGTGGCATACCCTTTACTGTCCATTGCTTATCTTCTACACAGTTCTGCTGCAGACAGTGCAAATGGCAACTGAGCATCTTTACCCTGCATCCAGGACTGCTATTGCTGGTTATACTTTGTCAGATATCTTCTTGCCTGCTCCAATTTATTTTTCTACTGTGTGGTTTCTGCCACTGACCCTGCACAGTCATGCCAGCCACACATCTCCTGGCTGCCTATTGTGGTTTATTGTGCTATACTCCACTGGTGCCGGAGCTGCTGATCCTGGTCTTTTACTACCAGACATTTCCTAGCGCCTGACATGTCATATTTTGTGTGACTTCTGATATTAGGAAGCATACTCTCTTGAGGTTTCACAAAGATCAAACAGATCTCAAAATAAGGCTTATTTTATTTGTGCATGGCTTGAGGCAAGCTATTGCTTCTTCACTGTACAAACAGCTAATCTGTTGCTATTCCCTAAAAAAGGGATGGCTTGATAAAAAATGCCTTTTGGAATTGATTAAAAATTTTGAGTATAGAAAACCTATTATGAATCTTAAAAAAGGGATATAGTTTCATTACTAGTTGAAAAATCATTGCTATTTCACTTTCAAAACAGCATACCTATTTTTGCTACCTAAATAAAGGGATCATTTTTGAATGCTTGTGAAAAAGCCTATACTCCCCAAAGAGAAATAAATTTTGGATCCTTCCGTGTGAAAAAGCCATGATTTCTTCTGTTTGAACCACTTATCTATAAACTCCTACAAGGCAGGCATCTGCCCCCAAAAAGTAATATGTTTTGGACCATTTTTACAATTTCAGTAGCCTAAAAAGTTTGATACTGCAATGTGTTGTTAAATTGGCTGCTGATTACTATCCTCTTTCCCAGATAAGTTGAGGTTACTTGGATATTAATAAGACTGGCTATGTTTGCTTCAAAGAGGGGTTCCACTGTGTGTTATATATGTATTTTCAGAGTAATTTGAGACTTTACAGTAGTGAGATTCCAGGCAAATTGATTAGTCGCAAATAAAATTAAATTTTGGAAGGTAATTCAGTGAAGTTGGTGAATTCAAATTTCAAAACATCTGCTCATTTCTAGCAACAAAGATTGTATATAAACTCAAATGTTGGTCACACACATAATATCTAAAAATTATTCTGTTACATTTATGTTGCCTCAAAACACCCATAATAAAGTATTAGAAGAAAACTTTATGGAATCTCAGTTCCTTTACTGGAGAAAAAAAAGTGGAGATATGTGCTATTTGGCCGCCATTGTGTAGTTTATATAGTAATAGACTTGGGTGCTGGCATTGTTAGGAGAGGAGTCAATACAAGGACATGAGAAGGCTAGAATTTTTCCACTCATTAAGACTAACAAATAGAGGATTTGGTGAGATTTCTCTTTGGTGCAGTGTATATGATATTAGATTAATGTGCTGTTAAGGTACTGCCACACTAAACAATCCCGCTAGCGATCACGATAACGACGCATACTAATGCGATCGCTAGCGGGATTGTTTCTATATCGCTAAGTGCGGCCACATTTAGCGATATAGTTAACGACGCTATCGCCGTTAGCGATCTTCTTAACGACTTTAGCGGTACAAAAGTACCGCTAAATCGCTAAGAAAAGGTGCCACACTAGCGATATATACTTACCCAGGGGAGCGCCGACGAGAAAATAGGGTCCGGAACGATTCCAGCGACGAGCGAGATCACAGCAGGAAGCTCGTCGCTGGCAGCTGCCGCACTGAACAACATCGCTAACGGGATCGCTAAATAGTGACGTTTTTTAGCGATTCCGTTAGCGATATTGTTCAGTGTGGCATACCCTTTACACCAACAAGTCTAAACTGATTACCTGTAAGTGTCTTTGGGTGCAGGCATCTAACAATATTTATTTTCCTTGGCTCAAGTGCACATTGAACTCTATGTTAATGCACGTTTATCACCTTGGGGATTCTATCTCTATCATAACAGTAACACTGTGCAAGGACTGTGATTACATACTCTTGGAAAAAACTTAGGACCTTGTATTAGAATACTTTATTGCGTCTTTGTAGAATACCGTGTGCCTGATATAATAATGAGGTTACGTTCACACAACTTCTTTTTCAGGTGTTTTTTTCCATAATAAATGCCTGAGACTCTATCAGAAAACACTCAAAAGAATGAACATACACATTTTTATGTTAAAATGACTTGCTGTGCACATGTTGTGCCTTTTTTTGCGTCTTTTAACTGCTTCAGAATTCTAAAACCACCAAGCAGTTAAAAGAAATGGGCTGACCATTCTTCAGGTGGTTTATGCTCAGAAGATGCTCTGTACTTTACAATAAATTCATTGGTAAAGGTGAAAAGACACGAAGGAGATGCCCTGACATTAGTGATGAGCGAGTGTGCTCCCCACTGCTTGATACTTGATAAAGCATCGGGGGGCTCAGGTACGATTGATGCTTAATCGACTAACGTGGGTGTTTGAGCCCCATATGGTCGAGTCCCTGTCCTGCATGTTTTTCAGCTGTTAGACTACCAACAGACAGACGGGGATTGCCTGCCATACACGGTAATGTCGTAGTCATGTTGAATTCTGTCATTAATGTGATTGGCCGGCCGCATAAGACCTGGTGACGTGATACTCGGCACACTCTCCTCTGGAAGCACTTCAGGGACAGTTGATCTAAGAGGGAGAGGTTTGATTAGAGCAGGCATATAGGCAGTGTTTAGTTACTATTGCAGTACTTGTATACAAGACCATGCCTGGCACATGTGCTCAACTCAGTGGTTCAGCAGTTTCTGTACACCTACCCTGATTTGCCTGAGCTACTTGTGAAGGTACACCGCATGTCCACCCCTTTCCACAAGGCAGCTACAGCTGTCGCCGGTCTGACAGTGCTGCAACAGTGCTTGCAAGTGCCAGCTCATCAACTGATGTGCGACGTGACCACACACTGTAACGCTACATTACACATGTTGGCAAGGCCTTGTGAGCAGCAGAGGGCAC
This sequence comes from Oophaga sylvatica, assembly GCA_033576555.1. Lineage (NCBI taxonomy): Eukaryota > Metazoa > Chordata > Amphibia > Anura > Dendrobatidae > Oophaga > Oophaga sylvatica. Next base: position 164,889,397 of record JARQOD010000001.1, on the reverse strand, counting down.
TAATTGAGTATCAGCTACAACATGCTCATCAGTATTCCTGTCAACCTACTCACATGACTACTGACAAGTGGGCATGGATGTCTGACATTTGTGAGGTTCTACAAAACTTTGAAGAATCAACCAAGATGGTGAGCAGTGATGACACTGTAATCAGTGTAAGCATCCCGCTTTTGTGTCTACTTAAGTGTTCTCTGCTCACGATTAAATAGGAATTTTTGCATGTGGACCAGGTGTGGATGGAGGAAGAAAGTGATGATACTACCCAGCCTAGCTTTATCTCATCTTCTCAGCGTTGGATGGATTGGGTGATAATGAAGAGGAAGAGGCTGAGGTAGAGGAGGAGGAACAGGAGATGGTTGCCTGAGCTACAGAGGGTACTATTCACAGCTCTATCCCATCTGTTCAGCGTGGATAGGCTGAAAAGGAGGAGGAGGAAGAGAGAGAGGAGGAGGAGATGAAGATTCATTCTTCTGGTGGGGACAGGGAAGTGTTGCCTGTTGAGAGTCTGGCACACATGGCTGACTTTATGTCCCGCAGCCTTTCCCATGACCCTTGCAATATGCGCATTTTGGCCAACACTGATTACTGGTTCTTCGCCCTTCTTGATTCACTCTCCAAGGGCAACTTTCCATCTCTCCTTCCCATGGTGGAGAGGGCTAGTAAAATGGTACAATACCAGAAGGCCTTTGTCAAACAATTAGTACAAACATTCCCATCTGACAACGCTGGCGGCAGAGGTCATAGTTCTTTGGGCAACCAAGTAGGAGAGACAAGGGAGACAAATACCAGGTCAAACAGAGGCTGGGAAACACTATCAAAGATCTGGAACAGTTTCATTAGACCCTCCCAGAGCCCAGGCCCTGATGAGCAGGGTAATCTGACAAGGAGGGAAAAGTTTTTCAAGATGGTGAAATAGTACCTAACCAACTATACCAGCGTCTTCAGTTATTCCTCTGTGCTATACAACTATTGGGTATCCAAGCTGGACACGGGGCATGAATTTTTCCTCTATGCCTTAGAGGTACTGGCTTACCCTGCCGCTGGTGTTTTGTCAGAGTGTGTTTTTAGTGCCACTGGGGGCATAATAACTGATAGGCGCATCTGCCTGTCTACTGAAAATTCTGACAGGCTGACTCTTATCAAAATGGACAAGACCTGGATTGGCCCAAACTTCTCAACCACACCAGACGACAGCAGTGGAACATAAAGCCAATTCAAATGTTCTTTTTTTCTGGTGTATTTCCATGCACCCTTTCCCACCCCTAAAAAAGGTATACATTGCATGGTTTCTTCTTTTTCTTGTCTTATTCATCATACGGCCAATTTGCTCCAAATTTTTAGAGGGTTATCATGTAATTTTCATAGAGTAAAGAGGTGACCCTCGTTCACAATTTTTATAGGGTCATCATGCGGTTCTCTCTCCATCATGCGGTTCTAAGGGGTGGTGGGGGCATCTTTTTTTGCTCTTTTTAATTTTGTCTTACATACAAGTTATTATAAAGGAAAGAATGTTTCCTAACCTTTTCTTTTGTAAAATCCATTTTATCTTCGGTTTTGTATGTTTTATTGTCAGTCTGTAAAAGGGGAGTAATACAGTCATGGCCAAAAGTTTTGAGAATGACACAAATATTATATTTCACATGATCTGCTGCCCTCTGGTTTTTATGTGTGTTTGACAGATGTTTTTTATCACAGACAGAAATATAATTGCAAACATATGAGTAACAAAAGCTTATATTGACAGTTAGAATGAGTTAATGCAGCAAGTCAATATTTGCAGTGTTGACCCTTCTTCTTCAGGACCTCTGCAATTCTCCCTGGCATGCTCTCAATCAACTTCTGGACCAAATCCTGACTGATAGCAGTCCATTCTTGCACAATCAATGCTTTCATTTTGTCAGAATTTTTAGGTTTTTGTTTGTCCACCCGTCTCTTGATGATTGACCACAAGTTCTCAATGGGATTAAGATCTGGGGAGTTTCCAGGCCATGGACCCAAAATCTCTATGTTTTGTTACCTGAGCCATTTAGTTATCACCTTTGCTTTATGGCAAGGTGCTCCATCATGCTGGAAAAACATTGTTGATCTCCAAACTGCTCTTGGAGGGTTGGGAGAAGTTGCTCTTGGAGGACATTCTGGTACCATTCTTTATTCATGGCTGTGTTTTTAGGCAAGACTGTGAGAGAGCCGATTCCCTTGGCTGAGAGGCAACCCCACACATGAATGGTTTCAGGATGCTTAACAGTTGGCATGAGACAAGACTGGTGGTAGCGCTCACCTTGTCTTCTCCGAATGAGGCGTTTTCCTGATGTAGCAAACAATCAAAAAGGGGATTCATCAGAGAAAATAACTTTACCCCAGTCCTCAGCAGTCCACTGCCTGTACCTTTTGCAGAATATCAGTCTGTCCATGATGTTTTTTCTGGAGAGAAGTGGCTTCTTTGCTGCCATCCTTGAGACCAGGCCTTGCTCCAAGAGTCTCCGCCTCACAGTGCGTGCAGATGCACTCACACCTGCCTGCTGCCATTCCTCAGCAAGCTCTGCACTGCTGGTAGCCCGATCCCGCAGCTGAAACACTTTTAAGAGACGGTCCTGACGCTTGCTGGTCTTTCTTGGGCGCCCTGGAGCCTTTTTGGCAACAATGGAACCTCTCACCTTGAAGTTCTTGATGATGCGATAGATTGTTGACTGAGGTGGAATCTTTCTAGCTGCGATACTCTTCCCTGTTAGGCCATTTTTGTGCATTGCAATGATGACTGCACGTGTTTCTTTAGAGATAACCATGGTTAACAGAAGAGAAACAATGATGCCAAGCACCAGCCTCCTTTTAAAGTGTCCAGTGGTGTCATTCTTACTTAATCATGACAGATTGATCTCCAGCCATGTCCTCATCAACACTCACACCTGTGTTAATGGAGCAATCACTGAAAAGAGGTTAGCTGGTCCTTTTAAGGCAGGGCTGCAATGATGTTGAAATGTGTTTTGGGGGATAAAGTTCATTTTCTAGCCAAATATTGACTTTGCAAGTAATTGCTGTTAAGCTGATCACTCTTTATAACATTCTGGAGTATATGCAAATTGCCATTAGAAAAAGTGAAGCAGTAGACTTTGTAAAAATTAATATTTGTGTCATTCTCAAAACTTTTGGCCATAACTGTACTCTGACAATATTGTTCCCAGCAGCAACCTGGGAATCAGAAAGGCGTCCAGGCAAATTTCCCCATGCTGTTCTTATTCTATTTGAGCACTGTTTCCATATATTTCAATAATTTTTCTGCCTCCACAGCCCTTCTGTTAGCTTAATCTGGAAAAATCCTTGAGCTTTCCATTAACTTCCATTAAACTCGTTACTTGCATTGAGCCCATCTGAGAGTCCAAATTGCTCGATTCGAGTACTGAGCACTCGAGCATTTTAGTCCTTGTTCATCACTACCTGACATCTTTTCATCTTTATGCTTAAAAGAACCTGCTAGCAGTTTCTTCATTATTTAATGGAGTAAAAAAATAAAGGACTGGAAAACAATAGTAAAAAAGATGTCACAAAACCATGAGAGTACGCTCTGCAAAACCGCCATCAGTCAAAAAATTGGAAAAATGTTCAGGATATGACCAAAAAAATAATACGAAAGACACTTCATGAAAGAAAATGCCAGAGTTCACCTGAGTTTGAAAGATGTCGAGAGCACATACCCTAAGGGCTACCGCATAGTTTTATTCCGTGGAAATTTTGATTTCTAGAGCCATGCCTCTTTTTTAATTGTCTATTAAAGGTGAAGTTGTTATATTGCTCTCTTTGTTGCTATATACTGGACAGTATTATGGAAGCCTTTTTATTTCTCCATCTATTCTTTTACTGATGGCACCGGAGAGAGCAATCGTGTGGAATTTATAATTCTTCACAACTGACTTCCCTTCTAGTTATATAGGGAGCGATTCAAATGTAAGGTTTTTATGGATAAATAACTCATATTAAATATTACCACAAGTGTCTATAATGTGGAAGCTCCATTCTAAAGGCTACATTCATTATTAATACATTACCTCCGTGTCGCTATAGTTCAACAAGTTTTTAATTCAACCTGAAGGCAAAACAGCCTAACAACACAGTTTCATGAGAGGTCATAAAGTATCTAGACTAAAGTGCTGAAGCTATAATGCAGCATATTGTATGTTCACCATAAACACACACATGTAAAATAAATTGATTCCTCCTGGCACTGCGAAGGCTGATAATAGAAAATGATACTTAATACTAGTGTTGAGAGATATGATAATGTAAATATCGGCTATAGGCCGATATTAGCTCTATCGGCCTTTCGATAATTCGTTTCGATATTTTCGTCTTATCGAATACCGGAATCGGATTTGTCACTGTCACTGTGAGTGTCCGTCGGTCGGGTCTGTCAGGAGTCAGCGGCACTTACCTGGCAGAAGATCTCCGGCGGTCACGGCCTGGACTGCTTCATGGCAGCCATCATCTTTCCCCGGCGGTCACATGCAGTTTCTCGCGATAACTGCAGTGACTGCTGGGTAATCCCGGCCGTAAAGCAGTCAGTCTGATGACGTCACCGCCGGGGAAGCAGGTAATCAGCTGTGCTGCGCCGGGATGACAGGCTCTGACTGTCATTCTGATGTAGCAGAGCTGGATCGTCGTGGGACACTCGTTACTATGGACTGCGTCGGTCAGGTGGTATACTTTTTTTTTTTTTTCATTCTTTTACAGGAGATCGATGGCGTCGCAGGATGAGACTGTAATAAAAGTAATGAAAACTGTGTTTTTTTTTTTTTTATTAAATTAAAAAACTTTTTTATGAACATTCACCCGTCCGGGTACATAAACAATTTAACTATTTACATACAGTGACCCTGTCCGGGTTATTTATAATTCTTTGGCAGGGGTGTTCCAGGTACCACCTGGCACTCTTCTGATGCTTGCCAAACATCCGAGGCACCAAGGACCACCAGGACCTGATGACGTCGTGTGGCCTGTACAGTCAAGTCGTGACCCGCTATCTGGGTCTGTGTGGCCACCTCTTTCATCTCCCTCCGGGTCTGGAGCCCTATGTCACGGACTGTACGAACCCCAGGGGGCCTAACAGGCGCCGGGTACGGGCCAGCTATAGTTATCATGTCCATAGCTGGGGCTGCTGAGGAGACCACTGAGGGAGGCTGGGGAGATTTACGGCATGGGGTGGGCACTTTTGCAGAGGCCTGGATGTGGGAGGCTGAAGGCTCCGAGGGTCTCACAGGTTCCTGACACTCTGGGGAGTAGGGGTCGCACCTGGTAACATTTAGGGCGTACCATCCATTGTAACCCCAGTGTCGGGTGTAAGTCACCAAGTCTCCTGGCAACAGGTCCCTCCCCGGGTGTCCTTCTGGGAGGTGAGCGTCCACATCCCGCCGGTTCACAAAAACTTCTAAATAAAGTCCAGGCTCCTGGATGAAGCCCCAACCACCTTTCAATTTAAAGCTCCGTACTGCACCCTTACGCCGCGGCTCCCTCAGGGTTCCTTTATCTTTTCTCATCTGGTCCTTATCTGCCCGGTCCTTCTCCAGCTGACGTTGGCGAAGTTTTTGGGATTCTCGCTGCTCCCTTTGTCGCTCTGCTTCCTTCTCCCAACTCTCCACTCTTCCTCCTGATGCCGGTTGTAATTCTCCTCCACCAGCAGCTCCATGTCTCCACCATCAAACTGCAGCTTACAGTGTCCGGTTTGCGGCAGCTCTCCTGGCGCCCCCCAGTCCTGGCAGCGCTCACCTGCGGAGGAAGCAGCCGGCTCTGGAACAGATGACAGTCGGGGCTCCGGTACAGGCAGGTAGTGCTCTGGTGCCTGCGCGGCCTCCTCCATGAGGACGGGTGTCGCTTCTTCTGTCTCAGCGACGGGGGCAGACAGCGGGATCTGGGGTGCTGCCGGTGCAGCGTTTTTTGCACGAACGGGTGCCTCCACTGCGACAACGTCAACCGGATCACATTGCAAGGGCTGGGATGCCCGCACGGACTCCTCTACTAGAACAGGTGCCTCACCTTCCGGTACAGACACTTCAGGTAAGAGGGATTGGCGCCGCTCCAAGTTTAGTTTTAGGGCACGCCAGCTGGCTTCCATCCTGGCGACCTCCTCCCGGTGCCGGGCCAGGCCTCTTAGGGTATCCTCCGCTTCTTGCAGCGTAGGAGGGTTTCCAGGCCGGGTGCCCAACGGTGGTTCCGTGGCGATCGGGTCGCTTCCATGGGGGGAGAGCTCTGACTGCTCCATCCCTTCACACTTCTGCTCGTGTCCATTAGCCATCTCTGCCAAGTCACATGTGTCATTAGCATCTGGAGAGGGCCCCTCTTTTGTAGTGAGGCGGGACCTTCGTGTTAGTTTCCGCACACTGAGGAGGATGAGGAGGCGGAACTCAAGAGCTGTGGGGCACGATCTTACATTGCAGTACCATTTAGAGCCATCGTTTTCGCGTCACTGAGTGAGTGTGTACACCCATGAAGAGCACGCCCTTCTTCTTCACCAGTGCCTCGTCGTGACGCAGATATGGCGGAAAAATGGCAAATACATTCTCTGATGATTTTAGCAATTCTCAAGCACAAAACCAGTTCAATTCAGGCACACAGGACTCGCTTATAGCGAGCTACAGAATCCTGTTCGTGACGCCCAAGTTGAGTCGCACAGAGCCAGAGGTTTTTGGGGTACTCGGCACCGAGCCCGTCGACTTCTATGGGGTTATGTCACGGCTTTACCCGGCAATTGAATCAGAGTCTATTTTACTATGTAGAAGTGTATAAACTATAAATATATGTATATATATAGTCACAATGACATGTATATATATATATGTATTCTATGTGTGTATATTTAGTGTTTACAAGGAAATAAAGGTTTTTTTTAGTTGCGATATTTTGTTCCCATAGACTTACATTGGACTTCCGGTATCGAAATCGGATATCGACGATATTTAGTGCTATCAGCGATACAATTTCGATACGATATTTTTAGATATCGAGCACTATCGCTCAACACTACTTAATACTAATGACTGTTAATTATCGAACTCATCCAAGCAGTGTGCACGATTTCGAAGGAAACCTGCCTAATGAAAATCTGCTGTGTACATATTGTACAGAAACACTGTAATAAATGGCAATTTAATGGCTGTATTATAGATGGCATAATTATTCAGATTAATATTGGAGTCCATCAGATCAGCTATTTTACAAAACGACAGATCTTTTGGGGAATCTGCTTGTTATAGGAAGCTCTTGCTGAAATTTTACTGACATAAAATCACAATGACAGGCAAGTTTAGAAAGAAAGTTAGATTTTATTAATAGTCTCATAAATATGTAGTTCTGTCCCCAGACACTGGCATAGTTCCATAATCTCGCGTGTATAAATTCTGATGGTTGGAATGATTGCTTGCATATGGCAAACATTTTACTATTATAGCACAATAAAAATGGTTCTAATTCAGCTCCTTTTTAGGTCATTTTTTCTCATACATCTCATACAAAGGATTCCGCAGACAGTGCCTGGGGTCCTAAGTGGGGTCCGGGGATCCCTATATGGAGATGCTATTGTGCACTGATGGCCCCCAGTCTGTCATTATTTTAGCATTATAGAAACTTCACCCAGTCAAAACAATAGATGAGCTAATGTTTTCTCTTTCTAATTCATGGATTCTCCAAATTGTCATTTATTTCAAAGGGGTTGCCCCATTTGGGATATTTATGGCGTATCCTGTCAATATGCCATTAATTTTCTAGATGGAACAACCTCTTTAATGCGCTATAAATCTTGAACCTGTAGAATTGATTCTCTATACAGAGAAGTGATCTCTGTACAGGACATCACAACCATATCACTGACACACAAATGACATCTTGCTAAGACATGCCATGAAAGCTGCGCATCACCTAGTTCTGAGCTTTCTTATGGTCAAGATTGGGAAGGAGTACAAGACTACTTTAAACTTGAGAAGAAATGTAAGAGTGAAGATCAACTGATCGCTGTGGGTCACACGTCTTTAATCACAGAGAATCATCTGCGGCAGGAGAAAGGAAGCATGATATACAAGATATGATCTTATTGGGAAAAGGTGACCCCTTTCCATGTCCATATGTCATGACCCTGAATATGAACATGAACCGTCTTGATAACTTTAATGGTAAATACAGTTTAGCTATAATCTAGCATATTTACATGTAGATTTACGAGCAGCTCTCCAAGGGAGCATTAGAATGGAAAATGCCATTGAGAAAAAATATTTCCCACCTTTATTATTCATGTGGGAGTATAGCAGACGTACTGTTCTGATTTTTTTTAATGAGATTGAATGAGATTGATTCACCAGGTTCAATACTCAAAGTGAATGGTTCTATCATTGAAGAATCTATGAAGAATGCAATTTTTAACAATTTACTCATCTCTGACAGTAGTCCCTTGATGACAATATTAAAGTGTCATTCATGTAGAGCCTGCAAGTGAAGACAGACATTCTTGGCAGTCTACTTATTCCATATCGTACAGTATATATGTGGAAAACATAGGTCATACTCCCTCTTCTTATGTCCCTTTACCAATGCCGTCAGTTGACATGTGCTCATCTACTGTCATCTTTCATTCCTCAATGAATGATGTATTGTAAAAAAAAAAATAAGTTGAAATTCATGGTTTAAGATCTGATCCCTTCATTGTTGTGTCTTACTTAAAAATCATCGAAACCAATGATATAAAGTTATCTTATGGTTTCACACCATAACTGTTGACTTTTCTATTATTGCTATGGATTATCCTGCCATACCACTGGGTAATGTTGCTATTTTTATGAAAATTTCTGTCACAACTCTGTTTCCAGGTGTCCCGGGACCACGGGCTCCTTCCCTGTCCCTAACACTAGGTGACGCCCTAACTGGCCCTGTTCCCCGTATTACTTTTGACCATGTACCTTGCCTTAACTCTTGAATTCACCCTCAGTCTGTCCCTCACCCAAGGAAGAGAGGAGTAGTAGTATACCATAGTACTCCAACCAGACTAACAAGGTAATAAGAACAGAGGTAACGAAAAATAACAAACATACAAATATTTTCACACATATAACATAGGAATGCACTGGGGAGTAGAGAATGGGGTTAAACCAAAGTAGGAGAAGAAAGGGAATTATCACACACTCAAAACCTAGCAACAGTCACAGATAAACTCACCAAAAGCCTTCTGCTATAATAACCCACAACAACCTCCAGCCATGCAACATAAGCTAGCTCTGACAATGAGTGGCAGCCAGTTCCCAGATTATAAAGGAGATGGGAGTGGCTAACAGTCCACAGCTAAAGGTACTGCCACACTAAACGTTCCCGCTAACGATCACAATAACGACGCATACTAATGCGATAGTTTTTGTGATCGTTTTAATGTCGCTAGTAGCTGCCAAACTGGACAATCTCGTTAACGACGCATAAGCGGTTAGCGATCTCCTTAACGACTTTGGCGGTCATTGCGATGTAAAAAACAGCGCACATCGTTCACAAAAGGTGCCAGACACAGCGATATAGGCTCACCAGCGGGACGCCAACGATCAAAATACGGTCCAGAACTCTAGTGAACGATCAGCGAGATCAAGCAGGGGCCACGTCGTTGCTACATGCCACACACAACAACGTCACTAACGAGATCGCTAAATAGTGACGTTTTTTAGCGATCTCGTTAGCGTTCTTGTTTAGTGTGGCATACCCTTTAGAGTCTAAATGCTTCAGGAGCTCTCAACTGAGCAGATTAACCCATGCACTGCCAAAACAAAGTTACACAATTTAATAAGAAAGTGAAGTGCTTCTGAGCAGTGCAGAAGTAGGAGAAATCAGGAGCTGTGGTCTTCTAGCTCCTCTCTGTCAAGGTTAACCCCTGACATTTTCTCTACCATTGTACACTCTTTTATGATTTACGTTATTTGATCTTCTTTTGGTCTTTGACATACATGTATATTGGGATTTAAAGGTTTATTACCAGAATCCCATTACTTTCACAAATCACAGAAAATGCAATATTATTATAGGGGTGGTCCGTAGTCCAAAGTAATTTTCCTGCTAAATCCTTATCTATTTAGTGTCATATAATCTAAACTATTTTCTAATGTACTTGAATTAAAAATTCCCTAGCTACACTATATAACTGATTTTCTATTGTTTTTAGTCACTTTTTGATGATGCTTCATTTGAGAAGCCCAGTGCATGCTGAGATATACAAACTAAGTATCATCAGGGAGCAGATGCTGCATTTACTGCTACAGCCTCTGCCTCTTCCTGAAATTAAGCGTTATCAGTGATGCTTGTTTCAGGAGCTGGCTAGTCCCTGCATACTGTGCTCTATGAGATGTGCATAATGACAGTGCATGCTCTGTTGCTGGCTTAGATAAGCAGTAAGGAGCCAGCAACAGTCCAGTGTCAGAATACCCGGTGTTCAGAGACCAGCGTTGTCCCCAACTGACGTTATGGCAGTCTGCACACCAGGTATTGTGACACCACTCAGTTCTATGCTAATTACTGCTGATCTGAGCTAGCAACAAAATGCGGACTGTCATTGTGCACAACACACAAAGCACAGTGCGCAGGGATTTACTCAGTCCCTGAAAAGAGCATCACTGATAACACTTTTTTTTAGGGAGGGCGCAGGGGCTACGGCAGTGACCATGCACTGGGATTCTCAAATGATGCATCATCATAAAGGAAGTGAAAAAAATAGAACAGAAGTTATATGACATAATAGGGAAGGGTAGGGAAATCTTAATTCAAGAATATTAGATTATAGTTTAGATTATGGCATCAAATTGATAGGGATTTAGGAGGAAAATTACTTTGGACTTTGGTCCAGCCATTTAACCCCTTCCTGACATGGCAAATTTGCATTTTTGCATTTTTTTGTTTATTTCTCCCCTTCTTCCAAGAGTGATAACTTCCTTATTTTTTCATCCGCATGGATGTGTGAGTGCTTGATTTTTGGCAGGATGAGTTATACTCTTGAATAATACCATTCATTTTACAACACAGTGTAACGGAAAACTGGAAAAAAATTCCAAGTGCGGTGAAATAGCAAAACCCCCAACGCAATTATGATATTGTTTATTGTTTATTGCGAATTGTTTTACAATGTACATTGTGTGATAAGAATGATCTGGCATCATAATTGTCCAGATCAGTACAACTATGGATATACCAAACTTGTCCAGTCTTTTTAATTATTTTAGTAATTAAAAAAAATAGGAAATTTGACAAAAAACCTCACTTATTATTGTCGTCATTTGTCGAAATCTGTAAGATTCACAGCAGCATTTTACAGGTTAACAATCATAGGCGGAAGATTGGCTCCACCCGCTCCTGTGAGCTCCTGACTAGCTCCATCTCATCAAGCTAATCTAAGTGTAAAATTCATCTCATGTTGCTGTACACACTCTGCTCTTTTACAGTATCCTGAGATACAGATTTTGTCTTCTCCCAACTACACCAAAGTATATGCAGTGTGGTTTTACAACATTTTTTAGATAGTCTATAGCAAAGCTTAACTCTCTTTCACTCTTTCACAAAGGCATTGTTGAACTGTCTTTGTTGCAACTCTATTGATGCATATGTCAGAAGATAATCCTTTGTCATATGCATCAATAGAGCTGACTTTGCAGTTTCAGATCACTGATCTCTCAGCAGTAGACAAGAAACACAGTTCATCTAATCTCAGACTCTGAATACAGCTCCTTCCTTCAGTATGTCTCTTCTTTCAACCCTATCCTACATTATATCTCTTCTCTCAGCCCTGTCTATACACATCCCCATCCTACAGCATATGTCTACTTTCAACCTTTTATACATAGCCCCATCCTGCAGTACAATGGTTGGTTACCAGCACACAGCTCAGACACACAGCAACTTCCTAGTATGAGCACTGCACTGTAATGAAGGAGGCTCTGTCACTGTCTGTGACATTATGCCTCACAATAAAATCTTAAGCACAGTTATGGTGGCAGGAAGACAGCTGAGAGAGACTACATTGTACATGATCAACCATAAGCTGGAGCTACTACAGGTCAGTTCCAAATGCTACTCAAAGGTATGGTAAATAGAGCCTGGATATAAAAATGAGTTTTGTTGCTATAAATTAATAAACATATTTGTACATGATTATAAAGCCACATTTGATTTGGTAAATAACCCTTTAATATGTACTACTTGCTGCACTTGCAATTTGTTGTTTTTTTTCATGCCATTGAAAAAGTATGTCAGGATTCATTGTATGTAAATTATCAGCACTTTTCACTCACTATTCACTTTTAAGCATGTACTTGTAGTTTTTTTTCTTTAAATATGTAGGAGTGATTTTTTGTAATCCTAATAAAGAAAAAATATTTTTTACACACATTTTCCCCACAATGGAAACCTCTTCAGTACCCACACACCACACTTGTTTGTACTGTAGATTTGCATAAATGACCTTGAGCAACATTTACTGGTCTCAAATGTTGTGACCTCTATACAATACAGCTACAGGATGGAACTTATCCAGTGCTAGATAATGTTAATAATTTGTATGTTTCTTCCTGTATCCAAAACAAATGTACTTCCTGCTGATTTCATAGTTTGTTATATCTCACCCATCAGCTGTTAAACAATGTGTTCCTTTGTTTCAGGTAGAATCCTTAGCTGTGTTCGTTCACCATCTGTTATGCCTAAGGTAGAAATGCCTCTTGTGAAATCAATGTGCTGACATAATGCGTATTTATTAGATTATATGCTGTTTATTATTTAAACTCCTGCTGCTCTTTCTGTGATCGAGGCTTGATATTTGTATTATATTATTAGCTAGTATTAAGTGGTTCATATATAATGGCAAAATGAGTGTTAAGAACTGTAATTACTCATGGACCTGTGACTACACTGATATTTTATTTTAAGTTCCCACCAAGAGTATTTTTCTTTTTTGATGCTGGAAATTTTCTGAATCATTTCTGCACCAGTTAGATAATTAAACTCTTTACCCCCGAGGGTGGTTTGCATGTTAATGACCGGGCCAATTTTTACAAATCTTTCCACTGTCCCTTTATAAGGTAATAAATCTGGAACGCTTCCATGGATCCCGATGTTTCATTGTTTTCTTGTCACATATTGTACTTCATGATAGTGGTAAAATTTCTTTCATATTACTTGCATTTATTTGTGAAAAAAACGGAAATTTGGCGAAAATTTTGAAAATTTCACAATTTTTCAAATTTGAATTTTCATGCCCTTAAATTACAGAGATATATCACAGAAGATACTTAATAAGTAACATTTCCCACATGTTTACTTTACATCAGCACAGTTTTGGAAACCAAATTTTTTTTTGTTAGAAAGTTATAAGGTTTTAAGTTGACCAGCAATTTCTCATTTTTACACCATTTTTTTTAGGGACCACATCACATTTGAAGTCACTTTGAGGGTTCTAAATGATAGAAAATACCCAAAAGTTACACCATTGTAAAAACTGCACCCCTGAAGGTGCTCAAAACCATATTCTAGAAGTTTATTAATCCTTCATGAGTTTCACAAGAATTTTTGGAATGTTTAAAATAAATGAACATTTAACTTTTTTCACAAAAAATTTAATTCAGATCCAATTTGTTTTATTTTCCCAAGGGTAACAGGAGATATTGGACCCCAAACGTTATTGTACAATTTGTCGTGAGTACGCTGATACCCCATATATGCAGGTAAACCACTATTTGGGCGCATGGCAGAGCTCAGAAGGGAAAGAGCGCCATTTGACTTTTCAATGCAAAATTGGGTGGAATTGAGATCGGACGCCATGTCGCGTTTGGAGAGCCCCTGATGTGCTTAAACAGTGGAAACCCCCCACATGTGACACCATTTTGGTAGGTAGACTCCCTAAGGAATTTATATAGATGTATGGTGAGCACTTTGAACCCCCAACTGCTTCACAGAAGTTTATAACGTAGAGCCGTAAAAATAAAAAATCATATTTTTTTCACAAAAATGATATTTTTGCCCTCAATTTTTTATTCTCCCAAGGGTAACATGAGAAATTGGACCCCAAAAGTAGTTGTGTAATTTGTCCTGGGTATCCTGATATCCCATAGGTGAGGTAAACCATCCTTTGGGTGCATGGCAGAGCTCGGAAGGGATGGAGCACCCTTTGACTTTTTCAATGCAGAATTTGCTGGAATTGAGATGAGATGCCTTGTCACGTTTGGAGAGCCCCTGATATGCCTAAATGGAGGAAACCCCACAATTCTAACTCCAACCCTAATCCCAACGCACCCCTAACCCTAATCCCAACCCTTACCATAACCCTAACCACAAACCTAACCGTAACACACCCCTAACCCTAATCCCAACCCTAACCCTAACCTCAACCCTAACCCTAATCCCAGCCCTAACCTCAACTCCAGCCCCAACCCTAACCCTAACTTTAGCCTCAACCCTAACCCTAACTTTAGCCCTTACCGTAACCCTAACTTTAGCCTCAACCCTAACCCTAACTTTAGCCCCAACCTTAACCCTGCCTTTAGCCCTAACCCTAACCCTAATGGGGAATTGGTAATAAATAAAAAAAATTTTATTATCTTTTCCTAGCTAAGGGGGTGATTAAGGGGGATGGATTTACTATTTATAGCGAGTTTTTATGTTTGGCAGCTGTCACACACTAAAAGACGCTTTTTTTTGCAAAAAATAGCTTTTTCATCACCACATTTTGAGAGCTATAATTTTTCCATATTTGGCCCACAGAGTCATGTGAGATCTTATTTTTTGCAGGACGAGTTGACATTTTTATTGTTACCATTTTCGGGCACATGATGTTTTTTGATCACTTTCTATTCCGATTTTTGTGAGACAGAATGAGCTAAAACCAGCAATTCATGAATTTCTTTTGAGGGGCATTTACACCATTCTGCGTGTGGTAAAATTGATAACGCAGTTTTATTTTTCGGGTCAGTGAAATTACAGCAATACCTCATTTATATAATTTTTTATGTTTTGGCGCTTTTATATAATAAAAACAATGTTATAGAAAAAAAATTGTTTTTGCATCACCTTATTCTGACAGCTATAACTTTTTTATTTTTTCACTGATGATGCTGTATGGTGGCTCGTTTTTGTGGGACAAGATAACGTTTTCAGCTGTACAGTGTTTATTTATAACCATCTTTTTGATCACGTGTTATTCCACTTTTTGTTCAGCGGTATGATGATAAAGCATTGTTTTTGCCTTGTTTTTTTTATGGTGTTCACTAAAGGGGTTAACTAGTGGGACAGTTTTATAGGTCGGGTCGTTATGGACGCGGCAATACCAAATACCGTATATACTCGAGTATAAGCCGACCCGAGTATAAGCCGACCCCCCTAATTTTGCCACAAAAAACTGGGAAAACTTATCGACTCGAGTATAAGCCTAGGGTGGAAAATGAGGTTATGCCCCTTATGCTGCCCATGTATTATGCCCCACAACATGCTCCTTGTATTGTGCCCCATATGCTGCCCCATGTATTATGCCCCACAAGATGCTCCATAGATTGTGCCCCATATGCTACCCATGTATTGTGCCCCATAGATGCTCCATAGATTGTGCCCCCATAGATGCTCCTTAGATTGTGCCCCCATAGATGCCCCATGTATTATGCCCCCATAGATGCTCCATAGATTGTGCCCACATAGATGCTCCTAGATTGTGCCCCCATAGATGCTCCATAGATTGTGCCCCCATAGATGCTCCTTAGATTATGCCCCCATAGATGCTCCATAGATTATGCCCCATAGATGCTCCATAGATTATGCTCTCATAGATACCCCATGTATTATGCCCCCATAGATGCTCAATAGATTGTGCCCCCATAGATGTTCCATGTATTATGCCCCATAGATGCTCCATAGATTATGCCCCCATAGATGCCCCATGTATTATGCTCCCATAGATGCTCCATAGATTATGCCCCCATAGGTGCCCCATGTATTATGCCCCCATAGATACTGCACTGAATAGGCCCCATATGCTGCAAAAAAAAAAAAAAAAGACATACTCACCTCTCATTGCTGTGGGCCAGGTGCTGGTGTCCTGAGAAAGGTGGGGACACCGGCGCGCTATGGGAACAGGTGCCGGTGTCACCGCTCGCTCAGGGCCCCGGCACCTGCGATATTTACCTGTGCATATTCATGACTTTAAGGAGCGGTACCACCTGACTGCTGAACACAGGCGCCGGAGACCGCGGGAGAAGAGCAGGGGCTGCAGAGACCGTGCCGGCGGAAGGGTGAGTATATAGAACAGCTGCGCTCTGCCTCCCCCCTGTATATGACTCGAGTATAAGCCGAGAGGGGGACTTTCAGCCCTAAAAAATGGGCTCAAAATCTCAGCTTATACTCGAGTACATACGGTATGTGCAATTTTATTGTTTTACACTTTGTGCAACTATGGGACGATCATTTTGTGCAGGCTGATCGCTTCTATAGCATGCAGATGAAGCAGCATCTGCATGCTACAGAAGCTGTCAGCGCTGCTCTCAGTGCACACTGACCTGAGAGACTTCCTGACATGTACTGTGCATGACAGGAAGTTTCTCAGGTCTGGAGACCCGGATACCATCATGACAACATCAGTTCTCCATGGCAGAGATCAGGACGCCGTGGGGTCTCTGATCCAAAGGCAGAGGGGCTGTCAGCCGCTGTGCCGGCTTCAGAACCCTGCGATCTTGTTTGATTGCAGTGTTCAGGGGTTAAAGTGCTGGGAGCGGTCTGTGACTGCTCCTGGCACTTAGTGCAGGATATCAGCTGTGAGAATCAGCTCACACCCAGCCGCGATCAGCCGCGCTCCCCCCCGTGAACGTGGCCGATCACCCATGACGTACTATCCCGTCCATGGGCAGACAGGCCGAGGGCACATGGACGGGATAGTACGTCAGATGGCAGAAAGGGGTTAATGTTTCATTTGGTTTTTATTGCATTTTAGTGCGTTTTTTTGCTGCAGTTTTGTCCTATTTTACTATGTCATATTTTAATTAAAGTCTCGATCACGCGTCATTGATTTTCTCATACAAGTAAAATTGGTCTCAGTTTCATCAATGTTTTGTATTAGTTTCATCAGAGCTTGATCATTGTCAGCTTTTACCATCAGAGTTTGATCTTTCTGGGATTTTTGGCCCAGTGGGACGTCCTACCAATGACTTACAGCTTTCTCTGTACAGGTGTGCATATAGAGAAAGCTGTCAGTCACTGATAGGACTGCCCACTGGACCCAAAATCTCAGAAAAAGCAGAGGATTTATAAGATGAAAACCCAGATTACACCAAATCTTTTCTCACAAAACTACTGTATATATCAGACTACTCAGGTCCCGCTGCTCTATAACATGGGCTGCAGTTTCATTGGTGACAGGTTATCTTTAAGCATTTACAGTTGGGACAGAAAGTGTTCTCTATCAGCAATTAAATGTTTTCTCACGATGAATGGCATATCCCAATGAAAATGGAAGATGTCATATCGAGTCCACTTTTTCTGATCATGTGTTTCCCTTTATTGATGCCTTGCACAACACGGACTTGGGGATTATGCACATTTATGACACCGATGAGTGGAAGTCACGGTACAGAACACTTGTTACAACTGTTGCTTTTCTGTATCTAGAAGTAATTTAACTGACAAAACAATTTACTCTTCGTCGCTTCTGGGAAATTCAATGCAGCAGTGTTACTATTTTACTCATAACAGAGAAACAGGAGGTGTGAATGTTTTATACTAGAACTTGAAAAAGTGAAATTACGTGATTTCTCAGCTTACATCTGGCTCCTTTATGTTACATTTTTCTGTAAATAATTTTTGGTATAGACATTGTAATATAGGTAATAGTGAAATATACACATTCATACTGTATAATACGCACAGTACTGAAATAAACACATACGTGCTCAAGTACATAGAGAAGCACACACATTTTGTACACTTAAACATCCTCCATTTTAGGGGTGCACAAGCTGCGGCCGGGGGCCACATGCGGTCTACAATGCCACTCTGTGCGGCCCCCAACTCTATGGCCAGAAAAATACTTGAGTGACAGGTTACCTATGGAGTGGCAAGCAGCTGAGGAGCAGGGCTGGCAAGTACTAATGGTGCATTGTGTAGACATTTCTGCATGCCTCATACTTCAGGAGAATTCGGTGTCTTCATTCATTCAACACTTCAAAAAGTAGTATGTGAGTAAGACAGGCGGTCTTCCGTGCCTGTGGCTCACTCCATTGTAATTTATGGGAATTATGAAATATTAGATAGTAAGCAAGAAAAAAACCATGATCTATTGTAAATAGCCGCATGCATGCATGACCTCTTCATCTTTAGGGCCTATTCACACAGCTTTTACAAGGATTTAGAAGAGGATTTGACTGTAAATCCACATAAAAAATGCTTCAAATGCTCTTTGAATATGCTTCCTATTTGTTTTACCTGGAAATGTTCCAAAGTAATGTGAAAAAACAGCACTGTGTGCACTATATGTAAAATTCAATTCAGCCGGAAACATATTCAAAGAGTATTTGATGCATGTCTTTATGTGGATTTAGGAGCAGAATCTATTTCTAAATCGTTGTAAAAAAAATCCGTGTAAGTGTACCATGAGCCTAAATTCCCGATGAGCATTTGATGAGTTTTTGATGTTGCAAGTTTTCTACTCATATTAGATAAAATCGCATAAAAAGCTATACTCGCGCTATAATATAATATTATAGCGCGAGTATAGCTTTTTATGCAATTTTTTCTCCCCTCATACCTTCTTTGTGGTGGAAGGTCCATTATACTTGCTGCTTTTTTCTGAGTATATGTGCACTAGCGCCGCTACATATCATCTGAGATTATTTGCCTTCATATTAGATAAATTAGATTTCTTGAGTTTTTTTATCATGTTCTTTTTTTCACGCGCTTTTGACAGTTAATAATAATAATCCGGTCTGCAAACCATGTCCTATGAGGAACGGTTGCAGGATTTGGGAATGTTTAGCTTGCAAAAAAGAAGACTGAGAGGAGACTTAATAGCTGTCTACAAATATCTCAAGGGCTGTCACATTGTAGAAGGATCATCTTTATTCTCATTTGCACAAGGAAAGACTAGAAGCAATGGCATGAAACTGAATGGGAGGAGACACAGATTAGATATTAGAAAAAACTTTTTGACAGTTAGGGTGATCAATGTGTGGAACAGGCTGCCACGAGAGGTGGTGAGTTCTCCTTCAATGGAAGTCTTCAAACAGAGGCTGGATAGACATCTGTCTGGGATGATTTAGAGAATCCTGCTTTGAGCAGGGGGTTGGACCAGAAGGCCCAGGAGGTCCCTTCCAACTCTACCATTCTATGATTCTATGATTCTATGATATAGCGCCAACATATTTCACAGCACTTTACAGTTTGCACACATTATCATCGCTGTTCCCAATGGGGCTCACAATCTAAATTCCCTTGCCATATGTCTTTGGAATGTGGAAGGAAATCGGAGAACCCACGCAAACACAGGGAGAACATATAAACTCCTTGCAGATGTTGTCTTTGGAGGGAATTGAACACAGAGCAGCAAAGCAATAGTGCTAACCACTGAGCCACTGTGCTGCCTTTTTTTCTCTTTTTTTTGCATGTCATGTTTGAAATAAAATTGCTTTGTTTTTGATACTTAATAATAATTGACTTTCACTAAACTTTATTGCTACAGTCATGGGCGGATTGCATGTGTTTTTAGCAATGTATTTTCTGCATTTTAGGGTACATTCCCACAATCAGTGTTTGTTCAGGCTTTCATGCAGCTGAATTTCTACATGAATCTCGCACATCAGCTTACTTGCATGCGTTTTTGTCTCTCTTTGGCATGTTAGATTAGATGTACAAAGATACACACAGATATGGGATAGATAAATGGATAGATAGATAGATATGAGATAGATAGATGTATAGATATCTGAGAGATATAATTAGTGCCGTGTATGTGTACTTTAGGCCCCTTTCACACATCAGTTTTTTGCAGTCAGTCACGTTGATCCGTCGCAGATTGTGAAAAACTGACTAGCGTTTCTTCTGTTTTTCGACGGATCCGTTTTTAAAAACGCCCAATGGGAGGCTCCCAAACGTTATTGACTACTGAAAACCTATATATGCAGTGTTTCTACAGCCCATCTTTGACAGGTTGTAGAGCAAGTGGCAAAAATGGAAGGTGTGATTGCGAACATTGTGAAGATCTATGTGGATTTTACTTTTGAGGCGAATCGTTTGGAAGTGATTGCTCTTGAAAAGGAGCGAGAAAGACAGGGCACATACGTCTGCACCGGTTTTGTTTTTGGATCCACCCAATCACTGCACTGAGAATGAAACCTGGTGTGTATTCTACGTTATATATGGAGTTTAGAGGAAATCCCGAGAAGTTTTTTTAACTATATTCGGATGAAAGCAGAAAACTTTGATATTTTGGTTGCACGTGTTGGAGACCTCATCCGTAGAAATGACTCCTATTTCCGCTTCTCAATTTCACCGGCAGAGCGTTTGATCGTTACTCTTCGGTAAGCCATTTTTATTGTATTTCCTCCTGTTAAAGAAGACTTATAACTGTAATGTTGTTGCTGTAGTTTGTAGTAATTATTGCCTTGCCTTTTTTAACAGATTCCTTGCAACAGGAGAATCCCTTTCCTCACTTCATTTCCAATTCCGGCTCGGGATTTCAACCATATCGGAGATTGTAAATCACACCTGCCGAGTATTGTGGACTGTTTACATGAGGAATATATCCCACATCCTACAACGGAGAGTTGGTTGGACATTGCTGAAAACTTTCAAAAGATTTGTCAGTTTAACAATTGCTTTGGTGCAATGGACATATTCGGATAGTCAAACCAGCTGCATCTGGCTCTGAATATTTTAATTCTAAGAAATATTTCTCCATTGTGCTTATGGCCATTACAGATGCACAATACAAGTTCATAGTGGTCAATATTGGGGCCTATGGCCGCTCCAATGACTCTCAAGTAATTAAATTGTCTGCAATGGGGCGTCATTTATATGGAAACAGCTTCCAATTTCCACCACCAAGACAGCTCCCTGAAACCTCTGGACCACCAATGCCGTTTGTATGTGTTGGAGAAGAAGCGTTCCAACTCTTGCAACACCTGCTGAAGCCATACACAAGTAGTGGCTTGACACCACGGAAAAGAGTGTTTAATTATCGCTTAACACGAGTGCGAAGAATGGTTGAGTGTGCTTTTGGCATTCTCACATCCAAATAGCGAGTTCTGTTGACCGCTATTAACCTGAAGACTCACACTGTGGATGAGGTGGTGAAAGCTTGCGTGGTCCTGCACAATTTCCTAATATGCAAGGATCAGATTGCCACGGATGACAATTTGGTAGAAACCTCCTTGTATGATTATCAGAATATTACTTGTCGAAGTCCTGTGGCAGTTTCAAGAATGAGAGACAAATTTGCAGAGTACTTTATTTCACCTCAAGGAAGAGTAGAATGGCAGGATGAGATGGTTTATATCTTTGTCTTTTGATATAATGTATGTTGGAGTACCAAATTTATTGCAGTTTTCATATTTGTGATGACACCATTAATTTTTTCTATTTACCAATGTTTTGTACCTTGTTACCCCAAGCATTGTACCTTGTTACCCAAAGTATTGTACCTTATCATTAAATAAATTAAAGACAATAAAGCTTTTTATCAAACAAAATATTTTTATTTATTAAAGAATTATAAATTAAGATAGTTTGGGGTGGAGATAGTACTGGAGGGGCTGACAGATCGGACCACTTCGACAGTGGGAGTATAAATACCGGATTGTGGTGGTGAAGGATCAGAAGGTAAAACAGAAGGTGAAGCAGTGGAGAAACCAAGAGGATGGGTGGACAAAAAACCGTGAGTAGGGATGGGATTTGGTAAGGTTTGAGGGGTGGAGTGGAGGGATTGGGAGACATAAGAGGTGGTGGGTGGAGAAGATGGTTGAATTTGTGGCATGATGGGTGTGGGAGGAGACTGGTGGTAGTGGGCAGGGAGTACAAGTTGGGCAGGGAGTACAGGTTGAGCAGGGAGTGGAGGCATAGATGCTGTGATTGGAAACTGGTATGTGGCAGGAAGCTGGTATGGGGCAGGAAGATGGTATTGTACAGGAGGGGGAGGAGGGACAGTGGCTTGAGGGGGGGCAGGTGCGGGAGGAACTACCAGGGCGGGTGGAGAGGCTTGGGGCCAACCTGCGCTAGAGCAAACTGGCAGGCTTGCATTACATGCATCTGCTGATCAGGAGATAGCTTGTCTATGCGCTCGACTACTGCCTGGAAAGAGAAATGATTGGGCAATTTACTTGCATCTAAATGCATCCTATCCAGATGCGTGCTCAATTCAAGTATACTGTTATGCATGAGGTTGAATCCAGCGCTCTGTTATGTTTTGGTAGCTGAGGAGAGCAGGCAAAAACGGCAATACACCAGAGAGGTTGGAATCTATTGGATTGCAGTACCCTGACTAACCACCACAACTAAAGGCAGCCGTGGAGCGTTCCTACGTTGGTCCTAGACGCCTCGTCACAGCCTGAGAGATTAACTTCACCTAAAGATAGAAAGAGGAAAGCTATCTGCCCCGGAGCAGATCCCCAAAGAACATAGGAAGCCCCCAAACATGTAATGGCGGTTAGACAAGAGGAAGTACAGGAACAGACAGAAATAGTATGAGCAAACGCTGGGGCCCAATCTGCCTAGACAGAAAAGGATAGAAAGGATACTCACTGCAATCCAAAAAAACCCTAAAAAATGCCAACGCTACTAATTGCAAAAACACCTGAGATCACACGACCTCTACCACCTAAATCAGTTCTCTGGTGTAACAAAACTAAGCCGCAGCCACTGAAAACACTGGAAAAGGCAAATGAACAAACAACAGTGGCTCCAGCGGAACCGAGAGGAGCCCAGGCCCCCCAGGGGGGGGAACCTGGCTAACCTCACAGAAATGCAGAGAAATATGCAAATGGTAAGCACAAAAACAAAAACAGAAAATATCTTATCTGAAAGCAGAAGAAGAGGCAAGACTCAGCAAGCTTCCAAGTGAACCAGGAACCACAGTTGAGACAAGAACAATTGATCACCGGCAACCATGATGGGAGGGAACCTCCCTTATATCAAGCCAGTCTGTGAATCCTGATTGCCAATCCTCATTGAATGGTTCAGTACTGTTTGTAACCACCAGAGGGAGCTTCTGCTCAGAATTAATTTCCAAAACATTCACAACAGTACCCCCCCCTTGAGGAGGGGTCACCGAACCCTCATTTGTGCAACCAGGTCGGTCAGGATGAGCTCGGTGATACGCACGGATCAGTCTCCTAGCATGGATGTCCGAAGCAAACACCAAAACACCACAGTAGAAACATAACCCATTGCGTTTTCGAAACTCATGACGCTGTGCCCCAGAAGCCACTCTATCACACTGCATGGGTTCAGAAGCTGGCTTACAAGGCAACACTATTCCACGCATACTTCTACGCTCACGCAAACGTCTGTCAATTTGAATCGCTAATGACATAGAATCATTGAGACCAGAGGGAGTAGGGAAACCCACCATAACATCTTTTACATTCTCTGACAGCCCCTTCTGAAAAAGGGCTGCCAAAGCATCATCATTCCATTTGGTTAGGACTGCCCAGTTTCGGAATTTCTGACAGTATAGCTCAGCGTCCTCAAGCCCCTGATTTAATGCCAACAAGGTTCTTTCAGCTTGATCAGATCCTCATTGAATGGTTCAGTACTGTTTGTAACCACCAGAGGGAGCTTCTGCTCAGAATTCATTTCCAAAACATTCACAACAGCGCTCATTTGCTCAGACAACAGTTTCATCGAGTTCTGGAAGGATGTATTTAGATGCTAGAATTTGGGCACATAGTTCTTTTCCTGACCCCTCTAGCACTGCCACCTAGAACCCAAAGGTGTTCTATAGGTGGCAGCAGTGTCAGAGGGGTGGGGTAAAGGAAAAGCTACCTCGTCACCAGCAGCTTCATGTAACGAAGTCTGCCAAGATGCTCCAGCACTGGTGGATGGGACCGAGGGACCAGATGTGAAGGAAGGCAGGGAAGGTGCAGATGGGTCTGTTGAACTGGTCCCCGGTGGCAGACTCCTGTGGGATCGCTCCAGAAGGGTTCAACTCTGCAGGCTCCCGAGTGCTGCAGACGGTGCTGTGGTACAAAGAAAAAAAAAATGTAATTATTATATTGCTATTGCTTGGCCCTGGCTGAAACAAAAAAAAAAAAGGTTACACATGTAAACATTTTTACTTATAAAATTGTGTGGGGAATATTTACCTTCTGCTTACCATAGTCGACAGGAGGAATGACAGTGCTCCTGCATACTTAGGCTTGAGTCACACACACCGTCTAAAAAATCGGACCGTTTTAGACGGCCGATAATCGCACAAATGTTTCCAGAAAATTGATCCGTCTGTCATCTGATTTCAATGCAAGGATGCGATTTTGTCGCATCTAAGCGTACGTTTGACATCCGTTTGACATCCGTCTGGCGAGATTTTGTCGGTGGCTAGCAAAACCGACATATAATGGATCCAAATGATAGTTTTTAAATCACAAAAGAAAGAATAGATATATACACATAGAATACATATATATATGTCATTGAGACATATATATACATATATTTATAGTTCATACACTTCTACATAGTATAATAGCCGCTAATTCAATTGCCGGTTTCTGTAAAATTACAGAACCCGACATGAAATGACACATGGTTTACATACAGTTAACCATGTCATTTCATGTAGTTTGATATATGGTTTTCACTAACAATTACATGAGTGTATGCGTGCAAAATTTCATACATGTACGGGTTAATTAAATGTGTAAATTCGTTGAAAAAAATGTGTGGGCTCCTGCTGTATTTTCTCCACCAGACAGGGAAAGCCAGTGAGTGGGGGCAGTTAGCACTTAGCCCATCTATTCCCATTGCCCTGTAGCGGTGGCTAATGGGTTAATAATGGGTCAAGGCCATCTTGCTACTGGAAGGTGACTATAAGCCAGGTTAATAATTGAGAGTTGTCAATCAGACAACTCTCAATTATTAATCCTATTGTATGAAATGAAAAAAAAACCACACACACACACAAATGAATTAAAAATCATTTTATTGAAATAAATACACAGTTTTTGACCATATTTTGTTGTACTGGTACTCCTTGCGAATCCCTTGTTCTCCTGTAATAAAAAAATAATAATAAAACAAAGAGTTAACAGGTTTACTGCAGGGACCGGAGCTAGTGCTGCCAGCCTCGCTGTTCAGTTCAGGTCAGCCAGGGACTCCCTCTGACATCACTGATGCTGTGCGGAGTCCCCGGCTGACCTGAACTGAACTGATTAGCGTGGGAAACATTCAATTAAGCTTCCCAGATAATCAGCTCATCTCCTGCCAGCTGGGAGAAGAGCTCATTCATTCGGGGGTTTACTGCGAGGCTGGCAGCATTAGCTCCGGTCCCGGCAGTAAACCTGTTAACCCTTTGTGAAGGATTACAGCGTGGGACCTGACTGAGCGCCGGATAGGTAAGAATATGGTTGTTTTATTATTTTTTTTTATTACAGGAGAACAAGGGATTTGGAAGGAGTACCAGTACAATAAAATATGGTCAAAAACTGTGTATTTATTTCATTAAAATGATTTTTAATTCATGTGTGTGTGTTTTTTTTTCATATTATGCAAATTGTCTCTTCAGAGAGGAAGAGAGCTAGAACTCTAGTGCCACCTTTTGGAAGGTAGCAATCCTACTTGTAGGATTGCTACCTTCCAAAAGGTGGCACTAGAGTTCTAGCTCTCTTCCTCTCTGAAGAGACAATTTGCATAATAAGCATATTTCCCAGAGGAGCATTGCGGCTTTAAGTCTCCTCATCTGCATGCTTAGCATGTTGATCTCCGCAAGGAGTGACGATATTTCTTGGACAATGTTTTTTTTTCATTTCATACAATAGGATTAATAATTGAGAGTTGTCTAATTGACAACTCTCAATTATTAACCTGGCTTAAAGTCACCTTCCAGTAGCAAGGTGGCCTTAACCCAGTGTTTCTCAACTCCAGTCCTCAGGACCCACCAACAGGTCATGTTTTCAGGATTTCCTTAGTATTGCACAGGTGATAATTTTATCACCTGCTCAAGCATTAATTCCATCACCTTTGCAATACTAAGGAAATCCTGAAAACATGAATTGTTGGTGGGTCCTGAGGACTGGAGTTGAGAAACACTGCCTTAACCCATTATTAACCCATTAGCCACCGCTACAGGGCAATGGGAATAGACTGTCTAAGTGCCAGAAAGGGCACATCTGATTAAAGATGTCCCTTTCTGGGGTGGCTGGGGGCAGATGTTAGTAGCCAGGGGGGGGCACAAAATAAATGGTCCCTCTCAGGGCTACTAATATCTGTCTTCAGTCGCTGGCTTTCCCTGTCTGGTGGAGAAAATACAGCGGGAGCCCACGCATTTTTTTTCAACGAATTTACACATTTAATTAACCCCTACATGTATGAAATTTTGCACACACACTCATGTAATTGATAGTGAAAACCATATATCAAACTACATGAAATGACATGGTTAACTGTATGTAAACCATGTGTCATTTCATGTCGGGTTCTGTAATTTTACAGAAACTGGCAATTGAATTAGCGGCTATTATACTATGTAGAAGTGTATGAACTATATATATATATATATATATATATATATGTGTCACAATGACGTGTATATATATTTATATGTATTCTATGTGTGTATATGTATTCTTTCTATTCTTTATTAAAGCTGTCAGTGTGATTTTACAGTACAGCCGGGGATGAATTGCCGGCTTTTCTAAAGGACACCTGTGCGATTTTCTTGCAAGTCACACGTGTGGTCCGTTTGTAATCCGATTTTTCATCGCACCCATAGACTTGCATTAGCGATTGTCGACCGACAATCGGTGACAATCGCAGCATGATGCGATTGTCTCGGTCCGAGGAAATCGGCCGAGAAAAAATCGGATGCTGGGAGCTGCTCCATAGATAAACATTGGTCCGAGTGCAATGCGATATTTCATCGCATTGCACTCGTCCATTTTTGTCGCCAGTGTGACCCCGGCCTTATACTTCGATCTGCGTCCTCCCGATCCACTTGAGGCCTGCATCTCTTTGTTGAACTCCCTCTTGAAGCAATCCCTGAGTGACCACCACCGCTTGATAACTCTGTCCCCTGTAAAGTGAAAGCACAAATTGGTTAGTATACAACACATTACATCCTGTAACATAACTTACTGAACTGTGAATACTTACGTGCTTGATTCTGGGCCCGAGCATTAGGGTCCTCCCAATCTTCCACAACTTCATGGCACACTTCCTCCCAGAGCTGACGGGTCACAACAACATCAGCGTGGCGGCGGTCCCCCATGTCCACAGCAGCTCCCGCTCTCGGACTACATCGATAAGGAGGTCAATGTCTATTCCTGCCTCCTCACCATCAGAGTCGGGAGCACGCTGTGAAGCCTGTTAAAAAAGATAAACATTACACTCAAATCATCCACATGAAGTTGAAAAATACAAAAACCTAAAAATCAAAAAAAAAAGGTACTTACTCTCTGCTGACCGCCCCGATGCTCACGCCGATGACCCTGGTAGCGGCTTTGAGCACCTCTACGTTGAGCCCCAGAATCGGAAGACTATAAAAAAAAAAAAAAAAAAACATTGTGTGCTTGGATGTAGGCTTATGTGTCGTGTGTACTGTGATTTCTGTGATGATCTGTTTTTTATGTGTTGTGTGTACTGTGATGTCTGTGATGATCTGTTTCTACGATGCATTTAAGAAACTTACACTCTATAAGCCCGCTCTCGGTCTTTCTGTACCCCAGTCCGTCTCCTTCTGGAAGCACCGCTGATGCTGCAGCTTCCTGTTAAACAAGAATTAATGCATATAGGGTTATGTGTAAAAAAAAGTTAACATCACAAAAAAGAAAAAAAAATATTTACCTCAGTTCGCTGATGATGTGAGGGAGGGCTCCCAGGAGAAGACATTTTTGAGACTGGCTGGCCTGGCTGTGTGGCTGGTAGGCCTAGCTGTGTGGCTGGTTGGCCTGGCTGTGTGGCTGGTAGGCCTAGCTGTGTCGCTGGTAAGCCTGGCTGGGTCACTGGTAGGCCTGGCTGTGTGGCTGGTAGGCCTGGCTGGGTCACTGGTAGGCCTGACTGTGTTGCTGGTAGGCCTGGCTGGGTCGCTGGTAGGCCTGGCTGGGTCACTGGTAGGCCTCGCTGGGTCGTTGGACACTGCAACTCCTGCTGGCTTTTCTCGGGCTTGCTGGACTCCCGCTGGCTGGACTCCCGCTGGCTGGACTCCCGATGGCTGGACTTCTGCTGCCTGGACTTCCGCTGGCTGGAATCCCGCTTGCTTGCTTGCTGAGACATGTATGAGTGAAGCCCTACCTTGCAGGTTTATATACCTTTCCTAATTGGGGGCTAGCTAATTGGATCCTAAATAAATCGAAGCATGCTCAGTTAAAAAAATGGAATCCATTGCCGAATTCCGTCATTTGACGAATCCTGCACCCATAGGCTTCCATTCTAGCAAACGACGGACGGCGACGGATCCGTTGCTGTCCGATTTTTCGACGTAGACAAAAAAACGTTACTTTGTCCGTCGTCTCCGGACGCCGAAAAAACAATTTTCTATGGATCCGGCGAACGACAGATGAAACGTGAGGCCATCCATAACAATCCATTGCTAATACAAGTCGATGAGAAAAAAACAGATCCAGCGGCATCAGTCGCCGGATCCATTTTTTTCAAAATTCGACGGATTGCGACTGATAGCAAAAAACTGATGTGTGAAAGGGACCTTACTGTACATATATTAATCTATGGTAATAAATAAGTGGAAAAAAATGACTTGGTTCCTCCACTGAGCGCAGCGAGACCTGCCAGCTCTGATAAGCGTTGTAGTCACTACCCAGTGCTTGTGAATAGAAGAAACTTTACTGCTATATAGTCGCAAGAACGTGAACTATGGTGGAGCTTCATGGGAACACTTTTACAAATAAATTGGTGAATGAAAGACTTTTCTCTTGTGTTTATTTCTGACTTTTTATGTTTTTCAGGTATTCATTTCTGGACCACATTTTATTTGGTGAATTAGGCCGGGATAACGCTTGCGAGAAACTCGCACGATTCTTGTGCGAGTCTCTCGCATCAACTCCCAGTACTGCCGCCCTTATGGGATTTTTAAAAAAAATTTCAATAAATTGGTAAACAAGCGATAGTGTGGGGGAGTCATTATTCAAATGAAGTATTCTTTTCTGTGTGTGTTTTATTTTTTATTGCGTGATTAGTAATGGAGGTGTCTGATAGATATAGATAGATATATAGATAGATATAGCGTGGACGTGACTGAGCGCCGGATAGGTAAGAATAATGTTTTGTTAATTTTTTTTATTACAGGAGAACAAGGGAATCGAAGGAATACAGTACAATAAAAGATGGTCAAAAACTGTGTCTTTATTTCATTAAAATGATTTTAATTAAAGTGTGTGTTTTTTTTTTATTTCATACAATAGGATTAATAATTGATAGTAGTCTAATTGACAACTCTCAATTATTAACCTGGCTTAAAGTCACCTTTCAATAGCAAGGTGGCTTTAACCCATTATTAACCCATTAGCCACCGCTACAGGGCAATGGGAATAGACGGGCTAAGTGTCAGAAAGGGCGCATCTAATTATAGATTTGCCTTTTCTGGGGTGGCTGGGGGCAGATGTTAGTAGCCAGGCGGGGGCATAAAATAAATGTACCCTCCCTAGGCTATTATTATCTGCCCCGACTCGCTGGCTTTGCCTGTCTGGTGGAGAAAATAGCGCGGGAGCCCATGCCTTTTTTTCAACGAATTTACACCTTTAATTAACCCCTACATGTATGAAATTTTGCACACATACACTCATGTAATTGTTAGTGAAAACCATATATCAAACTACATGAAATGACATGGTTAACTGTATGTAAACCATGTGTCATTTCATGTCGGGTCTGTAATTTTACAAAAGCCGGCAATTGAATTAGCTGCTATTATACTATGTAGAAATGTATGAACTATAAATATGCATATATATATATATATATGTGTCAAAATGACATGTATATATATATATATATTGTATTCTATGTATATGTATCTATTCTTTCTATTCTTTATTAAACATGTCAGTGTGATTTTACAGTATAGTCGGGGATGAATTGCCGGCTTTTCTAAAGGACACCGGTGCATATTTCTCACAAGTCACACGCATGGTCCGTGTGTAATCCGATGTTTTCTTGCCCCCATAGACTTGCATTGGTGAGTCTCGGGCGTAATACGGTGCAAATAGCAGCATGCTGCGATTTCACTCTCACGTATAAAACGGACGAGAAAAATCAGATGATGGGAGCTGCCCCATAGATTAACATTGTCCGAGTGCAATGCCTTTGAGTGCTGATTGGTGGAGGTAAGAGTGCTGTAAGTCTAATTTGTACTTATCAGACATTATGGTATCTATTTTTGATATGCCATATGTTTTAGTGCTGTCAACAGGATTGGTTCAGTATGACAATGTGGCCATTATGCTTCTAATATTTAAGACAATATACTGTATATTTTAAACAAGTGGACAAGACTTGTAATTTGAAATACTGTATCTGGCCTCATTTAAGTCTCGAATACATGGCTAGCT
The DNA here is from genome assembly GCA_033576555.1 of Oophaga sylvatica. Classification (NCBI taxonomy): domain Eukaryota; kingdom Metazoa; phylum Chordata; class Amphibia; order Anura; family Dendrobatidae; genus Oophaga; species Oophaga sylvatica. Next base: position 164,858,669 of record JARQOD010000001.1, on the reverse strand, counting down.
TCCATATCTCTCATTCTCCATATGTTTTCACATATGGTGGGAAACTGAGTATGGATATTTTGCATAAAGTGGATCACATAATAATTAAGAATATGTATTTTTATGTCATGAAACTTTACACAATTTTCAAACACTTACTGTATTAAATTCTTCAGCATTTTTAATGTATCTCCCTACTTTCATTCAATAGAAACTTTCTTGGTTATGTTGTGAAAGACACATGTCCATGTCTGCTTACAAGTTACACCAGGATAATTATGCTATAGTGAGCCATATACCTGTCTCTCTTTCACATGACCAGAGCAGATTTTTATCCACAAGTAGCGGACAATGTCGATTCCTATTGAATGACAGAAATTTCAGGGGTTGAATCTGACTATGAGGCAATATCTTCATTTAGTCTGAATGATCTGTGCTTGCAGTTTCCTTGGTTATCTGTCAATTTTTACCCGTATTCTATAAGTAACAGAACTAAATAATTGGTTACTGTTAGAGCAGCTTATTTTTGGACCGAGTGCGATCTGACAAAGCATCAGATCACACTCAGACAAATGTTGTTCTTACAGGGCAGGGCACATGTCAGATTTTTTACTTGGACAGAGTCGGTCCAAGGAAAAAAGTTTCTGAATGCCCGAGTTCGATCCGATACTTGGATCGCACTTGGCCATGTAAATCAACGAGTCTGTGTGAAACATTGGACGGCACTCGAATGACATCAGAGTGTAATCCCATTTCCACAGACTGAACGAACGGAGAAGGTGGAGAATTTTTTTTCTTTATCTTCTCTTCATCCAAGAGAATTGGATCACACTCTGATCATACTCTAATCAGTCTATGATTAGCATAATTGTCCCAATTCTCTCAGTTGAAAAATATCTATGGTTGTCTGCACCTTTAAGGAAGTAAAAGGTTAGATAGCTCCTGTTTGGGAAATTGCAGATGAAATAATAGATCTAAAGGGTATGCCACACTAAACAGCGTCGCTAACGAGATCGCTAAAAAACATCACTATTTAGCGATCCCGTTAGCGACGTTGTTGTGTGCGGCATCTAGCGACGATGTGGCCCCTGCTGAGATCCTGCTGTGATCTCGCTCGTCGCTGACATCGTTCCGGACCCTATTTTTATCGTCGGCGTCCCGCTGGTAAGTATATATCGCTGAGTGTGGCACCTTTTTTTTAGCGATTTAGCGGTATTTTGTACCGCTAAAGTCGTTAAGGAGATCGCTAACCGCGATAGCGTCCTTAACGACATCGCTAAATTAGGCAGCCACTAGCGATATTATAACAATCACGCTAGCAATCTCATTAGTATGCAACGTTAACGAGATCGCTAGCGGGATTGTTTAGTGTGGCAGTACCTTAAGGCAGGGGTCTCAAACTGCATTCCTCGATGGCCGCAAACCTTGCCTGTTTTCAAGATTTCCTTAGCATTGCACTAGGTGCTGGAATCATTATCTGTGCAGGTGATTAAATTATCACCTGTGCAATACAAGGAAATCCTGCAAACATGACCTGTTTGCGGCCCTTGAAGAATGCAGTTTGACACCTCTGATCTAAGGGGTAATGTTTCTACTTGTGGAGAGTGACAAGCTAGGTCTGGCATGTCAGAGTAAAGAGACTTAAACATGATGCATGCTTCTTTGGGAAATTAAATATGCAAATTGCCTGTTCAAAGAGGAAAAGGACTAGAACTCTAGTCTAGTGCCATCTATTGAAAGCTTGCAATCCTAATAGTCAATATCGACCTTTTAACGAACCTTACCATAAAGGTACTGCCACACTAAACAATCCCGCTAGCGATAACGATAACGACGCATACTAATGCGATCGCTAGCGGGATTGTTTATATATCGCTGAGTGCGGCTTAACTTAGCAATATCGTTAAGGACGCTATCGCGGTTAGCGATCTCCTTAACGACTTAGCGTACAAAAGTACCGCTAAATCGCTAAGAAAAGGTGCCACACTAGCGATATTACTTACCCAGCGGGAGCGCCGACGAGAAAATAGGGTCCGAACGATTCCAGCGACGAGCGAGATCACAGCAGGATCTCAGCAGGGAGCTCGTCGCTGACAGATGCCGCACACAACAACATCGCTAACGGGATCGCTAAATAGTGACGTTTTTTAGCGATCCCGTTAGCGATGTTGTTTTAGTGTGGCATACCCTTAAGACTTAGGTCAGGATCACACATGCGAGGAAATCGTCCGATGCTCGCATGTGAAATCCCAGCTCTGGCGCCGGCACTCGGGAGTGGAGCGAGCGGCTGCATATAAATACATGCAGCCGCGCACTCCACTCCCGAGTGCCAGCGCCAGAGCTGGGATTTCACATGCAAGCGTCGGACGATTTCCTCGCATGTGTGATCCCGGCCTAAGGATAAAAGTTGAACCAGAATTTCAGTTTGCAGACACGCTGTTTTGAGGTATTGCCCCTTTTCAGTGCATGAGATATGATTTGGCTAGGTGAAAGGCTTAAGCCTGGGATATAAAGAGCAAGGTTTCTCCTTGTGGAGAGTGACAAGCCAGGCTTGGTATGTTAGAATGAGGAGACTTAAACGCTATGCTCACCTAGCCAAATCAGATCCCCCCTTTGAAAAGGCAATTTGCATATTTAATTTTCCATGCATGGTGCTTAAGTCTTACTCAGACATGCCAGACATACCAGGCCTGACATGTTGCTCTCCAAAAAGAGAAACATTACCCCTTAGATCCCAGTCTTAAGCCTCTCAACTACCCAAATAAGATCTCATACTTTGCAATTATGAGGGCAATACCCCAAAACACTGTGTCTGCAAATTGAGATTCTATTTTGGCTTTTATCCTAAGTCATATCGCAATGCTCATTACAGGGTCAATATGACTTTTAGGATTGCTACTTCCAATAGGTGGCACCAGAGTTTTTAGTTCTCTTCCTCTCTGAAGTGGCAATTTGCATATGTAATTTCCCTAAAGAGCATGCATGGTGCTTAAGTCTTCTCACTCTGACATGCCAGGTGTCACGATCCCATTTTTGTATCTGTGGCAGATCTGGGTTCTCAGATTAAAACTTTTTTTCCTTTCAGGCCATTGGGAGTTAATGTCAGTTTTTTCCCCCCTGGCCTGCTGGTGTAATTGCATTGCTGCTAGTCAGCTGATGTGGGTGGTGACCACTCCCACCATCCTTCAAGAGGTCAACTGATGCATCAGCTGACTGTCGGTGTTAGGCTGGAGTCACACAGAACGTTTAAAAAAACGGTCCGATTTTGTAATGCGATCATCGCACAACAGTCCTCCGTATGTTGATCCGTATGTAAAACCGTTTCAATGCGATGATGCGATTTACTCGCATGTCAGGATCCGTGTGACATCCGTATGGCGTCCGTATGGCGTTATTTTATCGCAGTAATGGAAAATGAGCATATTATGAATTTCGGAGCTGAAAGTAATTAGGAAATAATGTTGAAGGCTATTTATTGGCTGAGAAGCAATTTCCCTCTTCCTACTACTTTCCTGTTGTGTTTGTTTAGCTGACTTGTGTGCATCATGTCATACAGGCTCACCTTTAACACCACAGAGCAGGTTCTTTTCCACTGGGTTTTGGCTCAGCGTTTCGGAGAGCCTTACCCTGTCATTCTTGATCCGAGGAGGCGTAGAAGAATGTGGGTTCATCCACTTGTGAGACGCCGAGTGACAAAAGGACATTTTCACCGTCTTTATGCTTCACTACGCAGCCATCCCGACAAATTCTATCAATATTGTCGTATGAGCCTGGACACTTTTGACATTCTTCTCGAGACGGTCCGCCCTGGGATCACGTATAAGGCTACGGTGATGCGCAAGTCGATTTCCGCGGAGGACGTCTTCTACTGACTTTACGGTATGTCATATACCTTAATGGTGGGTGTAATATAGAAAATGTTATGTGTTTAGGCCTTAATATTTATTTTCCTTTTTGCCTCTAGTTTCTGTCCACTGGCCTGTCATATGCGGACCTACACCTTGAGTTTTTACTCGGCAAATCCACTATTTGTGGATTGTCCGCTGTACCTGCCTTGAAATTTGGTCAAGACTACATAACTCGGTGATGCCTGTGCCAAAACAAGCAATTGGGTGCGTATAGCCCGTGGGTTTGAGGAGACGTGCCAGTTTCCCAACTGTAAGAGGGCACTAGATGGAAGCACATTCGTGTACGTAAGCCCCCCAACTCGGCTCACAATACTATTATTACAAAGAGTATTTTTCAGTTGTTCTGTTGGCCCTGGTAGACAGTGCTTACATTTTTTGCTTTAGAAGATATTGGGGCCTATGGGTGAACAGGAGACTCCAGAGTGTTTAATACCTCAATAATGGGTCGGCGTATGCGGAGCAATCAGTTGGACCTCCCACCCCCGTCAGCTTCCAGGGTCTCATCTGGAAACATGCTTATGTGAGGGTTTGGGGGATGAGGCATTTCAGCTAACCAGGAACCTGATGAGGCCCTATCCACGGCGAACCCTGGACAACCGGCGGCGCATTTTTAATTTCCGCCTATCCCGGCCCGACGCCTCGTCGAGTGTGCCTTTGGCATACTCACAGCCAAATGGCGGGTTCTGCAGTCTGCAATACAACTAAGCGAACAAAATGTTAATCAAGTAATAAAAGCATGTGTGGTACTACACAATTTTACACGAAAAATGACTGTCTTGCAAATGAGGCTTATGATGTTGAGATGCAAATAATGTGCTCCCAACTCCACATGGACATCAACCACGTCGCCCACCATCTGGACTTAAAGTGCGGGAGTGTTTACCAATTATTTTTGTTTCCCCAGAGGGATATACTCCTTGGCAAGAAAATGCATTGTCTATGTTATGATTTAATGTAGTGTGTGTGAAAAACCTTAAAACTAATTTTACATGTACCGTTTTTGAACAATGCAATATAATGTGTGAAATAACACATTGATAGCATCAGTTTACATGTAAACAAAATGTGAACAATCACAATTGAGTTTTGTGGTTTTTATTACAACACTTTGGGGCAATAACATACCATATTTTGCATCATATGGCAATGATGGCCTTTATTAGCGGCACAAACCCATATTCAACAAAAAAAATTATCATAAAACATGGAAAAATAAAAATTATAAAAACTTAATATAAAAAAAAAAGTATTCACAAATTCTAATATGTATGTGGTGGAGAAGGAGGAGCATCAGGCTGAGTGGCTTGGGTACTTTGTTTGCGGCAATTGGCCATGATGCTGATTGTGGCTGAGGTGCCATGAAGGACCATGGAAGGTACTTGGGGTGCAACGTGTTGGTACTGTCCACTTTCGTAATGAGGGACATAATCAAGGCTATTGACAGGGCCCATGTGCGGATACATCCCAGAATGTCCATGCGACTATACCCATGTATGGCCAATCTCCCCACTGGGTATGGTCAAGTGGCCATACTGGTGATGTATGCGGCGGATATATCTGACCATGTTGTGGACGGTGTTGACTAACACCTTGAGGTTGGTGTGGGGATGGATACGTGTGGGAAGGGGGATCACTTTCAGGTCTTGGTTATCATCAGGTGGGACAGGCATTTTGGAGACGGTTTCCCGTGACAGTTGCCATCTTTCTAGATAAGCCAAGATCTGCGTTGGGTTATTGGGTGGGTGCAAGCATCTATGACTATTTGAATGGCACCTCTGGCGCGCAGCCTTACTTCTCGGGGATAGTTCATAGATAGTGAGCCAGATCCTTGCATAGGCCCTTCCCCTCATCATTTGCGTGCGGGACAGATAGTTTAATACCCTGTATCCATTGGCGTTTGGTCCCAGTGGTGTCACTCCCTTCGGCGGCGTCCCCGTCGGGACACTACTGCACCTGTGGTGAGGTATCAAGGCGGAGGGTTGGGCTACTACTCTGGGCATGGTCGTCCTCTTCTGTGCCTCCTGTCCTGCAGAAGACCGTGCTGTTGGGGTGGTTTTGGCTGGAAATGTTTGGGAAGATGGACCACCCTCTTCTTCCACATCAGCAACTGGGGCCACGTGGACCTTTGAGTCCGAGCCGGGCTCACGCTCGTTATATTGGATTCAGTTCTATTTAGCATGGAAAAAAGTAAACATTAAAATCATACCTTAAGGCAAGTAGACAAAGGTCTGCAGAGTTGAAGCTGAACTTACGGACGAGATCCATAATTGGTGCCAGAAAGTTCAAGCGATCATAATAAATTATTTTCGCTTTTGTGGTCTCTCTGACCCACTCCTGGCCCGATTCTGCCGCTCTCTGCGGAACTGGTCACGGCAGCTCCGCAGCGCTAGTGACATCACCCACTACAAAGCAATGCAACAAATGTTTCACATTAGGATCACAGTATAAGCATTGTGACATGTATTTTTTAATAACGAAAAAAAATTGGTTTGGTACGTGTTAGCCATAGGAAAAAAAACATATATATATATATATATAATATATATATATATATTTATTGGCACAACTGGACAGTGACATCTTCTTTTAATGTCCATGTTATACACCATGCCTGTGCTTTTCACTGTATATAATTGGTTTCTTCAAATATTTTTGTTATACCAGCCTGATGAAGAGACGTAAGCAGTCTCGAAAGCTCGCCCTGTAATATCTTAAAATATTTTTGTTAGCCATAAAAGGTATCATACCCACAAGATTCCTACTTTGCTTCTCCCACTGAAGCACTCTATATGTATTTTTTAAATGCATGCTTTTTCACAAGTGCCAAATGCCAACATGCAGCTACCAAGCATATTATGACATAGGATCGTGTTTGCAACAAGGGCAGTAA
>JARQOD010000001.1:164831845-164851792 GCA_033576555.1 Oophaga sylvatica | reverse complement strand
AAAAGATGCGTCCTGGAAGCGTATATGCCGCCAAATTTTTCCCAGCTATGCAGAAAGTTCACCTGAGGTACAGCAGGAAATGAGTAAGTGATAACCTTACTGCACCATTGTTGCAAACACGATCCTATGTCATAATCTGCTTGGTAGCCTGCATGTTTGGCATTTGGCACTTGTGAAATAGCATGCATTTAAAAAATACATATAGAGTGCTTTCAGTGGGAGAAGCAAAGTAGGAATCTTGTGGGTATGATACCTTTTAATGGCTAACAAAATATAGTTTAAGATATTACAGGGCGAGCTTTCGAGACTGCTTACGTCTCTTCATCAGGCTGGTATAACAAAATATTTGAAGAAACCAAATTATATACAGTGAAAAGCACAGGCATGGTGTGATAACATGGACATAAAAGAAGATGTCACTGTCCAGTTGTGCCAATAAATATATATATATATATATATATATATATATGTTTTTTTTCTACTGGCTAACACGGTACCAAACCAATTTTTTTTCGTTTATTTAAAAAATACATGTCACAATGCTTATACTGTGATCCTAATGTGAAACATTTGTTGCATTGCTTTGTAGTGGGTGATGTCACTAGACGCTGGCGGAGCTGCCGTGACCAGTTCCGCAGAGAGCGGCAGAATCGGGCCAGGAGTGGGTCAGAGAGACCACAAAGCGAAAATACATTTATTATGATCGCTTGAACTTTCTGGCACCAATTATGGATCTGCGTCCGTAAGTTCATGCTTCAACTCTGCAGACCTTTGTCTACTTGCTTAAGGTATGATTTTAATGTTACTTTTTTCCATGCTAAATAGAACTGAATCCAATATAACCGAGCGTGAGACCGGCTCGGACTCAAAGGTCCACGTGGACCCAGTTGCTGATGTGGAAAAGAGGGGGGTCCATCTTCCCAAACAGTTTCCAGCAACAACCACCCCCAACAGCACGGTCTTCTGCAGGACAGGAGGCACAGGAAGAGGACGACCATGCCCAGAGTAGTAGCCCAACCCTCCGCCTTGATACCTCACCACAGGCTGCAGTAGTGTCCCGACGGGGACGCCGCCGAAGGGAGCTGAACACCACTGGGACCAAACGCCAAGTGGATACAGGGGTATTAAACTATCTGTCCCGCACGGCAAATGATGATGGGGAAGAGGCCTATGCAAGGAGTCTGGCTCACTATCTATGAACTATCCCCCGAGAAGTAAGGCTGCGCGCCAGAGGTGCCATTCAAATAGTCATAGATGCTTGCACCCCACCCAATAACCCAACGCAGATCTTGGCTTATCTAGAAAGATGGCAACTGTCACGAGCAAACCGTCTCCAAATGCCTGTGCCACCTGATGATAATCCAAGACCTGAAAGTGATCCCCCTTCCACACGTAGTCCATCCCCACACCAACCTCAAGGTGTTAGTCAACACCGTCCACAACATGGTCAGATATATCCGCCAGCAGTACATCACCAGTATGGCCACTTGACCATACCCAGTGGAGGAGATTGGCCACTACATGGGTATAGTCGACATGGACATTCTGGGATGTATCCGCACATGGGCCCTGTCAATAGCCTTGATTATGTCCCTCATTACGAAAGTGGACAGTACCAACACGTTGCACCCCAAGTACCTTCCATGGTCCTTCATGGCACCTCAGCCACAACTCAGCATCATGGCCAATTGCCGCAACAAAGTAACCAAGCCACTCAGCCTGATGCTCCTCCTTCTCCACCACATACATATTAGAATTTGTGAATACTTTTTTTTTTATATTAAGTTTTTATATTTTATTTTTCCATGTTGTTATGATAATTTTTTTTGTTGAATGTGGGTTTGTGGCCGCTAATAAAGGCCATCATTGCCATATGATGCAAATATGGTATGTTATTGCCCCAAAGTGTTTGTAATAAAAACCACAAACTCAAATTGTGATTGTTCACATTTTGTTACATATAACTGATGCTATCAATGTGTTATTTCACACATTTATATTGCATTGTTCAAAAACGGTACATGTAAAATTAGTTTCAGGTTATCACACACACATACATTAAATCATAACATAGACAATGCATTTTCTTGCCAAGGAGTATATCCCTCTGGGGAAACAAAATAATTGGTAAACACGTCCCGCACTTTAAGTCCAGATGGTGGGCGACGTGGTTGATGTCCATGTGGAGTTGGGAGCACATTATTTGCATCTACAACATCATAAGCCTCATTTGCAAGACAGTCATATTTTCGTGTAAAATTGTGTAGTACCACACATGCTTTTATTACTTGATTAACATTTTGTTCGCTTAGTTGTATTGCAGACTGCAGAACCCGCCATTTGGCTGTGAGTATGCCAAAGGCACACTCGACGAGGCGTCGGGCACGGGATAGGCGGAAATTAAAAATGCGCCGCCGGTTGTCCAGGGTTCGCCGTGGATAGGGCCTCATCAGGTTCCTGGTTAGCTGAAATGCCTCATCCCCAACCATCACATAAGGCACTGTTCCAGATGAGACCCTGGAAGCTGACGTGGGGGTGGGAGGTCCAACTGATTGCTCCGCATACGCCGACCCATTATTGAGGTATTAAACACTCTGGAGTCTCCTGTTCACCCATAGCCCCAATATCTACTAAAGCAAACATGTAAGCACTGTCTACCAGGGCCAACAGAACAACTGAAAAATACTCTTTGTAATTATAGTATTGTGAGCCAGAGTTGGGGGGCTTACGTACACGAATGTGCTTCCCATCTAGTGCCCCTATACAGTTGGGAAACTGGCACGTCTCCTCAAACCCACGGGCTATACGCACCCAATCTGCTTGTTTTGGCACAGGCACACCGAGTATGTAGTCTTGACTAGTGTTGAGCATTCCGATACCGAAGTATCGGGTATCGGCCGATATTCGCGTTATGGGAATTCCGATACTTAATTCGAATTTTTTTCCATATCGTATACCGGAATCGGAAGTTCCCATAATTCTTTGAGAGGCAATGTGATTTTTCACCAATGAGGAACCCTACGAAGTGTGGCACATCCTGTAATGATGCGGTCATCTTAACTAATGGCAGGGGTGTGATTGGCGCTGAAATGATGTCAGAATGCACTATAAAAGGCGCCGCAGCCATTTTAGCGTCACTTGTGCTGTGAACTCAGTTAGGGACAAACGCGCTGTGCTGACTCTGAGGGACAGTTAGATATTGCGATTTTTGTACCTGTGCTTGAGGCAGGCTATTTTTACCAACCGCTGTGTAAAGCTTCATTTTCCCAGTGTTGTTTTAACAGCTCTGTGCAAGGTGTGTTGTGACAGTGCGGTGACGCTGCAGTTTGCTCTGCATCCACCGCTGTTTGTAGGCATCTGCACGTGTCACTTTTTTTTTTTTTTTTTTATTTTATTTAGGGAATTGGTCAGCTCATTATATTAGAAAAAAATCAAATCTATTAGTGTGACGTGCTTCCATCCTAACAATACTTTTGGTTTTGCAAACCACTATAGAAGTACAGAAAGGACTTTTCACAGATTGGGCAGTTGTGTTTCGTGTTCACTTCATCTGTGTTTTTTTTTTTTTGTGCAGATCACGCTCCAACATGTTCAAGCACTGTGCTTGTACTCTGCTGAGGTGTTCTCAGTGGCTCATCCTTTTCATTTATCTCCAATGGTTCTGCACATTCCTTTAAAATAAATCAATCTATTAGTGTGACGCGCTTCCATCCGAACAATACATTGGTTGCAAACACTATGAAGTACAGAAAGGGTTTTTTCACAGATTGTGGCAGTTGTGTTTCAGTGTTCACTTCATCTTTTTTTTTATTTTTTTTAGTGCAGTTCACGCTCCAGTTACATGTTCAAGCATGCTGCTTGTACTCTGCTGACGGTCTCGGGTGGCTCATCCTTTTATTTATCTCCAAATTTGGTTCTGCTACATTCCATTTAAAAATAAATCTAATCTATTAGTGTGACGCGCTTCCAAACCCGTATACAAACATTGGTTGCAAACACATAGAAGTACAGAAAGGGCTTTTCACAGATTGTGGGACAGTTGTGTTTCAGTGTTCACTTCATCTGTTTTTTATTTTTTTTAGTGCAGATCACCTCCAGTTACAGTTCAAGCACTGCTTTGACTCTGCTGAGCGTGTCTCAGTGGCTCACCTTTTCATTTATCTCCAATTGGTTCTGCTACTTTCCATTTAAAATAAATTCAATCTATTAGTGGGGCGCGCTTCCTCCGTTTTACAATACATTGGTTGCAAACACTATAAAGTACAGAAAGGACTTTTCACAGATTGTGGACAGTTGTGTTTCAGTGTTCACTTCGTCTGTGTTTTTACTTTTTTTAGTGCAGATCAGCTCCTTTTCATGTTCAAGCACTGCTGCTTGTACTTGCTGAGCGTGTCTCAGTGGCTCATCCTTTTCATTTATCTCCAATTGGTTCTGCTACATTCATTTAAAAATAAATCTAATCTATTAGTGTGACGCGCTTCCATCCGTATACAATACATTGGTTGCAAACACTATAGAAGTACAGAAAGGAGCTTTTCACAGATTGTGGACAGTTGTTTTCAGTGTTCACTTCAGTCTTGTTTTTTACTTTTTTTTAGTGCAGATCACGCTCCAGTTACATGTTCAAGCACTGGCTTTGTACTCTGTGGCGTGTCCAGTGGCTCATCCTTTTCATTTATCCCCAAAATTGGTTTGCTACATTCCATTTAAAATAAATCTAATCTTTAGTGTGACGCCTTCCATCCGTATACAATACATTGGTTGCAACACTATAGAAGTACAGAAAGGGCTTTCACAGATTGTGGACATTTGTTCAGTGTTCACTTCAGTCTTTTTTTTTTACTTTTTTAGTGCAGATCACGCTCCAGTTACATGTTCAAGCACTGCTGCTTGACTCTGCTGATCTGTCTCAGTGGTCATCCTTTTCATTTATCTCCAATTGGTTCTGAAATTCCATTTAAAAAAATTAATCTATTATGGACGCGCTTCCATCCTATCAATACATTGGTTGCAAACACTATAGAAGTACAGAAAGGGCTTTTACAGATTGTGGGACATTTGTGTTTCAGTGTTCACTTCAGTCTGTGTTTTTTTACTTTTTTTGTGCAGATCACCTCCAGTTACATGTTCAAGCACTGCTGCTTGTACCTGCTGAGCGTGTCTCAGTGGTCATCCTTTTATTTATCTCCAATTGGTTTCTACATTCCTTTAAAAATAAATCTAATCTTTTTGTGTGACGCGCTTCCATCCGTTAAAAATACATGGTTGCAAAACTAAGAAGTACAGAAAGGACTTTTCACAGATTGTGGACAGTTGTTTTCAGTGTTCTTAGTCTGGTTTTTTACTTTTTTTAGTGCAGATCCGCCCAGTTACATTTCAAGCACTGCTGCTTTACTCTGCGAGCGTGTCTCAGTGGCTCATCCTTTTCATTTATCCCCATTGGTTTGCTACATCCATTTAAAATAAATCAATCTATTAGTGTGACGCTTCCAACCTATACAATACATTGGTTGCAAAAATATAGAAGAAACAAAAGGGCCTTTCACAGCTACTGAACATGGTTTTTAATTTTTAATAAAATATGTATTTTTTCAAATGAAACAAATTTTAAGTAATGTTGAAGAGGAAGTCCTACATCCTTGTTTGCAAATATTACAGGTGTACACATGTCCCCCTTTCAACAAGATTATTTTTATTTTACTTGTATGTTTTATTTTTAAAACCAAGAACACGAAGGAAACCTTGCCTGCAGGTTTCAAAATTCAACCCCCATTAGCATTCCCACATTGCAGCTTTTAGGATGATGTGAGTTGGATTGGTCAAAGATGGTGAAAGTTCACCTCTCCCTAAGCATAATATGCTTTTGGTTTAGCTTTTGGGGTTTGACATGTGGATAACGCCTAATAGTCACAATTATTTGTTACGTTTTCCAACATAATCATTGAATGGGTTTTAAAATTTTACGTTTCACTTGTTTACACTTAAAATAAGGTTGCCGATATCATTGTAGCCTGCCCTTTAAAAAGTCTGTTTTTTTTAAAAAATGTGTAGGGTGCATAATTTTTGGGAACCGCAGGGGAACAGCGGCGTTACTGAACCCCACCTTGCTTTTGTTTTGGGGGGGCCCGACATTTTTGGAAAAAATGCATGTGTCCCCCGGGGAAAAAGCTCGGTGTGAAAATGAAAATAACGGGCGGGAAAACGTTGTCAACCGTTATTTAAAACTGAAACCGGACGGCAAATTCGGCGGATCCGCCTATTTTTTTTTAAAAAAAAGTGCCTTTTTACATTATGTGGGAAAATCGAAAGCAACGGTCTGTTTAATCCCCACCCGCGCAGAAAAAGACGCGCCCGATAAACCCTCCCAGCAGTCAACCAGACCTCCAATGCAACGGCCCCAAGCTTGGGGCCAGTCCATGAGACACAAAACCCCGAATGGGGAAGAGCTTCGGGGTACCTGAAGGGAAACATTATCTGTCCCTCTTACGAAAGTTCCCCCTGCTGAGGGACCTTCGGTGGGTAAAACTTGGTGGCGCTGCACAAAACTTCGACACATTTGGCAACTGTTTTCCCCCGGCGAGGGGCTGTTTGCCCCCCTTTTGTTGAGACTTTTCCCCACGCCTCGAGCAAGAGCTTTTTTTTAAAACGTGCACAGCAGTGCCTCGGGGGGAAATGGAGAACATTTGGTTGCCCCCCTGTGTCTTGGTACTTCCGCTTTTTTACGCTCCCGGTTAACGGTTGTTTTGGGGCTTTGAAATTTTCCCGGTAGCGAGGGTCAGGGGGTGACCCCCAATAACGAGTGGGGTTAAGTGTTCGATGGGCGGTGTTTTTAGCCACTGCAGCATGAAATCAACCATGTGTGCAGACCCCAACGGGCCCAAGAAACTTTTCCCCTGCAAGAGGCTACTCCGCCTGTTGATCCCCCCCCTTGGGGTTACATACGAAAGCATTTTACCTCCCTCTGGACGATGTCTTCCTCCCCGACCCCTCCTCCCCCCCTCACAAAGCCCTTCAAATACATATAAATTTAAAAAATTTAAAATCAAAATTTAAAAAATTTTTGTTCATAATTCAACATCAGTTTATGGAAAACAAAGCATTCAAAAGGATAGACAAAAAATGTCATTTGTGTTTGTAAATACTTAAAAGTTTGTTGGTTATAAAAATATAGACAGCGACTTGGGGTTAAAATGTTGATACGAGTTTTTTTTGAATTCCGCCCTTGTGGGGAACCATTTGCGTGAGCCAAAGGGTGGGGGAATTTGTGACCCTCATCCTCCCCTCTTCCAAAACCTCATTTTTGTGCTTGCTTTTTGAAGGCGATAAGGGGGTCAGGGGGACTAGTGCATCCTTCACCCCATCCGGTTGACTCATAAAGCACGCAAAAAGGGGGTTTCATAAGTTTTTGCCCTCATTTAATGGCATGGGCCCCTTTTTAGATCCAATTTAATTTGGTTCCCCCATATTCACAGCGACCCCCCCCTTCCTCCCTAATTTTTGGGGGATTACTCCCCCCCAACTTTTTTCTTCCACTATGGGGACTTTAGGGGGTCTGGCGCGATAGGTTCCCCTTTACTCGGGGGTTTCATTTAGTTTTGGGGGAAAAAAAAATTTTCCCTTCTTTCCTTATGGTTTACAATCATAACAAAAAAGGCCCAGCATGGGGGTCGGGTGGCCCTTTGCTAGAGGGTTTTAGTACGCTTTTTTTTTTTTCCCTCAACATTTTCAGACCAACGGTTGCCTCTGAAATGAAACGCTTGGCAATTAAATTTGGGTTGACAATGATATTTTTTTTGGGAAACGTCGTCTCCACCACCAATCACAGCATTTCAAGGAAGGTTTTTTTCAATCCCCAAAATTCAGAGCCTGTGCTCGGGGGTTTTTCGAGTAGGCCGTCTTTTTCCCCTCCTGTGCTACCGGGCTGTTTTTTTCCGGGGAGGTAGGGACGGGGAATTCTGCTGTGTGGAATAAAAAGTTTGTTTGGACAAAAGTGGCCAGGTTTTTCCCCTGGGACCTTTGGAGGAACATAACCACTGTGTTGATCGAGAAAGGCTTAAACAACCTGAAATGTAGGTCTGCTGTAGTTGGCCCTCCCGTGTTTTTTTGTAACTCAACTACGTGTTTGTCCGCACATTTCCAATTTTTGGGTAGAGGACTGACATTTTTTATTTTTTAATTTTTTTACACACTTGCTTTACTAGCAAAAATTGCAATGTGTAAAAAAGGACCACGCAGGCAATCCGGGGGCGCACTTTTGACTTTTGGGCAACTGCTCCGAACAGGTCCCAAAAAAGGGGGGCTACGGGGAACCGAGTCTGCACCCCAACTCTCCCCCTGTTTGTACCGTTGGGGAAAGTCTTCCCATCTTCCTTTTAAAAACAACCTTTTTCCTAGGCCTCTCCCAGTTAAACCAAATTACGGTTTTCACCCACAAAGCTCCCACAGCAGCACCCCCCTACTCCCCCCCCCCCCCTTTTTTATCAAAGGCCTAACCCCCTGCTGCGCTCGCAAAGACTTTGACTAACCCGCCAATACTACCTCCCACCCCGACTAAAAACTTCCCCTCCTACCCACCTCTTGCGACCCCCAAAAATTTGGACATCCACAATTTGCATGGTTTCAGGGGCCCCCCTCAAAACACATTTTTCAGAGCGGCCCATCACATTCATAAAAAAAAGTCAATCATGTATTCTGTTAAGTGTTGTGTTTTCCCACCAACTTCTCCACCCCATCCCTTAAATGGCTGGAAATCATTGGGGAAAACCCTTGATATAAAAACCTATACTTTGTACTCCCCCTTTTCTTGACAAAGCGCACAGCAGGGGGGACTTATTTTCTTAAATTTTTTATTGTTAAAAGGTTTTTATGACTTGTGTTCTAAACTCTAAATGTAAAGCCGCGGAAAATGATGGGCTATAAAAATAAATATTATTAATTTTTCCTCGGTGCTCCCACCACCTTCCGTTTCAGCCAAATTGGGGGTTGGCCCACATCTCCACTACCCTTTTCCCCAAACCTCGTTTTGGGGGCTGGCCGCCCATGCTCAAAGAAATGGGGCCTGGGTCCATCTCATCACAAGGCGTTTGCGTTGCTGACCATCGGGACTGCCACCCCCCTTCAATTCAGAGAGACACACTGTTGCGCACACGCTACTCCCTCTTCTCACATTTCAGAAAGCTGCGGGGTGGGCCCCCCTTTTTTCAAGCCAATGTCTGAAACAGAAGCAGACACCAGCTGTCCGTACAAACTCTCTGACTCCTGGGCAATTTTTCCGCGGTGAAGAGACAATTTTTTCCCAAAGTCTGGGGCCTGAAGGGGTGGAAGCAATTGAAGTCGGCATTGTCTGAGATCCAAACAACAACGGGTTAAAATTTTTTTTTCCCGCAGCAGGGGGGGACTCCGAGCTCCCACAAAAGTGCGCAAAAGGGGAACGCTCACGGCCCCCCGGGGGAAAAATGGTGGAGCGTTCACGGGGGCCGCAGCACCACAGAATCCCCACGCCCTTCCTGAAGAAAAAACCCGACCCGTGCTTACTCCCTGCTTCTTACTTGGAATTATAAAAAAATCTGAAAGTTATAAGGGCCTAAGTTGGTTATTCCCCCGAGACTGCAGGAACACGCCAAACGTTCAGTAGGTTGAAAGGCCCCTTTTTGTATTCTAAAATGTTTGCAACCCAAATTTTTTGATACGGATGGAAGCGCTCACACTAATAGATTTTTTTTTTTGAATAGAATGGGCACAAAATTAGAGAAAAAATTTTTAAAGGGTGTGCCATGACCACCTCACAGACTACAAAAACCCCTTGGTTGAAGAACTAATGGGCTATCTGCACCCAAAAAGGAAACCTCAGCTACGGAAACCCGCACACAACGTTTTACTACCCAACGCGTCTCACAGAAGGGGGTCTGGCGTCAAAACAAAGGCCAAATACTCCACCTACCCTTTTTAAAACAAAAAAAAAATTTTTTAGTGACGCACACTTTATTAGGTACAGTATTACTCCCATTCACCATCTTTCTAGCGTGTCATCTATTAACCTTTCTATCCGTTTTTCATCTTGCAAGTCGACATCGGGATAAATCAATTTTCACTATGCACTATGCACTTTTTAAAGGTTTTTTTTGTTAATAAACATGATTATTGCCACATATTATGAGTATTACATGATGGAAATTGTATAATTTTGTATAAACTGTTTAGTGACATTATTCAGCAAATTGTAACTATTTAGTAATGTCACAGATAACTTGTAAATGCTGATGATGTTTTGAAGTCAGACATTCATTGTCTAATACAATAAAAATGGTGTACATACTGTTTACTTATCCATCATTAATGGATTCAGATATGTACTTGTATGCTTTTATGTACAACCGTATAGCAGATTCCTTAACTAATTATTTTGTGGTTTGCATTGCTGTTCAACATGTTAATGTATGTGTTTATGTTTTCAATTCTTTATTTATTAGATATTAGTTTAAATGAAATCATCATCTTATGGTAGTAAAGGTTATCTTTTCTCTTGTTTGAAGTATAGACAATTTAAAATTGACAGGTAACAAGGAAATTACTTGATCTAGTATTTAAACATCCTCCTTGACCCTGGGCTCCAACACCGCCAGTTGTTGCTCGGAAGTGCTGTTAGCACAGTCAACACTTGCTCCTGTGTTACTGGGGTTCAGTAACGTCAGCTGGTCCTCGGTTGTGCCATTGGCTCTTTTCCTTCTGCTGCCCCTCCGGTTCCAGCACAGTCAGCTGGTCCTCGTTACTTGCATTGCTCTTGTACCTTCTGCTACCCGTCCGGGTTCCAGTACCGTCAACTGGTTCTCCGCAGTGCCTTTGGCCTAGGGCCTCCATCTCGGTATCCGAGTTCCAGCAACGTCTGCTGGTCCTTGGTAGTGCTTTGGAGCACAGGTACCTCCTGCTTAGTAACCGTGTCCCAGTAACGTCAGCTGGTCCTCGGTTGTGCCATTGGCTCTTTTCCTTCTGCTGCCCTCCGGGTTCCAGTACCGTCAACTGGTTCTCCCAGTGCCTTTGGTCTAGGTGCCTCCATCTCGGTATCCGAGTTCCAGCAACGTCTGCTGGTCCTTGGTAGTGCTTTGGAGCACAGGTACCTCCTGCTTAGTAACCGTGTCCCAGTAACATCAGCTGGTACAAGATTGTGCTACAAATACAAGATACGGAACAAGAGACACAAAACAATAAGCAAAGATCTAAAAGCAGAAGAACATGAAGTATAAGACCAAAATGAAAGACAAAATATATGCTCTAAATTCTAAGCAGAAGAAGACTAAGCAGTGTATGGGGGTGAGTCCGTTCCTCCTCGTGGTGCCCCTGGAAAATGCCTGCTGCTGCAGGCTAAACTGAACACGGACAAATATGTTGTAATTTAAATCTTTTGTGACAGCAAGAACGAAGGATGAAAAATTCATACTTTGACAGATTACAAGTACAGGATTCTCTGTCACAAATAAGAATATGATGAAGAAGATGAAGCAGAATATGAATAAAGAATAATAGTTTAATAAGAAGAATATGAGTAATGTTAACAAAGATGAATAGCAAGAAGTTTAAGAAGAAGATAAAGAAGGTGAAGATGAAGAATAATTTGATGAAAAAGATGAGCTGCAGAAGATTATGAAGGAGAAAGTGTGTGAAAAGTTAAAAAGGTGAAGATGAAGAGCATGGAAGTTGTGTAATATACATATTTGCCAAATATAAAAAACGTTTTAACATTGTCAATTTCTTCGTCAATCCGAACATCTTTAAAAAAAAAAATATTTATGCTATTCCATTTGATTGGGTTAAACATCTATGCCTTTAATGTCTCCTCAACCTTCCCCAATACATTCTACATTACTCTTTCTTGTTTTTCCTTCATGTAAATTAACCAACAAGGCAAGAATGGGTTTTTTTTAATTTCGATATTTTGTTCCCATAGACTTACATGGGACTTCCGGTATCGGTATCGGGTATCGCCGATATTTTAGTGATATCGGCGATACCATTCCGATTCCGATACTTTAGGATATCGGAAAGTATCGCTCAACTCTAGTCTTGACCAAATTTCAAGGCAGTACAGCGGCAATCCCACAAATAGTGGATTTGCCGAGTAAAAACTCAAGGTGTAGTCCGCATATGACAGGCCAGTGGACAGAAACCTAGAGGCAAAAAGGAAAATAAAATATTAAGGCCTAAACACATAACATTTTCTATATTACACCCACCATTAAGGATAGACATACCGTAAAGTCAGTAGAAGACGCTCCTCTGCGGAAATCGACTTGCGCATCACCGTAGCCTTATACGTGATCCCATGGCGGACCGTCTCGAGAAAATGTCAAAAGTGTCCAGGCTCATACGACAATATTGATAGAATTTGTCGGGATGGCTGCGTATGAAGCATAAAGACGGTGAAAATGTCCTTTTGTCACTGGGCGTCTCACAATGGATGAACCCACATTCTTCTACGCCTCCTCGGATCAAAATGACAGGGTAAGGCTCTCCAAACGCTGAGCCAAAACCCAGTGGAAAAGAACCTGCTCTGTGGTGTTAAAGGTGAGCCTGTATGACATGATGCACACAAGTCAGCTAAAACAAACACAACAGAAAGTATAGGAAGAGGAGAATTGCTTCTCAGCCAATAAATAGCCTCAACATTTTTCCTAATTACTTTCAGCTCCGAAATTCATAATATGCTCATTTTCCATTACTGCGATAAAAAACGCCATAAAACGGACGCCAAAAACGGATTTTCACACGGATCCTGACATGCGAGGAAATCGCATCATCGCATTGAAAACGGATTACATACGGATCAACATACGGAGGACTGTTGTGCGATTATCGCATTACAAAATCGGACCTTTTTTAAACGTTCTGTGTGACTCCAGCCTAACACCAACAGTCAGCTGATGCATCATTGACCTCTTGAAGGATGGTGGGAGTGGTCACCACCCACATCAGCTGACCTAGCAGCAATGCAATTACACCAGCAGGCCAGGGGGGAAAAAACTGACATTAACTCCCAATGGCCTGAAAGGAAAAAAGTTTTAATCTGAGAAGCCAGATCTGCCACAGATACAAAAATGGATCGTGACACCTGGCATGTCAGAGTGAGAAGACTTAAGCACCATGCATGCTCTTTAGGGAAATTACATATGCAAATTGCCACTTCAGAGAGGAAGAGGAATAGAACTCTGTGCCACCTATTGGAAGTAGCAACCTAAAAGTCAATATTGACCCTGTAATGAGCATTGCGATATGACTTAGGATAAAAGCCAAACTAGAATCTCAATTTGCAGACACAGTGTTTTGGGGTATTGCCCCTCATAATTGCAAAGTATGAGATCTTATTTGGGTAGTTGAGAGGCTTAAGACTGGGATCTAAGGGGTAATGTTTCTCTTTTTGGAGAGCAACATGTCAGGCCTGGTATGTCTGGCATGTCTGAGTAAGACTTAAGCACCATGCATGGAAAATTAAATATGCAAATTGCCTTTTCAAAGGGGGATCTGATTTGGCTAGGTGAGCATAGCGTTAAGTCTCCTCATTCTAACATACCAAGCCTGGCTTGTCACTCTCCACAAGGAGAAACCTTGCTCTTTATATCCCAGGCTTAAGCCTTTCACCTAGCCAAATCATATCTCATGCACTGACAAGGGGCAATACCTCAAAACAGCGTGTCTGCAAACTGAAATTCTGGTTCAACTTTTATCCTTAGGCCGGGATCACACATGCGAGGAAATCGTCCGACGCTTGCATGTGAAATCCCAGCTCTGGCGCTGGCACTCGGGAGTGGAGTGCGCGGCTGCATGTATTTATATGCAGCCGCTCGCTCCACTCCCGAGTGCCGGCGCCAGAGCTGGGATTTCACATGCGAGCATCGGACGATTTCCTCGCATGTGTGATCCTGACCTAAGTCTTAAGGGTATGCCACACTAAACAACATCGCTAACGGGATCGCTAAAAAACGTCACTATTTAGCGATCCCGTTAGCGATGTTGTTGTGTGCGGCATCTGTCAGCGACGAGCTCCCTGCTGAGATCCTGCTGGTGATCTCGCTCATCGCTGGAATCGTTCCGGACCCTATTTTATCGTCGGCGCTCCCGCTGGGTAAGTATTATCGCTGAGTGTGGCACCTTTTCTTAGCGATTTAGCGGTACTTTTTTTACCGCTAAAGTCGTTAAGGAAATCGCTAACCGCGATAGCGTCCTTAACGATATCGCTAAGTTAAGCCGCACTCAGCGATATATAAACAATCCCGCTAGCGATCGCATTAGTATGCGTCGTTATCGTTATCGCTAGCGGGATTGTTTAGTGTGGCAGTACCTTTATGGTAAGGTTCGTTAAAAGGTCGATATTGACTATTAGGATTGCAGCTTTCAATAGATGGCAATAGACTAGAGTTCTAGTCCTTTTCCTCTTTGAACAGGCAATTTGCATATTTAATTTCCCAAAGAAGCATGCATCATGTTTAAGTCTCTTTTCTCTGACATGCCAGACCTAGCTTGTCACTCTCCACAAGTAGAAACATTACCCCTTAGATCAGAGGTGTCAAACTGCATTCTTCAAGGGCCGCAAACAGGTCATGTTTGCAGGATTTCCTTGTATTGCACAGGTGATAATTTAATCACCTGCACAGATAATGATTCCAGCACCTAGTGCAATGCATAAGGAAATCTTGAAAACAGGCAAGGTTTGCGGCCATCGAGGAATGCAGTTTGAGACCCCTGCCTTAAGGTACTGCCACACTAAACAATCCCGCTAGCGATCTCGTTAACGTTGCATACTAATGAGATTGCTAGCGTGATTGTTATAATATCGCTAGTGGCTGCCTAATTTAGCGATGTCGTTAAGGACGCTATCGCGTTAGCGATCTCCTTAACGACTTTAGCGGTACAAAATACCGCTAAATCGCTAAAAAAAAGGTGCCCACACTCAGCGATATATACTTACCAGCGGACGCCGACGATAAAAATAGGGTCCGGAACGATGTCAGCGACGAGCGAGATCACAGCAGGATCTCAGCAGGGGCCACGTCGTCGCTAGATGCCGCACACAACAAACGTCGCTAACGGGATCGCTAAATAGTGATGTTTTTTAGCGATCTCGTTAGCGAAGCTGTTTAGTGTGGCATACCCTTTAGATCCTATTATTTCATCTGCAATTTCCCAAACAGGAGCTATCTAACCTTTTACTTCCTTAAAGGTGCAGACAACCATAGAATTTTCAACTGAGAGAATTGGGACAATTATGCTAATCATAGACTGATTAGAGTATGATCAGAGTGTGATCCTCTCGGATGAAGAGAAGATAAAGAAAAAAAATTCTCCACCTTCTTCGTTCGTTCAGTCTGTGGAAATGGGATTACACTCTGATGTCATTCGAGTGCCGTCCAATGTTTCACACAGACTCGTTGATTTACATGGCCAAGTGCGATCCAAGTATCGGATCGAACTCGGGCATTCAGAAACTTTTTTCCTTGGACCAACTCTGTCCAAGTGAAAAATCTGACATGTGCCCTGCCCTTAAGAACAACATTTGTCTGAGTGTGATCTGATGCTTTGTCAGATCGCACTCGGTCCAAAAAATAAGCTGCTCTAACAGTAACCAATTATTTAGTTCTGTTACTTATAGAATACGGGTAAAAAATTGACAGATAACCAAGGAAACTGCAAGCACAGATCATTCAGACTAAATGAAGATATTGCCTCATAGTCAGATTCAACCCCTGAAATTTCTGTCATTCAATAGGAATCGACATTGTCCGCTACTTGTGGATAAAAATCTGCTCTGGTCATGTGATAGAGAGACAGGTATATGGCTCACTATAGCATAATTATCCTGGTGTAACTTGTAAGCAGACATGGACATGTGTCTTTCACAACATAACCAAGAAAGTTTCTATTGAATGAAAGTAGGGAGATACATTAAAAATGCTGAAGAATTTAATACAGTAAGTGTTTTGAAAATTGTGTAAAGTTTCATGACATAAAAATACATATTCTTAATTATTATGTGATCCACTTTATGCAAAATATCCATACTCAGTTTCCCACCATATGTGAAAACATATGGAGAATGAGAGATATGGAAGCTAGCCATGTATTCGAGACTTAAATGAGGCCCAGATACAGTATTTCAAATTACAAGTCTTGTCCACTTGTTTAAAATATACAGTATATTGTCTTAAATATTAGAAGCATAATGGCCACATTGTCATACTGAACCAATCCTGTTGACGGCACTAAAACATAAAGGGGTATTCCCTTCTGTGACATTTATGGCATATCAAAAATAGATACCATAATGTCTGATAAGTACAAATTAGACTTACAGCACTCTTACCTCCACCAATCAGCACTCAAAGGCATTGCACTCGGACCAATGTTAATCTATGGGGCAGCTCCCATCATCTGATTTTTTCTCGTCCGTTTTATACGTGAGAGTGAAATCGCAGCATGCTGCTATTTGCACCGTATTACGCCCGAGACTCACCAATGCAAGTCTATGGGGGCAAGAAAACATCGGATTACACACGGACCATGTGTGTGACTTGTGAGAAATATGCACCGGTGTCCTTTAGAAAAGCCGGCAATTCATCCCCGGCTATACTGTAAAATCACACTGACATGTTTAATAAAGAATAGAAAGAATAGATACATACACATAGAATACATATATATATATATAATATATACATGTCATTTTGACATATATATATATATATATATATATATATATATGCATATTTATAGTTCATACATTTCTACATAGTATAATAGCAGCTAATTCAATTGCCGGCTTTTGTAAAATTACAGACCCGACATGAAATGACACATGGTTTACATACAGTTAACCATGTCATTTCATGTAGTTTGATATATGGTTTTCACTAACAATTACATGAGTGTATGTGTGCAAAATTTCATACATGTAGGGGTTAATTAAAGGTGTAAATTCGTTGAAAAAAAGGCATGGGCTCCCGCGCTATTTTCTCCACCAGACAGGCAAAGCCAGCGAGTCGGGCAGATAATAATAGCCTAGGGAGGGTACATTTATTTTATGCCCCCCCCTGGCTACTAACATCTGCCCCCAGCCACCCCAGAAAAGGCAAATCTATAATTAGATGCGCCCTTTCGACACTTAGCCCATCTATTCCCATTGCCCTATAGCGGTGGCTAATGGGTTAATAATGGGTCAAGGCCATCTTGCTACTGGAAGGTGACTATAAGCCAGGTTAATAATTGAGAGTTGTCAATTAGACAACTCTCAATTATTAATCCTATTGTATGAAATGAAAAAAAAACCACACACACACACACAAATGAATTAAAAATCATTTTATTGAAATAAAATACACAGTTTTTGACCATATTTTGTTGTACTGGTACTCCTTGCGAATCCCTTGTTCTCCTGTAATAAAAAAATAATAATAAAACAAAGAGTTAACAGGTTTACTGCAGGGACCGGAGCTAGTGCTGCCAGCCTCGCTGTTCAGTTCAGGTCAGCCAGGGACTCCCTCTGACATCACTGATGCTGTGCGGAGTCCCCGGCTGACCTGAACTGAACTGATTAGCGTGGAAACATTCAATTAAGCTTCCCAGCTAATCAGCTCATCTCCGCCAGCTGGGAGAAGAGCTCATTCATTCGGGGGTTTTACTGTGAGGCTGGCAGCATTAGCTCCGGTCCCGGCAGTAAACCTGTTAACCCTTTGTGAAGGATTACAGCGTGGGACCTGACTGAGCGCCGGATAGGTAAGAATATGGTTGTTTTATTATTTTTTTTTATTACAGGAGAACAAGGGATTTGGAAGGAGTACCAGTACAATAAAATATGGTCAAAAACTGTGTATTTATTTCATTAAAATGATTTTTAATTCATGTGTGTGTGTTTTTTTTTTCATTTCATACAATAGGATTAATAATTGAGAGTTGTCTAATTGACAACTCTCAATTATTAACCTGGCTTAAAGTCACCTTCCAGTAGCAAGGTGGCCTTAACCCAGTGTTTCTCAACTCCAGTCCTCAGGACCCACCAACAGGTCATGTTTTCAGGATTTCCTTAGTATTGCACAGGTGATAATTTTATCACCTGCTCAAGCATTAATTCCATCACCTTTGCAATACTAAGGAAATCCTGAAAACATGAATTGTTGGTGGGTCCTGAGGACTGGAGTTGAGAAACACTGCCTTAACCCATTATTAACCCATTAGCCACCGCTACAGGGCAATGGGAATAGACTGTCTAAGTGCCAGAAAGGGCACATCTGATTAAAGATGTCCCTTTCTGGGGTGGCTGGGGGCAGATGTTAGTAGCCAGGGGGGGCACAAAATAAATGTCATTTCATGTCGGGTTCTGTAATTTTACAGAAACCGGCAATTGAATTAGCGGCTATTATACTATGTAGAAGTGTATGAACTATAAATATATGTATATATATGTCTCAATGACATATATATATATATATATGTATTCTATGTGTATATATCTATTCTTTCTTTTGTGATTTAAAAACTATCATTTGGATCCATTATATGTCGGTTTTGCTAGCCACCGACAAAATCTCGCCAGACGGATGTCAAACGGATGTCAAACGTACGCTTAGATGCGACAAAATCGCATCCTTGCATTGAAATCGGATGACAGACGGATCAATTTTCTGGAAACATTTGTGCGATTATCGGCCGTCTAAAACGGTCCGATTTTTTAGACGGTGTGTGTGACTCAAGCCTAAGTATGCAGGAGCACTGTCATTCCTCCTGTCGACTATGGTAAGCAGAAGGTAAATATTCCCACACAATTTTATAAGTAAAAATGTTTACATGTGTAACCTTTTTTTTTTTGGTTTCAGCCAGGGCCAAGCAATAGCAATATAATAATTACATTTTTTTTCTTTGTACCACAGCACCGTCTGCAGCACTCGGGAGCCTGCAGAGTTGAACCCTTCTGGAGCGATCCCACAGGAGTCTGCCACCGGGGACCAGTTCAACAGACCCATCTGCACCTTCCCTGCCTTCCTTCACATCTGGTCCCTCGGTCCCATCCACCAGTGCTGGAGCATCTTGGCAGACTTCGTTACATGAAGCTGCTGGTGACGAGGTAGCTTTTCCTTTTCCCCACCCCTCTGACACTGCTGCCACCTATAGAACACCTTTGGGTTCTAGGTGGCAGTGCTAGAGGGGTCAGGAAAAGAACTATGTGGCCCAAATTCTAGCATCTAAATACATCCTTCCAGAACTCGATGAAACTGTTGTCTGAGCAAATGAGCGCTGTTGTGAATGTTTTGGAAATGAATTCTGAGCAGAAGCTCCCTCTGGTGGTTACAAACAGTACTGAACCATTCAATGAGGATCTGATCAAGCTGAAAGAACCTTGTTGGCATTAAATCAGGGGCTTGAGGACGCTGAGCTATACTGTCAGAAATTCCGAAACTGGGCAGTCCTAACCAAATGGAATGATGATGCTTTGGCAGCCCTTTTTCAGAAGGGGCTGTCAGAGAATGTAAAAGATGTTATGGTGGGTTTCCCTGCTCCCTCTGGTCTCAATGATTCTATGTCATTAGCGATTCAAATTGACAGACGTTTGCGTGAGCGTAGAAGTATGCGTGGAATAGTGTTGCCTTGTAAGCCAGCTTCTGAACCCATGCAGTGTGATAGAGTGGCTTCTGGGGCACAACGTCATGAGTTTTCGAAAACGCAATGGGTTATGTTTCTACTGTGGTGTTTGCTTCGGACATCCATGCTAGGAGACTGATCCGTGCGTATCACCGAGCTCATCCTGACCGACCTGGTTGCACAAATGAGGGTTCGGTGACCCCTCCTCAAGGGGGGGGTACTGTTGTGAATGTTTTGGAAATGAATTCTGAGCAGAAGCTCCCTCTGGTGGTTACAAACAGTACTGAACCATCAATGAGGATTGGCAATCAGGATTCACAGACGTTGATA
>JARQOD010000001.1:164572546-164831745 GCA_033576555.1 Oophaga sylvatica | reverse complement strand
CCTTTTGTACCCATCGATCTCCGTAAAAAAAAAAAAAAAAACAAAGTTACCACCTGCCCCGACGCAGTCCATAGTAACGACAGTCCCACGACGATCCAGCTCTGCTACATCGCAATGACAGGCAGAGCCTGTCATCTCACCACCCACAGCTATTCCTGCTTCCCCGCGGTGACTCATCGACTGACTGCTTTACGGCCGGGATTCCCCAGCAGTCACTGCAGTTATCGCAAAAAAACTGCATGTGACCGCCGGGAAAGATGATGGCGGCCATAAACAGCCCCGGGCCCGTGACCCCCGGGAGATCTTCTGCCAGGTAAGGTGCCCGCGGGCCCACCCATGACGGGACGCCCCGACCGAGGGACACGACAGTGACAGTGACAAATCCCGATTCCGGTACCGATAAGATGAAAATATCGGAACTAAGTATCGAAGGCCGATACACTAATATCGGCCGATAACCGTTTACATGCTTTATGATCGCTCAACACTTTTGGGCAAACCAACTGGCCCCAGTTTAATTTTGTCCCTCTGAGTATGTGAGTTGCTACCCCTGTTTTAAAAAGAGTTTTTCGCATTAATACAACCCTTGTCAATATGCCCATTTAAATACATATAGCCATTAAAGAGAGGGAAACCCTCTCAGGGAAATCCTGTAACAAGAAGGGAAAGCCACTTTGAAGGAAAGGTTCTTCTATGACAGAAAGCATAATTGTATTGATACATTCCCTCTGATTTGGGCCACTGAAGGAAAAATCCCTGGGTAGTCTCTGCCCCCCCAGCAAAATAAGCTGCTAGCAGGAAACGCAAGTCTGCAACTCAGGTCTAAAAATGCCTCGCGACCACGTTATCTATTATGCATTTTTTATTAACACACAGGGTATGTGAAAGGAAACAGATTTGATGTGATTCCAATACTTACAAACCGAAGGTTAATAATGACAAAACAAAGGAAACCCAATCCTAAAATATTAAAGGTATTTTACCTAAATTTCTATTTTTCTCTCAAGTGTGGCTAATATTGCAGAAGCCCTAACTGCAGATGTTAGGTACATAGCACAGAGAAAGGATTACACCACAGTAGGCAGACTCTGTGCAGAAGTGCAGTCACAGAAAGGGTTAAGGAAGACAATAAGACCTTTTGGTGAACAGATGAAAAATAGCACAGTGATGAGGAAGGCTAACACCTCCAGGAGTAGAGAAGGTGCAGCACCCATGTGCTGATGATCACCTCCGAATGCCAGACTCTTCCAGGATGCTCCTCACCTTGCAGGGGCTGGAGGAGGAGTGACTGGCAGCAGCAGCCTGAGCACTGACTGGCTCCTTCTTCTGCGTCCCTCACTCCCAAGGACTTTAATTAGCAGTTCTCAGAGCAGAGGAACAGATCTGCTCCGACTGTAGGGTCTGCCCTCTCATCTTTACAGTGTGTCCATCAATGTGTGAGCAGACCTGGTGCATGCTGCTGCTGGAGAAGGTGCACCAGGAGCATGGGGACTGTCACCTGGCAGCATCTTCTGTCATCTGGAGAAGAATAAAGGAGACTTTCTGCAGCAGATAAGAAAGCTGTAAGTTGTGCTCTGATATTATTTATTGGGTGGACTGGGTGCTTGGCTGGCAGATGTCACTTCTGACTCTTTCTAAGCGGCAGTCGAAGAGGTCACTGACTGCAGGGTTAATGTGGGCTGCACCCATCTGACTGTACAAACAGCATTTATTCCACATTGTGTCAATATTGTTTTTCCATCACAGTCATATAGATGGTAACTATAGTTTCCCAGCACAGTCCTATGGGAAGCATACAGTATGACAGTATACACAGAGCTAATGACATTTATTGGAAAGATAATAGTATCCAATAAAATAACTAGCTATTGCTCACTGCTATCTATCTAGCTCTAATTATTCAGATTCCTAACTACACTATGTATATTTCTAATTATCTATCTCTATTTATTCAGATCTCTCTATCTACCATATGTATATTTCTAATTATCTAGATCTATCTGTCTATCTAACTATATATCTATCTGTAATTATTAAGATCTATCTACTATATGTATATTTGTAACTATCTAGATCTGTCTATCTATCAATCACATATCTACCTATCTGTATCAAATCTATCTATGTATCTATCTCTAATTATTCAGATATATGTATCTACCATATGCATATTTCGAATTGTCTAGATCTATTCATTAATCACATATCTATCTGGCTGTATCTAATTATTTAGACCTATCTATACCAAATCTATTATATTCTAATTAGATTATCTATCTATCTATCTATCTATCTATCTATTATCTATCTATCTCTTAGCTACCTATCTATCTATCTATCTATCTATCTATCTATCTATCTATCTATCTATCTATCTCTTAGCTACCTATCTATCTCTGATTTATCTATCTATATCTTATTTATCGATCTCTTATTTATCTATCTCTTATCTATCTTCTATCTATCTTCTTATCTATCTCTTCTATCTTCTATTTATCTATCTATCTATCTGTCTATCTACCATCTCTATCCTTTCAAATGTGCATGTGTTTTGAGTTTACATGATTCCCATTCTGTTCAGAATTGATGCCAAAGTTACAAGTTTCACTGCTGTTTATTTTTTTTTATCCTCTTGGGATTGGCAGATAGTCAGTACATTTTTAAAGAAGGCATAAGCAGAAAATATCCACTGAATGTAAGAAAAGCAGATAATGACAATGTATGCACATAGTAGGATACCCACTAGGCTTCTAATTAACTCTCAAAAGCAGGTATGTGTGAACGACAATATATTAGAGGAAAGGTAACGTGCATTTGCAGTGCTATGAAAAATCACAGACAGCACGCTGTTTCCAACAGAATCTTATGATCATTTTTTTTAAATTTCAGCTACATCTGGAAAACCAGATAAACTGTTAATCATATTTGAAATATTTTAGCAATCAAAACCATATCCAAACCACATTTTTAGTTATGACTGTCCATATTATCTATACATTCTGCTTGATTCAATAAGCACAACATCATTACAAAATGCAAAACAAAGAGGCCGGACCTCAGGGTTTGTTCACAAAGAGTTTATCTAAATTTTTAGAACATCTTCTGCTCCAAAATCTACATGAAAAACAACTTCAAATGCTCTTTGAATAACCTTCAAGGAGAAAATACGCCTATAGTGCGCATGGTGCTGTTTATTTCCATGTGTTTTTTCCCCAAGTGGAAAAAGAAACAACTTGTCAATTTTCTGAGTTCTTTGTGTTTAAAATAAATGTTCCATATTTGACTTCAGAGTCAGAAAAAAATGCACAAAAAATTAAAACACCAAAAATATTAGAAAAATAATCATATAAAAACAGTTGTACCCCAAAAGTCTAAAAAGTGAACCACAGTGACTGCTTCCACATCAGCCAAAAGAGCGAAGACACTTTACTCCCCTGTCCTACTGTGTTCATCATTAGTGCATTTATGTAACCTGTAAAACATGTAAGTAATAGCCAGAGATTACCTATAAAACATTTAAGTAATAGCCAAGATTAGCTAAGCGTGCTATTAGCGGACGTTTGTGCTTGTTCAGGGTTAATTTGCTATAGAAAATCAACACACTCCTGTCAATAGTATAAGGAAGCTGCTAGACCGCAGCTCTGAGGAGTAAGTGTAGGGTAGTAAATATATCAATGCTGTCACGGATAACATGGGGCATAGATGTATGGTATACGCCATTACCCGAAACATTTACTTAAACATTCTGTATATATATTGGTTGTTCAATTAACAGCGTTAAATAAGCAGATAAGTGACCTGATGTATGTGAACACGGAGATCTGTTTAAACCTACACTTTCATTTATACCTAGAATGTTTCTATATTTTATTCATTTAAAGAACGTTTGTCATAAGAAAAAGATTCATTTAAAATGTATCTGAATTCTAATCCTAAGTGTTAAGTCATCAGGCAGGGAAAGTTGTTTCATTTATCCTGTTGGACACCAAGATGATGAATATAGGGTTTTAGCCCTGTCGTTCAGCAGATCCACTACAATCATCAGCTCTTAAAGGGAAGCAGTCACCATGAAAATGCCGTCCAATCAGGAGGCACCATATTATAGAGCAGGGGAGCGGAGCAGATTGATATATAGTTTTGGGAGTAAAGTATCAGAACAACCTGAGCTTTCATCATTTAAAGTTCAGCTCTTTCTGGGGTTTTCACTCCTTTGGGCGGTCCTAACAGTGTTTGACCGATTTTGTTGGAGATATGTGTATACAGAAATAGCTGTCAATCACTAATCAGACTGCCCACTGGACCGAAAATCCCAGAAACAGCAGAAGATATAGTGATGAAAACTCAGGGTATACTGAAACGTTACTCACAAAACTATATATCAGTCTGCTCACCCTGGTCTATAACATGGTGCCTGCAGATTCAAGTGGATTTTCATGGTGACTTGTTCCCTTTAACCTCAGTGATTGGAGGGGTGAGGCTGAGGGATAAAATCTCTTCCTGTTTCACCACCCAGATCTAGATTAGCAGAATCCGGTTCACTTCTAAACAAGCTTCTACTGACTTTTAACTCTATTGCAGACACATTCAAAAGTCTCTAGTGAAAGGAGTTGTTGGAGTCTTTTTAAAAGAGGTGAAAAGGTTAAAATAGCAACATAATCCCTTGCGCTACAGTGCGATGCTTTATGGTCTCCTGCCATGTTTGTGACAGATTGTCAGCTGTGACATTTTTACTAGCATGTGACCACTGCAGCATCAATAGCTAATGGTCACCTACTGTGTGACTAAAGGGTATGCCACATAAACATATCGCTAACGGATTCGCTAAAAACGTCACTATTTAGCGATCCTAGCGATATTGTTCATGCGGCAGTTCCGCGCGAGCTTCCTGCTGTGATTCGCTCGTCGCTGATCGTTCGGACCCTATTTCATCGCTGGCGCTCCGCTGGTAAGTATCTATCGCTGTGTGGCACCTTTTCTTAGCGATTTAGCGTACTTTGTACCGCTAAGTCGTTAGAAGATCGCTAACGGCGATAGCGTCGTTAACTATATCGCTAAATGCGGCAGCATTTAGCGATATAGAAACATCCGTAGCGATCTCATTATATGCAACGCTAACGAGATCGTAGCGGATTGTTTATTGCAGTACTTAAGTATTTAACTTCTGTATCTTAGAATCCAAATAGGTTATACAATCCTTGCTGCCTAATTTTATAACATACTGTACCATTTTAGAGGTAATATATTAATTGTCCAGCACATCCAGATAGTGTAAAAATGTATTTTTATTTCACACTTCCACAATCTCTTGCATTCTCATGACAGATGCATTTTGAACAGTTCTCTTTCAAGCCTGATAATAAGTGCAGAATTCATCCTTAAAGAGTTATTCTCACATTTTTTAATTATCCTCTATCTGTGGCTTTCTAACCACTGGGGCAACCAGCCACCTTGAAGAGCCTCCTATAATTTGAGTGGAGGTCGATGATGCACACCGCAGCTCCATTCATTCTTATGGGAGTGCCGAAGAGAAGCCAAGCACAGTACCATTCACATTGGGCTCTTCAGAACCCCAGTTCTCGGTTTGCTGAGTGCCCCTGTGGTTGTGTCTCCAGTTATCTTCAAGTTATCCTCTATAACTTGTAACTTGGCAGTGAAGTGAAAAACATCTTGGAAAAATAACCATAAATCCTTCATATAATCACAGACAGATTTATTATTTGTAAGATCTTTGTGGTGCCATATCATTACTTTCAGGACTCCTTGTCTTTCCTTTTTTTAAAGCTTGATGACACTGACGGTATGTTTGAGGTCATTTTCTTGCTGTAGAAAAAAGTTGGAGCCAATCAGATGCCTCCCTGATGGTATCTGCCTCTCTTTCTCAGCATTGAGGATACCATTAACATGCCCCAAACATGCAAGGAACCTCCACCATTCTACTCCTTCAAATTTCCTTCTGGTATAGCTACTGTACATATATAAAGTTTTGACACATCAGTCCTGAGCACCTGCTACCATTTTTCTGCACCCCAGTTCTTAAAGGGAACCTGTTACCAGAAAAAACGCTATTAACCTGCAGATATTAAGTTAATCTGCAGGTTAATAGCAGTATTAATCTTCCTTATCCGATTGCTGCGGGGATAAAATTAATTTTATCCCTCTTGCAGCATTACGGTTTCAGTCATGGGGGTGGCGCCGGTGCTGGTTCAGTCACCGCTCTGAGAATACAGAGTGATGGCTGTAACCACACCCCTTGCACTAACTGACATTGGCTCAGCATTGGGGCCGACTGTCAGTCAGTGTGGAGGGCGAAATTATAGAGACTGCTCTCTATACTTATAGTGGTGACTGATCCAGCGCTGGCACCATTCCTGTAACTGAAGCAGGAACGCTGCCGAAGGAATAAAGTTCATTTTCTCACTGCAGCGTTCGGCTAAATGTGGGCATCAGGCAGGTTAATAGCAATGTTAACCTGCAGATTAACCCCATATCTGCAGGTTAAGAGCGTTTTTTTCTGGTGACAGGTTCCCTTTAAGTTTTCATGCCTAGTTGAATCACTTAGCCTTGTTTCCATATCAAAGGTCTGGCTTTTTGGCTGCAATTTTTTCTTGAAGACATCTTCTGACTTCTCTTAACAATAAATGGGAGTAGCTAGCACCCACTAGTTGCTGCCAGTTCTGAGCTGATGGCACTACTAAACATCTGATATTGAAAAAAGTACGCACGGTTTATAATAGAATCATAGAATGTTAGAGTAGGAAGGTACCTCAAGGGTCATAATGTCCAACCCTCTGCTCAATGCAGGAGTCACTAAACCATCTCAGATGTCTGTCCAGCCTCTGTTTGAAGACTTCCATTGAAAAATAACTCACCTCCTCTTGTGGCAGCCTGTTTCACTCATTGATTACCCTGTCAAAAAATTTTTTCTTATATCTAATCTGTGTCTTCTCCCTTTCAATTTCATTCCATTGCTTCTCATGTCTCCATGTGCAAATGAGAATAAGAATGATCTTTCTACACTGTGACATCCCTTCAGATATTTGTAGACAGCTATTAAGTCTCTTCTTATGTGTCTTATCCGCCTCACTATTTTCTTGGTTGATCACCACAGTTCTGACAGTTGCCATTTCTTGGTGTCCAAAATGCTAAGAAATATAAGCAGATACTTATCCATCATGCAATATCATTAGGGAGTCATCTGATTGGCTTGCAGTTGATTCTGCGGCTGGACAATTACCTCAATCATACAGCGAATACTATTAAGTAGAGATGAGCGACTTTGCCTTTTTTTCTCAAAAGTCGAGTCGAACGAAGTCGGCCGACTAACGTAAAAGGTTAAGTCGGAGTCGAAAACCCGACCCCAATGCAAGTCAATGGAGAAGAAAAGTCGGCAGTCAGTGGAGGACAGCAAACACACCTACAGTGCCCATTTCAATGCCAACGACATAAATTCTTATTACTTAAGCTTGTTAACCTTCATTTACTTTATACTAATAGTAATGCATTGAAAACTGGGGGTTATTTGGCTAAAGTTGTGTGGGGTGAGGGCTGGCTCCAGGTTTTCGTATGCCCCGGGCGAAAGATTGTCAGTGGGCCCCTTTAACACATGCCACAATTCATGATGCTCAAGATCCATATATTTCCGGAGTCAGACACAGATGCTCACTCAGTAAGGATTTGACCGTAATACAAAGAGCAGATATACGGTACTGTATCAGAAGCGTACAGCTGTATATGGCGTAGGGGAAAATTGAAATCTCCGTATATATTTCCGGAGTCACACACAGATAGTCAGCATGTATTTGTCCATGATACCAGCCGGTACACAGTAGTGTGTGAGGAGCGTACAGCTCTATACCGTGTGAGAAAAAAATGACCGCTCGGTAACTGTGCAAAAAAAAAGAATAAAAGTATTTGTGCTGTGTAAAAAGCAGTCTGCACAGCAGTGTACACACAGCAATACAGCTATCAGGCAGCTAATAACCAGCGCTGCTGCACACAAGAAAATCCTCCCCTGTCACTGCACACTAACTGTACAGCACAATTGATATCAGCACAAGCGCATAAGAACTTCTCTTTCCAGCCCTAACTCTCCCCCTACTGATAAACCTCATCAGCAACCTCTCCCTACTGTTAAGATCGGCAGAAGTAAAATGGCGGTCGGTGGTCAGAGCTTTTATAGACACTAAGACGCCCTCCAAAGCAAGCCAATCACTGCAATGACCTTTTCTTTGATGCTGGTGGACACTGCTCATGTCATCACGTTGCCCACAGTGTACGTCCTTGCTCATTGGCTGAAAAAAGGCGCCTGAAAGCATTCTGGGAAAATCGACTTTGGCTCTCGTTTCGCCGAACGCATGGCCGACTGCATGCTATGGTCGTGTTTCGGCCAGCGAAACCCGAATTAGGCAAAAGTCGGTGACTTTTGAATCTGACCGACCTGTTTCGCTCAACTCTACTATTAAGTATAATCGTCAGCACAACAAAGAACAAGTAATCCTGAAAATGATTATGTGGCCCCCATAGAGCCCTTATCAGAACCATTGAATGTGTCTTAGATTTAATAACGAGAAAAAACGATGTGTACAAGTCTACATCCAAAGAAGATCTGTGATTAGTTCTCCAAGATGACAACCTCCCTGCTGAGGTCCTTCTAAACTGTCAGTGTATCTAGAAGACCTGATGCTGTTTTGAAGAC
The DNA here is from genome assembly GCA_033576555.1 of Oophaga sylvatica. Taxonomy (NCBI): domain Eukaryota; kingdom Metazoa; phylum Chordata; class Amphibia; order Anura; family Dendrobatidae; genus Oophaga; species Oophaga sylvatica. Next base: position 164,823,050 of record JARQOD010000001.1, on the reverse strand, counting down.
AAGGGGCAGTGATATGAAATATTGATTTGAATTAGATTCCTCTTTTGTTTATTCACTTTGCATTTTGCTAATTGATTAACAAATTAATAACATTTCTTTTTTTTAATCATTCTTACTTTGCAGCAATTTTTGCACACCTGTCTAAACCTTTTGCATGATACTGTATATAGCAATCACATAATGATACTGAAAAAAAAAATTGCTTATAAAGCAGTATAAACCACTTTTATACCGCTTAAAATAACTGAGGCTTGTAATGTTTTGAGAATAAGTTGTTGATATGTCAGTGGTCTCTAATCAAGATTTTATCTTTATAAAATGTTTAAGACTGTTATTTACGAATATTGTTGCCAATGCAATATGTATAGTAGTATAGCATTATGCCTCTCCAAGCCACTCCAGTCAAGAAGCTTGCTTCTGGCAGGGAAGGCATTTAAGGGTTGGATTATGCTCTTTTTATCGGGCTTCACAAAGACCTGTTCAAAATTCATTTCCTTCATGGGAACTCAAGTGACTGTGGATTTTACACCGGATGCATGAATGAAATTAAGAGAAGATTTTTTACTTTCTTGATGGGCTGGATGATTCATATAATTGTTCAGCGAGGTGATCACATGCCGCCATGCACCAGTAGGAACAAATAATTGTAGACATGGTGAGCTGACTTTACTTCTCTCTACCGTTTTAGAGGGCAGCGGTGTAGGGTCATTTTTGTAGAAATGGGCCCCAAAGGGACAATGGAGAGGTGTATGGGGTAAAAACCTCTAGATCCTGTGCAGGTACATAATCTCCATGCTAAGAAATATCACCACCAAAATGCCTGCCAAGTTAGTGCTGTGTTACTGGATTGTATTTGTCTTCTTACCACCAGGAGAAGCAATTCTAAAGAGACTGAATGGCTGTGACCGGCATGAGAACCGAGCTTGTCATGCTGATGACAACAACTAGTGCTGTGGGAGCAACCTCTTGTCAGTAGAACTTCTGGGATGAATTCTGTTCACCTCTTTAGGTGGATAATCGCTCTTGTTACTGCTGCTCTGTAGTAGACCTCTATGGACTGAACAGTTTGCTGTTAAATTACTGTATGAAAGTGATTGTGCTTCAGTTGAATGTCCCCATCAAGCTGCGCCTCTCTGGAGTAAATTGTTTGTATGCTTGCAGCATACTTGTCCTGTCAGGGTTCACCGCCACACCATACTACATAGACAGGGTGAACTTTCTGAGAGGGAATTTAAGGAACAGCAGGAAGCACAATAACGAGAACAGTAATGTCTCACATAGCGGCATTTTTACAAAAGGATTCTATTTAAGAAATTGTTCTTTTTGCTTTATTTGACAAAAAAATTTAATACTTATTTGTGGGGCAGTCTTTAAAAAACACTTTTAAAAATACAGAATTTACAAAAAATAGCAGATGTTTCTTTAATTTCCCCCTTTACCTTGTTCATTTCCGGCCTCATTATGAAATCAAAGCTGGAAAAATAATTGTTCTGCTATTTCTATATCACATTTTTTTCCTTCTCTGAAATCAAGAGCGAATTTCTGTTTCTCAGTTATGGTTTGATTTATTGTGCCTCCGAACGATTATGTTCTGTACTATTTGTGTAAAATGCCTCTGCAAAGAGCTGCTCTCTCATGGTCACGAATAACTCTGCTATTTATGGATGGAATCTATCAAAAAAGTCACAGATTTTGTCACATTTTTTATGCGTATTGAATGCAACATTTTTTTTTATATTTAGTGGCTTCTATCCACTTTCAGAAAGTTGTAATGTTGATGTCGTGAACTAGGAAATTGAGGTTAGGGCTGGGACTACATGGGAACTTTGGCCATGACACTTGTAGTGCAAGCAAATTTCACTCAGTGTTGCTGCTACATTGCAGTGCCAACCAAATAAATGGCGTCACATTGCAACCCCAAGGGTACTGCGACAGTCACAAGCAAGTCACAAGAAGTCCACCATGTTGACATACTCACGAAGTTGAATCCATTCACTTGTATTGCACTGTGATGTAGCAGCGACACCTGATGCACAGTTTTTGAAAAAAAGACAATATCAGTTTACCCTCGATGGAAACTTGGAAACTCCCTGTGAGTTTCAGTGTTGGAAGCACAGAATTACGTCTCTGCCAGACATCAATGTACACTTGCAAGAAAAGTAAGGATTCAGCTCAAGTCCTTAAAATCCATAAAGTTTTATTCAGGGGCGGACATTGACAGCTTGGGGACTCTGTGCAAGAAATGTGTCTGGGGCCCTCCTCCTATTACGGCGACAAAGCTACAGATATATATGTATATAAACACACATATATATACCGTATTTTTCGGATTATAAGACGCACTTTTTTTTCCCAAAATTTTTCAACCATTTTTTAAAGCATGCCATAAAAAAATCCAATGTAGTGAACACAGCTAGCATGTGGAAGAAGGTGTTCTGGTCAGAAGAGACCAAAGTAAAAGTTTTTGAACTAATGCAAAAAGTTGTGTGGTAAAAAACTAATACTGCATATCATCCTGAAAACACCATTCCCACCGTCAAACATGGTGGTGGCAGCATCATGCTGTGGAGATCCTTTTCTTCAGCAGGGACAGAGAAGATGGCCAGAGTTAATGTGAAAAAGGATGAAGCTAAACACAGGGCAATTGTGGAAGAAAATATGTTGGAGGCTGCAAAAGACTTGAGACTGAGGTATAGGGGTACCTTCCAGCAGGACAACAACCTTAAATTAACTAAAGGCCAGAGCTACAATAGAATGGAATAGATTAAAGTATATTCATGGGTGTGAATGACCCAATCAAAGTCCAGACCAAAGTTCCATTGAAAATCTGTGGTAAGACTTGAAAATTGCTGTTAACAGGTGCTCTCTATCCAATCTCACTGAGCTAGAGCTAGTTTGCAAAGAAAAGTGGGCAAACAATAATGCTAGATGTGCAAAGCTGGTAGAGACATACCCCAAAGACTTGCAGATGTAATTGCAGTGAAAGGTAGTCCTAAAAAGTATTTACTTCAGGGGAGCTGAATACAAATGCACATAACAATTTTCAAATTTATATTTTTCAAATATTTAGATAACCATGCATCATTTCCTATAGAGTTCACATTTACTTGCTACTTTGTGTTGGTATGTTACATAAAGTTCAAATAAAATACATTTAAGTTTGTGGATGTTACAGTGGCATGTACAAAGTTTGTGCACGCTAGTCAAAATTACTGCTATTGTGAACGGTTTAGCAAGTTGAATATGAAATGATCTCTAAAAGGCATTAAATTAAAGATGACACATTTTCTTGGCATTTCAGATAAAAATAACATATTTTCATCTTTTACATTTTAAAAATTACAAAAAGGAAAATGGGTCAGTGCAAAAGTTTGGGCACCCAGCATGGTTATTAACTAGTAGCACTTGCTTTTGAAAGTATCACAACTTGTAAACGCTTTTTGTAACCATACAAGAGTCTTTCAATTCTTTTGTGAAAGATTTTCATCCATTCTTCCTTCCTAGCCACAGATTTTCCATGATTAAGGCTACTTTCACACTTGCGTTTTTTTGCGCAGCGCATCGTGCGCTATCGGACGCAAGCGCAATGTTCCCCTATCTTTAACATGGCGGCGCAGGGTCTAACGCTTGCACGCATTCATCTACGTTTAGCGTGCGCTGCGCATTTTCCAGGTGTGCATCCATACGCGCTAGACGCTACATGTTGGTTTTTTTTTCCGCCCAACCGCTTTAAAAAAAACGCGTGCGCACATGTGCGCATGCTATGCGCAAAAAATAACATTGCAGTCTATGGGTGCGCTGGCGTGCGCATGGCTTTGCGCTCGTCAGCGCTTTTGCGCGCACGCGATTTTTGAGTAAATAATGTCTAACTTGTTTAGACAACCCCCTACACAAGATACATTGTGAGGAGTGTAGATAAAAAGGTGATAGAGACAGAGATGATAGAGACAGAGATGATAGAGATAGAGATGATAGAGACACAGTTGATAGAGACACAGTTGATAGAAATGTGACACGTAGACAACCCATGCGATGAAAAAACGCAAACGCATGCAAAAACGCTTGAAATCGCATACAAACGCTGCGTTTTTTGGTCGTAATGCGCACGCTGATGTGACTAAATATCGCAGTGTTTATAAGCGTTTGCATGCGGTTTTTTAATGCGTTTCATGTGCTCACGATGCGCTGCGCAAAAAACGCAAGTGTGAAAGTAGCATAAGATCAGGTGACTGTGAGGGCCAGTGTAAAACCTTCAGCTTGCGCCTTTTGAGGAAGTCTATAGTGGATTTTGACATGTGCTTAGAATCATTATCCATTTGTAAAAGCCATCATCTTTTCAACTTTAGCTTTTTTTTATAGATGGTGTTATGTTTGCATCCAGAATTTGCTGAAATTTCATTGAATCCTTTTTTCCCTCTCCCCATGAAATATTCTCCATGCCATTGGCTGCAACACAATCACAAAGCATGATTGATCCCCCCCTATGCGTAATTTGTGGCAAGATGTTCTTTTCCTGATATTCTGTGTCCTTTTTTCTCCACACATACCTTTTGATTATTGTGGCCAATGAGTTCTATTTTAACTTCATCTGTCCACAGGAATTGTTTCCAAAGTGTATCTGGCATGTTCAGATATTCTTTTGCATACATCTCATGTTGAATTTTATGGTGATGCCAGAGAGGTTTTCTTCTGATGACTCTTCCATGAAGGCCATATTTGTGCAGATGTCTCTGAACAGTACAACAATGTAACCCAACTCCAGAGTCTGCTAAATCTTTTAAAAGGTCTTTTGCAGTTAAGCGGGGGTTCTCATTTGCCCCTCTAGCAATCCTATGAGCAGCTCTCATTGAAATTTTGCTTGGTTTTCAAGACCTTATCTTGACCTCCACTGTTCCTGTTAACATCCATCTCCTATTTATATTTCAGGAAGGAAAGGGCAACTTGAAAATACTTTGATATCTTCTTATAGCCTTCTTCTGCTTTCTGGGCCTCAAATATTTCCATTTTCAGAGTGCTAGGCAGCTACTGAGAAGAACCCATGCCTGCTGTTTTTTGGCACAAGATTAGAGGAGACAGGGTGTTTATAAAGCTGGGAAATTTGCATCAACTGGCCTTTCCTAACGATGGTGAACAAGCCATAACCCCAACAGAGTAATAAAGGTCTGAAACCTTTGTCAATGTTATTTGAGCACCCAAATCTTCAAGGGTGCCCAAACTGTTGCATCGGACAATTTCCCTTTTTGTAATTTTTAAAATGTAAAAAAAGATCATTTATATTTTTTTGCCTAAAATACAAAGGAAATGTGTCTTTAACGTTAGGCCTTTTATATGCCACTGTATGTGGAAAAACATGAAAAATTTAATAGGGTTTGAATATTTTTCAAGGCACTATATAGCAAAACCACAAAAAGAGGACTTAGAAATTCTCCACAAATTATTCAAAAAACACCAGAAAAAGGCAGAGATGCTTACCTACCAAGGCCTCCAAACAAATGCATTATCAGGGTGCAGTGGACCCAATTAAAGATGGAGGCAACACAGGTGCACCCATACCGATGAAACAACCACTCTTAACCTTACCAATCCATGGAGGGGATGGTTGTTTGGTTGTTTGGTATATTAGTGTACCTTCTTCAGTATATGTTTTAGTTTTTACATCTTATTTTTGTTATGTTCTGGGGTCTGGAGAGATCACAGAGCATAATAAGGGATTTTCATTTCGTGGAGAATAACTTTTTTGCAAATCACATTTCTTGGGAAAATCCAGTCGATTTGGAGATTTCAAATTTTGTCAGACCCGCTCATCACTAGTTACCATAAGTTACCAATAAGGTTATATAACAATGAAGGTATCTTTGGTCAGTTACTGTACAAAGCAGCATCACCCCACGTTCATGGCATTCAAATGGATTGCACGAGTAGATCAGTCAGTAACGTCACTTGTGAGCAATTACTAAAATTACATATATGCGCAATGCTTGAAATTAAACAGAACACCCAATCAGACATGTCAAATTTGTCCACAGAAAAAGATTTGCTGCTGATTGATATGGTACAAGGCACACGTAAATCCAGCAATCCTGACTGTCCTCTTCTGTATTGAAAAGTTAAAGTTGCAAAGATAAGATTATTCTGGTTAATGCTACATCTCTCGTCAGTAAAAAGCTGAAAAGCTTACACCATTTTATATCATTTAGGGGAAGGCTGGACAGCATTACAAGTTGTAATTTCATTGCCATGCCATTTGCTGTCAGCTGCTTGGATTAAAAAAATAAATAAATCAGGACGCCAGTCAGTAATGTTTCCTCTCAGAACAAATGTAACAGAAAAGAAAAATTGCTGAAATAGATTGTGCTGAAAAAAAGCATTTCCTGCCAAATAAAGAGATTGTCGAAAAAAATCTCCAGTTAGTCTGTAAATATGTTGTTCACATTTAATGGGTTATTTGTTAGCATTCCCTTAACGGTTGGTATAAAGTATGGTTAGCCTTTTCTGCAAAGCATTTTTCATAACCCTGTGTATGTCCCAGATGTATTGTGCAGTATAGTGTATCAAGCACAAATGTAGTCGAGCTAAATTGGTCATCTGATACTTTGTGGCTGCCATGTCTGTATTTTGTGATAACTCTTGGAGTAAAGCTAATGCAGGAAACCTCTGAAATCCTAAACCATATATTAGACTGGATTTACATCACATTCGGCTGTGGTGTTCAGTGGGACAGCTTGAAACAATCCACGTACGTTTGCTCTAGATGTCCACATAGATTTTCAATAGAGTAGGGCAAGCTGTATCCTGACATACTGGTCACATGTACACCAAAAGGGCACTGTTTTGACTATCTTGGCAAAGTTTTGACTGTTCGAGTATATGGGTTTATATGGCAATTAGTGTAAACATGCAGCACCCATGTGTTCATTTTGTGATCGCTGGGGGTTCAACCACCAGTACCCCCATTTATCATAAGAATAAAAGGGAAAGCACTACTTTAGTGCTGTGTAGTGATGAGCGAGTATGCTCGTTGCTCGGGTTTTCCCGAGCATGCTTGGGTGGTCTCTGAGTATTTTGGCGTGCTCGGAGATTTAGTTTGTGTCGCCGCAGCTGCATGATTTGCAGCTACTAGATAGCCTGAATACATGTGGGGATTGCCTATTTGTTAGGGAGTCCCCACATGTATTCAGGCTGTCTAGCAGTCGCAAATCATGCAGCCGCGGCGACATAAACTAAATTTCCGAGCAGTTCCAAATACTCAGAGACCACCCGACCATGCTCGGGGAACACGAGCAATGAGTATACTCGCTCATCACTTATGCTGTGTCCTCTTGTCTTGGGATTGTCCAGTGCTCACAGCAGCACTGCACCAATCACTGAGCTTAGTGGCTTGATTGAGTTAGATGGAAAGAGCTGCTCAGCTCAGTGATTGGCTACAGCGATGATATGAGCTGTCAACAGGCTGTGACCACTGCAGCCAAAATACTGAGACTGAAGCGTTGGACCCAGGGAAGACAAGTCCTATTTGATTTTGTTGTTTAACATGACATGCACTATTTGTATCAACTTTTCAAAAAGTGGAAAACTCCTTTAACAAATTTGTCTGCAAAGACATTATTTTTTATTTAGTATGCATATGTTTATTTTCTCAATTTCTATTGTTGATACCCATATGTACATGATTGCTCCATTCTGCTTTAAGTTTCACATTACTTTGCCATGTCATGTTAGCTTTCAATCGACAAGTCAATGTAAACCTCATCCTTTCCTTGAACATGAGTTCTAATGATTTCCTCCCTAAGATGGTGGTTTCCTTTCATCTCATGGGAGATGCCAATACTATGAATATGACAAGCACATACAGTGAAGGAAATAATTATTTGATCCCTAAATGATTTTGTAAGTTTGCCCAGTGACAAAGACATGAACAGTCTATAATTTTAAGGGTAGGTTAATTTTAACATTGAGAGATAGAATATCAAAAATAAAATCCAGAAAATCACATTGTATAAATTAAAGAAAAAAATAAAAAGTAATCACCTGCGCTGAAAAAACGATGAAGGGTTCACAACAAAGAGGTTACACCAATAATGGATTTGCATATGACAATGAGGATAGTATGTGGATGAGACCAAGAGGTTATTGATTGGGGTGGCTGACACTAGAAAAAATGATGGGTCATGATTAGATTACTAATGTAATAATCAAGTCACAGGATTCGTAAAGTATGGGTGGGCCAAAGATACTACTGTGATCTTGATGTCAATAGGAATGTGCCCCTAGATTAGCCACCCTTTGGCATTAAAGGAGTAGTGCCTGATATAAGGGAAAATACAGTGGTACAATTATACAGGGCAGCACTTACAGTACTTGTATGAACGTTAGTAATGCAGAGGATTAGTGAACTCCTTGCAGGCTCCTATATCCTGCATGTGAAGCACAGTTGTGCAGAGCACAGAGGCTGAGTAGCTGACCATACGAAGCAGTGCTTGTGTGTGCTCGTTTGTAGAATACAAGGAGGACACTGGTATGTGCGTGTGGATCCGAATACCTGATTAGCTTGCCGCGCAGAGCGGTGCCCCAGGTGGATCAGTTACTAGGTAACCCGATGCACCGGCGTCTCGCACGCGCCGGCCGGAAGCGGCGTAGAGACGGCTGTGTGGATGAGGAAGGGGGGCGGAGCTGGTGTGACGTCACAGAGCTATGAACGGGTGGGCAGGCATCATCCCCAGAGGTCTCATGATTTACAAAACACTGGCTGGAGAATTTGGTGAGCCAAACATACAGTCTGAATGGGATAACTTACTAGCCAAATTCTCCAGTCAGCTATTGCAATTCATTATTGAGAAACGCACAGCTAACCTCCAAAGAACAGGTTGTAAAATTACTCAATTGTTTGAAGAGCTCTGCACATGCAATCATGTTGATAGTATTAACAACCTTACTGCTAACATCATGTACAGGTTGAAAGAAAAAGAAAAGGAAATTATAAGCAAAAAATTGAAAAAATTTGCCAGAGACAATATATCCATTGATAATATACTGGCAAGTAACCCTCAAACCAATCAATGGGAACCCGAATCTAGTTTCACAAATAATTTTATTACTTTGAATGAATGTAATTCAACTTCTGTACATAATCCACAGGACACGTCTTTGTTTTTTTCTACCTATTCAAATTTAACCCAGTATACACCGGTATCAATTCGCACTAAAAGCAATTCTATAATGGAACCGAATTCCTTTTCACAAGTGGAAGAAATCCCAAAGAACCCCCATTGAATCACCTCTGGTGGACCTAAGGGATATTCCCACCACGAATAGATATTCTAGGCTGTCCTTATTGGCTGAAGAATCAAATAACACTGGGAATTGGGATGTTTCTACCCCATCAAATAATAGGACTGATAATCCACCCCAGAATAATAAACCCAATAGGATCAATAGGATCCAACTCAACCAAGGTAAACCTTCTAATCCAGCCATGAAGCGACCATCTAACAACAACTCTAGAAATACTACAAATAGCACAAGAGGTGGGGTTAGTGTTCTCACTAAAAACAGAAAAATATTGGTCCAAGATATACCCACCCAGTAGTAAGGATTTTTTTCGAGTCCAAAGTTCAAAACTAAAAGAGGCAAAAGAGGCTGGACACTCACCAAAAAGAAAACAATAATGAAATCACATCCTAATATTGAACCACATAAATCCACCATTAACTTCACAACAAGCAATGCAAGCATACAAAAAATTAGTTCCTATCAACTATCTTCTAAAGAGGAATCATTTCTCCAAAAAGGCTTAAAATTTGCACCAACGGCTACAGCCAATCCGTTCAATTTGTATGTAGGTATCAAAAACTTCCTACGAAACCTAGCTCTTAAAAAGTATTTCCTAAAAAAAATGCCACAAACCGTGGAACTAATTATACTACATTAAATCCATCATCCTTGGAATATATTCATACAAACCTTTCCCAGCCATCGACCTTTAACCCGCTCAGTGAGTACTCCAATTAATTTCGAGCTTTTGAAACATTAGTAACAGCAGATATTAAAAAAGCATTCAACAACCATTAAAAACTACGGTATACCCATCATAATTTAAGCTATGGAGAAAGAGAGGCCATTACCAAACTTCAGGAAAATAATCAGATTATTATACGCCCAGCGGATAAAGGCGGTGGCATCGTGGTTCTTGACCGTACAATGTACCACGGCGAATCATTGAGGCTTTTGAATGACCAAGTCACATACCAAAAACTCACATTCAAACCTACCTCAAAATATATCAAGGAGCTCAACCTTTTGGCTACAAAAGGCAAATCTTTAGGAATACTGAATAAAAAAGAGTTTTACTTTATCAATAACAAAACTCCATCAATAGCCGTTTTTTTACCACATTCCAAAAATACATAATGACAAGAACTACGGTACCCTCCAGGGAGATCAATCATTTCTGGTATCAACTGTCTAATGGCCAATTTATCTCAGTATGTAGACATACATTTACAAAAATGTATGGCCTTATTACTCGGGTACCTAAAAGACACCACTCACACCCTTCAAATCCTGAATAAAGTGGAGTGGAAAGAAAATCTTATTTTGGGAACTCTTGACATTAAATCCCTTTACACTATAATTGATCCCCAGAAAGGCCGTCGGGCGGCGACATTTTTCCTTCACATTCTGGGAACATACAAGGAGCCGCAGATTGAATTTATCATTGAGAGTATCGACTTCATTCTCGAGCATAATTATTTTATGTATGAAGGTGATTACTATTTGCAAACCCACGGGACCGCGATGGGTACACGCTTTGCACCAAGCTTTGCAAATCTCTATGTTGGAGAATGGGAAAGGGATAATATTTATAAAGATAATCATCTACAAAGAGGTTTGAAGCTATGGAAACGATTTATAGACAACATTTTATTTATCTGGGAGGGTACATATATGGAACTACAGACATTTATTTCACACCTAAATTCTAATGGATATGGTCTAGAATTTACCTCATCCCTCAGTTATACCTCAGTCAATTTTCTGGACCTAACAATTTGTGTAGAAAAAAGCAAATTAACTACAAAGGGTTTTCATAAAGATGTGGATTCTAATAGCTTCATTCATGTGAATAGTTGCCATCTACCCATTTGGTTGACCAACATCCCGAAAGGACAATACATGAGAATAAGAAGAAATTGCACCGACATTAACGATTACCATAGGGAAACTAAGAATCTAATGGCACAATTTGAGGTAAAGGGATATAATCCAACATCCCTAGACAAAGCAAGACGTGAGGTCGGAACTATACCCAGGGAATCACTATTGCCAAGAATTCAAGTAAATACTAGCTCCCTGTCCCTGAAGGAGCAAATCAACCAGTTGCCCATAGTAACCCAATTCCAATCAGGGTACAAGCGGTTTAACAAAATTATTGTTAAACACTGCCCGATGCTAAAAAATGATAAATGTATCAGGGACCTATTACCTAAGTATCCGAAATTCATATACAAAAAGGCACAAAACATGGGTCTCCTTTTAGCACCCACAACCAAGCCAGTCATGCCCCCTACAATCAAAACGGTCTGGATGAAACCCAGAGTTCAAATACAAGGCTTCAAACCATGTGGGAGTGCTCATGTTGCAAGCGAACCTCAATAGAAAAGAAGGTATATACCACTTTTAAGGATTTGAATGGCACACATGAATATTTTATTAAAAACCACATTACTTGCAGGACTACGGGTGTCATTTACATCCTTATATGTCCATGCAATAAACTGTACGTTGGCTGCACAAAACAGCGGTTGATGGACAGAATTAAAGAACATCTGGATAACATCAGTAAGGGCTATAATGGGCACCCATTGTCTCGCCATTTTTTGGAGAAACAATAATTCCTGCCGAGGAATTTCTTTTTTTGGCATTCAAATAGTCCCACGTAATCCGAGGGGGGAGACTTTCTGAAGGCTATGTCAGGGGTGGAGTTCTGATGGATATTATTCATGCTTGACAGCCTGGCGCCAAATGGCTTGAACTGTATGCATTTTAACTAACTTATTTGTCCTTTTTTTCAAATCATATATGTAGGGATAAATCCAATGCCTCCCCTATTTCAAAAATCAATTTGTATTGGTTGAATGGCATATTATGGATGGATATTACCTCTTATTAATCCGCGCAATTTATCCCTAACACTTTGTATAATTGCATATAAGGTAGCATTGTGCACATAAACCAATTTAAATTTTTATATTATTTTTAATAGCCCCATTTTTATAACATGGGATATATATATCCTTTTTATGTATACCTTTTATTATCTCTAAACAGGGAACTTACAAGTTTTTAGATTTTTCCAATAAAATCTGAGTTTTAATTGTAGTTCTTCATACCTATTCATGACCTATATATTAGTAATGTTCCCTACCATGTATTGTTCTATGCACATAACCAGTAATTTTATTCCTTCTATAACGCCCCAATGAACCGGCAGCCCAGAAGTTTTTATAAACCGATTCATCATGATGGTGGCAGCAACATTTGGAGGACCTCATGTTCAATATACTCATTTACATACACAACCCAAAGGTGGAGGGCATGAGACTATTTAAGGATGAGTGACCAAATGAGGACATAGTCCTGACGAAGAGGAGAGTCACTCCTCGAAACGTGTTGACAGTTTGTCCTATGCGCCCACCTGTCCTATAGCTCTGTGATGTCACACCAGCTCCGCCCCCTTCCTGATCCACACCGCGGTCTCTAACCGCTTCTGGCCATGGCGTGCGAGACGCCGATGCATCGGGTTACCTAGCAACTGATCCCCCTGGGGCACCGCTCTGCGTGGCAAGCTAATCAGGTATTCGGATCCACACGCACATACCAGTGTCCTCCTGGTATTCTACGACCGAGCACTCACAAGCACCGCTTTGTGCGGTTAGCTACTCAGCCTCTGTGCTTTGCACAACTGTGCTTCACATGTAGGATATAGGAGCCTGCAAGGAGTTCACTAATCCTCTGCATCACTAAAGTTCATACAAGTGCTGCCCTGTATAATTGTACCACTGTATTTTCCCTTATATCAGGCACTACTCCTTTAATGCCAAAGGGTGGCTAATCTAGGGGCACATTCCTATTGACATCAAGATCACAGTAGTATCTTTGGCCCACCCATACGTTACGGATCCTGTGACTTGATTATTACATTAGTAATCTAATCATGACCCATCATTTTTTCTAGTGTCAGCCACCCCAATCGATTACCTCTTGGTCTCATCCACATACTATCCTCATTGCCATATGCAAATCCATTATTGGTGTAACCTCTTTGTTGTGAACCCTTCATCGTTTTTTCAGCGCAGGTGATTACTTTTTATTTATTTCTTTACTTGTCTGACTACCCCCTACAGGAACCTCACAGAACCTGTTGTAATCATCAGCAGCTCTGCTTTTTCCCTTTTGATCCCGCCCTCTCTCAGTGGTAAGCGCCAGTGCTCTATCTATATTTACATTGTATAAATTATATAAATTTATTTGCATTTTGCAGTGAGAAATAAGTATTTAATTCCTCTTTCAAACAAGACTTAATACTTCATGGCACAACCCTTTTCGCAAGCACAGCAGTCAGACATTTTTGTAGTTGATGATGAGGTTTGCGCACGTCAGGAGAAATTTTGGTCCATTCCTCTTTGCCGATCATCTCTAAATCATTAAAATTTTGAGGTTGTCGCTTGGCAACTCGGAGCTTCAACTCCCTCCATAAGTTTTCTATGGATTAAGGTCTGGAGACTGGCTAGGTTACTCCATGACCTTAATGTGCTTATTTTTGAGCCACTCCTTTGTTGCCTTGGCTGTATGTTTTGGGTCATTGTCTTCCTGGAAGACACAGCCACGACCCATTTTTAATGTCCTGGCAGAGGGAAGGAAGTTGTCACTCAGGATTTTACAGTACATGGCTCCATCCAATCTCCCATTGATGCGGTGAAGTAGTTATGTGCCCTTAGCAGAGAAACACCCCCAAAACATAATGTTTCCACCTCCATGCTTGATAGTGGGGGTGGTGTTCTTTGGGTCATAGGCAGCATTTCTCTTCCTCCAAACATGGCGAGTTGAGTTAATGCCAAATAGCTCACTTTTTGTCTCATTTGACCACAGCACCTTCTCCCAATCACTCACAGAATCATCCCGGTGTTCACTGGTACACTTCAGATGGGCCTGCACATGTGCCTTCTTGAGCAGGGGACCTTTCGGGCACTGCAGGATTTCAAACCTTTACGATGTAATGTGTTACCAATGGTTTTCTTGGTGACTGTAGTCCCAGCTGCCTTATCTATGGGTATGCTTATACCCATGCTGTAACAAATTAACAATGGCATTTTAGAAAAAAAGAATATTTTTGAAGAATTTTAGCTTATGTTTCTCCAAGCTTCTTACATTTCAGCCTTTGTATTCACAACTGTGCCCATACTCACCAAGGGTATAAAAATAACCAGTAAGTAGACAAAGCTATACAGTTAATTGGAGGCAGCTTAAAAATGAAGTTGAATGTTGCTATGGGAAGATTGACAATTTTTATTGGAAAATGGATTTCTCTGCCAGCGGCATCTGTGGACAATATTGCATAGTGTTGTATGCACTCACGGAGAAAAGACGCTTCAATGACTGCTTACTATTACACTAATGACCACAATAGCAACAATTTATGGTAGATTTTAAATGTTTAGATTTGTCAATATTTACATTTTAACACTTAAAGAAGCACTAGTATTAAAGTTATTATCCTCTTAATATATTGCAGTTATCAAATTATATAGCAGTGTGCACTTACAATTGCTCATTTAACCTTTCCTATCACCTAATTCTTTTCTTTTCTATGTAGAAACAGGAAGTCTCTCGTCCCTGCATTTATCATCCCCCTGTTCAACTCTTGACCCAGCTGTTTCGCTCCTCCCCCCGACTTCCGGTTTCTACATAGAACTTAAAAAGATACAGCTAGTCAGTTTTTAACCCCTTACTGCCATCGGACGTACTATCCCGTCCATGGTACCTGGGCCCGTATGACCGGGGACGGGATAGTACGTCTCGTGCGATCGGACGCGCTCCCGGGGGGAGCGCAGCCGATCGCGGCCGGGTGTCAGCTGATTATCACAGCTGACACCCATGACTGTGTGTCAGGAGCGGTCACGGACCGCTCCCGGCACATTAACCCCTTGCACACCGCGATCAAACATGATCGCGGTGTACTGGGGGCACAGGGGAGGATCGCGCAGGGTGGGGGCTCCCTGCGCGCCCCCCTGAGACCCTCAGAGCAGCGCGATGTGATCGCGCTGTTCTGAGGGCTTCCTCCCTCCCAGGACCCGGATCCAAGATGGCGCCGGGGTCCTGGAGGGAGGCGGCTACCTCAGTGCCTGCCGAGAGCAGGCACTGAGAAGCCTGCATCTATGCCTGTGCGATCGCTGGTGTGACAGAGTGCTGTGCACACTGTCACACCAGCGATCTGATAAAATACAGTGATGTCCCACCCTGGGACAAAGTAAAAAAGTTAAAAAAATAAAAATAAACATGTTTTAAAAAAAAAATCCAAAATAAATAAAAAAAAATATATATATTCCCCAATAAATTCACTTCTTCCTGTAAATAAAAAAAACAAAGCAATAAAAGTACACATATTTGGTATCGCCGCGTCCGTAACAACCCCCCCTATAAAATTGTCCCACTAGTTAACCCCTTTAGTGAACCCCTTAAAAAAAAAAAAAAAACGAAGCAAAAAATCAATCCTTTATCATCATACCGCCGAACAAAAAGTGGAATAACACGCGATCAAAAAGACCGATATAAATAAACATGGTACCGCTGAAAACGTCATCTTGTCCCGCAAAAAACGAGCTGCCATACAGCATCATCAGCGAAAAAATAAAAAAGTTATAGCTCGCAGAATAAAGCGATGCAAAAATAATTATTTTTTATATAAAATTGTTTTTATTCTATAAAAGCGACAAAACATGAAAAAATGATATAAATGAGGTATCGCCATAATCGTACTGACCCGAAGAATAAAACTGCTTTATCAATTTTACCACACGCGGAACGGTATAAACGCCTCCCCCAAAAGAAATTCATGAATTGCTGATTTTTGTTCATTCTAACTTCCCAAAAATCAAAATAAAAAGCGATAAAAAAAGTCACGTGCTCAAAAATGGTACCAATAAAAACGTCAACTCGTCCCGCAAAAAATAAGACCTCACATGACTCTGTGGGCCAAAATATGCAAAAATTATAGCTCTCAAAATGTGATGATGCAAAAACTATTTTTGCAATAAAAAGCGTCTTTTAGCGTGACAGCTGCCAATCATAAAAACCCGCTATAAATAGTAAATCAAACCCCCCTTTATCACCCCCTTAGTAAGGGAAAAATAATAAAATTAAAAAAAAGTATTTATTTCCATTTTCCCATTAGGGTTAGGGTTAGGGTTGCGGCTAAAGTTAGGGTTAGGGTTGGCGCTAAAGTTAGGATTAGGGTTAGGGTTGGGATTAGGGGTGTGTTAGGGTTAGGTTTGTGGTTAGGGTTGGGACTAGGGTTAGGGGTGAGTTGGGGTTAGGGTTGGAGTTAGAATTGGGGGGTTTCCGCTGTTTAGGCACATCAGGGGCTCTCCAAATGTGACATGGCGTCTGATCTCAATTCCAGCCAATTCTGCGTTGAAAAAGTCAAACGGTGCTCCTTCACTTCTCAGCTCTGCCATGCGTCCAAACAGTAGTTTATCCCCACATATGGGGTATCAGCGTACTCTGGACCCCAAGAGTTATTGTGCAATTTGTCCTATTTCTTCTGTTACCCTTGGGAAAATAAAAAACTGGGGGCGAAAATATCATTTTTGTACAAAAAAAATTATTTTTTTGTTTTTACGGCTGTACATTATAAACTTCTGTGAAGCACTTGGGGCTTCATAGCACTCACCACACATCTAGATAAGTTCCTTGTGGGGTCTATTTTCCAAAATGGGGTCACTTGTTGGGGATTTCCACTGTTTAGGCGCATCAGGGGCTCTCCAAATGCGACATGACGCCCCCAGACCATTCCATCAAAGTCTTCAATCCAAAACGTCACTACTTCCCTTCCGAGCCCCAACGTGTACCCATACAGTAGTTTTCTCCCACAAATTGGATATCAGCGTACTCAGGACAAATTGGACAACAACTTTTGGGGTCCAATTTCTCCTGTTACCCTTGTAAAAATAAAATATTGGGGCAAAAAATCATTTTTGCAAAAAAAAAAAAAGGATTTTTTATTTTTACGGCTGTGCGTTATAAACTTCTGTGAAGCACTTCGGGGTTCAAAGTGCTCACCACACATCTAGACAAGTTCCTTGTGGGGTCTATTTTCCAAAATGGTGTCACTTGTTGGGGGTTTCCACTGTTTAGGCGCATCAGGGGCTCTCCAAATGCGACATGACGCCCCCAGACCATTCCATCAAAGTCTGCAATCCAAAACGTCACTACTTCCCTTCCGAGCCCTGACGTGCGCCCATACAGTAGTTTTCTCCCACATATTGGGTATCAGCGTACTCAGGACAAATTGGACAACAACTTTTGGGGACCAATTTCTCCTGTTACCCTTGTGAAAATAAAATATTGGGGGCGAAAAAATCATTTTTGTAAAAAAAAAAGGATTTTTTATTTTACGGCTGTACGTTATAAACTTTAGTGAAACACCTGGGGGTTAAAAGTTCTCACCACACATCTAGATAAGTTCCTTGAGGGGTCTAGTTTCCAAAATGGTGTCATTTATGGGGGTTTCCACTGTTTAGGCAGATCAGGAGCTCTCCAAGCACGACATGGCGTCCAGCCAATTCTGCGTTGAAAAAGTCAGACGGCGCTCCTTCCCTTCCAAACTCTGCCATGCACCCAAACAGTGGTTTACCCCCACATATGGGGTATCAGCGCACTCAGGACAAATTGCACAATAACTTTTGGAGTCTTGTTACCCTTGGAAAAATAAAAATTGGGGTGAAAAGATCATTTTTGTGGAAAAAATATGATTTTTAAATTTTACGGCTCTACGTTATAAACTTGTGTGAAGCACTTGGGGGTTCAAATTGCTCACCAAAGATATAGAAAAGTTCCTTAGGGGGTCTAGTTTCCCAAATGGGGTCATTTGTGGGGATTTCCACTGTTTAGGCACATCAGGGGCTCTCCAAATGCAACATGGCATCCAATCTCAATTCCAGCCAATTTTGGTTGGAAAAAGTCAAATGGTGCTCCTTCAATTCCGAGCTCTGCCGTGCGCCCAAACAGTGGTTCCCCCCCACATATGGGGTATCAGCGTACTCAGGACAAATTGGACAACAACTTATGTGGTCCAATTTCTCCTGTTACCCTTGGGAAAATAAAAAATTAGTGACTAAAAGATAATTTTTGTGGGAAAAAAATAGGATTTTTTATTTTCATGCCCGGGCATTATAAACTTGTGTGAAGCACTTGGGGGTTCAAAGTGCTCACCAAAGATCTAGATAAGTTCCTTAGGGGGTATAGTTTCCAAAATGGGGTCACTTGTGGGGGGTTTCCACTGTTTAGACTCATCTGGGGTACTGCAAACGGAACATGACCCCCATCAACGTCTGCATTCCAAAACGTTACTACTTCCTTTCCAAGCCATGCCGTGCACCCAAACAGTTCCCCCCCCACATATGGGGTATCAGCGTACTCAGGACAAGTTGGACAACAACTTTTGTGGTCCAATTTCCTTGGGAAAATTCAAAAATTTGGGACTAAAAAATCATTTTTGTGGAAAATTGTTTTTTTTTTTTTCACACCCAGGCATTATAAACTTTTGTGAAACACTTTGGGGTTCAAAGTGCTCACAACAGATCTAGATAAGTACCTTAGGGGGTCTAGTTTCCAAAATGGTGTCACTTGTGGGGGTTTCCACTGTTTAGGCGCATCAGGGGCTCTCCAAACACGACATGGCGTCCAATCTCAATTCCCGCCAATTTTAGTTTGAAAAAGTCAAACGGCGCTCCTTCCCTTACGAGCTCTGCCGTGTGCCCAAACAGTGGTTTTCCCCCACATATTGGGTATTGGCGTACTCAGGAGAAATTGCATAACAACCTTATCTGTCCATTTTCTCCTTTTACCCTTGTGAAAATAAAAAAAAAGTTTGTAAAAGATCATTTTTGTGGCTAAAAAGTTAAATATTCATTTTTTCCTTCCACGTTGCTTTAGTTCTGTGAAGCACCTGAAGGGTTAATAATCTTCTTGAATGTGGTTTTGAGTACCTTGAGGGGTGCAGTTTTTAGAATGGTGTCACTTTTGGGTATTTTCTGCCATATAGACCCCTCAAAGTGACTTCAAATGAGAGGTGGTCCCTAAAAAAAATGGCTTTGTAAATTTTGTTGTAAAAATGAGAAATCGCTGGTCAACTTTTAACCCTTATAACTTCCTAACAAAAAAAAATTTTGGTTCCAAAATTGTGCTGATGTAAAGTAGACATGTGGGAAATGTTATTTATTAACTATTTTGTGTGATATATTTCTCTGTTTTAAGGGAATAAAAATTCAAAGTTTGAAAATTGCAAAATTTTAAAAATTTTCCGCCATATTTGCATTTTTTTCAAAAATAAACGCAAGTTATATCGAATAAATTTTACTTCTAACGTGAAGTACAATATGTCACGAGAAAACATTCTCAGAATCGCGAAGATCCGTTGAAGCGTTCCAGAGTTATAACCTCATAAAGAGACAGTGGTCAGATTTGTAAAAATTGGCCCGGTCATTAAGGTGCAAACCACCCTTGGGGTGAAGGGGTTAATCATGTGATATAATAGACCTAATGGAAAAGAGAAGAATTAACTTGGTAAAGGGAAAAATGAGCAATTGTAAGTACACAGTGTTATATAATATGAAGATATGAAAAAACTTTGATGGGAGGAGTTCTTCTTTAAAGTGAATCTAATCAGCCAGAAAGAGGTGCCATTTTTAGCCCTCTAACAATATTATCCAGGCAAAGAGTAATTTGTCTGGCTAATTGGTGTACTGTGCTCAACATTATGTACCAGATTAGAGAAATATGGTGCTCTGTTATGAATGCGCTGGAGATGGTTTCTGAGCAGAGGCTCCCTCTGGTGGTTGCAGACAGTACTGAACCTCACAGCGAGGAATGGCAATCTGGGATCACGGACTGGACTGATATAAGGGAGGTTCCCTCCCTAAGGTCGCTGGTGATCAATTATTCTTGTCTCAATTGTGGTTCCTGGTTCATTTGAAGTTTGCTGAGTCTTGCCTGCATCTTCTGCTTTCAGATAATATATTTTCTGCTTTTATTTTTGTGCTTGCTTTTTGCATAGTTCCCTACACTTCTGTGGAGGTCAGCCGGGTCCCCTCCTGGGGCCTGTGCTCCTCTCAGTTTATCTGAAGCCACAGTTATTTGTTCATTTGCTTTTTCCTGTTTTTTCAGTGGCTGCGGCTTAGTTTTGTTACACCAGAGATCTGATTTACGTGGTAGAGATCGTGTGATCTCAGGTGTTTTTGCAATCAGAAGAGTTGGTATTTTTTAGGGTTTTTTTTGGATTGCAGTAAGAATCCTTTCCTGTACTTTTCTGTCTAGACAGATTGGGCCCCAGCGTTTGCTTATTCTATTTTCTGTCTGTGTCCGTGCTTCTTCTTGTCTAACCGCCATTACATGTTTTGGGGGCTTCCTATTTTTCTTTTGGGATCGTCTCCGGGGCAGATAGCTTTCCTCTTTCTGCCTTTAGGTGTAGTTATCTCTCAGGCTGTGACGAGGCATCTAGGATCAACATAGGAACGCTCCACGGCTACCTCTAGTTGTGTGATTAGTTCAGGTTACTGCAATCCAATAGGTTCCAGCCTCTCTGGTGTATTACTGTTTTTTGCTTTTTCTCCTCAGCTACCTAAACATAACAGTATCACCGGCCAAGCTAAAATTATATGGTACTCACAGAAGGGAAGAACAGTGTGGAGAGAAAAAAAAAAAAAAAAAAAAAAAAAGTTTGTCAGAGATTTTTTTTTTTCTGTTTGTTGCATTTTTTTCCCTTTTTTCTCTGGGTGCTGAGGAGGATTTTTTTTTTCTCTCAATGGAGTTTGCACGGGTTGTCTGGCCGTGTGGATCAGCTTGCCACTGAGGTTCAGAGTATTGCTACCTATCTTGCTGGGTTGCCAGTTTGTGGAACCTAGGATTCCCATGCCAGATTTGTTTTTGGGGATCGGGCTAAATTTCTGAATTTCAAAAATAACTGTAAGTTGTTTTTTGCCTTGAAACCTAAGTCCTCAGGAACGCAACACAGCAGGTTCAAATTGTCATCTCTCTCCTGCTCGGCGACACTCAGGATTGGGCTTTTTTCCTTGACACCTGGGATCCTGTTTTGAATGATGTTGAGTATTTTTTATTCAGGCTCTGGGTTGTTGTACGATGAGCCTAATGTCACTGATCATGCTGAGAAAACCTTGTTGGCATTAAGTCAGGGCTGTGAAGCCGCTGAACTGTACTGTCAAGAAATTTCGAAAGTGGGCAGTCCTGACCAAATGGAATGATGATGCTTTGGCAGCCCTTTTTCGGAAGGGTCTGTCAGAGAATGTAAAGGACGTTATGGTGGGATTCCTGTACCCTCTGGTCTCAATGATTCTATGTCTTTGGCTATTCAAATTGACAGACGTTTGTGTGAGCGCAGAGGTAATGCGTGAGATGGTGTTGCCTTGTGGGCCAGCTCCTGAGCCCATGCAAGTGGATGGAGTGACTTCGGGGCACAGCATCATGAATTTCGAAAGCGCAATGGGTTATGTTTCTACTGTGGTGACGCCTCTCATGCTATTTCCCATCTGCCCTAAGCGGGGAAGACGTTTTGCGCGCTCAGTTGTCTTGGGTAGTGTTCAGACTAAATTTCTGTTGACTGTTACCCTGAATTGCTCCATGTCCACATTTACAGCTCAGGCTTTTGTTGATTCAGGAGCAGTTATTAACCTGATGGATTTCGACTTTGCCAAATGTTTTGGCTTTCCCATGATACCCCTGCGGAAGTCTATTCCCCTATTGGGCATTGATTCTACCCCTTTGGCGGAGAAAAAACCCCAATTTTCTACTCAGGTGATAATGAGGGTTGAACCAGATCATCAGGAGAGTTGCAAATTTCAGGTGTTGCATAATCTGCATGACATTATTGTTCTTGGTTTCCCTTGGTTGCAGATTCATAATCCTGTTTTGGATTGGAAATCTGTGTCTGTGACCAGTTGGGGCTGCCAATGTGTGAATGCAGGCACTCCTGTTTTTTCTGCCTCTCCCCAATCTCAGGATGTTCCTGACTTTTTGACTGATTTTTCTGATGTGTTTTAGTGAAAGTAAATCTGCATCCTTACCCCTCCCCAGGAGCACGATTGCGCTATTGAATTAGTGCCTGGGGGTAAATTCCCAAAGGTCGCCTTTTTAATTATCTGTACCTGAACACGATGCTATGGCGATCTTATACAAGGAGTCATTGGAGAAGGGTCATATCAGACCATCTTCTTCACCCTTGGGCGCCGTTTTTTTTTCTTTGTGGCCAAAAAGGATGGTTCATTGAGGCCGTGTATTGATTATCGCCTCCTGAATAAGATCACTGTGAAATATCAAAATCCGTTACCCTTGATTCTGATCTGTTTTCCAGAGTGAAAAGTGCTAGTTGGTTTACCAAGCTTGACCTCAGGGGGGCGTATAACCTTATTCGTATTAAGCACGGGGATGAATGGAAGATGGCGTTTAATACCCCAGAGGGGCATATTGATACCTAGTGATGCCCTTTGGGCTTACTAATGCCCTTCCATCTTCCAATCCTTCATGAAATGATATTTTCAGGGATTTTATGGATACATTTCTGATTGTTTATTTGGATGATATCTTGATTTTTTCCAATGACTGGGACTCTCATGTAAACATGTTCGGACTGTGGTTCCAGATTTTGAGAGAGAATGCACTGTATGTGAAGGATCAAAGTGTCTTTTTGGCGTACAGAAGGTCCCTTTCTGGGATCATTTTGTCTCCATCTGTTATTGAAATGGACCCGGTCAAGGTTCAGGCCATCTGTGATTGGGTTCAAGCGACTTCATTGAAGGCTCTTCAGAGATTTTTGGGTTTTGCCAATTTTTATCGTAAATTTATTGGTAATTTCTCTGGTATTGTTAAACCATTGACTGATCTGACCAAAAAGGGTTTCGATGTGGTGAATTGGCCTCCTGAGGCAGTTTTCTGCATTTCAGGAACTTAGGCAGAGATTCATTTCTGATCCTGTTCTACGGCAGCCTGATGTTTCTCTGCCGTTTCAGGTGGAGGTTGATGCCTCTGAGATTGGGGCAGGTGCCGTTTTGTCCCAAAGGGAACCAAGACCTCTAAGAGTAACCCTTGTGCCTTTTTCTCTCGAAAGTTTTCTCCAACTGAACGTAATTATGACGTGGGTAATCGGGAGTTATTGGCCATGAAGTGGGCCTTTGAAGAGTGGAGACATTGGCTGGAAGGAGCCAAACATCAGGTGGTGGTCCTCACGGACCATAAGAACCTGGTTTATCTCGAATCAGCCAAGCGACTTAATCCTAAAACAGGCCAGGTGGCCTTGTTTTTCACACATTTTAATTTTGTAGTTTCTTTTCTTCCTGGCACTAAGAATGTTAAGGCGGATGCCCTCTCAAGGAGTTTCTTTGCGGATTTTCCTGAGTTATCTGATCCTGCTGTTATTTTGAAAGAGGGTGTAGTACTTTCCGCCATCTCGCCCAATTTGAGACTGGCTCTGGAGGGGTGACAGGAGGATAAACCTGAGCGCTGCCCTGTTGGGAAATTGTTTGTCCAGACCAGTGGAAGAAGAGTGTGATGTCTGAGATTCATTGTTCCGCGTTGGCTGGTTATCCCGGGATTTTTGGTACCGGAGACTTGGTGAGTCGGTCCTTTTGGTGGCCTACTTTGTCTCGTGACGTCAGGGACTTTGTGCAGTCCTGTGGGACTTGCTCTTGTTCCAAGCCTTGCTCTCACTCTAGTGGTTTGTTGATGCAATTACCTGTGCCCAAGAGGCCATGGACCCATATCTCTATGGATTTTATTTCCGACCTCCCTGTTTCTCAGAAAATGACCATTATCTGGGTAATCTGTGATAGGTTTTCCAAGATGATACATCTTGTGCCATTACCTAAGTTACCTTCCTCCTCCGAATTGGTGCCTTTGTTCCTTCAGCACGTGGTTCGGTTACATGGCATTCCGGAGAACATTGTGTCTGACAGAGGAGTCCAGTTTGTTTCCAGATTTTGGAGGACATTTTGTTGTAAACTTGGTGTTCAATTATCTTTCTCCTCTGCTTTTCATCCTCAGACCAATGGACAAACCGAGAGAACAAACCAGACCTTGGAGACTTATTTGAGATGTTTTGTGTCTGCTGATCAAGATGACTGGTTCTCCTTTTTGCCTTTGGCTGAGTTTGCTCTTAATAATAGGGCTAGCTCTGCCACCTTGATGTCTCCATTTTTCTGCAATTCTGGGTTTCATCCTCGATTTTCTTCGTGACAGGCGGAGGCTTCTGTCTGTCCGGGTGTTGACTCTGTTGTGGAGCGTAATGCAGCAGATTTGGGACCAGGTAGTGGAGAGGTTGTCTCTCAGGAGAAGGCCCAACGGTTTGCCACCGGCATAGGAACTGATGGTCCTCGGTTTAAAGTGGGGGACTTGGTTTGGTAGTCCTCAAGAAATATGACCTATGAGGGTTGCATCTCCAAAGTTTAAGCCCAGGTTCATTGGAACTTATAAGATCATGGAGATTCTTAATCCTGTTTCCTTCCGTTTGCTTCTTCCAGGAACATTTAAGATCCATAACGTGTTCCACAAGTCCTTATTGAAGAGGTTTGTCGAGCCAGTGGTTCCTATGGCTGCGCCTCCTGAACCTGTTTTGGTTGAGGGCAATCTGGAGTATGTGGTTGAGAAAATATTGGATTCTCATTTTTCTTAGACAGACACTCCAGTATTTAGTTAATTGGAGAGGTTATGGTCAGGAGGACAATTCTTAGGTGTTTGCTTCGGACATCCATGCTAGGAGACTGATCCGTGCCTATCACCAAGCTCATCCTGATCGGCCTGGTTGCACAAGTGAGGGTTCGGTGACCCCTCCTCAAGGGGGGGTACTGTTATGAATGTGCTGGAGATGGTTTCTGAGCAGAGGCTCCCTCTGGTGGTTGCAGACAGTACTGAACCTCACAGCGAGGAATGGCAATCTGGGATCACGGACTGGACTGATATAAGGGAGGTTCCCTCCCATGATGGTCGCCGGTGATCAATTGTTCTTGTCTCAATTGTGGTTCCTGGTTCATTTGGAAGTTTGCTGAGTCTTGCCTGCATCTTCTGCTTTCAGATAAGAAATTTTCTGATTTTATTTTTGTGCTTGCTTTTTGCATAGTTCCCTACACTTCTGTGGAGGTCATCCGGGTTCCCTCCTGTGGGCCTGTGCTCCTCTCAGTTTATCTGAAGCCACAGTTATTTGTTCATTTGCTTTTTCCTGTTTTTTCAGTGGCTGCGGCTTAGTTTTGTTACACCAGAGATCTGATTTACGTGGTAGAGATCGTGTAATCTCAGGTGTTTTTGCAATCAGAAGAGTTGGTATTTTTTAGGTTTTTTTTTGGATTGCAGTAAGAATCCTTTCCTGTACTTTTCTGTCTAGACAGATTGGGCCCCAGCGTTTGCTCATTCTATTTTCTGTCTGTGTCCGTGCTTCTTCTTGTCTAACCGCCATTACATGTTTGGGGGCTTCCTATTTTCTTTTGGGATCGTCTCCGGGGCAGATAGCTTTCCTCTTTCTGCCTTTAGGTGTAGTTATCTCTCAGGCTGTGACGAGGCATCTAGGATCAACATAGGAACGCTCCACGGCTACCTCTAGTTGTGTGGTTAGTTCAGGTTACTGCAATCCAATAGGTTCCAGCCTCTCTGGTGTATTACTGTTTTTGCTTTTTCTCCTAGCTACCTAAACATAACAGTGCTCATTATCATTATCGGGTGCCATATCCTTCACTAATTTCCACTATAAATAATTTCTAATAGGCTGGATTCACATGTAGCAGTAGTTCACTTCGCCAATTGCTCCAGTGCAAAAGTGTACATGTTTTACAGAAAAATGTGTGTTTATGAGATGCGGGTATTGGTCGCATGGTGACATATTTGATAGAAATATAACAAAAACAAACAGGCAAAAAAAACAATAGAATTCAGCTCATAATTTGGGCTATAATCGACCATGTGGCACACTTTGGTACATGTAAGCCTGGCCTATCTCTTGCATTTTGAACTTTGTTAGGCTTTGTTAAGGGACCAGTTGTAATTATTCGAGATAAAGGTATGTTTTAACATTTACTAAGTCAGGACTGACAACTAGCTGGGTATGCAATCAGTGACCACATTAGAAGTTGACAGTAATTAGATTTACTAATAATTTGAACACATTTATGACATGTAAATATAATTAATGACTGCTCTGGTTAACAGAATAAGATCTGTTTAGCTTAACTTAAAGTGAAAGAGATAAAATGACACAAGGATGCCAGTCGGAATATGGAAGTCATGTTGCCGTGTTTCACCTGGGGAGGCTAAAGGCCCCGTTACACATAGTGAGACACTCAGCGACGATCAGCCCCCCTGCTCGGTGTCGCTGATCGTTGCTGAATGTCCTGGACCATTTTTTGATCTCTGGTCTCCCGCTGGCCAGTGCGCATCGCTGCGTGTGACAGGCGGGGAGACCAGCGATAAGCAAGCTGGAGCTGGTAACCAAGGTAAACATCGGGTTTCCAGGCGCCGGGCAGCACCTGGAAACCCAATGTGTACGTTAGATACGAGCGTGCCGGTGCAGGGGAGCTGGTAACCAAGGTACACAGCGGATTTCTAAGCTCCGAGCGGCGCCTGGAAACCCGATGTGTACCTGACAAGTGCATATCGTTGTCGGGATCGCTGGTGAGTCGCTATGTGTAACGGGGCCCTAATGCTCACAGCCCTTGGTCTAGATGAGCAATTCTTGAGCCACACGGACAAGTGGCGCTGGTGCAGCAGGACAGCAGAGATGTTGGTAAAGTGGTGATGAAGATGTAGTGGGGTGTAGAGTAGATGCTGAACAGATGCAGCAGAGTCGGGACAGCAATGACTGAAGTAACAGCTGAAACAAGAATGAATGGAACAGGAGGATTGTAGCAGCAGTGGCTGATGATGTATCATTGCTGGAGAGTCAATGACAGACATAGCAGAGTTGTAGCAAAGGTGACTGATGTAACAGTACTGGAACAACATTCACTGGAATAGCTGAGTTGTAGCAGCGGTGGCTGATTTAGCAGTGCTGGAATAGTGATGTTTAGAATAATAGATTTATTGCAGTCGTGACTGTTGTAACTGTTCCAGAACATCAGAAGTGACCTAATGGCAGAGGTAATACATTAATAGCTTATGTTTTAGAGCCTGCCCCGTGGTGACCTATGCAGCAAAGCTGGCACAGCGATGGCTGATGTAGCAGGGCTTGTACAGTGATAGCTATTGTAGCAGAGTTGGCATGGTGATTGCTGAAGTAGCAGAGCTGGCACAGTGGAGTCAGAGAACCAGTGCTGGAACCATGAAGTAGCAGAGTGAAACTATGATCTAGCATAGTAGAACCACGTGAGTACAGCAAGGTATAGCTGTAGAACGTCAACTGAATCTGATTACGAAGGCAACATATTGCTGCCTATATCCTGGTAAAATACCAATCTGGTCAGTTTCACTGGAGCAGAGGAACAGAGAACTACAGCTGAGGTGAAAGGAGGATTCAGGGTTCAGCACTTCAGCCAGGAGAGGTAACACTTGTACTGCAGACAGAAGCTTCATTGGCATCTTTCTGGGAGCTGCTGCTTTGTTTTCCTTCTAATAAGCATTAGTTCAAGATGTTCAACATTATTTTCTTCTGGAAACTCATTACCTTCAAGTATATAAACCAGCACAAAACAAATTGTACGTTGCAAATTAAAACTGTAAATCAGTTATGCTGCCATGACTAGTACTAATATCCACAAACACTGGACATAAAGATTTACATAACTCATAACAAAATAGTAAAGCAACTTCAGTAGGGACTGAGTTTCATGATAAAGACTTGTAACACAGTAATTTATATTGTAATTTTAAAAGCAATGACTTACAAGAGAGATATTAGAATGAGCCCTGTCATTGTCATGTATGTAAGTGTAGCAAGATCTTAGTGTCCAAGGAGTTGTCTTCTGTTTAGGACCAGTGGTCGAGGCTGGTAACATTATACATAAGGAATAGTGACAGTCTCACATAGTCACGTTCCTCCGCTGTCTGACTCTCTATCAGATACAGCTGCTCTCGCTCAGTGAGGCCGAGAGGAAAGCATTAGGTCACGACTGGGTGGTGAGCTCACTTTACAGTCCATCAGTAATGCATTTAGTTTGACATTTGTACTTCCACCCGCTGAGCAGCATGATTGCTGTCCAGTTCCTACATTTCTAAATTTAATTTTATATGGAAATTAGAATTTACAGGGATTTACAGGGATTGATTAGCAAGAAACATGGCTGATTTTCATTACCTCTTATGTCGTTCATCTGGCTTTGACCCATTTTACAGCCATTTTTCTGGTAACATTCTTCACTAGCCTGCAAGTACTCATTGGATGAAACCAACAGCTTTCACAGCAGAGGCCAGATGCCTTTAAAGTGATGAAAACGGGGAGACTGCCCCGGAAGCATTCCCTTGGACCTGCTAAGCAGAGTGGCTAGCACCAAGACTACACCCATTACAGGAATGTAGTAATTCGATTAATTGATATCATTTTAGGTATGCAAAATGATTCTCTTTTGATATCCAATCCCACTGCACAAACTTTGTTGTTCATACATTAGGATCCCTGTTGTGAACACACTGGATCTGACTTCTGAGTTTGGGCTCCCTCTGGTGGCTGCTGATAGTAATGAAGCTGCTTTGGCTAACAGAAGTCCTTCACCTGGTGGCGATGAGTGGCAATCAGGTGGGACTGACTGGGAGAATATAAGTGAGCTACCTTCCCATGATCCTCGCCGGTGATTTGTTGCTTCCTGGTCTCTTTTGGAAGTGAGCTTGCTTCCTGCTTCTCCTGCAACTTTCACATAAGTTATTTGCTGTTTATTTCTTGGCATTTGTTTGTGTCTATCTCAGTTTTCTGCCCTTCTGGAGTTTGTACAGCCAGGTTCCCCTGCTGGGGCCTGCGCTGGCCTCTGTTTCTCATTTGCCATTGTTTATGTATTATCAGTTCCCAGTTATATCAGTATCCGCTCATTTGCTACCAGTTACACCTGAGTTCTGATCTAGCGGGGGAGAGATCGTGTGGTCTCAGTATTTTTGCATATCAGACTGGTTGGAGTTTTTTCTTAGCGTTTTTGCTGGATTGCAGTCAGTATTCTTTCCTGTTCTGTTCTATCCAGATAGTTTGGGCCCCAGCATTTGCTCGCTCTATTTTCTGCCTGTGTTTGTATTTCATCTTGTCTCACCGCCAATATATGTTTGGGGGCTACCTATTCCTTTGGGGGCTCTACTCCGGGGCAATTAGCTTACCCCTTTCTGTCTTTAGGCTTAGTTATCTCTCCGGCTGTGTCAAAGCATCTGGGGCACCATAGGCACATCCCACGGCTGGTTCTAGTTGTGCTGTCAGTTCAGGGGTCTGCAATCCGCTAGTTACCAACCTCTCTCGGTGTCTGGTTGCCTAGACAATTTTTCTACTGTCCTCGGCTAGCAAATCATAACAGATCCCCTCATTAATTAATCCTGTGTCAAAGGGATTCTCTGGGAGATAAAAAATTATTTTAATGGCCATGCCTTCATAAGCAAGTTAACATGAATAGTTCTGTTTGTAACCATCACAATACTTGCAATTCAGTGTAACGATGGAGCGGCTCCTCACTGCTCCCCATCCATTCAAGTACATTACATTACAGATTTACAGATCAAGGGGGCATGACCTATTCCCTGCTTATAGTAGCAGCCAGCTCCATGATAATGTCTAAATCACTGCAGTCCAAAGTGAGGGAACATGGTGGGGATGTTGCCAGCTCCCTGCTAGTAGCTCTGAGGTGAAGAAGACATTATTATTATTATTCATTTTTATAGTGCCATTTATTCCATGGCGCTTTACATGTGAGAAGGGGCGAATATAGACAAGTTCAATAAACATGAGCAATACAGGACACACATAAGTACAGAAGGAGAGAGGACCCAGCCCGCAAAGGTTCACAGCCTACAGGGGATGGGTGAGGATACACTAGGAGAGGGTAGAACTGGTTGTGCGGCGGTTCAGTAGACTGAGGATCACTGCTGGTTGCAGGCTTGTAGGAAGAGGTGGGTCTTCAGGTTGTTTTTGAAGGTTTCCATGGTAGGCGAGAGTCTGATGTGTTGGGGTAGAGAATTCCAGAGTATGGGGGAGGCACGGGAGAAGTCTTGTATGGGGTTGTAGGAAGAAGAGATAAGAGAAGAGTAGAGAAGGAGATCTTGAGAGGATCGAAGGTTGCGTGTGGGTAAGTACTGGGAGGACCATGTCACAGATGTATGGAGGGGAAAGGTTGTGGGTGGCTTTGTATGTCATAGTTAGGGTTTTAAACTGGTGCCTCTGGATGATAGGAAGCCAATGAAGGGCTTGGCATAGGGGAGAGGCTGGGGAATAATGGGGAGACAGGTGGATTAGTCAGGCAGCAGAATGTAGGATGGATTGGAGTGGTGCCAGAGTGCTAGAGGGGAGGCCAGAGAGAAGGAGGTTGCAGTAGTCAAGGCGGGAGATGATAAGGGCATGCACTAGTGTTTTTGTGGTGTCATGGTCAAGGAATCCACGAATCCGGGAAATATTTTTTGATTTGAGATGGCAGGAGGAGGATAGGGTTTGGATATGTGGCTTGAAAGAGAGGGCAGAGTCGAGTATCACCCCGAGGCACCGAGCATGCGGGACTGGGGAAAGTGAGCAGTCATTGACATTGAGGGATAGGTCTGGTGGAGGGGTAGAGTGAGATGGGGAAAGATTGTGAATTCTGTTTTGTCCATGTTCAGTTTTAGAAAGCGAGCAGAAAAGAAAGATGAAATGGCAGACAGACATTGTGGGATTTTTGTCAGTAAGGAGGTGAGGTCAGGTCCAGATAGGTAGATCTGTGTGTCATCGGCATAGAGATGATTCTGCAAACCGTGGGATTCTATGAGCTGTCCCAGGCCGAGGATGTAGATGAAGAAGAGTAGGGGTCCTAGAACTGAGCCTTGAGGAACACCGACAGAGAGAGGGCGTGTTGAGGAGGTGGTGTGGGAGAGGGAGACACTGAATGTTCGATCTGTTAGATAAGATGAGATCCAGGATAGGGCCAAGCCTGTGATGCCCAGAGATGAGAGAATCTGGAGCAGGAGGGAGTAGTCCACAGTGTCGAAGGCAGAAGACAGGTCCAGGAGAAGGAGGATAGAGTAGTGTCGCTTTTTCTTGGCAGTTAGTAGGTCGTTGGTGACTTTAGTTAGGGCAGTTTCAGCTGAGTGATGCAGTCAGAAGCTTGATTGTAAGCCATCAAAGAGGGAGCAAGAGGAGAGGTGGGAGGACAGTGCAAGATGGACATGCTGTTCCAGTAGTTTTGAGGCATAAGGAGAAGAGATATCGGGTGATAGCTAGAGCAGAGGATGGGTCAAGGGTGGTCTTTTTGAGGATGGGTGTGATCGAGGCATGTTTGAAGGATATGGGGAACACACCATTTGTGAGAGGTTGAAGAGGTGTGTTAGAGTAGGGATGAAGACTGTGGCGAGGATAGTGATGAGGTGCTACGGGAGCAGATCAAGCGTGCAAGTGGTGAGGTGTGATCTTGAAAGGAGGGTGGAGAGCTGATCTGTCATGGTGGAGAAGTTGGTTTTGGAGGAACAGGGCTGAGCAGCTAAAAGGGGCATTGGGGGCTTGGGCCAAAGCTTTCTCTGATCGTATCAATCGCAGAGGACCATTGAGTGAGGCCAAAGGAAGCAGTGAGCGATAAAAGTTTGGAGGC
Source organism: Oophaga sylvatica (assembly GCA_033576555.1). NCBI lineage: Eukaryota > Metazoa > Chordata > Amphibia > Anura > Dendrobatidae > Oophaga > Oophaga sylvatica. The sequence goes on along the minus strand of JARQOD010000001.1, from coordinate 164,791,050 downwards.
AGCTGGGGTGGAAGCGTCAATGGGGATGTTAAAGTATCCATGATGATGTTGGGGGTGTCAGCAGAGAGGAAATGAAGCAGACAGGTGGTGAAGTGATCAAGAAAGGTGGAGATGGCTAGTTCTGGGGGGCGGTAGATGACAGCTAGCTGGAGGTTGGAAGGGGAGTAGATGCGGGCAAATTGCACCTCAAACGAGGTAAGAGTAGCGGAGGGTGGTAGAGGAAGTGGGGTAAAGGAGCAGGTATTGGAGAGGAGCAAGCCAACTCCTCCACCACGTTTATTGCTGGGCGGGGGGTGTGAGAAAGATGGAATCTGCCATAAGAGAGTGCAGCTGTAGAGCCAGAGGGGGTGAGCCAGGTTTCAGTGATAGCAAGGATGGAGAGTTTGTTGGTGATGAAGAGGTCGTGGATAAATGACAGTTTATTGCAGACTGAGCGTGCGTTCCATAGTGCTCCAGGTAGGGGGACTGGGGGAGTGGGGGCTGGATGAAAGGGTATGAGGTTATCATGGTTGCAGAAACGTGTAGAGGATCGTGGCAGGGTGTTAGAAATGAATGTGGGGATGTGTTGAGGAGGACCAGGATTTGGGATGCGTCACCAGCAATGAGGAGTAGCAGACAGAGAGCTAGAAGGTGGGAGCAGGATAAGACATGATGCAGCCGTGTGTGTCTGGAGAAAAAGGCTTGCATGTGGAGGAACAGTTCTGAGGAGAAGGTGAGGTGGCAATATCAGGGGGCTGGCTGCTACTGGAAGCCAGGAGCAAGCCACTCCTCCGCCACACTACCTTATCTCAGAGTACAATAAAGGAAACACAATCAAGTGGCTGGCTGCTACTAGCAGGGAGCAGGTCACTCCCCCTCATCTCAAACTGTGGTGAAGGAGACATTATCAGGAGCCTGGCTGCTATTGGAAGGGATGGGGAACAGTGAGGAGCAGCTCCAGTGTCACACTGAATTGCAGGTATTGTGAGGGTTGCAAACAGCACTATTCATGTTAACTTTACTATATATGTGTAATGCTGCTGCAGTGCAGTATAGCTCAACCTTCACTAGGGGGTGCTGGTGAGGGAAGAGAGGTTGCACAAACACCGTGTAGCAACACTGAGCAGCAGCACAGGTGTAAGAGGTAACGAAAGAGTGGTCAAACAAGCTGAGTAATACACTGTCAGGAGCAGAAGTACCAACGGTCACAGCAAAACACGAAGTCAGAGACAAGCCAGAAGTCAGAGCCTAATGGAAACATGATATCCAAAACGTGAGACGTAAGCCGTAGTCAGGGTACAAGCCAGAGAGTCAAAACGAGTCGGGAACATGGTATCAGAAACGGAAAACAAGAGACGGGGTACAGAGAGCAGGCCGAGTCATGCGCAGTTTGGGAAGTCAGAGGCAGAAGGATCACAAGTAGAGTTGAGCGAAACAGGTCGGTCAGATTCATAAGTCGCCGACTTTTGCCAAAGTCGGGTTTCGTTGGCCGAAACCCGACCATAATGTGCAATCGGCCATGCGGTCTGCAAAACGAGCACCAAAGTCGGTTTTCCCAGAATGCTTTCAAGCGCCTTTTTTCAGCCAATGAGCAAGGACGTACACTGTGTTCAATGAGATGACATGTGCAGCGTCAACCACCATCTTAGAGAAGGGCATTGCAGTGATTGGCTTGCTTTGGGAGGCGTCATAGTGTCTATAAAAGCCCTGAGCGCCGACATCCATTTTACTTCTGCCGATATTAACAGTAGGGAGAGGTTGCTGACGCTGTTTATCAGTAGGGAGAGAGTTAGGGCTGGAAAGAGAAGTTCTTCTGTGCTTGTGCTGATAGCAATTGTTCTGTACAGTTAGTGTGCAGTGACAGGGGAGGATATTCTTGTGTGCAGCAGCGCTGGTTATTAGGCTGCCTGATAGCTGTATTGCTGTGTGTACACTGCTGTGCAGCTGCTTTTTACACAGCACTAATACTTGTATTCTTTTTTTCTACACAGAAAATGAGCTCCTCACACACTACCGTGTACCGGCTGGTATCACGGACAAATACATGCTGACTATCTGTGTGTGACTCTGGAAATATATACGGAGATTGAAATTTTCCCCTACACCATATACAGCTGTCCGCTTCTGATACAGTACCGTATATCTGCTCTTTGTATTACGGTCAAATCCATACTGAGTGAGCGTCTGTGTGTGACTCTCGAAATATATACAGAGATTGAAATTTTCCCCTACACCATATACAGCTGTACGCTTCTGATACAGTACCGTTGCTCTGCTTTTTGTATTACGGTCAAATCCATACTGAGTGAGCGTCTGTGTCTGACTCTGGAAATATATACGGAGATTTAAATTTTCCCCTACACCGTATACAGCTGTCCGCTTCTGATACAGTACTGTATATCTGCTCTTTGCATTACGGTGAAATCGATACTGAGAGAGCGTCTGTGTGTGACTCCGGAAATATATACGGAGATTTAAATTTTTCCCTACACAGTATACAGCTGTACGCTCCTCATACAGTACCATATATCTGCTGGTATTTTTGGTACATATTCCCAAACATGAGGAAGTATGGTGGAAGAGGCCACGGACGTGGCCAGGGGGGTCAGCTGGGACTGATGGTGGTGGTGGTGCATCTGCTGGTAGTGCCGAAAGCACAATAGCACCTAAGGCAGGAGGTGTTGAGCCTGCATCAAAGTCTGGCTCCAGAAGGCCTGGAAGGCTCCCTTTTCTGGGAGTAGGTAAACTGTTTTTAAAGCCGGAGCATCAGGAACAGGTTTTTGCTTACATTGCCGAAACAGCCTCCAGCTCTATCGCCTCCTCTTCTGAAGTTTCAATAAATGCAAGCACTGAGTCGTCAGTGCAGGCTCCTGGTCAGAAACAACACCTTTCCTTGTGTCCTTCACCCCCACCACAAGTGAAGGATGCGGCAGGCCACACTTCAGATTACTTCCTGGAGCTCTTTTCACATACCATGCCTGGGTTATCAAGTGAAATCCTGAATTTCCCAGTCCAAGATGAATATGACATGGAGTGCACTGATATACAGCCACTGCTATATGATTCTGCTGGTACATTCACCCAAAGCACTGCATTGCCCTCGAGTCTACTGAGCCAGATTCTGACCTTGATGAAACTCAGGTGCCCCTTCCCGCATACTGTACCACCTTACACGGTGACACAGAGGAAGGTGCAGATGAAATTGAAGAAGTGATGGATGACCCACTTGTTGACCCAGATTGGCATCCATTGGGGGAAGAGGGTGCCACTGGCAATAGCTCAGAAGAGGAGGAGGATCCGCAGCAGGCATCGACATCACAGCTGGGGGTATCTGGCAGGCCCGTAGCAGTCCAAAAAGGTGTTAAAAAAACAAAAAGCGTTGCAGGACAGCTTGGCCAGACGGTCAAATTAGCACAGCGTGCAAGCCCTGAAAATTTATCCCATAGTAGGAAGAGTGCAGTGTGGCACTTTTTTGACCAAAATCCTATTGATGAGGCAAAGGTTATCTGTAAGAAATGCGGAAGGACCTTTAGCCGAGGGAAAAATCTCCGAAAATTGAATACCAGTTGCATGCTTAGACATTTAAACACCATGCACATGCAAGCGTGGACGGACTACAAAACCTCACTAGCTTTGAATACCTACATTGCCAAACTGATCTCATTAGAGATTATGCCCTTCCGTTTGGTTGAAAGCGCAGCGTTCCGAGAGCTCATGGCCTACGCTGTCCCACACTATGACCTACCCAGTCGGCACTTCTTTTCTTGAAAAGCCATCCCTGCCCTCCACCTGCATGTGAAAGACTGCATTGTCCATGCACTCAAACAATCAGTGAGTGGAAAGGTGCACCTCACAACGGATGCATGGGCCAGTAGGCATGGCCAGGGCCGATAAGTGTCCATCACTGCGCACTGGGTTAATGTGGTGGATGCAGGGTCCACAGGGGACAGCGGCGGTTGGACAGTGCTGCCTAGCCCACGGTATAGGCAACAGTTGGCTGTAGGCATTCGACCCTCCTCCTCCAGAAGCAAACGCTCATCGACAGAGCGCAGTCGCATGAGCAATCTATCCGCAGCTGCCAGTGTTGCACACGAGGTGTCTCACTATCGAACAGCTAGTGGTAAGCGTAAGCAGGCTGTTTTAAAGATGATGTCTTTGGGCGACAACAGACACACCGCGGAGGTACTGGCCGACTACTTGCAGCAAGAAACTGAGTCATGGCTGGGCAGTCTACATCTTGAGCCAGGCAAGATAGTCAATGATAATGGACGTAATTTTGTGGCGGCCATAGCCCTGGCAAAACTTGGACACATACCTTGCCTGGTTCAAACCTTGAACCTGGTGGTGCAGTGCTTCATAAATAATTATCCGGAGTTACCAGCCCTACTCCATAATGTGCAAAGACTGTGCTCGCACATCCGTCGCTTGTCTGTAGACCAGTCGTATGCAGAGGCTGCAGCAATCGCTCCACCTCCCCAAGCACCGCCTAATCATAGACGCTACAACAAGGTGGAACTCCACCATGCACATGGTTGGGAGGCTGTGCGAACAGAGGCAGTCTGTAATTAGTGTTGAGCGATATTGCCCGATATCCAGAAATATCGGATCGGATTGGATCGGCCCGATACTCAAAAAGCATCGGGTATCGCCGATCCGATACCGGAAACCCAATGCAAGTCAATGGGACAGAAATATCGTAATTTAAAAAAACCCTTTCTTTCCTTGTAAACACTAGATATAAACACATAGAATACATATATATATATATATATATATATACATGTCATTGTGACATATATACATACATATATTTATAGTTCATACACTTCTACATAGTAAAATAGCCTCTGATTCAATTGCCGGGCAATGCCGGCTTTTGTGAAATTACAGAACCACCCGACATGAAATGACACATGGTTTACATAGAGTTAACCATGTAATTTCATGTAGTTTGATATATGGTTTTCACTAACAATTACATGAGTGTATGTGTGCAAAATTTCACACATGTAGGGGTTAATTAAACATGTAAATTCGTTGTAAAAAAATGCAATTTTTTGCTACGAATCTACACCTTTAATTAACCCCTATATGTGTGAAATTTTGCACACATACACTCATGTAATTGTTAGTGAAAACCATATATCAAACTACATCAAATGACATGGTTAACTCTATGTAAACCATGTGTCATTTCATGTCGGGTCTGCAATTTCACAAAAACCGGCAATTATACTATGTAGAAGTGTATGTACTATAAATATATATATATGTGTCACAAATTCAATGACATGTGTATATATATATATATATATATATATATATATATATACTGTATATATGAGGTGTAAAATTGTTGAAAAAAAATGCGTGGACTCCCGCCCTATTTTCTCAACCAGACAGACAAAGCCAGCGACTGGGGGCAGATAATAATAGCCCAGAGAGGGACCATTATTTTTGGCCCCTTCATGGCTACTAACATCTGCCCCAGACACCCCAGAAAAGGCAAATCTATAATTAGATTCGCCCTTTCTGGCACTTTGCCTGTCTATTCCCATTGCCCTGTAGCGGAGGCGAATGGGTTAATAAGGGGTTAAAGCCACCTTGCTATTGAAAGGTGACTTTAAGCCAGGTTAATAATTGAGAGCTGTCAATTAGACAACTATCAATTATTAATCCTATTGTATGAAATAAAAATAAAACACACACACTTTAATTAAAAATCATTTTAATGAAATAAACACACAGTTTTTGACCATATTTTATTTTACTGCCATTCCTTGCGAAGCCCTTGTTCACTTGTAATAAAAATAAAATAATAAAGCAACATTATTCTTACCTATCCGATGTTCAGTCAGGTCTCCCGATGTAATCCTTCTGAAAGGGTTAATGTTTAATGCAGGGACCGCAGCTAATGCTGACAGCCTCGCAGTAAACTCCCGACTGAATCATCTCCTCTCCTGGCTGACAGGAGAGGAAGTGGTTAGCATAATTGATTGCTTCCCACTTTCACTTCAGGTCAGCCAGGGACACCGCACTGCATCAGTGACGTCAGAGGGAATCCCGGCTGACCTGAAGTGAACTGATTAACAAAAATAGGGATCCCCTCGAAAAAAAAAATGGCGTCGGGTCCGCCCTATTTTTGTTAACCAGCCTGATGAAGCAGATTGCTGAGGCCTGGTTTTTCAGGCTGTTAAGGAGCCAATATCCATGGACCTTGCAAGCCTGATAATACCTGGCCACAGCAGTCTGCTTATCTTGGCTGGTTAACAAAAATAGGGGATCCCCTCGAAAAAAAATGGCGTGGTGTCCCCCTATTTTTGTTAACCAGCCAGATGAAGCAGACTGCTCAGGCCTGGTTTTTCAGGCTGGTAACGATCCAATATCCATGAACCTTGCAAGCCTGATAATACCAGGCCACAGCAGTCTGCTTAGCTTGGCTGGTTAACAAAAAGAGGAGATCCCCTCGAAAAAAAAATGGCGTGGGGGTCCCCCTATTTTGTTAACCAGCCAAGTAAAAAGCAGACTGCTGCGGCCTGGTATTAAAAGACTGTCAAGGCCCATGGATTTTGGCCCTCAACAGCCTAAAAATACCAGGCTGCAGCAGCCCCACAATTGGCACATCCAAAGATGCGCCAATTTTGGCACTTTACCCGGCTCTTCCCACTTGCCCTGTAGCGGTGGCAAGCGGGGTAATAAGGGGTTAATGTCACCTTTGAACGGTGACAATAAGCCCGGTTAATAATGGAGAGGCGTCAATAAGACACTGATCCATTATTAATCATAAAGTTGGAAATTTTTAAAAAAATACACAGCCAGAAAAAAGTCTTTTAATGAATTAAAACACCACACAGTTTTCATTATTTTTATTTCACGCTCATCCTGCGACGCCATCGATCTCCTGTAAAAAAACAAAAATAACAAACCAACACAAATACTCCCTGTCTGACGCAGTCCAAAATCACGAGTGTCCCACGACGAGTCCAGCTCTGCTACATCTGCATGCCAGGTTGAGCCTGGCATCCAGATGTAGCAGAGCTGCTTACCTGAGGAGATTACTCGATGGTGACGTCATCGGATGGTTTACGGCCAGCTGTCGCGAGAGTACAGCTGGCCGAGATTACCAGTACCCGCAGCATGTGCAGTTATCGCGAGAAGCTGCACGTGACCGCCAGGGAGAGGTAATGGCGGCCATCCAGAAGGACGTGACCACCGGGGATCTTCTGCCAGGTAAGTTCTGACTCTGCTGAGTCCTGACTCCTGACAGACCCGACCGACACTGACAGTGACACTTTCGGGAAGTGCCTGTGTCACATACTTTGTTCTGTGACACAGGAACTCCCCATATACTTTACAGGAAAACTCTGATTCCGGTATCCGATTTGCAAACAATATCGGATTTCAGAATCGGAATTCCGATACAGCGAATATCGGCCGATACCCGATATTTGCAGTATCGAATGCTCAACACTATCTGTAATGCATTTGTGGAGGATACACGGGCAGGCAGTTTGAGGGCACACATTGAGTTGTTGGGTGTGCAGTGGTTAAAGCTGAAAGACCTCTGTAAAGTCCTTCAGTGTTTGAGGAATGCACACGGCTGGTAAGCGCAGATGGCGCCATCATAAGCATGAGCATCCCACTTATGCGTTGCTTATGCAAACTTTGACACTCATTAAGGATCAGGGTCTGCAGTGGAGGAGGAGGAGGAGGGAAGCCTTGATGACAGTCAGCCATTGTCTGCTCAGGGAACTGTCCTGGACGAGGTGGAGGAAGAAGAGGAGGAGGAATCATAGAATCATAGAATGGTAGAGTTGGAAGGGACCTCCTGGGCCATCTGGTCCAACCCTTTGCTCAAAGCAGGATTCTCTAAATCATTCCAGACAGATGTCTGTCCAGCCTCTGTTTGAAAACTTCCATTGAAGGAGAACTCACCACCTCTCGTGGCAGCCTGTTCCACTCATTGATCACCCTAACTGTCAAAAAGTTTTTTCTAATATCTTATCTGTGTCTCCTCCCATTCAGTTTCATCCCATTGCTTCTAGTCTTTCCTTGTGCAAATGAGAATAAAGATGATCCTTCTACAATGTGACAGCCCTTGAGATATTTGTAGACAGCTATTAAGTCTCCTCTCAGTCTTCTTTTTTGCAAGCTAAACATTCCCAAATCCTGCAACCGTTCCTCATAGGACATGGTTTGCAGGCCAGTCACCATTCCTGTGCGCTCTTCTCTGAACTTGCTCCAGTTTTTTTGTCTTTTTTAAAATGTGCCCAAAACTGGACACAGTATTCCAGATGAGGTCTGACCAAAGAGGAGTAGAGGGCAATAATGACCTCACGTGATCTAGACTGTATGCTTCTGTTGATACATCCTAGAATTGTATTTGCCTTTTTTGCTGCTGCATCACACTGTTGACTCATGTTAAGTCTGTGATCAATTAGTATACCCAAGTCTTTTTCACATGTGCTGTTACTTAGCCCTATTCCTCCCATTTTGCATATGCTTTTTTCATTTTTATTGCCCAGATGTAGTACTTTGCATTTTTCCCTGTTAAAAACCATTCTGTTAGTTGCTGCCCACTGTTCCAGTTTATTTATGTCTTTTTGAATCCTCTCTCTCTCTTCTCTAGTATTAGCTACCCCTCCTACCTTTGTGTCATCAGCAAATTTGATCAGTTTACCCTCAATTCCTTCATCTAAATCATTGATAAAGATGTTGAACAATACAGGACCCAAAACAGAGCCTTGTGGTACCCCACTTGAGACATTCTTCCAAGTGGATGTGCAGCCATTTAAGACCACTCTTTGGGTCCGATCACTAAGCCAGTTATGAATCCACCTAACAGTTGCCTTGTCCATTCCATACTTAGTCATTTTTTCAATAAGGATTGTGTGAGATACTTTGTCAAATGCTTTGCTGAAGTCAAGATATAATATATCTACAGCAGTTCCCTGATCCACCCAGTCAGTGATTCTGTCATAGAAGGAAATTAAGTTAGTCTGACATGACTTATTAGTTACAAACCCATGCTGACTCTGTTTAATCACTTCATTCTTATCCAGGTACTTAGAATCATAGAATCATAGAATGGTAGAGTTGGAAGGGACCTCCTGGGTCATCTGGTCCAACCCCCTGCTCAAAGCAGGATTCTCTAAATCATCCCAGACAGATGTCTATCCAGCCTCTGTTTGAAGACTTCCATTGAAGGAGAACTCACCACCTTTGTGGCAGCCTGTTCCACTCATTGATCACCCTAACTGTCAAAAAGTTTTTTCTAATATCTAATCTGTGTCTCCTCCCCTTCAGTTTCATCCCATTGCTTCTAGTCTTTCCTTGCGCAAATGAGAATAAAGATGATCCTTCTACAATGTGACAGCCCTTGAGATATTTGTAGACAGCTATTAAGTCTCCTCTCAGTCTTCTTTTTTGCAAGCTAAACATTCCCAAATCCTGCAAACCGTTCCTCATAGGACATGGTTTGCAGACCGGTCACCATTCTGGTGGCTCTTCTCTGAACTTGCTCCAGTTTGTTGATGTCTTTTTTAAAATGTGGTGCCCAAAACTGGACACAGTATTCCAGATGAGGTCTGACCAAAGAGGAGTAGAGGGCAATAATGACCTCACGTGATCTAGACTGTATGCTTCTGTTGATACATCCTAGAATTGCATTTGCCTTTTTTGCTGCTGCATCACACTGTTGACTCATGTTAAGTCTGTGATCAATTAGTATACCCAAGTCTTTTTCACATGTGCTGTTACTTAGCCCTATTCCTCCCATTTTGTATATGCTTTTTTCATTTTTATTGCCCAGATGTAGTACTTTGCATTTTTCCCTGTTAAAATCCATTCTGTTAGTTGCTGCCCACTGCTCCAGTTTATGTATATCTTTTTGAATCCTCTCTCTCTCTTCTCTAGTATTAGCTACCCCTCCTAGCTTTGTGTCATCAGCAAATTTGATCAGTTTACCCTCAATTCCTTCATCTAAATCATTGATAAAGTTGTTGAACAATACAGGGCCCAAAACAGAGCCTTGTGGTACCCCACTTGAGACATTCTTCCAACTGGATGTGCAGCCATTTACAACCACTCTTTGGGTCCGATCACTAAGCCAGTTATGAATCCACCTAACAGTTGCCTTGTCCATTCCATACTTAGTCATTTTTTCAATAAGGATTGTGTGAGATACTTTGTCAAATGCTTTGCTGAAGTCAAGATATACTATATCTACAGCATTTCCCTGATCCACCCAGTCAGTGATTCTGTCATAGAAGGAAATTAAGTTAGTCTGACATGACTTATTAGTTACAAACCCATGCTGACTCTGTTTAATCACTTCATTCTTATCCAGGTACTTGCATACATGTTCTTTAATAATTTGTTCAAAGATCTTTCCTGGTATAGAAGTCAGACTCACCGGCCTGTAGTTCCCTGGGTCCACCTTCTTCCCTTTTTGAAGATAGGAACAACATTTGCTCTTCTCCAGTCTTCTGGGACTGCTCCTGTTCTCCAAGAATTTTCAAAGATTATGGACAGTGGTTCAAGAATTTCTTCTGCTATCTCCTTCAGTACCCTGGGGTGTAATTCATCTGGACCTGGAGACTTGAATTCATTTAGGTTAGCTAAGTGTTTCCTCACTGTCTTTCTGTTTATAGATATTCTGGATTCTTCTATTCCTTTAATAGGACAGTGAAGATCAGTTGATGTTACATTTCCTTTCTGAGAGAAAACAGATGCAAAATAGGAATTTAAAAGTTCAGCCTTCTCAACATCCTGACTTACCATTTCATCATTTTCATCCTGTAAAAATCCTATAGCATCTTTGACTTTTCTTTTACTTTTGACATATCCCCAAAATCCTTTTTTGTTGCTTTTGACGTCACTTGCAAGCCTTAATTCATTGTCAGCTTTAGATAATCTGATTTGTGCCCTGCAGGTTCTGCAGACGGCATTATATTCTTCTTTAGATATGCCTCCCTCTTTCCATTTGATAAACATTTCTTTCTTCCTTTTTAGCATGTGTTTAAGTTCTATGTTCATCCATCCTGGTTTCCTTAAATGCTTCCCATTCTTCCCTCTTTTCGGAATTGTTAACGATTGTGCTTTGAGAATCTCATTTTTCAAGATTTTCCATCCTTCCTGGACATTTTTGTCCTTAAGGATATCCAGCCATTGGATCCCTCCAATTCTCTTTCTGAGTTCCTTAAAATCTGCCTTTCTGAAATCTAACCTTGACGTCTGAGTCTTCACAGGTCTTCCTCCTCTTGTTATCCAAAATTCTAAAATAGCATGGTCACTACCTCCTAGGGTCCCAGCCACTCTTACCTCCTCCACCATTTCCTCCCTGTTTATGAGGATTAGATCCAAGGTAGCAGATCCCCTTGTTTTCTCCATTACCTTTTGGAAGATAAAGTTGTCAGCAAGAGAGGATAAGAATTTCCTGGACCTGTTAGTTTTGCCTGAGAGAGATTCCCAACAAATGTCTGGATAGTTGAAATCTCCCATGACCACTATGTCATATTTTTTGGAGAACTTGGCCATTTGATGTATAAAGAGTTCATCCATATCTTCAGCTTGCACAGGCGGCCTGTAGTAAATGCCTACAATGGTGTCCTTTCCATTGTTCTGTCCTTGTATTCTTACCCAAACAGTTTCCACAGAACTCCCAGTCTCTGAAGCTTCAATCTCTGTGCAGATATACGCTTTTCTAACATACAATGCAACACCTCCTCCTCGTTTATCAAGTCTGTTTCTTGCAAATAAGTTGTAACCTTCTAGCCTTGTATTCCAATCATGTGTATCGTCCCACCAAGTCTCAGTGATTCCAATGACATCATATTTCTTCTCCTGCGTTAGTAGCTCCAGTTCTCCTTGTTTGTTGCCCACGCTTTGTGCATTCGTATAGAAACACTTTAGTTTGTGATTGGTTTCTCTTTCTTCAATATTTTTATTATGTAGATTTTTTTGTCTTTGTTCTTCCCCTTCACTTCTAATAGCAGAGTTCTCAATAGCATTTGTCAGGTGTATGGCTTTTGCTGGCGTTTTGCTTCCCTTCCCACATTGTTCTAGTTTAAAGCTCTCCTGATGAGTGTAGCAAGGCGACTTCCAAATACATGTTTTCCAGTCTTCGTAAGGTGCACCCCATCTCTAGCAAGTAGTCCATCGTACAGGTAATTCACTCCGTGATCCAGAAATCCAAATCCTTGCTGACGGCACCATCGACGTAGCCAGTTGTTCACCTGCAGAATCTTATTCCACCTCCTTGTTCCATGGCCATCCACTGGAAGGATGGAGGAGAAGACCACCTGCGCTCCCAGTTCTTTCACTTTCTTACCTAAGTTTTCAAAGTCACTGCAGATGGTTTCCAGGTCACTTCTTGTGGTGTCATTTGTCCCCACATGTATTAGCAGGAATGGGTAGTCATCTTTAGGTCTGAAGAGTCCTGATATCCTGTCAGACACATCTTTAATTTTTGCACCTGGAAGACAGCACATTTCTCTTGAGGTTATATCTGGTCTGCAGATAGCAGCCTCTGTTCCTCTCAACAGGGAATCCCCCATGACAACAACTCTCCGTTTCTTCTTCACAACATTTTTCTTTCTCCATTCAGGAGGACTCTGAGGGCGTACAAGGTTACTCTTTGTGGGCAAAGTCTTATCCTGAAGTATTTCTTCATCGTTCTCCTGTGTAAGAGCCTGGTACTGGTTTCTGAGCAGAATTGGTGCTGACTGCCTTCTGATCCTCCTGCTTCTTTGGGTCACATGCTTCCATTCCTCTGTTTCTTCAGTTGCACTTCGAATTTCTTCTCTTTCTGTACCATGAAGAGATAATTCTGCTCTGTCTAAGAACTCTTCACCTTCCTTAATGGTCTTCAATGTAGATAACCTCTCTTCCAGATTTTGCAACTTTTCCTCCAACAGGGACACAAGCTTGCATTTGTGGCATGTGAAATTTGGCTTTTCCACTGGTAAGTCTATGAACATGTAGCAAGAAATGCAGCTCACCACATGGCTCCTGGCCTCTTCCATGTTCTTATTGTTCAAGAGATAATCAAGCGGTGAAATATAAGCCAAAACTCGGTTTACTGATGTCCTCCTTTCAGCTGCGACAGCCAAAATCCAGTGTTCCTTGAGCTCGCGGAGACTCTTCACTTATCCCAGAAGGCACTGGGAATATGCAAATTATCTCCTCGGGACTCCTCCCCTGGTTTACTGATGTCCTCCTTTCAGCTGCGACAGCCAAAATCCAGTGTTCCTTGAGCTCGCGGAGACTCTTCACTTATCCCAGAAGGCACTGGGAATATGCAAATTATCTCCTCGGGACTCCTCCCCTGGTTTACTGATGTCCTCCTTTCAGCTGCGACAGCCAAAATCCAGTGTTCCTTGAGCTCGCGGAGACTCTTCACTTATCCCAGAAGGCACTGGGAATATGCAAATTATCTCCTCGGGACTCCTCCCCTGGTTTACTGATGTCCTCCTTTCAGCTGCGACAGCCAAAATCCAGTGTTCCTTGAGCTCGCGGAGACTCTTCACTTATCCCAGAAGGCACTGGGAATATGCAAATTATCTCCTCGGGACTCCTCCCCTGGTTTACTGATGTCCTCCTTTCAGCTGCGACAGCCAAAATCCAGTGTTCCTTGAGCTCGCGGAGACTCTTCACTTATCCCAGAAGGCACTGGGAATATGCAAATTATCTCCTCGGGACTCCTCCCTGGTTTACATACATGTTCTTTAATAATTTGTTCAAAGATCTTTCCTGGTATAGAAGTCAGACTCACCAGCCTGTAGTTCCCTGGATCCACCATCTTCCCCTTTTTGAAGATTTGCTTTTCTCCAGTCTTCTGGGACTTCTCCTGTTCTCTAAGAATTTTCAAAGATTATGGACATTGGTTCAAGAATTTCTTCTGCTATCTCCTTCAGTACTCTGGGGTGTAATTCATCTGGACCTGGAGACTTGAATTAATTTAGGTTAGCTAAGTGTTTCCTCACTGTCTTTCTGTTTATAGAAATCCTGGATTCTTCTATTCCTTTAATAGGACAGTGAAGATCAGTTGATGTTACATTTCCTTTCTGAGAGAAAACAGATGCAGGATGAGGGGGATGATTATTTTGGGGAGGAGGATACTTCTCAGGGGGCAAGAGAAAATGTTGGCTTGCCAAGGTCAGGTACAGGGTTTGTGCGTGATTGGAGGGATGTGGATTTGGCAGAAAGTGCTCCTCCACCCACAACTGGCAGTGCATCATTGACACCTGGAACATTGGCCCACATGTGTGATTATGTCTTGCAGATCCTTAAAAGGGACCCCCGCATTGCCAAAATTATGAAGGATGATGACTACTGGTTGGCCAGCATCCTCGATCCACGCTATAAAAGCAAATTACAGAACATCATGCCACAAGAGAACCTAGAGTTAATATTGGCGAACAAACAAGCAACTCTGGTAAACCCTTTGTTAGAGGCATTCTCAGCACACAGCAGTGGTGCAGGTTCTACCACAAGCCATACTGGGCCAAATGGAAGAGGTGTTCGTGGTGCACACAGCCGAAGTGGCGTTGGAGACAGGGGTTTCATGACCAAGTTGTGGTCTGATTTCTCGAGTAATGCTCACACGACTGGTAATACTGAATCGATTGCAACAGATAGGAGACAGCAGTTGTCAACTATGGTTCAAAATTACCTCTCCTCCCCTATCGATGTTCTCCCTCACAGTTCATTACCCTTTGACTACTGGGCCTGTAAACTGGACACCTGGCCTGAATTGGCACAATATGCCTTACAGGAGCTCGCTTGCCCTGCTGGTAGTGTGCTATCAGAAAGAGTCTTCAGTGCTGCTGGATCAATCCTGACAGAAAGAAGGACCCGGCTGTCGACCCAAAATGTAGGTGATCTCACCTTCATTAAAATGAACCATGCCTGGGTTTCAAAAGATTTTGTACCACCTTCCGTTGATGACACATAGGTTGCCAGCAAAATGGCTCACTTTGTCCTCCTCTTCCTCCGACTTCTCCAATTCCTCCATTTGCAGCTGCTGAACGTCCAGCCTACACGTCAACATATGCCAGTTTTTCCACCTCCCTAACTGGGCAGAACCCCCCAGGGCCATCGTCAGCACCTAGCGCACCCGGGCAAGTGCCGGGGCCCTGAGCAGGTGGGGGGACCCACTCGCCGTCAGAGACACCGGCGTACTATGAGGGGCCATGTGCCAGTGCCGGCGCCCACGAGTAGGCCCCCCTGCTTGCTCAGGGCCCCAGCACTTGCAATACTTACCTCTCCCTGCTCCACCGCTGTGACGTCTTCCGCGTTTCCTGACAGTGACATTCAGGTCAGAGTGCGCGATGACGTCACATCTGTGCGCCCTCTGCCTGAACAGTCACAGTGCAGAGAGCTGGAAGATGGCAACGCTGAGGAGTCCAGAGTAGAGCACTGCCCAGCGAGGAGAGGTATTTCATTTTTTTTAATGTTTGGAGCAATATATGGGGAGCATTATACACTGGAGAATTATACGGTATATGGGGCCCATCATACACTTGAGCATCATAGATAGGGCCCATTATACACTGGAGCATTATATATGGGGCCCATCATACACTGGAGCATTATAAATGGGGCCCATCATACACTGGAGCATCACATACGGGGCCCATTATACACTGGAGCATCATATATGGGGCCCATTATACACTGGAACATCCTATATGGGGCCCATTATATACTGGAGCATCACATGGAGCCCATTATGTATAGAGCATTATATATGGGGAACATTATATTTGGAGCATTATATGGGGCTCATCATACACTGGAGCATC
Source organism: Oophaga sylvatica (assembly GCA_033576555.1). Taxonomy (NCBI): domain Eukaryota; kingdom Metazoa; phylum Chordata; class Amphibia; order Anura; family Dendrobatidae; genus Oophaga; species Oophaga sylvatica. The sequence goes on along the minus strand of JARQOD010000001.1, from coordinate 164,775,265 downwards.
ATATATGGGGCTCATCATATACGAGAGCATCATATGGGGTTCATTATTTATGGGGAATCATATAGGGCCTTTTATATATAGAGCATCATATGGAGCACATATGGGGCCTATTCTATGTGGAGCATTATATGGAGCTTATGCTGTATGGAGCATTATATGGGGCTCATTATTCTGTATAGAGCAATATATGGAGCTCATTATTCTGTATGGCGCACTGTGTGGTGCCCATAATACTGTATGGAGGACTATACTGTCCATTTTTTGAGCTGTTGTAGAATTTACAATAGATATCACTCATGTAATGTAAGAAGTGAAGTATTTGGCATTGTACTATACCTATATTTCTCTGCCGTATCGGAGCATCATGAATTGTGGTATGTGTTAAAGGGGCCCACTGAGACTCTTTCGCCCGGGGCCCACGAAAACCTGGAGCCAGCCCTGCCCCCCCACAACTTTAGCCAAATAAGACCCCAGTTTTCAATGCATTACTATTATTATAAAGTAAATCAAGGTTGACAAGCTTAAATAATAAGAATTGATGTCGTTGGCATTGAAATTGGCACTGTAGGTGTGTTTACTGTCCTCCACTCACTGCCAACTTTTATTCCCCATTGACTTGCATTGGGGTCATGTTCCGATCGAAACAAGACTTTTGCCGCTAGTCGGCCAATCCCGTTCGACTCAACTTTTGTTAAAGTCGGATGGTCCGAAACCCGACTCGACCCTCCCGGAGGCAAAGTCGCTCATCTGTAATTACAAAGGTATACGGATCAGATGCTTTAGCTTGGAAGCATGAACAATAGCTGACGCTGGCCCGCCGGCTGCGCAGGACTGAAATAGCCCAGCCAGCTCCAAGACGAGGCAGAGGGGATTAACCCCCTCATGACCAGTCCAGAGAGAAGATAGCAGCAACCAAACCCCGGACTGGATCACGAGATTATGAAGGCATGGCCATTAGAATATTTGTCTTATCTCCCTTCAGTACCCCTTTAAGATAATTGGCAAAAAACTTTTTCTGTACATGCGAATGGTTTTAATGCATATGACAGATTCTATTCTTGCTGCCAGTAGCAATTGCTTTTGATTCAAGCTGTAAAATCTATATGGACAGTATTCAATGCACTTATGTATGAAGATATATGCAAGACCATGAGGCTATTTATTTGTTTGAACATTATAATTTTACACTTCTCTCCAAAGATATTTCTCTCTGAAAGCCATGTAAAACATAACCCTCCCAACAATATATTCATCAAATGGAGTTATTTGACATTCCAAAGAACAGAATGAAATAGAATTGCTGAAACGACGTTGTACATATGTAGAAACTTCATTTAGAATTAGACTGCTGATGAACAATAACATTAGTAAACTTTCCATCCTTAACCCCTCTCTGACATCAGACGTACTATCCCGTCCATGAAACCCGTGCCAATCTGACAATGGACGGGATAGTACGTCATAGGCGATCAGCTGCCAGCTGATTATCACAGCTGACACCCGGGACTGTGTGTCAGGAGTGGTCACGGACCGCTCCCGGCACATTAACCCCTGGCACACCGCGATCAAACATGATCGCGGTGTATCGGGGGCACAGGAGAGCATCGCGCAGGGAGGGGGCTCCCTGCGAGCTCCCCTGAGACCCTCAGAACAGCGCGATGTGATCCTCCCTCCCAGGACCCGGATCCTCCCTCCTAGGACCCGGATCCAAGATAACCGCCGGGTCCTGCAGGGAGGCGGCTTCCTCAGTGCCTGCTGAGAGCAGGCACTGAGAAGCCTGCAGCAGTGCCAGAGCGATCGCTGGTGTGACAGAGTGCTGTGCACACTGTCACACCAGCGATCTGACATTTTACACCCTGGGACAAAGTAATAAAGTGAAAAAAATAAAAATAAACATGTTTTAAAAAAAATTCCAAAATAAATAATAAAAAAAAAATATTCCCCAAAAAGTCATTTTTTCCTGTAAATAAAAAAAACAAACAATAAAAGTACACATATTTGGTATCTCCACGTCCGTAACGACCCCCCCTATAAAACTGTCCCACTAGTTAACCCCTTTAGTGAACCCCTTAAAAATAAAAAAAAAACAAAGCAAAAAATCAATGCTTTATCATCATACCGCCGAACAAAAAGTGGAATAACACGCGATCAAAAAGACCGATATAAATAAACATGGTACCGCTGAAAACGTCATCTAGTCCCGCAAAAAAGAGCCACCATACAGCATCATCAGCGAAAAAATAAAAAAATTATAGCTCGCAGAATAAAGCGATGCAAAAATAATTATTTTTTATATAAAATTGTTTTTATTCTATAAAAGCACCAAAACATAAAAAAAATTATATAAATGAGGTATTGCCGTAATCGTACTGACCCGAAGAATAAAACTGCTTTATCAATTTTACCACACGCGGAACAGTATAAACGCCTCCCTCAAAAGAAATTCATGAATTGCTGATTTTTGTTCATTCTAACCTCCCAAAAATCAAAATAAAATGCGATCAAAAAATGTCACGTGCTCAAAAATGGTACCAGTAAAAACGTCAACTCGTCCCGCAAGAAATAAGACCTCACATGACTCTGTGGGCCAAAATATGCAAAAATTATAGCTCTCAAAATGTGGTGATGCAAAAACTATTTTTTGCAATAAAAAGCGTCTTTTAGCATGTGACAGCTGCCAATCATAAAAACCCGCTATAAATAGTAAATCAAACCCCCCTTTATCACCCCCTTAATTAGGGAAAAATAATAAAATTAAAAAATGTATTTATTTCCATTTTCCCGTTAGGGTTAGGGTTGCGGCTAAAGTTAGGGTTAGGGTTGGCGCTAAAGTTAGGATTAGGGTTAGGGTTGGGATTAGGGTTAGGGGTGTGTTAGGGTTAGGTTTGTGGTTAGGGTTGGGACTAGGGTTAGGGGTGTGTTGGGGTTAGGGTTGGAGTTAGAATTGGGGGGTTTCCGCTGTTTAGGCACATCAGGGCTCTCCAAATGTGACATGGCGTCTGATCTCAATTCCAGCCAATTCTGCGTTGAAAAAGTCAAACGGTGCTTCTTAACTTCTGAGCTCTGCCATGCGCCCAAACAGTAGTTTACCCCCACATATGGGGTATCAGCGTACTCTGGACCCCAAGAGTTATTGTGCAATTTGTCCTATTTCTTCTGTTACCCTTGGAAAAATAAAAAACTGAGGGCGAAAATATCATTTTTGTAAAAAAAAAATATTTTTTTGTTTTTACGGCTGTACGTTATAAACTGTCTGTGAAGCACTTGGGGCTTCATAGCGCTCACCACACATCTAGATTAGTTCCTTGTGGGGTCTATTTTCTAAACTTGTGGGGGGTTTCCACTTTTAGGCACATCAGGGGCTCTCCAAATGCTACATGATGCCCCCAGACCATTCCATCAAAGTCTGCAATCCAAAACGTCACTACTTCCCTTCCGAGCCCCAACGTGTGCCCATACAGTAGTTTTCTCCCACATATTGGGTATCAGCGTACTCAGGACAAATTGGACAACAACTTTTGGGGTCCAATTTCTCCTGTTACCCTTGTGAAAATAAAATATTGGGGGCGAAAAAAATCATTTTTGAAAAAAAAAAAAGGATTTTTTATTTTTACGGCTGTACGTTATAAACTTCTGTGAAGCACTTCGGGTTCAAAGTGCTCACCACACATCTAGATAAGTTCCTTGTGGGGTCTGTCTACCAAAATAGGGTCACTTGTTGGGGGTTTACACTGTTTAGGCTCATCAGGGGCTCTCCAAATGCGACATGACGCCCCCAGACTATTCCATCAAAGTCTGCAATCCAAAACGTCACTACTTCCCTTCCGAGCCCCAACGTGTGCCCATACAGTAGTTTTTCTCCCACATATTGGGTATCAGCGTACTCAGGACAAATTGGACAACAACTTTTGGGGTCCAATTTCTCCTGTTACCCTTGTGAAAATAAAATATTGGGGGCGAAAAAAATCATTTTTGAAAAAAAAAAGATTTTTTATTTTTACAGCTGTACGTTATAAACTTCTGTGAAGCACTTCGGGGTTCAAAGTGCTCACCACACATCTAGATAAGTTCCTTGAGGGGTCTAGTTTCCAAAATGGTGTCATTTGTCAGGGGTTTCCACTGTTTAGGCAGATCAGGAGATCTCCAAACACGACATGGCATCCAGCCAATTCTACTTTGAAAAAGTCAAACGGCGCTCCTTCCCTTCCAAACTCTACCATGCACCAAAACAGTGGTTTACCCCCACATATGGGGTATCAGCGTACTCAGGACAAATTGCACAATACCTTTTGGAGTCTTGTTACCCTTGGGAAAATAAAAATTGGGGGGAAAAGATCATTTTTGTGGAAAAAATATGATTTTTTAATTTTACGGCTCTACATTATAAACTTGTGTGGAGCACTTGGGGGTTCAAATTGCTCACCAAAGATCTAGATAAGTTCCTTAAGGGGTCTAGTTTCCCAAATGGGGTCACTTGTGGGGGGTTTCCACTGTTTAGGCACATCAGGGGCTCTCCAAACGCGACATGGCGTCCAATCTCAATTTCAGTCTATTTTAGTTTGAAAAAGTCAAACGGCGCTCCTTCCCTTACGAGCTCTGCCGTGTGCCCAAACAGTGGTTTCCCCCCACATATGGGGTATTGGCATACTCAGGAGAAATTGTACAACAACTTTATCTGGCCATTTTCTCCTTTTACCTTTGTGAAAATAAAAAAAAAGTTTGTAAAAGATCATTTTTGTGGCTAAAAAGTTAAATATTCATTTTTTCCTTCCACGTTGCTTCAGCTCCTGTGAAGCAACTGAAGAGTTAATAAAATTCTTGAATGTGGTTTTGAGTACCTTGAGGGGTGCAGTTTTTAGAATGTTGTCACTTTTTGGTATTTTCTGCTATATAGACCCCTCAAAGTGACTTCAAATGTGAGGTGGTCCCTAAAAAAAATGGCTTTGTAAATTTTGTTGTAAAAATGAGAAATCGCTGGTCAACTTTTATCCCTTATAATTTCCTAACAAACAAAAATTTTGGTTCCAAAATTGTGTTGATGTAAAGTAGACATGTGGAAAATGTTATTTATTAACTATTTTGTGTGACATTAGTTCTCTGTTTTAAGGGAATAAAAATTCAAAGTTTGAAAATTGCAAAATTTTCAAAATTTTCGCCATATTTGCGTTTTTCAAAGATAAACGCAAGTTATATCGAAGAATTTTTACCACTATCGTGAAGTACAATATGTCACGAGAAAACAATCTCAGAATCGCGAAGATCCGTTGAAGCGTTCCAGAGTTATAACCTCATAAAGAGACAGTGGTCAGAATTGTAAAAATTGGCCCGGTCATTAACGTGCAAACCACTCTTGGGGGTGAAGGGGTTAAAAGTTACCAAAAACTTTCTTCATAGTCTTACATGAGACATGATCTCAATGAAATACATCTAATATTAAGTATGAAATTGGGGCTGAAAATCATTTTTGCATTGGGTTCATTTGTTTTGCCTGAAAAAATGTGCACCATTTTCCTTCTATAGTCTCCATGATGCACCATCTATTGCTGGCTTCAAAATGAGTTAAAGGGTTTTTATGACGTTGTCTCTTGAGCAGATCATAGCTCTGCAGAGTCCTTACTTCAAAATTCCTTGGGTGTGGAGGAGTTGGGGCACTCCTCCTTGAGTGACAGTTCTGGTGAATAGCTTCATTCTGCTACTACATATTAGCGGTCTGTCAGTCTACACTGCTATCATTATATTTATATATTGAGATAACAGGAACATTGAACGAGTACACTGCTCCGGAAAGTGAGAGCCATGTTTAGGATAACTGTTTTGGAAATTGCCAATATCGGTTGTCGGGAGAGGAGTGGGGTATTGTGATTCTTTAGGACTGATAAAGATAAGAGGAAGAGTATGGAGGTGAGCTTATAACTGTTGTGTATAAATAAATGGTCTGGAGACAAGAAGCTGAGATGTTAGGATTGAACTCCTTACCTGAAATGTAACTAATGCCCACTTGCCACTTGGCCAGGCACTAATGACTGAGCTTAATCTAAACAAGATGCACACTTTGTAAGATAAAAGCTTTTGTAGCAGGAGAATAACAGCTGATTGAGAAAGCAAGTCAATTGGAAATATGCTTATTCTCATGCTGTCTAGCCAACTAAAGCAATTTAATAACAGAATACCCCTTTAATTGAGAATCTGTCAGTCTGTTTTTGACAGTCTATTGGGGATTTTCTAAATTTTTTGATGTCTTTTTTGAGCTGCTGTCACTTGATTTATTAACACAGACCAAACCAAAGTAAAATGTGCAGGAAAACAACTTGCAAAAACCCAATAGTACAACATTTTTAATGAAACCTAACTGCAAAAAAATATTTTATCCTCATATACATGCGTCAAAATAAAAAAAAAGTTGTTCCCAAAGATGGACAACGCCTTTAATCTCAGAGTTAACTTGATATCCTCTTCAATGTAAGGAGCATCAGGAAAGATATCCTTATCTATATAAATAGGATATTTTGGCATTATGAAAGGAGCACTTGCTTAGGGCTCATTATCTACAAGCCAAAAGTGTAGTGCTTCTCTATATTATTGGCTCCTACTTTGGCAGACCCATGAGGGTAATCTGGCCATGGGCCTTCCCAGAGCCTTGGACCCTGGACAGTAGCCCAAATTTCTCTCATTATAATCTGCTGTGTAGTCAACAAAACCAAAGGACAAGACAGGAGCATAGTCTTGTGAGAAGAACATGGATGGGTCAGGATCAATACAGTGACAGAAACAGTAATCATTCAGAATTGTCTATAAGTCACTTTGACCTCTATTAGTGACTGAAGAAGGATAAAAGTTGTATTCTATTGCCTAGCAACCAAGCTTGATCAGCATTTAGGCAGGCATGTCAAACTCAAATGCACAGAGGGCCGAAATTAAAAACTTGGTTAAAGTCGTGGGCCAACCTCGATATTTATTAAAAAAAATGTCTACAATTGCGGAAGCTTTTCCTTATCATCAAATATATTGATGAACCTTTTCATATGGAAACAAGCTTCAGAGGTTGTCTCTCAAACAAAGTACATTTTAATTAATGCATCTTAAAAGTCAGATCCCAAGACTGAAGCACTGAGTATTTCCTCATGAGCAAGGCTGTATATAGAAATCATGGGGCCTCATGAAACAATATTTGATGGGTGTCACAGAAGAGCATATCTCACAAGTTTTCTGCCCTTAATAAAGCGCCTAGATTGCCCTTTTATTTCCCCTATAAATTATGATAACAACAAAAGTGCCACCAGAGTATGATACCCCTATAGTTAATTCCTCCAGAGTACCCTCAACACACACTGTATAACGACCCTACTGTACCCCTCCTCAAACCCCTGGCAAAGTATAATGACTACTACACAGTATGATACCCCAACTGTGATCCCAACACAGCAATCCACATAGTATAATGGGCCCCAAATGGTCCTCCACACAATATAATGAACCCCACATAGTCTTCCATACAGTTTAATGGACCCAACATATCCATAAAGTATAATGGTCCCAACATAGTCCTCAAAACATTATAATGGATCCTATATAGTCTTCCATACAGTATAATTGGCCCAACATAGTCGTACATACAGAATAAAGGGCCTAAAATAGTCCTCCATACAGATCAATGACCCCACATAGTCCTCCTTACAGTATAATTGGCCCAATATAGTGCTCTATATAATATATTGGTCCCTATTTAGTCCTCCATGCAGTATAATTGGCACCAAATAGTCCTCCATACAGTATAATGGGCCCCTACATAGTCTTTCATACAGTATAATGGGCTGCACGTAGTCCTCCATACAGAATAATGGGCCCCACATAATCCTTCATACAAAATAATGGCTGCATATAGCCCTACATACAGTATAATGGGTCCCATATAGTCCTTCATACAGTGTAATGAGCCGCACAAAGTCCTCCATACAGAATAATGGCCCCACATATTAATTTGTGCAGTATAATGGGCCCCACATAGTTCTGCATACAAAATAATAGCCTCACATAGTTCTCCATACAGTATAATAGGCTCCACATTGTCCTACATACAGTATAATAGGACCCACATTAAAAAAATGAATAAATACTCAACTCTTCTCATTCACCCGCTGCTCAGTTTCCCAGCAGTATTCATCACTGCTTTTTCATAGTGGGTGCAAAAATGTGATGTTATCTCGCTGACTATGCTGAGATGTCAAATGCAGAGGAAGAATGATAAACTATCCAGGATGCAGTTGAAAGTGAGCTACTGGGCTGAGGGGGGTGTCCGTGCCCGCGCCTCGGGCCAAATACAATCACCCTGTGGGCTAGAGTTTGTCTACAGGCCAAAATTGGATATGCAGGGCCTAGAGTGACGACTGTTGGATAAAAGCTGGATGTACAGTATTTATCTATAGATGGGAAAAACTTATCCAATAAATACACAATAATTCCATCAAGTTTCATTTTTATTAAACTATCCATCTTTTTTTCTACCTCACCTTCTATTCTATATTCTTGTCTATAACTGCTGTAACTCTGAACACTCCTTACTTGATTGATGTGAAAAATCTTGTACAAAATTATATATTCTGAGTAAATTAAGATGGAATAAGAATTTAAATCCAAAAGGATGTAAAACATATTTGGCCTTCGAAATACAGTTTAAAATTAATTATTGTATTGGTTTTTAAGGAAATGTTACACAAAGTATGTAGTTAATGGATAATCTGTATTGCAATATACAATGCCACATGTAAATGTTATTATAAATGAGCCCATTAAAATACCCTTAACCTTTGTAGTAAATAATTATTTTATTAAAGTTAATTATGATGTGACTGTGTTTGTGTTTCATTAAAATGGTGATAATCTGTTATAGACATGCAATTCTGCAGATGTCATTTGTGTCTTTTTAATGCTCATTCTCTAGGTTCATAATTGGAAATGTTACTTTTGCAATTGATGATGATAATAAAAACAGCATTTTCTAAAAGGATAAAATCTTATTAGAAAAACTCTCAAAAACTGGAAATGTACAGTATGTACAATATTATTTTAAAAGGCCAAGAGACACCTCAGTAAAGGATTTGAGACTGTAATCTTGTGTCACATCTTCCTAAGGCCCCCTTCACACGTCCTGGTAAATTTGGTACTGGAAAAAACAGTACTGGTGAGATCCGTGTGCCATCTGTGTGTACGTATGTGATATCTATGTGAAACCAGTGTGATATTTGTGCGATATTAATAGAAATGGAAAGGCTATGGATATTCTTTAGTTGGAATCTCTTCTTGTCTAGCGGTTATCACTGCAATAGACTATATTACATAGTAACATAGTAACATAGCTATTAAGGTTGAAGGAAGACTTTAAGTCCATCTAGTTCAACCCATATCCTATCCTAACCTGCCCTAACATGTTGATCCAGAGGAAGGCAAAAAAAAAAACCCAAGTGGCAAACAGTACGCTTCACATTGGGGAAAAAAATTCCTTCCCGACTCCACATACGGCAATCAGACTAGCTCCCTGGATCAACGCAGTATCTAGGAAACTAGTGAATATGGCCTGTAATATTATACTTTTCAAGAAAGGCATCCAGTTCCTTCTTAAATTTTAGTAAGGAATCACTCATTACAACATTAGACAGCAGAGAGTTCCATAGTCACACTGCTCTTACAGTAAAGAATCTGCGTCTGTGATTATGGCTAAACCTTCTTTCCTCCAGACGCAGAGGATGCCTCCTTGTCCCCGTCACAGGTCTAAGAGTAAAAAGATCACTAGAAAGGTCTTTATACTGTTCCCTCATATATTTATACATTGTAATAAGATCACCCCTAAGCCTTCGTTTTTCCAAACTAAATAACCCCAAGTGTAATAACCTGTCTTGGTATTGCAGACCCCCCAGTTCTCTAATAACCTTGGTTGCTCTTCTCTGCACCCGCTCCAGTTCAGCTATGTCTTTCTTATACACCTTACATCTTAATGGAGAGGTGTCTATAAGACGCCCCATTACGATCCCCATAGTCATATTGTTTAAAATACACAGCCACAATAAAGTTGTTTATTTGAAAGAAAGATACAGACTCCTTTATTTGAAATAAACACTCCCCACTTTCTCTTACCTATTTATTTGTGTAAAATAAAAAAACAATATTCCTCAGCTGTCTGACAATAATACATTTGTCCACGCGGTAATCCATCCCTGCTTCATCTGGATGCCTTGCTCTTTGGTGGCAAGATGTCACCGTTCAGCCTGGCATCCAGGAGACACTGAGCTGAGCGCCAGAGCGCAGCTTCAGTGACCTATGATTATGTAATTGAGGTTTCCGCATGTCACTGAAACTGCGATTCACATGGGCAGCTCGTTGTGAGCAGCCAGATGAACTGCGGTGAACTCAATGAGATCATTGCTAGCACCCTGAGAAAATTCTCACAGTGCTAGTGGTGACATCCATGGACGTACCCACCGTGGGGCAGGTGGGGCAGAAGCAGTGTCAGGCCGCTGTCTCAGAAGTCGGGTGCCAGCACTGTTAATTTAAATAATGTGTATAAGTGCGGGCAGCCCCATCCCAGCACCGCAGACACACCCATACTGTGTGCGTGTGCAGTCAGCGTCTGCCTGCTGAACTCACCTCACCAGCTCTTGGGCTGCTTCTGGCTGGACAGGAGTAAGGAGCAGGATGGAGATCATCATGAGGCGGAGGAGAAGCAGGACTCAGAGAGAAGAATGAGGAGTGACAGGAGGATGTCTATCTGCCGTCCCGCTGTCTGTGGCTGATTTATTGCAGCAGCCTGAACTTTCACCCCATCTATATGGAAGTTCATTCTGCAGCAATAAATCACAGTGAGGGTCAGACAGACTGCAGGCCCTGTATACAGCACCCTGCTCTGACTGATCCTAGGCCTACAGGACATCATATAGTATTTATAGGACCATATATTATAGCATGTGAGGTTCTGTAGGCTGAGGATCAGTCAGTGCATATTATATTGCATATCTGTGCACAGTTGTCACGCTGTCTAATGATCTGACTACAATGTCAGTAAACTATTTATACAGGAACCACACTCAATACAACATATAGTTTAGCAACATCAGAATATAAGTATAAAATAGATTTACCTGACACAATATCAGCAGAACTTAGGGTTAATCTTGAGGACTAGATGTGCAGAAACGATATCAGTTGAACTCAGGGTTAATCTTGAGGACTTGATGAGCTGTAACAGGAAAGAGGAGGACCGGGGTCTAACCTGACCCTACACTGGGGTCCTAACTAATCCCTTACCTTGGAGGTACTGATAATGGTTCAGAGGTCCAAGTCTCCAGCCTAACCCTGTCTCCTATCAGACCCTGAACCCTGTAATCAGTCCTAAGAAGGATCCTGATTACCACCAAAGGGATAGGGGCTGATCTCAGCTAAATACACAGATTAGACATATAAGACAGACAGGATAGCACTCTCTTGCATACACACTCAAACACCGAAGGAACATAAATGGTCTGGGAAATAAACTCTAAGCAAGTTAAGCTTAAAACAACTAAGGAGCTCTCAACTAGAGTCTATACAGATTCATTCCTATCTGTGATCTGCATGAAGGGTTTCACTGGCAACTCCCAAAGCAGACAACCAGAAACTTAAAGGAAACCAATCAACAAATAATCAATTGCAGCCGGGAGAAACTGCACCCAGTCCCAGCACCAAGCACAGACAGAATTAACTCCCTAGCTGCCAAACACAAAGAAACAGCAACTCAGCTGTGAGAAGTCAAAATGTGCAACCGCGACGATCTTCGTGGCAATGCACACATGACAGTACCCCCCCTTCTACGAGGGGCCTCCGGACCCTCAGGGCCAGGCCTGCCCGGTGAGTTCTGTGGAAGGTCCGAACCAAACGATATGCGTTAACATCAGACGCAGGGACCCACGTCCTCTCCTCCGGACCATACCCCTTCCAATGCACCAAGTACTGAAGGGACCGGCGATTCAGGCGAGAGTCAATGATTTTTAATACTTGAAATTCCAAGTTACCATTGACCAACACTGGAGGAGGAGGTAGAGGTGACGGTATGACTGGTGCCACATACCTTTTAAGTAATGACTTGTGGAACACATTATGAATTTTAAAAGTAGAAGGGAGTTCCAGACGAAATGCCACAGGATTAATTATGGAACTGATCCTGTATGGCCCGATGAATCTGGGACCCAGTTTCCAGGAGGGCACTTTAAGTTTTATATTCCTGGTAGACAACCATACCAGATCGTTCACATTCAGATCTGGACCAGAAACTCTCCTCCTATCAGCCATACGTTTGTAACGGTTCCCCATCGTACTCAAATTATTCAATACACCTCGCCACACAGAAGCAAGTGACGACGAGAAACGCTCCTCCTCAGGAACCCCAGAAGGACCCCCCATTGAAAGTACAAAACTGGGGATGAAAACCATATGCCCCAAAAAATGGGGACTTACCAGTGGACTCGCTCCGCCTGTTGTTAAGAGCGAACTCTGCCAGAGGCAAGAAAGATGACCAGTCCTCCTGGTTCTCCGAGACAAAACACCGGAGATATGTCTCTAAACTCTGATTCAGACGCTCTGTCTGACCATTGGTCTGTGGATGAAAAGCCGAGGAAAACGACAATTGCATCCCCCGACGTAAACAAAATGCCCTCCAAAATTTGGACACAAACTGAGACCCCCTATCTGACACCACATCAGAAGGCAACCCATGAAGTCTCACGATCTCCCTAATGAACACCTGCGCCAGAGTTTTAGCATTAGGGAGTGCAGGAAGAGCAACGAAATGTGCCATCTTACTGAACCTGTCAACAACCACCAGTATGACAGTATTCCCTGACGACGGAGGAAGATCCGTAATGAAGTCCATAGATAAATGAGTCCATGGACGCTCCGGAAGTTTCAAGGGTAAAAGGGTCCCAGATGGACGGGTATGAGGAGTTTTAGAGCGAGCACAAACCCCACAGGACGCGACAAAAGTTATAACATCTTTATTAGCGTTAGGCCACCAAAATCGGCGAGAAAGGAGATCTAAAGTAGCCTTACTCCCTGGATGTCCTGCTAAAGCAGAATTATGATGTGCCTCAATAACCTTTTGTCTCAACTGATTCGGGACAAACAGTCTCCCCTGAGCCTCTAACACCTCCTCCTCAAGCTCAGAACATACAGCCGACACTACCACCCCCTCCTGAAGGATAGGAATCGGGTCATCCGTTTTCCCGGCCCCTGGGAAACTGCGAGACAAAGCATCAGCCTTTACATTCTTAGACCCCGGACGATAAGTGACGACAAAATTAAACCTGGTAAAAAACAACGACCATCGAGCTTGTCTGGAATTCAGACGCTTAGCGGATTCTAAATACAGCAGGTTCTTGTGATCAGTAATAACGGTGACCAGGTGGACTGCCCCCTCCAAAAAGTGACGCCATTCTTCAAAAGCCAATTTAATGGCCAAAAGTTCCCTATTGCCGATATCATAATTCCTTTCGGCGGACGACAATTTCTTAGAAAAGAAAGCGCACGGATGCCATTTACCAGGGGACGGACCCTGGGACAATATAGCACCCACCCCTACGTCAGACGCGTCCACCTCCACAATGAACGGCTGAGATACATCTGGTTGGATGAGAACGGGTGCCGAAGCAAAACATCTCTTTAAAGAGGAAAAGGCTTGGCAAGCTTTGTCCGACCACCTAGAAAAATCCGTCCCTTTTCTCGTCATGTCAGTGAGAGGTTTGACGACAGACGAGAAATTACAAATAAATTTCCGGTAGTAATTAGCAAACCCCAAAAAACGCTGCAGAGCCTTAAGATCCCCTGGCTGATCCCATTCAAGCACTGCTCTCACCTTTTCAGGGTCCATACGGAAACCGGAGGCTGACACCAAAAAACCCAAAAACTGAAGTTCCTGTACGGCAAAAACACACTTCTCCAGTTTGGCATATAGTTTATTGTCTCGCAAGATCTGCAACACCTGTCTCACATGCTCCTGGTGAGACACAAGATCTGGCGAGTAAATTAAAATGTCATCCAAATATATGACCACAAACACCCCCACAAGGTGACGAAAAATGTCATTAACAAAATGTTGGAATACTGCTGGTGCAGTAGTCAGACCAAAAGGCATAACCAGGTTTTCATAATGTCCCTCCGGCGTGTTAAACGCCGTTTTCCACTCATCCCCCTCTTTTATTCTAATCAGATTATACGCCCCCCTGAGATCCAATTAGAGAACCATTTGGCGCCAACAATTTGATTGAAGAGATCAGGAATAAGAGGGAGTGGATACGGATCTCGAACAGTAATCCGATTAAGTTCGCGGAAATCCAAGCAAGGGCGTAGGCCTCCATCTTTTTTCTTCACAAAGAAGAACCCCGCGGCTACAGGGGAAGATGAAGGTCTAATATGCCCTTTGGCCAGACTTTCGGAAATATAATCTTTCATAGCCTGTCTTTCAGGACCAGAAATATTATACAACCTAGCTTTAGGTAACTTAGCATCAGGAAGAAGATTAATAGAGCAGTCATACACACGATGAGGAGGCAACTCCCGACACCCCTCCTCAGAAAAAACATCCCCAAAATCCTCCAAAAAAGGAGGCAATGTACTAGGTACGACCGCACTGATAACTGTGTTCATGCAGTTGCTTTTGCAAAACTCACCCCATTGGCTTATCTCTCTGGACTGCCAATTAATTACAGGGTTATGTTTAACCAGCCAAGGAAGTCCCAACACAATGGGAGTAGGTAGACCCTCAACACATAACAAGATAATTGTTCCCTATGTATTGCCCCTACCCGAAGGTCAATGTTATGAACCTCATGAACAAAGCTACCTTGGCCGAGAGGCCTGGCGTCAATGGAAAAAATAGGGATCGGTTTGACCAATACATTCAGATGCATACCTTGAGCCTGAGCAAACTGAGCGTCAACCAGATTGGCGCCGGAACCACTATCCAGAAGAACAGACAATCTCTTCACTCTAGTACCAAACACCACCTCCACTGGTACAAGGAACTGAGAAGAACCGGCGGATGAAATACATACTCCCAGGTTGTCATCCACCACACAACCTGGGATTAGCAGTTTTCCGGCGACTTTTTACTTAACAAGACACGGGATGGACATTCTCCAACAAAATGTCCCTCTTTCCCGCAGAAAAAAACACCTTCTAGTCCTGCGGCGTGCCGCCAATCCCCTACTACAAAAAGATGTCCCTCCCAACTGCATAGGCTCATCCGAACAGACAAGGGGAACCTCAACATAAGGGACTTTAGTAGTAGGTGGAGTAACAACAGGGGGTGGAGTTACCTCACCCCTCTCCCGAAGCCGTCTATCAGTACGGATAGCTAGGGCCATAGCAGCCTCCAGAGAAGGAGGAGACTCATACTGAGCCAAAACGTCTTTTAATTTGTCAGAAAGCCCATGACAAAACTGGCTCCTAAGAGCTGGGTCATTCCACTGAGTATCCGTGGCCCATTCTACGAAACTCAGAAGCAAATTCCTCCGCAGGACGATCTCCCTGCTGTATCTTACGTAATTTAGTCTCAGCAAGAGAGACCCGATCTGGGTCATCATATACCAATCCCAGAGCAGTAAAAAATTGATCTACAGACTGTAGAGCCGGGGATCCCGGAGGAAGGGAAAATGCCCAGGATTGAGGGTCCCCTTGAAGAAGTGAGATAACAATTCCCACTCTCTGCTCATCACTCCCTGATGATCGCGGCCGAAGCCGAAAATATAATTTACATGCCTCCCGGAAGGTAAAAAATTTGTCTCGCCCACCAGTGAACCTATCTGGAAGAGCTACTTTAGGTTCAACTCTGGTTTGCTCCAGGGGAGACAAAACTTTGGACTTAATGTCCGTCAGCTCCATGGATAATCCCTGCAACTGCAGAGCCAGCTGGGCTACTGGATCCATGGTAACTAGAGATAATTTTTTATGGCCAGTGAAAATGTCACGCTGTCTAATGATCTGATTACAATGTCAGTAAACTATTTATACAGGAACCACACTCAATACAACATATAGTTTAGCAACATCAGAATATAAGTATAAAATAGATTTACCTGACACAATATCAGCAGAACTTAGGGTTAATCTTGAGGACTAGATGTGCAGAAACGATATCAGTTGAACTCAGGGTTAATCTTGAGGACTTGATGAGCTGTAACAGGAAAGAGGAGGACCGGGGTCTAACCTGACCCTACACTGGGGTCCTAACTAATCCCTTACCTTGGAGGTACTGATAATGGTTCAGAGGTCCAAGTCTCCAGCCTAACCCTGTCTCCTATCAGACCCTGAACCCTGTAATCAGTCCTAAGAAGGATCCTGATTACCACCAAAGGGATAGGGCTGATCTCAGCTAAATACACAGATTAGACATATAAGACAGACAGGATAGCACTCTCTTGCATACACACTCAAACACCGAAGGAACATAAATGGTCTGGGAAATAAACTCTAAGCAAGTTAAGCTTAAAACAACTAAGGAGCTCTCAACTAGAGTCTATACAGATTCATTCCTATCTGTGATCTGCATGAAGGGTTTCACTGGCAACTCCCAAAGCAGACAACCAGAAACTTAAAGGAAACCAATCAACAAATAATCAATTGCAGCCGGGAGAAACTGCACCCAGTCCCAGCACCGAGCACAGACAGAATTAACTCCCTAGCTGCCAAACACAAAGAAACAGCAACTCAGCTGTGAGAAGTCAAAATGTGCAACCGCAACGATCTTCGTGGCAATGCACACATGACAACAGTATAACACCCAATATTGTTATATTCCATCTGATATCTGTAGCTCATTATATTATATACTAATCTGTATACTGTCTGTGCTATACTTTGTGCACAGACGTCAGATGAAAAGTGACATAACTAGAATCCTATGGGCCCAGGTGAAAAATTTTGACCAATGCCCCTACTAGTCTGTTGGTTGGATCTATGGGCCCTGTAATAACGTCCCCATCCTGTAATAAAGTCCCCATCCTGTAATAACATCCCCCGTCCCTTAACAAAATACCCCATCCAAGAAATAACTCTCCTGTTCTGCAATAACGTGCCTTGTCCTGTAATATCGTCCCCAGTACTGTAATAACGTCCTCAAACCTATTATAAAATCCCCCCATCCTGTAATAACATCCCCAGTCCTGTAATAACGTCCTCAAACCTGTAATAACATCCCCGTCCTGTAATAATGTCCTCAAACCTGTTATAACATCCCCCGTCCTGTAATAACGTACCCAGTCCTGTAATAACGTCCCCTGACCTGTAATAACTTCCCCTGTAACGTAATAAGTCCCCCATCCTGTAATAATAGTCTTCCATCCTGTAACAACATTCCTCATCCTATAATAACATTACTCATCCTATAAGAACATCCCTTGTCCTGTATTAACATTCCTCGTCTTGTAATAATATCCCTTGTCCTGTAATAACATCCCTCATCCTGTAATTACATCCCCCTTCCTGTAATAACATCCCTGTCCTGTAATAATTGCCTCCTGTCCTGTAATAACAGTCTCCTGTCTTGTAAGCGGGATCACAGGAGGCCGGGTCCCTTCCTCAGGAAGTCTGCAGCGGCAGAAGTGGGGCAATGCTGTGGGCGTGAGAGGGAGGAAGGGGTGTCCCAGCGGTGCAATGCTGTGGGTCTGGTGTTGGCGGTGAGCAAAGCGGAGTGCATTGCTTTCCTGGCGGCCATGTTCCTGAAGCCGTGGGCCGCCGAAGATTTGGATTTTGGTCCAGCAAAGATCTAAATCTGCGCATGCGCCGCATATGGCGTTCATCTCTGCCTGGAAGCCAATGCACTCACTCTGCTGATGTATACAGGGTCTGGCTGGGCTGAAGTATACAGAGGCTGGCTGAGCTGAAGTATACAGCGGCTGGCTGGGCTGAAGTATACAGAGGCTGGCTGAGCTGAAGTATACAGCGACTGGCTGGGCTGAAGTATGCAGCTTCTGGCTGGGCTGATGTATATACAGGGGCTGGCTGGGCTGATGTATATACAGAGGGCTGGCTGTGGCTGATGTATATACAGGGGCTGGGGGCTGGCTGGGTTGATGTATATACAGGGGCTGGCTGGGTTGATGTATATACAGGTGCTGGGCTTAGTGGGCTGGTGATGTATATACAGGTGCTGGGCTCAGTTGGGCTGGTAATGATATATACAGGTGGTGCTGGGCTCAGTGGGATGGGGCTGGTGATGATGTATATACAGCTGCTGGGCTTAGTGGGCTGGTGCTGGTGAGGATGTATATACAGGTGCTGGTCTTAGTGGGCTGGTGCTGGTGAGGATGTATATACAGGTGTTGGGCTTAGTGGGCTGGTGATGTATATACAGGTGCTGGGCTCAGTGGCTAGTGATGATATATACAGGTGGTGCTGGGCTCAGTGGGCTTGTGCTGGTGAGGATGTTTATACAGGTGCTGGGCTTAGTGGGCTGGCGATGTATATACAGGTGTTGGGCTCTGTGGGCTGGGGATGATGTATATACAGGTGCTGGGCTCAGTGGGTGGGGGTGGTGATGATGTATATACAGGTATGGGGCTCATTATACTGTATGGAGCAGTTTCATTCCCTTTTTCGTTCTAAAATTTTACAATCTGAATGACCACCATGGCTTGCCCCCCATAGTTTTGATCCTGGGTACGCCCATGGTGACATCATGAAGGTTACCACAATTCATTGCCCGGCTCATACTGAACTGAGCATGGGAATAGCTGGCAGCGACCAGCGGTAACCTCTATGAAGTTACCGCTCCACACTGAAGTTGCTCCCCAACTCAGCTCAATGTGTCCTGGATTCATGGCTGAGCATTCACATCATGCCACTGCTCAGCCTTGTAATCCATATGTATCAGAGCTGGACTTCTTCGTGGGACAAATGGATTGTTGGCAGGCAGGTGGGCGAGGAGTATAGATTTTTATTACTTTCATTCTTTACAGTAATAAATTTGAAAATGAGGGTGAACTTGATCCTGGCTGTGTATTATCCACAAGATGACCATGGGTTTAGTAATGGGGGCATTTTATAGACACTTCTCCATTTCTAACCCCTGGGCATGATGCCAGCTGACAACACAAAACTGACATCAACGTCAACCCTATTACCTCATTGGCCATGGCAACAGGACAAGTGGGAAGAGCAAGGCTAAGGTGAGGGATGATGTTGGTAGCTTGGGAGTGGGTCCAATATCTCTAGCCCCTTCCTAAACTATTCATATCAACCCACAACTCCTTTGCTAGTTTGAATTTATAGGGGAACTCTACATCATTTTTTTAGAATTCCCCTTAAACTAACCAGTAAAGGCAAAGCAAACAGCTGTGGGCTGTTATTAATAGCTTGGGAACCTTTTGGGATATTGTCCCCTTACCAGATTAGTAGCATCAGCCCCCAGGTATGGGCTTTCCCTCTGATGGTTATCAAAATTACGTGGGAGCCCATGCCAATTTTTTTATTTGTTTATTTTACACACGATGTACACAGCAGGTGCTGAATACAACTACCATCATTGTCATCTGGTTGCGCTGAGCTGTATTTTTGATGATTAATTTTATTATTTAACAACTACAGGGCTGCCAGTCAAGCCAAAAGGTTCATAAACCTGAAACATGAATAGTTAAGAAGTTAAGAGTGCGGTTTTAGCTTTCTTAAGAGAATATCTATGTTTGCATAATTATTGGACAACTATTAGGGTATGTTCACGTCGCGTTTTTGTGACTTTTTTCATTTTTCCACACAAACTGCAGCATTTTATTGTCCCAGCAAAGTGAATGAGATTTCTGAAATCTCCCGCACGTTACTTATTTTTTTCCTTACACATTTGAAGCAGTTTCAAATCTGTAGCATGTCAATTCTTTCAGCATTTTTTCACCCATTTTAATGAAGGCAAAAAAGTGGCAACAATGCACTTTTTTATGTATAATTTTTACTGATGAGACACACTTTTGGTGCAGAAATGTGTACAGTAAATACTTTTTTTCTGGGAAGAATTATTATGTAGCTAAATGAAAAACATTTCAAGAAATATAGCCACTCTTATTTTCAATAACAGTCATAAGCTTTCCATCCATGGAGTCTGACAGTTTCTTAATCTGTTGATGATCATCTTTTTGGGCAGCACCAACCTTAGCCTCCCAGACACTGATCAGAGAGATGTACTGATTTGCTTGACTGTAAATCTTCCATGTTGAAGAAGCTCACAAGTCCTCAAATGGGGTTTGGGTCAGGTGAGGAAGGGGGCCAAGTCATTATTCTTTCATCTTTAAGGCCTTTACTGGCAGCCAACCAGTGAAGCGATGAAGCATTTTCCTGCATAAAGATCATGGTTTTCCTTAAAGATACAGACTTTTATTGAGCCACTGCTTGAAGAAAGTGTATTCTAAAAACTGGCAGTAGGTTAGGAGTTTTCTTTGAGTCCATCTGCAATGAAAAACCCCAACCCAACTGCCTGATCATTAATAATACCAGCCCATACCAGTTTCCGACATCCACATGGCTGGCATCTGAGTCAGTGTGGAGTTCTGAACCTGTTACTGATACGGCCACAGACGCTTCCATTTTGTCCTTCAAGAGTCACTCTCATCAATCCGTAAAACAGTTGAAAAATCTGTCTTCAGAAAAATTTTGGCCTTGTCTTGATGTTTCAACTTATGTGTTGAGTGGTGGTTGGGTTGTAGGCATCCTTCCTTACTTTGGCCAGGTCTCTGAGCTCTGAACTCCTTGTACTTCTGGGCATTCCAGTGAGTTTGCAGTTCTGTAATATGACAGCACTGGAGGATAATGGCTTCCTGGTTGCTTCAGGTTTGATTCTTCTCTCATCTTTGGATGTTAATGTGTATATAATTTTCCCAACATGTTTGCTACCCTGTTGAATATTTGCAACAAAACTTTTATTGGTTATATGATCATGCCCCAATATCTTAGCAATTTCAAGAGTTCTGCATCTCTCTGTTAGACTTTTAACAATTTTTAACTTTTCCATATCAATTAAATTTCTTTTCTGGCCTGTTTTGCCTGAGGAAAACATGCTGCCTAATAATTCTGAACACCTTAATAAAGGGTGTGATATCTTTAGGCCTCAGCCTCCCTCATTGCACAAATACACATCACCTGATCTGCTACATCCAATAAGCATTCAAGATTACACAACTTGGAGTTGAACTTGGAGGTACACATTGCAATAAACCATGTTTATCTTTGTCTGGGCCATCTGGGTGTATTTGACAGTCAGCTTCCCACACCCACAATGTCAGGCTAGCTTCCTACACTACATTGATGTTTTGCAGAGCAGCGTAAAATGTGTGAACTGCCCAGATGTTTATTGTTTATGGGTGGTCCAAAACTAGTTAACGTACACATTATCTGTATCACATTATCTAGTAAGAAATCCACCTAACCAATGGAAACAGGCATTCCTTTTTGTCTATTAAATTAATCTTTATGCTCCTTTCTAGCATGTTCAATTTTATAATGGTCTCTACAAAGCATTGCTGCATCTATTGTTTGGTGGGTATCAATGATTCCTATCTGACACTATTGACTTATAAAGAGTCCATTGGATTATTTCAGTAATGTCTGTCATTTTTCATGTACAGGTGCTTCTCATAAAATTAGAATATCATCAAAAAGTTAATTTATTTCAGTTCTTTAATACAAAAAGTGAAACTCATATTATATAGAGTCATTACAAACAGAGTGATTTATTCAAGTGTTTATTTATGTTAATGTCATTGATTATGGCTTACAGCCAATGAAAACCCAAAAGTCATTATCTCAGTAAAAAAGAATAATTAACAAAAAACACCTGCAAAGGCTTCCTAAAGGTACTGCCACACTAAACAATCCCGCTAGCGATCACGATAACAACGCATACTAATGCGATCGCTAGCGGGATTGTTTCTATATCGCTAAGTGCGGCCACATTTAGCGATATAGTTAACGACGCTATCGCCGTTAGCGATCTTCTTAACGACTTTAGCGGTACAAAAGTACCGCTAAATCGCTAAGAAAAGGTGCCACACTAGCGATATATACTTACCCAGCGGGAGCGCCGACGAGAAAATAGGGTCCGGAACGATTCCAGCGACGAGCGAGATCACAGCAGGAAGCTCGTCGCTGGCAGATGCCGCACTGAACAACATCGCTAACGGGATCGCTAAATAGTGACGTTTTTTAGCGATCCCGTTAGCGATATTGTTCAGTGTGGCATACCCTTAAGTGTTTAAAAAGGTCCCTTAGTCTGTTTCACAATCATGGGGAAGACTACTGACTTCACAGATGTCCAGAAGGCAGTCATTGACACACTCCACAGGAACGGTAAGCCACAAAAGGTCTTTGTGAACAGCCAGCTTCTTTAGCAAATTGCTGCATCCAGGCATATTAATGGAGAGTTGAGTGGAAGGAAAAAGTGTGATAGAAAAAGGTGCACAAACAACCGGGATAACCGCACCTTGAAAGGATAGTTACAAAAAGGCCATTTAAAAATTTGGGGGAAATTCATGAGGAGTGGACTGCTGCTGAAGTCATTGCTTCAAGAGCCACCACACACAAACGTATCCAGGACATGGGCTTCAAGTGTCGCATTCCTTGTGTCAAGCCCCTCATGACTAATAGACAACGCCAGAAGCGTCTTACCTGGCCAAGGAGAAAAAGGAAATGGATTTTTGCTCAGTGGTCCAAGGTGCTGTTTTCAGATGAAAGTAAATTTTACGTTTCATTTGGAAATCAAGGTCCCAGAGTCTGAAGAAAGAGTGGAGAGGTGCACAATCCAAGCTGCTTGAGGTCTAGTGTGAAGTTTCCACAATCAGTGATGGTTTGGGGAGCTATGTCATCTGCTGGTGTAGGTCCACAGTATTTTATCAAGACCAAAGTCAACGCAGCCATCTACCAGGAAATTTTAGAGCACTTCATATTTCCCTCTACCGACAAGCTTTTTGGAGATGGAAATTTCATTCTCCAGCATGACGTGGCACCTGTCCACACTGCCAAAAGTACCAATACCTGGTTTAAAAACAACAGTATCACTGTGCTTGATTGGCCAGCAAACTCGCCTAACCTTTACCCCATAGAGAATCTATGGGGTATTGTCAAGAGAGACACCAGAGCCAACAATGCAGATGAGCTGAAGGCTGCTATCAAAGCAATTTGGGCTTCCATAACACCTCAGCAGTGCCACAGGCTGATCAACTCTATGCCACGCCGCATTAACGCAGTAATTAATGCAAGAGGAGCCCCGACCAGGTATTAAGTGCCTTTACTGACCATACATTTCAGTAGGCCAACATTTCACATTTAAAAATCATTTTTTAAGCTGGTGTTATAAAGTATTCTAATTTATTGAGATAATGACTTTTGGGCTTTCATTGGCTGTAAGCCATAATCATCAACATTAACAGAAATAAACACTTGAAATACATCACTCTGTAATGACTCTATATAATATACGAGTGTTAGGGTTCGATTTCCCGCTGCTGCACAAGGGGAGTCTCGAACCAGTCCCGCTGCGGTCTCCCATTCATCTCCGGCCGCAGTGGAGCCTGCTCAGCAGAGACGTCGGTCCAAGCGTCTTGCCCACTCCACTACTGTGCAGTGACTTGCTGCTGCCTTTCCTGGATTTGCTATTATAGCCAGTGCTGGAGCAGACATCTTTGGGACAAAGTCCTGCGTTTTCCCTTCTGAGCATGCCCAGAGTGAGATCTCTCATTGGAGATCAGGGGTCACATGTTCAGGTGCTGCAGCGGCTCCTATTGGTCCGCCAGGAAGGTCATGTAGCTACATGTGTTTGTAACAGTTTCTCATTGGTCCTTGTTCCTGGAAGGTCCTGTAGCTGTTGCTATAAAAGGGTAGCATGGCTGGGCCGCCATGCGCTAATATCAACCATTGTATGCTATGCGCCAGTGTGGTCATGTGTATGTGTGGATAGGGACCCGGCTGAAATAAGCCACTAGAATACCGACTTAATCGGTGAGGAGTTTGGTATGGTAGCTGGTCAGGTTCGGTGTCCTAGATGCCCTAGATTGCGGGTGACTCCCGCGAGACATTAGCACATGATCACGCTTTATGTACGCTTAGCACTTAACTGTGTACCTGAGAGCCTTACAGGACACAGTGCTTTTTCTCAGTGGCCCTGTGACGTAACAGGGTTCGCTTTCAACGCTAGTCAGCGCCCTAGCGTGTTTTCTTTGCCACTCAGTTGTGTCTAGTGAGTGCGCACACATCGCCATATAGCTCTGCGGCTCTCCTTCTAGCGGCTCTGTGGAGTAACAGAGTTCGCACTCATTGCCACAGCGCATTACGAGCGTTTATGTTGGCGACTCTGCGGGATAACAGAGTTTGCTTCTCGCGCCATTTTTACTGGCAGCAGGCTCCGCTTGCACGGTGGACCCCGGGCTGCGAACGCACCTTTCTACATTATATATTTGGTGTGTTCCGCAGACCCATAACATAATATTAGCGCCAGGGTCTGGCTAGTGAAATGGCGGATGAACAGCGATTACAGCTGTACATCCAGCAGCTGGAGGGTAGGTTGGCGGCTCTTGAGCGCACAACCTCAGCTGTGGATGTTACCGCAGTCGCTGTTCAGGCTGCTAGTGTAGCTGCAGCCAGTTTGTCCTCTGCCACCTCTGTCCCTACATTGTCCCACCTCCCGCTTCCAGACAAGTTTGCTGGTGACAGCAAGCAATGTCGGGGATTCGTAAGTCCGTGCTCCATACACCTCGAGCTTCTGGCTGCACGTTTCCCCACGGATCGGGCACAAGTGGGCTTTGTGATAGCTCTTCTGTCGGGCAGAGCGTTGGAGTGGGCAACGCCGCTGTGGGAGCGCGACGACCGTGTGGTGCAGAGCGCTTCTCGTTTTCTGGAGGCTCTGAAAAAGGTTTTTCTAGGACCTCAGGTCACCCACGATGCGGCGCTCAAACTGCTGGCAAGTACCCAGGTTTCGGCTTTGGTCAGCCATTTTGCTGTCCAATTTCGGACTCTGGCCTCGGAATTAGAGTGGCCAGATAAAGTCCTCATTCCCGTGTTCTGGAGAGGACTGGCGGGTCATGTGAAAGACGCCTTGGCTACCAGGGAGATTCCTGCCACACTGGAGAAGCTTATCGCTATTTCCACCCGCGTCGACCTCCGTTTCCACGAGCGGAGGCTGGAACGTGTCCAGTGTAGGCAGAGGGTCCAGTTGGCTCCTACCTTCACCAACCCTCTGGAGTCGCCTGTTCAGGCGCCCGACCTTCAGGAGGTTGCTCCTGCAGGATCTAAATCTCGGGTCACTCGTCCATCCCCGATTTGTTATATTTGCCAGCAGCAGGGACATTTTGCCAACCGATGTCCACAGCGGCTGAATAAGCGGTCGCGCCCAGTAACCGTAGGAACAGGGTCACTGGACGCCATGAGTTTTTCCCCTAAAGTGCTCCTCAAGGGGATAATTACCCACGGTTCTACCACCCTACCCGTCAAGCTGTGTGTGGATTCTGGGGCAGAGGGAAATTTTATGTCATCCTCCTTTGCTTCTCGCCACACCATGCCTTTGGTGTTGCTGGCTGAACCAGTATCGGTTCGGGTGTTGAACGGAGCAATTCTGCCCTCACAAATCACCCATCAGTCTGTTCCACTCACCTTGTCTATGTCTTCTTCCCATCAGGAGAATATATCATTTTTTATCCTCCCTGAGGGTATAGATGAGGTTTTGTTGGGATTACCCTGGCTCCGCCACCACTCTCCCCATATTGAGTGGGCTTCAGGGAGAATTCTGGGTTGGGGTAATTTATGTAAAGGCAGATGCATTAGGGACAGCGTGCAGGTCAACACCACTGAGATACCCATAGACCTCTCTCCTCTTCCCAAGGTCTATTGGTCTTATGCCGACGTTTTCTCAAAGAAGGCTGCGGAGACTCTTCCACCTCATCGCCCCTATGACTGTCCTATCGACCTCTTGCCTGGAGCTGAGCCTCCTAGAGGAAGGGTCTATCCCCTCTCTCTTCCTGAGACAGAGGCCATGTCCCAATATATTCAGGAGAACTTGGCAAGGGGATTCATTAGGAAGTCGGTGTCACCAGCGGGAGCGGGGTTCTTCTTTGTGCAGAAGAAAAACGGAGAACTACGTCCGTGCATTGATTATAGGGGTCTCAACGCTATCACCGTGAAAAATAAGTATCCTTTGCCGCTAATCTCTGAGCTTTTTGACAGGCTTCGGGGAGCAAGGGTATTTACTAAGCTAGACCTGCGGGGTGCATATAACCTGATTCGCATCCGTGAGGGGACGAGTGGAAGACGGCATTTAACACCAGGGATGGGCATTATGAATATCTGGTAATGCCCTTTGGGCTCTGTAATGCTCCAGCTGTCTTCCAAGACTTTGTGAACGACATCTTCCGGGATATGTTGACCACCTCGGTGGTAGTCTATCTGGATGACATTCTCATCTTTTCTCCAGATATGGCCTCCCACCGGAGAGATGTCTGCAAGGTCTTCGACCTCTTGCGAGCAAATTCCCTATATGCGAAGTTGGAGAAGTGCATGTTTGAGCAGGAGTCTCTACCTTTTCTGGCTATATCATCTCCACCCAGGGATTGGCTATGGATCCTACCAAACTACAGGCTGTGATGGATTGGCAAGAACCCCACTCCCTTAAGGCGGTGCAGCGCTTTATGGGGTTCATTAACTACTATCGCCAATTCATTCCCCACTTCTCCACTTTGGTAGCTCCCTTGGTAGCCCTCACCAAGAAGGGAGCTAATCCCAAGTTGTGGTCAGAGGAGGTCACCAAGACGTTCTCCTCCATCAAGTCGCATTTCGCCAGTGCTCCCATCTTACATCGCCCCGATGTCGATAAACCGTTTATCTTAGAGGTGGATGCCTCTTCTGTTGGTGCTGGAGCAGTCCTTTTTCAAAAGGATGCCCAGTGTCGGAAGCATCCCTGCTTCTTCTTTTCCAAAACCTTTACACCAGCAGAGAGGAATTATTCCATCGGGGACAGGGAGTTACTGGCTATGAAGTTGGCCTTCTCCGAGTGGCGACATTTTCTGGAGGGGGCTCGCTTCCCCTTCCAAGTGTTCACAGACCACAAGAACTTGGTGTATTTGCAGACAGCCCAGAGGCTAAATTCCCGTCAGGCCAGATGGTCCTTCTTTTTCTCCTGGTTCCATTTCACCCTCCATTTCCTCTCCGGTGAGAAGAACATTCGCGCAGATGCTCTATCCCGCTCCGTGGTGTCCTCTGAGGAGGTGGAGGAGGAGCCTCGGCTGATTGTCCCCACAGAAAGCCTAAGAATGGTGGCTCTGGTTTCGCTTGAGTCTGTGCCTTCGGGCAAGACTTTTGTGCCCACCAATTTGCGACCGGAAGTACTCTCTTGGGCACATTCGTCCAGGGTGGGTGGACATTTTGGGACCAAAAGGACTTCTGAGTTGCTGGCGAGGACATACTGGTGGCCGCAGATGGCCCGTGACGTCAGGGAATACGTTCAGGCGTGCGTCTCCTGCGCCAAGAATAAGTCCCCTCGACAACGGCCAGCTGGGTTACTTTTTCCTTTACCGGTGGCAGACAGGCCTTGGGAGATGGTCGGGATGGATTTTGTGGTGGGCTTACCCAAGTCTCAGGGCTGCACCATCATCTGGGTGATAACCGACCACTTCTCCAAAATGGTGCACTTAGTGCCGTTACCACGGTTACCGTCTGCACGGGCCTTGGCAGCATTATTCATTAGGCATATTTTCTGCCTACACGGTATGCCAGACAAAATTATCAGTGATCGAGGCCCCCAGTTTGCGTCTCGGTTCTGGAGAGAGCTGTGTCGTCTACTCAGCATTGAGTTGAATCTCTCCTCTGCATACCATCCTGAGACGAATGGGTTGGTAGAGAGGGCCAACCAGACCTTGGTCACATACTTGCGACATTTTGTCTCTGCCAGGCAGGATGACTGGGCATCCTTGCTACCGTGGGCTGAGTTCGATCTAAATAATGCTGTGGCTGACTCCACCGGACAGACCCCATTCCTCCTGAACTACGGTCAGCATCCGCGGGTACCAGTGCCTATGCCCGTGTCTTCTGCCGATTCCAGGGTGGCAGACTGGGCTGTGGAGGCACGGGACATTTGGGACCGCACTCAGTATGCCATTCAGGCCTCCAAAGAGAGGATGAGGTCTTCGGCCGATGCCCATCGGCGCCCCGCTCCTACATTTGCTCCGGGTGACCTAGTGTGGCTTTCTGCCCGAAACATCAGGTTGCGGGTAGAGTCCACCAAGTTGGCACCTCGCTTTTTGGGCCCCTTTAAAGTTCTTGAGCAGGTGAACCCGGTGGTTTACCGCCTAGCCCTTCCACCTCGCCTTGGTATCACTGACACCTTTCACGTGTCCCTCTTGAAACCCGTGGTCATTTCCCGGTTTTCCGAGTCATCTGCCGGGACGTCGGGTTCATCTACCGACGATCATGAGGTGAACGCCATTGTTGGGTGCAAGGCAAAAAATTTTATTTGGTAGATTGGAGGGGTTATGGGCCTGAGGATAGATCCTGGGAGCCTGCCGAGCATGTTCACACTCCGCAGCTCATCGATGCCTTTGAGCGCAGCGAGGCCCAAAGAAGGGGGGGCCCTAGGAGGGGAGGTAATGTTAGGGTTTGATTTCCCACTGCTGCACAAGGGGAGTCTCGAACCCGTCCTGCTGCGGTCTCCCATTCATCTCCGGCCGCAGTGGAGCCTGCTCAGCAGAGACGTCGGTCCAAGTGTCTTGCCCACTCCACTACTGTGCAGTGACTTGCTGCTGCCTTTCCTGGATCTGCTATTATAGCCAGTGCTGGAGCAGACATCTTTGGGACAAAGTCCTGCATTTTCCCTTCTGAGCATGCCCAGAGTGAGATCTCTCATTGGAGATCAGGGGTCACATGTTCAGGTGCTGCAGCGGCTCCTATTGGTCCGCCAGGAAGGTCATGTAGCTACATGTGTTTGTAACAGTTTCTCATTGGTCCTTGTTCCTGGAAGGTCCTGTAGCTGTTGCTATAAAAGGGTAGCATGGCTGGGCCGCCATGCGCTAATATCAACCATTGTATGCTATGCGCCAGTGTGGTCATGTGTATGTGTGGATAGGGACCTGGCTGAAATAAGCCACTAGAATACCGACTTAATCGGTGAGGAGTTTGGTATGGTAGCTGGTCAGGGTCGGTGTCCTAGATGCCCTAGATTACCGGCATAACCGGTGAGGAGTTTTGATTGCCGTATTCAGGGTCTGGCGTTCAGACGCCATAGATTGCGGGTGACTCCCGCGAGGACATTAGCACATGATCACGCTTTATGCACGCTTAGCACTTAACTGTGTACCTGAGAGCCTTACAGGACACAGTGCTTTTTCTCAGCGGCCCTGTGACGTAACAGGGTTCGCTTTCAACGCTAGTCAGCGCCCTAGCGTGTTTTCTTTGCCACTCAGTTGTGTCTAGTGAGTGCGCACACATCGCCATATAGCGCTGCAGCTCTCCTTCTAGCGGCTCTGTGGAGTAACAGAGTTCGCACTCATTGCCACAGCGCATTACGAGCGTTTATGTTGGCGACTCTGCGGGATAACAGAGTTTGCTTCTCGCGCCATTTTTACTAGCAGCAGGCTCCGCTTGCACGGTGGACCCCGGGCTGCGAACGCACCTTTCTACATTATATATTTGGTGTGTTCCGCAGACCCATAACATACGAGTTTCACTTTTTGTATTGAAGAACTGAAATAAATTAACTTTTCGATGATATTCAAGTCTTTGCCAACAGTATAAACAGGCCTAACTGGCTTTTCTCATCATAAACATTTATAGCATATCTATACTAAATTTCATAACTGTTAAACCAAAGAAGGTCCCACCTCTGAGACCTGCACCAAACTCCAGTATAGTGGTCCTTCGACAGCAGCTGATTAGCATAGCTTCTGTGAATAGAGACAGAGCCAAACCTGTGCTGCTTTCTCTATTAACTTTTATGAGAGCTCTGAAGACAGGTAAAGTGTAAAGGTGCACTGAACTGTTTGGCCAAAGTTGCACTTAGCTGCAGTGCTTGATTTGAGCAGTCATCTCGTGCTGACAGAATCTCTTTCATCCAAGAGGTAGGACCAGCATCTTTCTATGTAATATGAGATTGCTCCTTTATAGAGGACTTGTCACCAGGATAGAAGTGGCCATTATAAACTCTTATTTTATTCCCGCTACTTTTTTCTTTAAACTCTGCCATATGGTTCCAGAGATCTGGGCCTTTTTATTTAATGCTAATTTGTACAGTCTTTACCTAAGGGGCATTGCTCACAGGGTACTAATGCAGTGAAGCCTAAAGACCTGCCCCAAGAGAATCCAGTGAGCCATGCCCCATTGGTAAGAATGTAGAGCTTAGCACTAAATAAAAAAATCTCTGGAATCGTAAGTCAGATAAAAAAAAAATACAAAAAAATTCAGATAAGCAACATGAATATAAAAAGAGCATGAAATGTACACTTCTGACCTGGTGAAAGAGCCTCTTTAATTAATTATAGCTAGTCCTTGTAAAATAATTTATATTGCTTAATATATATTTTTTATATATAATAGAATCTGATTTTAAGGCCAATTAATCCTTTGCTCACATCCGAGATACTGTAATACTCCTGTTTGCACATAGAGATGTGCACAGTTTTGGTGAAAAACACATTTTTTTAGCCACTATGATAGAAAAAAAAGTCAACCATAAAATGATCTAGTCTATTTGCATGAAATGATTATTGTCAGATGAAATTACAGTTGAAGGAAGTGCAGGTCCTGATGGGGCAGTACATGACGCAGGGATTCAATTAAGTATAGAGAGAATGTGTCATACACCGCCATCTCAGGTCTTACACTTAGCAGAACACAATGGATCAGTGTTGCCTGCTACTCTAATCAGATAGCACACATATTGAAAGCCTGTTAACCAGGTCAAACATATATCATAAAATACCTACCTTCTTTTAT
The DNA here is from genome assembly GCA_033576555.1 of Oophaga sylvatica. NCBI lineage: Eukaryota > Metazoa > Chordata > Amphibia > Anura > Dendrobatidae > Oophaga > Oophaga sylvatica. The sequence continues at coordinate 164,744,299 of JARQOD010000001.1, read as the reverse complement.
TTTAAACCTTGAGCACTGGTCTCCATGTAAAGTTAAAATTTTCTGTTCATTGTATACTTTGCATACTGCTACAGTATATAACAGAGCTTACTTTCCTTTCTTATATCACCTTATAATAGTTTACAGTGAAAGAAATAAGTATTTGATCCCTTACTGATTTTGTAAGTTTGTCCACTGACAAACACATGAACAGTTTATGATTTTAAGGGTAGGTTAATTTTAACATTGAGAGATAGAATATTAAAACTAAAATCCAAAAAATCATATTGTATAAATTGTATAAATTTATTTGCATTTTGCAGTGAGAAATACATAAGTATTTGATATCTCTGGCAAACAAGACTTAATACTTGGTGGCAAAACCCTTGTTGGCAAGCACAGCAGTCAAACTTGTTTTGTAGTTGATGATGAGTTTTGCACACATGTCAGGAGGAATTTTGGTCCACTCCTCCTTTGCAGATCATCTCTAAATCATTAAGATTTTGAGGCTGTCGTTTGGCAACTCGGAGCTTCAACTCCCTCCATAAGTTTTCTATGGGATTAAGGTCTGGAGACTGGCTAGGCCACTCCATGACCTTAATGTGTTTCTTTTTGAGACACTCCTTTGTTGCCTTGGCTGCATGTTTTGGGTAACTGTCTTGCTGGAAGACCCAACCATGACCCATTTTTAATGTCCTGGTGGAGGGAAGGAGGCTGTCACGCAGGATTTTATGGTACATGGTGTTAGGGTCTGCAGAACGCACCAAATAAAAGATGTAGAGAGTTGCGTTCGCAGCCCGGGGTCCACCGTGCAGGCGGAGCCTGCTGCTAGTAAGATGGCGCAAGAAGCGAACTCTGTTATACCGCAGAGTCGCCAAAATAAACGCGGTACGCGCTGTGGCAATATGTGCAAACTCTGTTATTCCACAGAGCCGCTAGAAGGAGTGCTGCAGTGCTATATGGCGATGTGTGCGAACTCAGTTAACACCACTGAGTCGCAAAGTAAACAAGCTAGGGCGCTGTCTAGCTTTGAAAGCGAACCCTGTTGCATCACAGAGCCGCTGAGACAAACTTCTGTGTCCTGTTAGGCACACAGGTACACAGTTGACTGCTAAGCGAACATAGAAAGTGATCATGCGCTAATGTCCTCGCGGGAGTCACCCGCAATCTATGGCGCCTGAACGCCAGGCCCTGAATACGGCAAGCAAACTCCTCACCGGTTATGCCAGTAATCTAAGGCATCTAAGACACCAACCCTGACCAGCTAGCATACCAAGCTCCGCACCGATTAGGTCGGTATTGTAATGGCGTATTTCAGCCGCCCTAACCACACACACGCATGATCATACTGGCGCAAAGCATATAACAGTTGATACTAGTGCACGGTCGTGTGGTAAGGACAGCCTTTTATAGCAGTCATGAGAAAAAGACCTTCCAGGAAGGACCAATGGGAAGCTGCTTCAGAACATCAACAGCCACAGGACCTTCCTGTAGGACCAATAGGAGTGGCAGCTGTATCTGAGCATGTGACCCCTGATCTCCAATGGGAGATTTTGCCCTGGGCATGCTCAGATGAAGCAACAAAGGACTTAGTCCCAAATCTGCCTGCTCCAACACTGATTGCAGCAGCAAGTCTCTGCACAGTACTGGGCCGGGCAAGACACTGGGACTGACGTCTCTGCTGAGCAGGAACCACTGCGGCCGGAGACGGATGGGGGACCGCAGCGGGAACAGCTCAAGATTCCCCCTGTGCAGGAGTGGGAACTCGAACACCAACACATGGCTCCATCCATTCTCCCATTGATGCGGTGAAGTAGTCCTGGGCCCTTAGCAGATAAACACCCCAAAACTTAATGTTTCCACCTCCATGCTTGACAGTGGGAATGGTGTTCTTTGGGTCATAGACAGCATTTCTCTTCCTCCAAACACGGCGATTTGAGTTAATGCCAAAGAGCTAAATTTTTGTCTCATCTGACCACAGCACCTTCTCCCAGTCACTCACAGAATCATCCAGGTGTTCATTGGCAAACTTCAGATGGGCCTGCACATGTGCCTTCTTGAGCAGGGGGACCTTGCGGGCACTGTAGGATTTTAAACCTTTATGGCGTATTGTGTTACCAATGGTTTTCTTGGTGACTGTGGTCCAAGCTGCATTGAGATCATTAACAAGTCCCACGTGTAGTTTTAGGCTGATAGCTCACCTTCCTCATGATCAAGGATACTCCACGAGGTGAGATTTTGTATGGTGCCCCAGATTGATGTCGATTGACAGTCATTTTGTATTTCTTCCATTTTCTTACTATTGCACCAACAGTTGTCTCCTTCTCACCCAGCATCTTACTTATGGTTTTGTAGCCCATTCCAGCTTTGTGTAAGTCTATGATCTTGTCCCTGACATCCTTATAAAGCTCTTTGGTCTTGCCCATGTTGTAGAGATTAGAGTCTGACTGATTAATTGAGTCTGTGGACAGGAGTCTTTTATAATGGTGACTATGAAAGACAGCTGTCTTTAATGCTGGTAACGAGTTGATTAGGAGTGTCTAACTGGTCTGTATCAGCTAGAACTCTTAATTGTTGGTAGGGAATCAAATACTTATTTCTCTCTGCAAAATGCAAATAAATTTATATAATTTATACAATGTGATTTTCTGGATTTTATTTTTGATATTCTATCTCTTAATGTTAAAATTAACCTACTCTTAAAATTATAGACTGTTCATGTCTTTGTCAGTGGGTAAATTTACAAAATCAGCAAGTGATCAAATAATTATTTCCTTCACTGTATATCATTTGGTTCTTCTCAAAAAGGCTAATAAGACCAGTTTTGCCCAGTCAAGTAAATCAGTTAAATGATAGATAGCAATTTGATCCATTTTCAAATTAAGTGCTCTTTTTTATGCTCTCTGTAGAATAAGCTTTTGCTTTTTTGTGTTTGAGAAAAATGGATTCCCCAATGATAGTTAAAACAGACGCATGACCAATAATGGATGAAAATTGCTGAAGAGGTAGCGGTCACACAAAGTACCTGGTACCTTAAGAGGCCCAAATACCCATTTACATAAGAATTTAATGGAACAAGAAGATGGCTGATATCCCCTAAAGGCATAGTTATGGTGATTGTGATATGTGATATTCTATACTAATGTGTTTATATGTTCTGATATCTTATTTTATACTGTTGGATGGGGTTTATTTTCATTCTTCTGATGTGGGGCTGTAGAGAAAAGGGTTATAGCTGGCAAACCAAGATAGTAGGGGTTCTTGGGAGTAAGCAGAAACTTATTTCCTAGATAGAGTTATTCAGCAGTGAACAGCAAGGAAAGCGAGAAGTTTAGTTGCATACTGGGTATGAGAGGAAGAGATATTCTGAGATAGCAAGCCTGAAATAGTAACTAGATGAGTGGCAGCCTGGGGCTTAATATTGCCAGAGTGTTCTGAATGCTTAGGAATTGGAACAGCCAGAAAAAGAGCTCAGCTGTGGTGAGTACTGGTACCCAGAAGTTATAGCAATGGGTTTGTGGGGACCTCTACAGCTGGAAAAATGAGCTTAAGGAGCCAATGTGTACAGTCATGGCCAAAAGTTTTGAGAATGACACAAATATTATATTTTCACATGATCTGCTGCTCTCTGGTTTTTATGTGTGTTTGACAGATGTTTTTATCACAGACAGAAATATAATTGCAAACATATGAGTAACAAAAGCTTATATTGACAGTTAGAATGAGTTAATGCAGCAAGTCATTATTTGCAGTGTTGACCCTTCTTCTTCAGGACCTCTGTAATTCTCCCTGGCATGCTCTCAATCAACTTCTGGACCAAGTCCTGACTGATAGCAGTCCATTCTTGCACAATCAATGCTTTCATTTTGTCAGAATTTTTAGGTTTTTTGTTTGTCCACCCGTCTCTTGATGATTGACCACGAGTTCTCAATGGGATTAAGATCTGGGGAGTTTCCAGGCCATGGACCCAAAATCTCTATGTTTTGTTCCCTGAGCCATTTAGTTATCACCTTTGCTTTATGACAAGGTGCTCCATCATGCTGGAAAAGGCATTGTTGATCGCCAAACTGCTCTTGGAGGGTTGGGAGAAGTTGCTCTTGGAGGACATTCTGGTACCATTCTTTATTCATGGCTGTGTTTTTAGGCAAGACTGTGAGAGAGCCGATTCCCTTGGCTGAGAAGCAACCCCACACATGAATGGTTTCAGGATGCTTAACAGTTGGCATGAGACAAGACTGGTGGTAGCGCTCACCTTGTCTTCTCCGAATGAGGCGTTTTCCTGATGTCCCAAACAATCGAAAAGGGGATTCATCAGAGAAAATAACTTTACCCCAGTCCTCAGCAATCCACTGCCTGTACCTTTTGCAGAATATCAGTTTGTCCATGATGTTTTTTCTGGAGAGAAATGGCTTCTTTGCTGCCCTCCTTGAGACCAGGCCTTGCTCCAAGAGTCTCCACCTCACAGTGCGTGCAGATGCACTCACACCTGCCTGCTGCCATTCCTGAGCAAGCTCTGCACTGCTGGTAGCCCGATCCCGCAGCTGAAACACTTTTAAGAGACGGTCCTGGCGCTTGCTGGTCTTTCTTGGGCGCCCTGGAGCCTTTTTGGCAACAATGGAACCTCTCTCCTTGAAGTTCTTGATGATGCGATAGATTGTTGACTGAGGTGCAATCTTTCTAGCTGGGATACTCTTCCCTGTTAGGCCATTTTTGTGCATTGCAATGATGACTGCACGTGTTTCTTTAGAGATAACCATGGTTAACAGAAGAGAAACAATGATGCCAAGCACCAGCCTCCTTTTAAAGTGTCCAGTGGTGTCATTCTTACTTAATCATGACAGATTGATCTCCAGCCATGTCCTCATCAACACTCACACCTGTGTTAATGGAGCAATCACTGATAAGAGGTTAGCTGGTCCTTTTAAGGCAGGGCTGCAATGATGTTGAAATGTGTTTTGGGGGATAAAGTTCATTTTCTAGCCAAATATTGACTTTGCAAGTAATTGCTGTTAAGCTGATCACTCTTTATAACATTCTGGAGTATATGCAAATTGCCATTAGAAAAAGTGAAGCAGTAGACTTTGTAAAAATTAATATTTGTGTCATTCTCAAAACTTTTGTCCATGACTGTAGACCTGGAAGTGTTGGTGAAAAAAGGCTAACTTGCCAGGCCAAGGCCGGGTTCTGCACGAAAGAGGGCTCTGGTTGGATAAGCAGAGATGGATGAGATGGAGGATGAAAGATATTGATATTGTATTGCTGAAATTTATTCTCAAGTGAAGTGCTACCACATGAAACTGATTTGTCTATGTCTCTGTGTATAACAGAGGTACATATCTTCCATTATTTCCACCAGTAAAATTCACTTTATTTTGTAATATGGACTGCATCCTTCTTTGCTGCTGCACTACATCTGAGGGTACACACCTGAGTGGGAAACAACAGCACCACCTAATAACACACACACCCAGATGAACCCATATTAGTGACGTTTAGTCGCTACAGTACACCTTAGCCAGTGCAACTCTAATGCTCACGGCTGGTAAGCGCAGACGACGCCATCATAAGCATGAGCATCCCACTTATGCGTCTGCTCATGCAAACTTTGATGCACATTAAGGATCAGGTGTCTGCAGCGGAGGAGGAGGAGGACATTACCACTGCACCTAGGTAAATAAGGACCAGCAGCAGACCAGAGGAATGTGGTCATGGTGCTGAAATACTGTGTTTCCGTCTGCGTATGTGCCGCCCTCGGCAGCCATTTTCCTGGAGTTCACCACACAGGAAAACATGCGGGGGGCTCTGGCCTTTCATAAAATGTCAGCAGAGCCCCCCACAGCACCGGAGACACCCATAGCACCGACGGTTTCCTGCAGCAGCAGTGCCGTACACCCTGTAGCACTGCAGGTCACCTGCAGCACCGGAGACATCAGCAGCAGCAGCACCGTGCAGCAGCTCCAGACACCTGCAGCAGTGCTAGATACCTGCAGCAGCAGACACCGGCAGCGGCGCACCGCACATCGGAACTCCCCTTCATCCCAGCCTGCGGCATCACACCACTCCTGCCTCATCCAGCAGCAACCCTGGAACCTCACTTCACCTCAGCCACCACCCCCGGTAAGCAATAAGACGCATGGATTATAAGAAGCACCACCAATTTATTAAAAAAAATTTTTTACCATTTTTCTCCTCAAAATTTGGGGTGTGTATTATAATCTGGAGCATCTTATAATCCGAAAAATACGGTATTTTCAACTTAGTAATAAAGTCAGACATTTTATTTTTGAAATAATACATTTTTAATAAAAATGTTGAATTCATGGCGATTACAGTATATTATTACTACAAAAGGATACAAAGTATCCAAAAGCACACCACTCACAAGGGGATATATAGTAAAATATCAAAATTTTATTAAGGTAACAATACAAAATATTAAATATGAACATACAAGGGAGAAGGAATAACCCAAAATGTAGTGCACAAAAAGTAACTGAAGGAAGTGAATATCGGCATATGGTGTATATAATTGTACATATAATAGTTTAAACAGCACAGCTGGTAAACAATGACCATTTCACAAAACATATATTGCTGCAAACCATCAGAATATAAAGGTAAAGACCTAATGATAACACATACCCATATTAAATCAACCGATCCAAACAGTCACAGCAGCCCCGATGCGCGTTTCGCGTTTTGCAGCTTTCTCAAGGGGGATGTTCAGTATATTGTAATAATACAATTAAGTGGAAACTGGAAAGGAAGAACTATTCAAGCACATGGTGAGGTTATGGTAGGGAAAGGAGAGAGGAAATGAGTGAAATTGGAGCGGGGCATTAGATAAATCTCCTAAATAAGAGTGTCTCATGAGGAATCGGGGACAGTGGACACATTTTATTTTTAGAATCATCTATACGCAAAAATGTTCTAAGCTCAAGCTCCATGGAATTAATATGAAGTTAGTGTAAAACAATATGGTTGCATTTTTTTTGATTGTCATAAGACCTGAAGTTCAGGTAAAAATTTACCCTTCATTATCACAACTTTATGTCACTCCAGCCACAAATTTATATCAAATATTTCTGAAATAAGAAGGTTTTACTTTTGGAATTTTTCTTTAATTGTTTTTAGTTTAAGTTTACTGAATTTATAAAACAATACTAATTTATAATTGTAATTAAATTATTCAATCCTAATTAAAAATTAAAATTAAAATATTTTTGCTGTTTGCAATAAACTAAGTGGCTTCTACAAATGTAACACTGTTGGCTGCTAATTCCCATCCTCCTTTCCCCACCCTCACCTCACCATGTGCTTGTCCCCCCTATAGTTCTTCCCTCGCCAATGTAACTGGATGAGGCCATGTCACTGGCAGTGTGTTATAGACTGACTTCTTAGGGATATGAAAACATTCAAGGATGTTTTAGTGACTTCTCCCTATCATCCTAATGAAGCAGCAGAACCAATGCAAATTGAGGTTGCAGAAAGTCTAAGGATGGAATTAAACTTGAAATACCGTATTTTTTGGACCATAAGACGCACTTTTTTCCCAAAAAATTTTGGGGGAAAATGGGGGTGCGTCTTATGGTTGCAACATACCGGAAAGTTCAGTGGCGGCTGCGCTCCCAATGCAGCTTGGCTGCGATGCGGTGGTGGTGTCCGGGCAGCAAGCGGGCCTCTGGGCTGCGTGGGGGGCTCCGCCGGCATCTCGTCCCATCCGGAAAGCCCCCCGCAGCTGCGACGCGGTGCCGGCATAAGGAATGGCCGCCTGGGGCCTCCGGCAAGATGGCCAACGCATTCTCTCGTTCAAATCTCGGCAAGATCTCGTTGCCGAGATTTGAATGAGAGTATGCGGCGGCCATCTTGCCGGAGGCCCCAGGCGGCCATTCCTCATGCCGGCACCGCGTCGCAGCTGCGGGGGGGCTTTCCGGCTGGGACGAGATGCCGGCGGAGCCCCCCACGCAGCCCAGAGGCCCGCTTGCTGCCAGAACACCACCACCGCACCACATTTTGGATCGGGACCGCCACCGGAGGCACCGGCACCGCGTCGCAGCTGCGAGGGGGGCTTTCCGGCTGGGATGAGATGCCTGCGGAGCCCCCCACGCAGCCCAGAGGCCCGCTGCTGCCCGGACACCACACCGCATCGCAGCCAAGCTGCATTGGGAGCGCCGCCGCCACCGGATTTGTGAGTATATGGCCACCCTGGCCACCCCACAGAACACAGCCACCCCACATAACACAGCCACCCCACATAACACAGCCACCCCACAGTGCCCAACCACCCCACAGTGCCCAACCACCCCACACAGTGGTCAGCTAAATTCGGACTGTAAGACGGACCCCCATTTGACACATTATTTTTTTTTCCCAATTTTCCTTCTGAAAATTTGGGATGCGTCTTATGGTCCGGTGCGTCTTATAGTCCGAAAAATACGGTACCTGCTCATTTCTGTCTATACTGCAGTCAAATGGGTCATGTAATTATTCAGTATTTCAGATACAATAATTAATTTCTTAAAACTAAAGAGAAAAAAGAAAAGAATCATTAATATGTAAGGACACTGGTTTTAAAAGTTTGAGGGTATCTCTCATGCATACTAATGATTGTTTTTTACAAGTATCTTTGGTTACCAAATCTGGAGTTATATGTACCTCTGCATTTGTTGACTCCGGTTCCACCTTAAATCTCATTGACAGTGATTTTGCTATTGAGGGTGAGTATGCAGTTTCAACTCTTGGTCATCCTATTCAAGTATCTACAATTGATAATCCTCCCCTTACTCAAAGTCATGTTACTTCTAAAGGTTGAGAATGTGTGCATGAGAGTGGAAGCATTACACACCGAATTTATTTCATTCATAGTACTTTTTTTCCTTGCCAGCTAAAGTTGTGTTGAGTATGCCCTGGTTGCTGAAACATGGGGTGATGGGTGCAGTTCTTTCACGGAAGAAAGGTGATTATTTTCATACTTGTGCTTGTTTTTCTCAGAAATTCTCACAAGCAGAGTCTAACTATGACATAGGTGATGGGACCTCTTGGCTGTTAAGAGATATTTCGAGGAATGGAGCCATTGGTTGGAGGGGGCTAGGCACAGAGTAACGGTGTTTACTGATCACAAAAAATTTACTGTATGTTGATGTTGCTAAGTGCTTGAATACTTTATAGGCTGGGTGGGCTCTGTTTTTCACTTGGTTTGATTTTTCTGTGACATATCTCCCTGTTACTAAGAATATTAAGTCTGTTGCTTTCTCACTTAGTTTTGTTCTGCAGTTGACGAAAAAAGATTCAGTCAAAATTCTTTGCGAAGGGGTGGTGATGGGTGCTCTGGGGATTATTCTCATACATCACATTATGGAAGCTCAGATTGGTGCACCAGAGGGACACATCTTTTATCTGGGTGTTTAGTTTCTGTTATCTTGGCTGTAGCCCTATCACCTTTTGGGTATGATTTTATATTCTTTCCCTCTGCTGGAATTTCCTGCTGTAGAAAGTCTCATTTGTATGTTCAGTAGTGTTGAGTAGTGTTGAGCGATACGATAATGCAAATATCGGCTATTGGCCGATATTAGCTCTATCGGCCTTTCGATAATTCGTTTCGATATTTTCGTCTTATCGAATACCGGAATCGGAAGTTCCCATAATTCTTTGCGAGGCAATGTGATTTTATTCAGCCAATAAGGAATTCTAAGAAGTGTGGGCACATCCTGTACTGCTGCGGTCATGTTAACTAATGGCATGGCTGTGATTGGATGCTGAAATGATGTCAGAATGCACTATAAAAGGCGCCGCCGCCATTTTAGCGTCACTGTGCTGTGAATTCAGTAAGGGACAGAACGCTGCTGTGCTGACTCTGAGGGACAGTTAGAGATTGCGATTTAGTGTACTGTGCTGTAGGCAGGCTAGCACCAACCGCTGTGTAAAGCTTCCTTTTGCCTGCAGTGTTGTTTTAACAGCTCTGCAAGGTGTGTGTGAGTGCAGTTGACGCTGCAGTTTGCTCTGCATGCAACGCTGTCTGTAGGCATCTGCACCTGTCACTCACAGACTCTTTTTTTTTCCTTCAGTGTAATTCTTGCTGCTCCATGCAATTTAACTATTAGTGTGACGCGCTTCCATACGTATCCAATACATTGGTTGCAAACACTATAGAAGTAGACAAAGGAGTAGCCTTTCACAGATTGTGATTTGTGAACAGTTTGTGTTTCAGTGTTCACTTCAGTCTCTGCGTAATAACCACACTTAGGCCTTATAACTTTTCTGACTTTCTTTATCAATCTACCAAGATGAAGAAGTCAGTGAGTAAGGCACGTGGTCGTGGCCGTGGAGTTTCAGCAGGGAGAGGACGTGGGGATTCTGTGTCTGCTGCCGCCCTCAGTGACACAGCATCCACCATTTATCCCCGTGAGCGTTCCTTTATGCGCACTTTGGTAGGAGCTCGGCGTGCCCCCCTGCTGCGGGAAGAACAAATTGAAGCCGTTGTTGGTTGGATGGCAGCCAATGCATCGACTTCAATTCCTTCCACCTCCTCTCAGGAACACAACACTGTTGAGCAACCATCTGTCTGTTCACCGCCTGTCAAATTGCCAAGGCAGTCAGAGAGTTCTGTACAGGAGCCAGCTGAGTCTCTGCTTCTGTTCTCAGAATCTGTTGGCTCGCAAACACGGGCACAGGCAAGCAGCATTCTGCAATTTGAAGAAGAGGGAGTATGCAGTGATGCGCAACAGCTGTGTCTCTCTCAATCTGAAGAGGCGGGTGAGCCAGTGCCGATGGACAGCACACCGCAGAACGCATCTTATGATGATGATGAGACTCAGGTGCCAGGTTTTGTGGAGCATGGTGCTGCCCAGACCATCCAACAGCAGCAGGTGTTGGAAGAGGGTAGTGGAGATGATGAAGTCCGAGACCCAACATGGCGTGAGCAACAGCAAGGTGGTGGGAGCAGCTCTGAGGAAGAGATTGTCCCAACGGTACAAAGAGGAGGGAGAAGTAGGCTGCAGACTCGCTTGCCTGTAGCCTCCAGTTTGGCACCTGTTGGGAGCAGTTCTCTTAGAAATGTCAAAATTGGCGCTCCCATTACTTGCACTGCGTGGTCCTTTTTTGACAGACTTGTAGATAATATTTGCTATGTTCAATGCAAGCTGTGTAAGCAAAAAGTTAAAAGAGGTAAAAATATCAGGAACCTGAATACCACAAATATGTGGACACATGTACGGACAAAGCACGTAGCTGAGTTCCAAAGACACACTGGAGATGTAGGCCAACCTACAGCAGCACCTACATCTTTACGTCATGTTCGAGCCTCTACCTCCAGCTCTCACACACCTGTTTTGGCTTCCTCACAGGATCTCCATGGAAGAACCTCGGTCACTGTTGTCCATAGAGAAACTGTTATTCCACCCACTGCAGCAAGTTCACAGTCATCGTCACACTCCCAGTACAAAAAACAGCCATCGGTAACACAGGCATGGGATAAAAGACGGCCATACTCGGCAAACCATCCACGAGCACAGGCTCTGAATGCTGGCCTTGCAAAACTCCTGTCCCTTGAAATGCTGTCATTCAGGCTGGTGGAGACTGACAGTTTCAGGAACTTTATGGCATTGGCAGTCCCACAATTAATGTGCCAAGCCGATTTTATTTCAGCAGGCAAGCTGTCCCTGCTCTGCAAAAACATGTCGAGGGAAACATTAAACATGCGCTACTAAATGCCGTCAGTAGCAGGGTCCACCTGACCACCGATGCGTGGACCAGTACCCATGGCCAGGGACGATACCTTTCCCTCACTGCCCATTGGGTCAATGTTGTGGAGCCGGGTACAGATCTTGCCAGTGGCGCTGTACGTGTTCTGCCAACTCCAAGGATTGCAGGAATCCAGTCTGTGCACATTGATTCCTCCTCCTACTCCAGTTCCTCAGAATCATCGCTGCACGAGCCGTCACGGTATACCTCCACATGGACCCGTGAACGCTTACCTGTTGCGACCGATATGAGCACAGCCGTGGCCAAACGTCAACAGGCCGTCCTGAAATTAATTCCCATGGGGAATCGAAGCCACACAGCGCAGGAGCTCTGGGATGCCATCAAGCAGGAGAGCGACGTGTGGTTTTTGTCAGCTAATCTCCAGCCAGGCTTGGTAGTGTGTGACAATGGCCGAAATCTGGTGGCAGCTCTGGGCCTTGGCAACCTCACTCACATACCATGTCTGGCACATGTGCTCAACTTGGTCGTGCAGAGGTTTTTGAGGGACTATCCGGATCTTGATGCACTGCTGCACAAGGTCCGCCTAGAGTGCGCTCACTTGCGACGTTCCAGCATGGCCAGATCGCGCATTTCTGCTCTGCAAGTCAGATTTTGCCTTCCTGAACATCGCATCATATGTGACGTACCCACCAGGTGGAATTCCACGTTACATATGTTGGAGCGGTTGTGTGAGCAGCAGCCAGCAGTAATGGAGTATCAGTGCAACAGGCGCAATCAACTCGCAATTTGCGCCGTTCACACTTCACCACTACTGAGTGGGCCTCTATGAAGGACATCTGCGACGTTTTGCGTGCGTTTGATGTCTCAACGCGGATGGCGAGTGCAGATGATGCACTAGTCAGCATGACTGTCCCCCTTATCTGCCTGCTTCAGAAATCACTGAAAGCACTAAAGGAAGAGGTTTTGAAACAGGTGGAGGATGAGGAGTCACAAATTAAATTACCTTCAGGACAGTCAGCGCAACGTGGTTCCTCACAAAGGGCTGGGCAGGGCTCACTTTGTGAGGAGGATGAGGAGGAGGAGGAGTCAATGGAGGAGGAAGAAATCCCTACAGAGGAAGGTACACAACGCTGTAGTCAGTATGTAGAGCGAGGGTGGGGTGATGCAGAGGAGACAGAGATGACGCCTCTTCCAGAGGACAGCCTTTGTTGGCCAGTTGGGAGTCTGCAGCACATGGTTGATTTCATGCTTCAGTGCCTAAGAAACGACCGCCGCATCGCCCACATTCTCAGCACGTCAGATTATTGGGTGTACACCCTCCTAGACCCTCGCTACCGGGACAACTTACAAACCCTCATCACACCGGTGAACCCGGACCGTAAAATGCAGGAGTACCAAGACACACTGGTGCAATCCATACTGTTGTACATTCCAGCCGAGAGAGATGCTGCTGCTGCTGCTACTGCTTTACAAAGCAGCTCTGTGCGTCGAGGCAGTGTAGACACCTCTACAACAAGAGGGAGCAGAAGCAGCGCCTCTGCACAGGGCAAGAACTGTATGTTACAAATGTGGCAAAGTTTTGTGACAGCGCCAGCAAGGTCTACACCATCCGAGACGGCTCCAGTCACCAGGAAGAAATGTTTCCGTAAGATGGTGACAGACTACTTGGCTTTCCCTCTAAGTGTACTCCCAGATGCCTCTTCCCCTTTCAAATTTTGGGTCTCTAAGTTGGATACATGGCCAGAGCTTAGCCAGTATGCATTGGAGGTGCTGGCTTGCCCTGCTGCCAGTGTATTATCTGAGCATGTCTTTAGTGCTGCAGGTGGTGTAGTAACAGACCGTCGCATGCGACTATCCTCAGAGAATGTAGACCGGCTTACTTTTCTGAAAATGAACAAGGCATGGATCTCACCTGAATTTGCCTGTCCGTTTTCAGATTAAATAACTGTTTGGCAACGTTTTCCATGTCTCCGGTTATGTTCATCTTTCTACCACCTGAACTCTACTCCCTGGGCTACAACACCGCCATTTGTTGCTCGTAAGTAATTGGCAGGGGTACTGACTCCTGGCCAGCCTGGTTACAGCACGACAGCTGTTTCCTGGCAGTGTGAACGTCAATTATCCTCCAATAAGTTGTGCTGTCGTGTTGCATTCGGGTTAGCCGACTCTATGGTGCCTGCAGTTTAGGTGATTCCTATGTGTGCTGTGGGATATGTAAATAAAGGCGGTTTCCATTGTGACAATAGGATAAGCACCCACTGTAGGACTGTGTGATTCTGTAACTGCGGACGGCTTGCGTCCTGTCAACTTACATTTTCATGGGTGCGTTCTTCTACCCGTCCGGGGTCCAGTACCGTCAAGTGGTTCTCCCCAGTGCCTTTGGCCTAGGTGCCTCCATCTCCGTATCTGAGTTCCAGCAACGTCTGCTGGTCCTTGGTAGTGCTTTGGAGCACAGGTACCTCCTGCTTAGTAACCGTGTCACAGTAACGTCAGCTGGTACTCGGTTGTGACATTGCCTCTTTTCCTTCTGCTACCCGTCCGGGGTCCAGTACCGTCAAGTGGTTCTCCCCAGTGCCTTTGGCCTAGGTGCCTCCATCTCGTATCCGAGTTCCAGCAACGTCTGCTGGTCCTTGGTAGTGCTTTGGAGCACAGGTACCTCCTGCTTAGTAACCGTGTCACAGTAACGTCAGCTGGTACTCGGTTGTGACATTGCCTCTTTTCCTTCTGCTACCCGTCCGGGGTCCAGTACCGTCAAGTGGTTCTCCCCAGTGCCTTTGGCCTAGGTGCCTCCATCTCCGTATCCGAGTTCCAGCAACGTCTGCTGGTCCTTGGTAGTGCTTTGGAGCACAGGTACCTCCTGCTTAGTAACCGTGTCACAGTAACGTCAGCTGGTACTCGGTTGTGACATTGCCTCTTTTCCTTCTGCTACCCGTCCGGGGTCCAGCACAGTCAGCTGGTCCTTGTTACTTCCATTGTCTCTTGCTCCATCTGATACCCGTCAGGGTTCCAGTAACGTCAGCTGTTTATCGGAAATTAGACGACATTAAAGACCACCCAGAAGAAGATGACGACAACAAGGACGACGAGCATGAAGCCAACCAGCCTGAACACCATCACAAAGAAAAAATAAAAGATTACCAAGAAGAAGATCACCAACAGGACAAAGAAGGTTAAGACAAACTACAAGATACAGAACAAGAGACAGAAGAACAATAAGCAGAAGATCAAAAAGCAGAAGAACATGAAGTATAAGACCAAAATGAAGAGCAAAATATATGCTCTAAATTCTAAGCAGAAGAAGACTAAGCAGTGTATGGGGGTGAGTCCGTTCCTCCTCGTGGTGCCCCTGGAAAATGCCTGCTGCTGCTGCAGGCTAAACTGAACACGGACAAATACTGTTGTAATTTAAATCTTTTGTGACAGCAAGAACGGAAGGATGAACAATTCATACTTTTACAGATTACAAGTACAGGAATCTCTGTCACAAATAAGAATATGATGAAGAAGATGAAGAGGAAGAAGATGAAGAATTTGAATATGAAGAAGATTAATTAGTTTAATAATAACAATATGAGTAATGTAAACAAAAACATGAATAGCAAGAAGTTTAAGAAGAAGATTAAGAAGGTGAAGATGAAGAATAATTTGATGAGAAAATGATGCTGCTACTGAAGATTATGAAGGAGAAAGTGTGGCACTGGCAAAAGTTAAAAAGGTGAAGAGCATGGAAGTTGTGAAACATACATATTTGCCAAAATAGAAAAAAGGTTAACAACATTGTCAATTTGTTAGTCAATCCAAACGTATTTCCAAAAAAAAATATATTAATGCTATTCCAATGCATTGGGTTAAACATGTATGCCTTTATTGTCTCCTCAACCTCCCCCAATACATTCTACATTAGTCTTTGTTGTTTTCCTTCATGTACAATTAACCAACAAGGCAAGAATGTTTTTTTTTAATTTCGATATTTTGTTCCCATAGACTTACATGGGACTTCCGGTATCGAAATCGGATATCGACGATATTTAGTGCTATCGGCGATACAATTTCGATACGATATTTTTAGATATTGAGCAATATCGCTCAACACTAGTGTTGAGCGATACGATAATGCAAATATCGGCTATCGGCCGATATTAGCTCTATCGACCTTTCGATAATTCGTTTCGATATTTTCGTCTTATCGAATACCGGAATCGGATTTGTCACTGTCACTGTGAGTGTCCGTCGGTCGGGTCTGTCAGGAGTCAGCGGCACTTACCTGGCAGAAGATCTCCGGCGGTCACGTCCTGGACTGCTTGATGGCCGCCATTATCTTCTCCCTGGCGGTCACATGCAGTTTTTCGCGATAACTGCAGTGACAGCAGGGTAATCCCGGCCGTAAACCAGTCCGATGACGTCACTGCCGGGGAAGCAGGTAATCAGCTGTGCTGCGCCGGGATTCTGATGTAGCAGAGCTGGATCGTCGTGGGACACTCGTTACTATGGACTGCGTCGGTCAGGTGGTATACTTTTTTTTTTTTTTCATTTTTTTACAGGAGATCGATGGCGTCGCAGGATGAGACTGTAATAAAAGTAATGAAAACTGTGTTTGGTTTTTTTCTATTAAATTAAAAAACTTTTTTATAAACATTCACCCGTCCGGGTACATAAACAATTTAACTATTTATCAACAATTTAACTATTTACATACAGGGACCCTGTCCGGGTTATTTATACTTCTTTGGCAGGGGTGTTCCAGGTACCACCTGGTACTCTTCTGATGCTTGCCAAACATCCGAGGCACCAAGGACCACCAGGACCTGATGACGTCGTGTGGCCTGTACAGTCAAGTCGTGACCCGCTATCTGGGTCTGTGTGGCCACTTCTTTCATCTCCCTCCGGGTCTGGAACCCTATGTCCCGGACTGAACGAACCCCAGGGGGCCTAACAGGCGCCGGGTACGGGCCAGCTATACTTATCATGTCCATAGCTGGGGCTGCTGAGGAGACCACTGAGGGAGGCTTGGGAGATTTACGGCGTGGGGTGGGCACTTTTGCAGAGGCCTGGATGTGGGAGGCTGAAGGCTCCGAGGGTCTCACAGGTTCCTGACACACTGGGGAGTAGGGGTCGCACCTGGTAACATTTAGGGCGTACCATCCATTGTAACCCCAGTGTCGGGTGTAAGTCACCAAGTCTCCTGGCAACAGGTCCCTCCCCGGGTGTCCTTCTGGGAAGTGAGCCTCCACGTCCCGCCGGTTCACAAAGACTTCAAAATAAAGTCCAGGCTCCTTGATGAAGCCCCACCCACCTTTCAATTTAAAGCTCCGTACTGCACCCTTACGCCGCGGCTCACACAGGGTTCCTTTATCCTTTCTCATCCGGTCCTTATCTGCCCGGTCCTTCTCCAGGTGACGTTGGCAAAGTTTTAGGGTTTCTCGCTGCTCCCTTTGTCGCTCTGCTTCCCGCTCCCAACGTCTCCACTCTTCCTCCTGACGCCGGTTGTAATTCTCCTCCACCAGCTGCTCCATGTCTCCACCACTCCACTGCAGCTTACAGTGTCCGGTTTGCGGCAGCTCTCCTGTCGCCCCCCAGTCCTGGCGGCGCTCCCCTGCGGAGGAAGCAGACGGCTCTAAATCAGATGACAGTCGGGGCTCCGGTACAGGCAGGTAGTGCTCTGGTGCCTGCGCGGCCTCCTCCATGAGGACGGGTGTCGCTTCTTCTGTCTCAGCGACGGGGGCAGACAGCGGGATCTGGGGTGCTGACGGTGCTGCGGTTTTTGCAGGAATGGGTGCCTCCACTGCGACAACGTCAACCGGATCACATTGCAAGGACTCCTCTACTAGAACGGGTGCCTCACCTTCCGGTACAGACACTTCAGGTAAGAGGGATTGGCGCCGCTCCAAGTTTAGTTTTAGGGCACGCCAGCTCGCTTCCATCCTGGCGACCTCCTCCCGGTGCCGGGCCAGGCCTCTTAGGGTATCCGCCGCTTCTTGCAGCGTAGGAGGGTTTCCAGGCCGGGTGCCCAACGGTGATTCCGTGGCGATCGGGTCGCTTCCGTGGGGGGAGAGCTCTGACTGCTCCATCCCTTCACACTTCTGCTCGTGTCCATTAGCCATCTCTGCCAAGTCACATGTGTCATTAGCATCTGGAGAGGGCCCCTCTTTTGTAGGGAGGCGGGACCTTCGTGTTAGTTTCCACACACTGAGGAGGATGAGGAGGCGGAACTGAAGAGCTGTGGGGCACGATCTTACATTGCAGTACCATTTAGAGCCATCGTTTTCGCGTCACTGAGTGAGTGTACAGTACACCCATGAATAGCATGCCCTTCTTCTTCACCAGTGCCTCGTCGTGACGCAGATATGGCGGAAAAATGGCAAATACATTCTCTGATGATTTTAGCAATTCTCAAGCACAAAACCAGTTCAATTCAGGCACACAGGACTCGCTTATAGCGAGCTACAGAATCCTGTTCGTGACGCCCAAGTTGAGTCGCACAGAGCCAGAGGTTTTGGGGGTACTCGGCACCGAGCCCGTCGACTTCTATGGGGTATGTCACGGCTTTACCCGGCAATTGAATCAGAGTCTATTTTACTATGTAGAAGTGTATAAACTATAAATATATGTATATATATGTCACAATGACATGTATATATTATATATGTATTCTATGTGTGTATATTTTGTGTTTACAACGTAAGAAAGGGTTTTTTTTGTTGCGATATTTTGTTCCCATAGACTTACATGGGACTTCCGCTATCGAAATCGGATATCGACGATATTTAGTGCTATCGGCGATACAATTTCGATACGATATTTTTAGATATCGAGCACTATCGCTCAACACTAATGTTCAGCCATTCTGCTGTCGTTTAAAGCCAGTTAGTGGGATTCCAGCTAGGGTTTATCTCTTTTCTGTTTCTTTACTCTGCACTTATCTTCTGTTTCTTTTTGGGAAGTAGATGACATATTATCTAGCTATAAGTACTTTACACTTTATTTTGTTTTAAGTGGTTGATTTTACTCACTTTGGGATCTTTACTTTTTTAGCACACTTTCTCTTTTGTAGGTAATTTACATTCTGCTCCGCCCTATGGTTCTTTAATAGGAAGCGTTCAACGACCTTTCAGGCAGAATAGGTCTGGGTTGCCATCATCTACAGTAGACTGTGGTTATGACTGTGTCAGAACATGCAGGCACCACTAAGAACTGCATAGTCAGAATCTTTATTCTGTACAGGAACCATCAAGGTCAGTTATAGTTTTTAGCTTTACCCAAGCTTATTATCCCGAGTGTGTTGCTACACTAGCATAACATGCTCTTAATGTTTCTAGAGGTACATTTAGAAGAATAGTTTACAAGATCAATTTTAAAGGAACACTGTCTACATTACTTGTATGAGAAACCAAAAGCCAGTGGTAGCAGGTACAGTCAAATATGAAAAGAATCTTTATTTGAAATTATTCAAATAAAATAAAGAAGTAAAAAGGGGATAGATATGACACACAGAGTCCCCACCTATCCAGGATACAGTTATGCAGGCATAAATGAAGTAAGAAGCATTCCTAATAGAATATAGAGGACTCAATACTTAATGTCATTCAAAAGGTATAAGGAAGTACAAATCGGGCACAAAAAAGACCATCAATAATTAAGTCCATAGTGGGCAATTCATAGATTATGCTAGTAAAATATGTGCAAAAAGAAAAGTCACATAGCCAAATGAAGTAAATCTGAAAAGAAAAACTGGACAACCTGAAGGCGGTGAGCGACACTTTGGCGTACTCCAACTGTCACCAGATTCCTGAGGAGGCAGATGGTCAAATACCCTTGAGTGATTGCAAAACACAGAAAACAACACTTAGTGGCAGCAGGCACTGAGGTTACAGTTTACACAGTAAGGCGCATACTAAATGCTGAAGGTCAACAATACATATGCCTTTACTGACCTAAAAGAATTGGAATATTCTGCTCTAGTATGCTGAAAATCATATAACTGAGCCACTTAAATTATTGGATTCTGTTCTGTGAAGGTGAAAAATTTGAAATTTTTTGACTTATTCTAAAAAGAACACCCTGCCTATAGTGAAGCCTGGCGATGGCTTGGTGATGCTTCTGTGCTGCTTTGCTTCTTCTGGCACTGGAAACCTGCAATGCATGGTGGGTAAAATGTATTCAATCAAGTATCAGGAAGTTTTAAGAGAATACGTACTGCCTTCTTTGAGGACTTTACAAAAGGACAATTATCTCATGCATACTTCAAAATTCACCAAGGCTTGGTTTCAGAAGTCCCGGAAAATTCCAGATTGGCTGTGAACTGAATAAAAAATCTTAAGTAAGATTTAAAGAAGGTGGTTGCAAAACACAAACCCAAGAATATGAGAGATCTAGAAACCATTGCTCATTAGGAACAGGTTAAGATTCCTTAGGAATGCTCTGGCTACACATCATGTTTACAGCATGTCAGAACAGCCAAAGGGCTGCCTAAAAGTGGCATTTTGCATTGGATTTAGAGAAACCACTTGTTATACTAGCTGCATTGAACTATTTAGATTGTCAATTATACTAATATAACTACTTTGCAAAGAGATTGAATAATTTGTATCTGGATCAGATATTTACATAAAAATCAAGGGCGACAATAACAAATGTCTGCATTTACTAACAATAGTGGGGTCACTGTACCATCAAATAATTTGCCCCTAGCGACATCCCTCAGTGTCCTCACCCAGTACAGTAATCCTTTCCTGTTATCACCATGGCATCCACATGTAATGATTTCTCACTCCTCACAACACATTAAGATGCCTCATGATACTCTAGTATGATGTTCCCATAGTGAAATTCCCCTACTAATTTTGCAACTATAGTTCCCCCATAGTCATTTGATGCTCCCACAGTGAGATTCCCTTACTAAGATGGCAACTAGGGTTCCCCCATAGTCACATTCTGATGCTCTCACCATGTCACCTACACACATTATGATACCCCATGGTTCCCCCATTTACAACAATTGCTGTCCACTAATCAGCGTAGGGTTGTTATATAGTTATTATCAAATTGCCAAAAGGCAAATAATCCCTAACTAAAGACCATCAAAAATAACTTTTAATTGTACTATTAAAGGAATATTATTAAAATTTGTGTCAGTCAGTGTATATCTCTAAGGACACAAAGTAATGTTCATTATGCAAACATCCTAAATGTTCTCACAGTCCTAATAATTAAACCTCTTTCAGGGGGTAGGATAACTTGGTGCGGCCGCTACCTATATCCTTTTATTGAGTACACCCCATTAACCCACTGACTAGGATAATTAAAACTTGCTCCTAAGGCTCCCCAACATGTTGCACCAGGTAGACTGGCGTCATCAGGGGATTGAGGCCTCAACCCCCTGATGATGCCAGTCTACAGTCCCCTGATGACGCCAGTCTACCTGGTGAAACTTGTTGGGGAGGCTTAGGAGCTAGTTTTAATTATGTTAGTCAGTATTTTAATGGGGTGTACCCAATAAAAGGCTATAGGTAGAGGGCACACAAAACTATCCTACCCCCTGAAAGAGTTGTAATTATTAGGACTGTGAGAACATTTAGGATGTTTGCCTAATGAACAGTACTTTGTGTCTTTAGAGATACACACTGACTGACATGAATTTTAATAATGGTTTCCCCCACACACTACGATGCCCACAATGTGATGCCAACGACAATATGTTGCGACTACTGAATCCCCCAACACAGTACTATGCCCTCAATGTGTGTTCAACATTGTATGGTACCCCCAATGTGTCTACAACTGCAGGATGATGTCACTAGCATCCTCTAACATATTACAATGTCCTGAAAGACTCTCCCCAATACAGTGTGATACGTTATATGTGTCTCCAATGCAGAATGGTGCGCTAAAAATTAAAAACTCACCTAGCCCTGCTCCCATAATGCACTTCTCCAATCTGTGCTGCGTACAGACTGAGGCTTAATACAGCAAGTGCAATCCAGTGAGATAATCGCACCTGCTGCACTTGAACTGTGACACATAGGCTGAATGGTCACCATGTCATATGTGAACAATTATATTATTGTAGAGCTCTAATATTGGCAAAAAATCTATATTTACAAGTAGAATACAATTTGGCAGGGATCTGCACACAGGCAGTCTGGACGATGCCTAATTAAATAATTTCTTGATCATAAATTGCTTGTTTTTCATTGTTGATAGAACTTTCCATTGAGATTCAGTGATTAGCCCTAGTGCATCCCCAGCATTGAGACATTGGATCCTACCTAAATTAGTCAGATCAGTTAATCTTTGATTATTTTCCAATAACAAAATAGCTATTATCTTGTTTTCTATTAAATTGTTCCATATATGAGTTATTTATTATTTTTGTACTTCCACTAGGAAGCCAAATGATCCTATCAACATGCTAGGAAAACTGATGGGTGAACCGTGGTTGATTCATGAGTAATTCTTATAAAAGTTGATGTAATCTTGTCAGCTCGACATTTTCCTTTTAGGATACAGTCACCCAGCAATCAACTGGTAGTGCTGGAAGAACTGCTGGGTATTGCTAGGAAGCTAAATACAGTATGTAGCTCACCATAGTGCCCATTACAATAAATGAGGAACCATGTAATAGGACAGGACCAAGTACAGGACCACATTGAGTCATTCACAGTGAAGGACAAAATGACAATAATGGCACAATCCATTTAATTTTCATCATTGAATACCATGTTTCAAAGTATTATTCGTGTTATTACAGGCTGTCGTTATCATTACGTGACCTGACAGCTCTCTAGACTTAGCTGTTTTAGTGAAATAAGAACCTTTTATTTCCCACTGAAAAAAAATGCTGGAAGGCTATTTCTTAGAACTCTGTGTCGTGATGTGTCTATGTTATTCCTCTGGGAAATGTAAATAAATTCACAAGTAGACTTAACCATTCCCTTCGTTAATAGGATTGTCCCTACCCAGTCTGACAGTATTAGCATTGAACAGAGAGAGAGTATGTACAGACACACAAGGGGAACAAGGGGAATTGTAACGGCCACTTTTCATTTTATTTACATACCGTACATTATTTTAAAGATGAATAACAAAAGAGTGGAAAAATGCTGAGTTCTAAGGCAGACTTGTCAGGTCCTCCTTCGATATTTAAGTAGTCCTTAAATATTAAGCAATGATAAAAATATGGGCATTTTACATGTTGACATAGAATAAAATCCTCCATCCTATGGTAGTGCATTTCTTCAAAATGTGAGGAAACATTCTTGAATTACACTTACTGCACCATAGACACTATGAGAAAGACTCTAGCGCCTCGGGGCTTTCATATGGCAATTTTAATGGTACATGTGCTGGAATATTGGATTGTGGAGCTGATTGCATTTAAGTATATTATCCCATTCCACTATGTCATACTTATATGGATTAAAGAAGCTGAAATATGAACTGCGAGACGACAGTGAGTTGTGCTGTGACGTTCTGTGGATAGGAACTCATATATATATATATATATATATATATATATATATATATATACATAACTGTACAAAAGTTTTAGGCAGGTGTGGAGAAATGATGCCAAGTAAGAATTCTGTACAAAAATAGTAGTGCTAATATTTTACTATTTATGAATAAACATAATGAAAAGTGAAAAAGCAAACGAGAAATCTAAATCACATCAATATTTGTAGTGACCACACTTTTACCTTTAAAACAAAAGCAAAAAGATCAGTTCTTCTAGGTACACTTGAATGCAGTTTTTGAAAGATCTTGGCAAAAAAGTTGAAAGGAACATCTTGGAGAATTAATCACAGATCTTCTGTGGATGTAGGCTTGGAAAAATCCTTTTGTTTCTTCATGTAATCTCAGAGAGGTTCAATGATGTTGAGATCAGGCTCTTGGGGGCCATATTATTACTCCCAGGACTCCTTGTTCTTTCCACTGAAGATAGTTCTTAATGACACTGGCTGTATGTTTTAGGTCATTGTCCTGCTGGAATCAATCCTATTCCTTTCTGATTATATTGAATGATGGTTAAGTATCTGTATTTCTTAGCATTGAAGATACCCTTAATCCTAACCAAATCCACAACTCTATTTGCTAAATTGCAGCCCAAAAATGCCATTTTCCTATGTTTTTGTGCATAATTGAGTCACTCGGTCCTGTCTTAAGAAGTAAGCTGCTGCACTATTGAATGTAATGCTGGATAAATGGGGATCCAAGGTCTGCTATACATGACTGGTAGTAGTTGTATTATCTTGGTAGTAGAGGACACCACATGGAATGACGTTAGGCCTTATGGGTTGGAGCAGAAATGAGTCTTTCTGCACGACAGAGACTTTTTTTGTGAGAGATGCCTGTTGAGAGTCACAATGAAACTTAGGGCTAAAACATATACATTTAGGGGTGCAAGGAAGAAAGTGATTCAGGAGAAAGCAAAACCAAAGGTCCTAAAATGGAAAAATTGCCTGGACTGTTTCATCGACTGTTTGTTGAAATCAGTGAAACTTCTATTAACAAGGCAAAGAAACATATAGCGTTCAGAAAAACATATATATAACAAGTGACATATCATTTCATTGCCATAAAGAGAAAAGAAAGATTTCTCCAGGCTGCTATCAAGTGAACGAAACACGTCTAAAAAAAAGTTGCAAAAGCGCAAAAAAAATGTACATTTCTATTACACTAAAATAGATATAAAAACATGATAAATGAGAAACACATATGCCTGCTTAGTAGAGTTGAGCGATACTTTCCGATATCCTAAAGTATCGGAATCGGAATGGTATCGCCGATATCACTAAAATATCGGCGATACCAGATACCGATACCGGAAGTCCCATGTAAGTCTATGGGAACAAAATATCGAAATAAAAAAAAACCCATTCTTGCCTTGTTGGTTAATTGTACATGAAGGAAAACAAGAAAGAGTAATGTAGAATGTATTGGGGAAGGTTGAGGAGACATTAAAGGCATAGATGTTTAACCCAATCAAATGGAATAGCAGAAATATTATTTTTATTTTTAAAGATGTTCGGATTGACGAAGAAATTGACAATGTTAACGTTTTTTATATTTTGGCAAATATGTATATTACACAACTTCCATGCTCTTCATCTTCACCTTTTTAACTTTTCACACACTTTCTCCTTCATAATCTTCTGCAGCATCATCTTTTTCATCAAATTATTCTTCATCTTCACCTTCTTTATCTTCTTCTTAAACTTCTTGCTATTCATCTTTGTTAACATTACTCATATTCTTCTTATTAAACTATTATTCTTATTCATATTCTGCTTCATCTTCTTCATCATATTCTTATTTGTGACAGAGAATCCTGTACTTGTAATCTGTCAAAGTATGAATTTTTCATCCTTCCGTTCTTGCTGTCACAAAAGATTTAAATTACAACAGTATTTGTCCGTGTTCAGTTTAGCCTGCAGCAGCAGGCATTTTCCAGGGGCACCACGAGGAGGAACGGACTCACCCCCATACACTGCTTAGTCTTCTTCTGCTTAGAATTTAGAGCATATATTTTGCTCTTCATTTTGGTCTTATACTTAATGTTCTTCTGCTTTTTGATCTTCTGCTTATTGTTCTTCTGTCTCTTGTTCTGTATCTTGTAGTTTGTCTTAACCTTCTTTGTCCTGTTGGTGATGGTACAAAAGCCAATGGAAGTAACGAGGACCAGCTGACTGTGCTGGAACCCGGAGGGTCAGCAGAAGGAAAAGAGCCAATGGCACAAACCGAGGACCAGCTGACGTTACTGGGACACGGTTACTAAGCAGGAGGTACCTGTGCTCCAAAGCACTACCAAGGACCAGCAGACGTTGCTGGAACTCGGATACCGAGATGGAGGCACCTAGGCCAAAGGCACTGCGGAGAACCAGTTGACGGTACTGGAACCCGGACGGGTAGCAGAAGGTACAAGAGCCAATGCAAGTAACGAGGACCAGCTGACTGTGCTGGAACCCGGAGGGGCAGCAGAAGGAAAAGAGCCAATGGCACAACCGAGGACCAGCTGACGTTACTGAACCCCAGTAACACAGGAGCAAGTGTTGACTGTGCTAACAGCACTTCCGAGCAACAACTGGCGGTGTTGGAGCCCAGGGTCAAGGAGGATGTTTAAATACTAGATCAAGTAATTTCCTTGTTACCTGTCAATTTTAAATGTCTATACTTCAAACAAGAGAAAGATAACCTTTACTACCATAAGATGATGATTTCATTTAAACTAATATCTAGATAAATAAAGAATTGACAAACATAAACACATACATTAACATGTTGAACAGCAATGCAAACCACAAAATAAATTAGTTAAGGAATCTGCTATACGGTTGTACATAAAAGCATACAAGTACATATCTGAATCCATTAATGATGGATAAGTAACAGTATGTACACCATTTTTATTGTATAGACAATGAATGTCTGACTTCAAAACATCATCAGCATTACAAGTTATCTGTGACATTACTAAAATGTTACATTTGCTGAATAATGTCACTAAACAGTTTATACAAAATTATACAATTTCCATCATGTAATACTCATAATATGTGGCAATAATCATGTTTATTAACAAACATAACCTTTAAAAAGTGCATAGTGCATAGTGAAAATTGCTATTTATGCCTGACTGTCGACTTGCAAGCATGACAACGGATAGATAAGGTATATATAGATGACACTGCATAGCCACAGATGGTGAATGGCGATGTAATACTGTACCTCAATAAAGTGTGCGTCACTACTACATAATTTTTTTTATATAGCTTTATAAACAGGGTACGTGGATGTATGCTTGCGCCTTTGTTTTGACGCACAGACTGCCTTCCTGCTGAGACGCGTTGGGTAGTGAACAGTTGTGTGCAGTGTTCACTGTAGTCTGAGGTTTTCCTTTTTGGAGTGCAGATCACGCTCCAGTTAGTTCTTCAACCACTGCTGGTTGTAGTCTGCTGAGCGTGTGTCACTGGCACATCCTTGAAATTTTTCTCTAATTGTTGCTGCTCCATTCTATTACAAATAAATAAAATCTATTAGTGTGACGCGCTTCCATCCGTATACAATACATTGGTTGCAAACACTATAGAAGTACACAAAGGGGCCTTTCACACCTACTGAACAGTTGTGTGCAGTGTTCACTGCAGTCTCTGCGGAATAACCACACTTAGGCCTTATAACTTTTCAGACTTTCTTTATCAATCTACCAAGATGAAGAAGGCAGGGAGTAAGGCACGTGGTCGTGGAGTTTCTTCAGGGAGAGGACGTGGGGATTCTGTGGCTGCTGCGGCCCCCAGTGACACAGCATCCACCAGTTTTCCCCGGGCCGTGAGCGTTCCTTTATGCGCACTTTTGTAGGAGCTCGGAGTACCCCCCTGCTGCGGGAAGAACAAATTGAAGCCGTTGTTGTTTGGATCTCAGCCAATGCATCGACTTCAATTGCTTCCACCTCCTCTCAGGACCACAGCACTGTTGGGCAACCATCTGTCTCTTCACCGCCTGGCAAATTGCCCAGGCAGTCAGAGAGTTCTGTACAGGAGCCAGCTGAGTGTCTGCTTCTGTTCTCAGAATCTATTGGCTTGCAAACAGGGGCCCAGCCAAGCAGCATTCTGTAATGTGAAGAAGAGGGAGTATGCAGTGATGCGCAACAGCTGTGTCTCTCTGAATCTGAAGAGGCGGGTGAGACAGTGCCGATGGTCAGCACACCGCAGAACGCATCTGATGATGATGATGAGACCCAGGTGCCAGTTTCTGTTGAGCATGGTGCTGGCCAGACCACCCAACAGCAGGTGTTGGAAGAGGGTAGTGGAGATGATGAGGTCCAATACCCAACATGGCATGAAGAACAGGAAGGTGGTGGGAGCAGCTCAGAGGAATAATAATAATATTTATTTATATAGCGCCATCATATTCCGCAGCGCTTTACAGTTTAGCAGTTTCAGAACACAAGTCATAAGTAACAACGTTAACAATACAATAATTTAAGCTAAATAAGTCGCCCCTGCTCGTGACAGCTTACAATGTACAATGAGATGGGGGAGATACAAAGTATAGGTGTTTATATACAATGGTGCATTTACAATGATGTTCCAGCCATCTTAAGGGACTGAGGGATGGAGATAGTGAATGGGCTAGAGACACACACACACTTACACAGAATACATAGAATGACTTTGATTAGTGAATGTGATAGGCCGCTCTGAACAAATGTGTTTTGAGGGAGCGCCTGAAACCATGCAAATTGTGGATAGTCCTAATTTCTTGGGGTACAGCATTCCAGAGGATTGGCGTAGAGCAGGAGAAGTCTTGGAGTCGGGAGTGTGAGGTACGTATTAGTGCAGAGGTTAGTCGAAAGTCGTTTGCAGAGCGCAGCAGTCAGTTAGGCCGATAGATAGAAATGAGGGAGGAGATGTAGGAGGGGTGCTGCACTGTGGAGAGCTTTGTGGGTGAGAACCAGTACTTTGGTTGAAAGCTGGGAGAGGCCTAGAGAAATGGTTAGTGATAGAAGGAAGATAGAGGAAGACATTGCCCCAACGGTACAAACAGGAGGGAGAGTTAGGCTGCAGACTCGGTTGCCTGTAGCCTCCAGTTTGGCACCTGTTCGGAGCAGTTGTCTTCCAAAAGTCAAAACGTGCGCTCCCAGGACTTGCACTGCGTGGTCCTTTTTTCACACACTTGCACATGATATTTGCTATGTGAAATGCAAGCTGTGTAATCAAAAATTAAAAATAGCTAAAAGTGTCAGTCACCTCAATACCACAAATATGTGGAAACATGTGCGGACAAAGCACGTAGTTGAGTTACAAAGACACACTGGAGATGTAGGCCAACCTACAGCAGCACCTACATCTTCAGGTTGTGTTGAAGCCTCTTCATCGAGCTCACACACAGCTGGTTATGCTTCCTCACAGGATCGCCATGGAAGAACCTCGGCCACTGTTGTCCAGAGACAAACTGTTATTCCACACACAGCAGCAAGTTCCCTGTCATCCTCACACTCCCAGGCCACAAAACAGCCAGCGGTAGCACAGGCATGGGATAAAAGACGGCCATACTCCGCAAACCATGCACGAGCACAGGCTCTGAATGCTGGCATTGCAAAACTCCTGTCCCTTGAAATGCTGTGATTCAGGCTGGTGGAGACAGACAGTTTCCGTAACTGAATATCATTGTCAATCCCACAATACAATGTGCCAAGCCGATTTCATTTCAGCAGGCAAGCCGTCCCTGGTCTGCAAAAGCATGTTGAGGGAAAAATTAAACATGCGCTACTAAAAGCCCTCAGTAGCAAGGTCCACCTGACCACCGATGCGTGGACCAGTACCCATTGTTATGATCTGCTACAACCAGTAAGGAAAGAAGGGAATTCTGTCCCTACAATACAACTAAGCTGAATCCCTACGATGTAACGGGGAACCTGATCCTGCGACCAGACCCGCTAAAGTCCTCATCTAGTGTGAACGAATACCTATAGTTGCGAGGGAGTAATCCCTACAAGATCTAGGGACTGGGAGAAAAGGTGGACACCTCCTAACATAAATTGTAGCATGGATAATTAAACAGAAAAATAAATACTTTGTGATCCTAACATCAAGCAAAACTCACAGATTAAGGCACCTAAGCACCCGGCTAGCTTAACAGTAGATAATACAATGAAGTCAAGCAAAGCCAGAAGGGCGGAGCCAGACTAAATAGGGAAAAAAGGTCATGTGACCAGCAAACTGAAACAAAACCTAACAAGAGGGTTCTAACACCCATGGCCAGGGACAATACCTTTCCCTCACTGCCCATTGGGTCAATGTTGTGCAGCCGGGTACTGATCTTGCGAGTGGCGCTGTACGTGTTCTGCCAACTCCAAGGATTGCAGGAATCAAGTCTGTACACATTGATTCCTCCTCCTATTCCAGTTCCTCAGAATCATCGCTGCAGGAGCCGTCACGGTCTACCTCCACATGGACCCGTGAACGTTTACCTGTTGCGACCGATATGAGCACAGCCGTGTCCAAATGTCAACAGGCCATCCTGAAATTAATTTCCATGGGGAATCTTAGCCACACAGCGCAGGAGCTCTGTAATGCCATAAAGCAGGAGAGCGACGTGTGGTTTTTGGAAGAGAATCTACAGGCAGGCTTGGTAGTGTGTGACAATGGCCGAAATCTGGTGTCAGCTCTGGGCCTTGGCAACCTCAGTCACATACCATGTCTGTCATATGTGCTCAACTTGGTCGTGCAGAGTTTTTTGAGGGACTATCCGGATCTTGATGCACTGCTGCACAAGGTCCGCCTAGAGTGCGCTCACTTGCGACGTTCCAGCATGGCCAGATCGCTGATTGCAGCTCTGCAACGCAGATTTCACCTTCATGAACATCGCATTATATGTGACGTACCCACCAGGTGGAATTCCTCGTTACATATGTTGGAGCGGTTGTGTGAGCAGCAGCCAACAGTAATGGAGTATCAGCTGCATCAGGCGCAGTCAACTCGCAATTTGCGGCGTTCACACTTCACCACTACTGAGTGGGCCTCTATAATAAGAATAATAATATTATTTATTTATATAGCGCCATAATATTCCGCAGTGCTTTACAGTTTAACAGTTTCAAAACACGAGTCATAAGTAACAACGTTAACAATACAATAATTAAAGCAAAATCAGCCGCCCCTGCTGGTGAAAGCTTACAATCTACAATGAGGTGTGGGAGATACAAAGTACAGGTGTTTATATACAATGGTGTTTTTACAATGATGGTCCAGCCATTTTAAGGAAGTGAGGGATGCATGGAGATAGTGAATGGGCTACACACACAGAATTACACATAGAATGACTTTGATTAGTGAATGTGATAGGCCACTGTGAACAAATGTGTTTTGAGGGAGCGCCTGAAACCATCCAAATTGCGGATAGTCCTAATTTCTTGGGGTAGAGCATTCCAGAGGATTGGCGCAGCGCGGGTGAAGTCTTGGAGTTGGGAGTGGGAGGTACGGATTAGTGCAGAGGTTAGTCGAAGGTCGTTTGCAGAGTGCAGCAGTCGGTTAGGCCTATAAATATAAATAAGGGAGGAGATGTAGGGGGGTGCTGCGCTGTGGAGAGCTATGTTGGTGAGAACCAGTAATTAGAATTGGATCCTATAATGAATGGGCAGCCACTGCCAGTGTAATGAGTGGCGAATAACTCTATGAAGGATATCTGCCACGTTTTGCGTGCGTTTGATGAGTCAACGCGGATGGCGAGTGCAGATGATGCACTAGTCAGCCTGACTGTCCCCCTTATCTGCCTGCTTCAAAAAACACTGCAAGCACTAAGGCATGAGGTTTTGGAAGAGGTGGAGGATGAGGAGTCACAAATTCCATCACCTTCTGGACAGTCAGCGCAACGTGGTTCCTCACAAAGGGCTGGAGGACTTTCAAAGTACCATGCTGTATCAACAATTGAACCTCCAGAGTCGCTGTCTATATTTTCATAACCATTACAAACTTTTAATGTATTTAGAAAGCACATAATGTACATTTTTTGTCTATCCTTTTGTAATGCTATTGTGTTTCCATAAACTGATGTTACAGAATTATGATACAAAGTTTTTAAATTTTGAGTTTTAAATTTTGTAAATTTATATGTATTTGAAGGACTTTGTGAGGAGGATGAGGAGGAGTCAATGGAGGAGGAAGACATCGCTCCAGAGGGAGGTAGACAATGCTCTAGTCAGTATGTAGACCAAGGGTGGGGTGATGCACAGCAGGCGGAGATGACGCCTCTTGCAGGGGACAACGTTTCTTGGCCAGTTGGGAGTCTGCAGCACATGGTTGATTTCATGCTGCAGTGGCTGAGAAACGACCGCCGCATCGAACACATTCACACCACGTCTGATTATTGGGTGTACACCCTCCTAGACCCTCGCTACCGGGACAACTTACAAAGCCTCATCACACCGTTGAACCGGGAGCGTAAAATGCGGAAGTACCAAGACACACTGGTGCAATCCATAATGTTCTCCATTCCAGCCGAGAGCACTGCTGCTGCTACTGATTTACAAAGCAGCTCTGTGCGTCGAGGCAGTGGAGACAGCTCTGCAACAAGAGGGAGCACAAGCAGCGCCTCTGCACAGGGCAAGAACAGTATGTTCCAAATGTGTCGAAGTTTTGTGGCAGCGCCACCAATGTCTACACCATCCGAGACGGCTCCAGTCAGCAGGAGGCAACATTTCCGTAAGATGGTGACAGACTACATGTCTTGCCCTCTCAGTGTACTCCCAGATGGCTCTTCCCCATTCAAGTTTTGTGTCTCTAAGCTGGATACATGGCCAGAGCTTAGCCAGTATGCATTGGAGGTGCTGGCTTGATCTGCTGGCAGTGTATTATCGGAGCGCGTCTTTACTGCTGCAGGTGGTGTACTAACAGACCGTTGCATGCGACTATCCTACGATAATGTAGAACGGCTTACTTTTCTGAAAATGAACTAGGCATGGATCTCGCCTGAATTTGCCTGTCCGGTTTCAGATTAACTAACTGGTTGACAACGTTTTCCATGTCTCCTGTTATGTTCATCTTTCTACCACCTGAGCTATACTCCCTGGGCTACAACACTGCCAGTTGCTGCTCAGAAGTGTCGTGTCCACAGACCAATACACAAGCTATAGTGATAGTGGGGTTCAGTAACGCCTGCTGTTCCCCTGCTGTGTGTCCGGCAAAAATTACTGCTACCTAGCTACACATGTTTAAAAAAACATGACATGTTAAAGTGGCTAGTGCTACACATAGATATCAGGCTACACCCTTATTTCTAAGCTGTAAACAAGTGAAACGTCAAATTTAAAACCATTCAATGATTAGTGTTGGTAACAAATCTGTAACTAAATAATTGTGACATATTATGGCAGATATCCACATGTCTAACACAAATGCTAACACAAAAGCATACTTATGCTATAGGGTACTGATGGTGAACCTTCTCACTCCATAACTTTGACCAATCCAACTCACATCATGCCTCAAATGCTGCAATGTTGGAAGTGCATAATGTGGGTTGAACTTTGACAACAGCTGCAGTGCGAAGGTTATCTTTCTGTGTTCTTGGCTTTTAAATAAAAGCATACAAGTAAATATAATAATACATTGTTGATTAAGGGACATGATGTACACCTGTAATATTGTGCAAACAATGGATGTAGGACTATTCCTCTTCAACATTACTTATATTTGTGTCATTTGAAAAAATGCATATTTTAGTTAAAAATTAAAAACCCATGTTCAGTAGCTGTGAAAGGCCCGTTTGTGTACTTCTATATTGTTTGCAACCAATGTATTGTATACGGATGGAAGCTCGTCACACTAATAGATTAGATTTATTTTAAATGGAATGTAGCAGAACCAATTGGAGATAAATGAAAAGGATGAGCCACTGAGACACGCTCAGCAGAGTACAAGCAGCAGTGCTTGAACATGTAACTGGAGCGTGATCTGCACTAAAAAAAGTAAAAAACACAGACTGAAGTGAACACTGAAACACAACTGTCCACAATCTGTGAAAAGCTCCTTTCTGTACTTCTATAGTGTTTGCAACCAATGTATTGTATACGGATGGAAGCGCGTCACACTAATAGATTAGATTTATTTTAAATGGAATGTAGCAGAACCAATTGGAGATAAATGAAAAGGATGAGCCACTGAGACACGCTCAGCAGAGTACAAGCAGCAGTGCTTGAACATGTAACTGGAGCGTGATCTGCACTAAAAAAGTAAAAAACACAGACTGAAGTGAACACTGAAACACAACTGTCCACAATATGTGAAAAGCTCCTTTCTGTACTTCTATAGTGTTTGCAACCAATGTATTGTATACGGATGGAAGCGCGTCACACTAATAGATTAGATTTATTTTAAATGGAATGTAGCAGAACCAATTGGAGATAAATGAAAAGGATGAGCCACTGAGACACGCTCAGCAGAGTACAAGCAGCAGTGCTTGAACATGTAACTGGAGCGTGATCTGCACTAAAAAAAGTAAAAAACACAGACTGAAGTGAACACTGAAACACAACTGTCCACAATCTGTGAAAAGCTCCTTTCTGTACTTCTATAGTGTTTGCAACCAATGTATTGTATACGGATGGAAGCGCGTCACACTAATAGATTAGATTTATTTTAAATGGAATGTAGCAGAACCAATTGGAGATAAATGAAAAGGATGAGCCACTGAGACACGCTCAGCAGAGTACAAGCAGCAGTGCTTGAACATGTAACTGGAGCGTGATCTGCACTAAAAAAGTAAAAAACACAGACTGAAGTGAACACTGAAACACAACTGTCCACAATCTGTGAAAAGCTCCTTTCTGTACTTCTATAGTGTTTGCAACCAATGTATTGTATACGGATGGAAGCGCGTCACACTAATAGATTAGATTTATTTTAAATGGAATGTAGCAGAACCAATTGGAGATAAATGAAAAGGATGAGCCACTGAGACACGCTCAGCAGAGTACAAGCAGCAGTGCTTGAACATGTAACTGGAGCGTGATCTGCACTAAAAAAGTAAAAAACACAGACTGAAGTGAACACTGAAACACAACTGTCCACAATCTGTGAAAAGCTCCTTTCTGTACTTCTATAGTGTTTGCAACCAATGTATTGTATACGGATGGAAGCGCGTCACACTATAGATTTGAATTTATTTTAAATGGAATGTAGCAGCAACCAATTGAGAATAAATGAAAAGAATAGCAATGAGACACGTCAGCAGAGTACAAGCAGCGTGCTGAACATAACTGGAGCGTATCTGCACTAAAAAAAAGTAAAAAACACAGACTGAAGTGAACACTGAAACACAACTGTCCACAATCTGTGAAAAGCTCCTTTCTGTACTTCTATAGTGTTTGCAACCAATGTATTGTATACGGATGGAAGCACGTCACACTAGATTTGATTTTTTTCTAATATAATGGAGCTGCACCAATTCCACTAAATAAAATAAAAAAAAAAAAAAAAAAAAGTGACACGTGCAGATGCCTACAAACAGCGGTGGATGCAGAGCAAACTGCAGCGTCACCTGCACTGTCACACACACACCTTGCACAGAGCTGTTAAAACAACACTGGCAAAATGAAGCTTTACACAGCGGTTGGTAAACTAGCCTGCCTCAAGCACAGTAGTACACAAAATCGCAATATCTAACTGTCCCTCAGAGTCAGCACAGCAGCGTTCTGTCCCTAACTGAGTTCACAGCACAGTGACGCTAAAATGGCTGCGGCGCCTTTTATAGTGCATTCTGACATCATTTCAGCAGCCAATCACAGCCATGCCATTAGTTAAGATGACCGCATCATTACAGGATGTGCCCACACTTCGTAGGATTCCTCATTGGCTGACTAAAATCACATTGCCTCTCAAAGAATTATGGGAACTTCCGATTCCGGTATACGATATGGAAAAAGTATCGGAATTAAGTATCGGAATTCCGATAACGCGAATATCGGCCGATACCCGATACTTGCGGTATCGGAATGCTCAACACTACTGCTTAGACTTTCTATTCCTCATACTGCCTAAATAGGAAGTCATATATGCTTTCTATTCCTCATACTGCCTAAATAGGAAGTCATATATGCTTTCTATTCCTCATACTGCCTAAATAGCAAGTCATATATGCTTTCTATTCCTCATACTGCCTAAATAGCAAGTCATATATGCTTTCTATTCCTCATACTGCCTAAATAGCAAGTCATATATGCTTTCTATTCCTCATACTGCCTAAATAGGAAGTCATATGTCTTTCTATTCCTCATACTGCCTAAATAGGAAGTCATACATGCTTTCTATTCCTCATACTGCCTTAATAGGAAGTCATACATGCTTTCTATTCCTCATACTGCCTAAATAGGAAGTCATACATGCTTTCTATTACTCATACTGCCTAAATAGGAAGTCATATATGCTTTCTATTCCTCATACTGCCTTAATAGGAAATCATATATGCTTTCTATTCCTCATACTGCCTAAATAGGAAGTCATACATGCTTTCTATTACTCATACTGCCTAAATAGGAAGTCATACATGCTTTCTATTACTCATACTGCCTAAATAGGAAGTCATACATGCTTTCTATTCCTCATACTGCCTTAATAGGAAGTCATATATGCTTTCTATTCCTCATACTGCCTAAATAGGAAGTCATACATGCTTTCTATTACTCATACTGCCTAAATAGGAAGTCATACATGCTTTCTATTACTCATACTGCCTAAATAGGAAGTCATACATGCTTTCTATTCCTCATACTGCCTAAATAGGAAGTCATATATGCTTTCTATTCCTCATACTGCCTAAATAGGAAGTCATACATGCTTTCTATTCCTCATACTGCCTAAATAGGAAGTCATGCATGCTTTCTATTCCTCATACTGCCTAAATAGGAAGTCATACATGCTTTCTATTCCTCATACTGCCTAAATAGGAAGTCATGCATGCTTTCTATTCCTCATACTGGTTAAATAGGAAGTCATACATGCTTTCTATTCCTCATACTGCCTAAATAGGTAGTCATATATGCTTTCTATTCCTCATACTGCCTAAATAGCAAGTCATATATGCTTTCTATTCCTCATACTGCCTAAATAGGAAGTCATATATGCTTTCTATTCCTCATACTGCCTAAATAGGAAGTCATACATGCTTTCTATTACTCATACTGCCTAAATAGGAAGTCATATATGCTTTCTATTCCTCATACTGCCTAAATAGCAAGTCATATATGCTTTCTATTCCTCATACTGCCTAAATAGGAAGTCATATATGCTTTCTATTCCTCATACTGCCTAAATAGGAAGTCATACATGCTTTCTATTCCTCATACTGCCTAAATAGGAAGTCATATATGCTTTCTATTCCTCATACGGTTTTTAAAACTGTTTTATAGAGCTAGAAATTAAATAACGTACACTGCTACTTTTTTAAGATGCTGGATTGCAACCTTTTTTCTACTTGTTATGTTCAGAAAAACATTTTTTGAATAAAAAGTGTTAATGCTGTAAATGGGAACCAAATGCTTTTCTTAATTAAATTTTAAATCTTGCATTGGAAAAATACTGATACACCTTTTCTTTGAACTTTCTGTTGTACTAAACCTTTATTATTCCCCTTAGAAATTTATAATTACAGTATATTGACAACTGGGTGTTAACAATTGGGGGTGTTCCTAAACAGTGCAGTGTTAGACTGCGTATATGAAAGGAATTATAAAACTCAAACTCAGTTGTCAATTTACAGCAGATTTATACATTTTGTTAAGAGGAATAACATTGGAACAGTACAATACCAACTTTTAAAAACAAACCCTCTAATTCATCATTTGCGTATTTTTTTAAGTCAGTGTCTTTTTTTGCCTTGTTGTATTAATTGCCAAATTCATCAAAATGCCACACGTGATTAATAGATTTGATGCAAAGTTAAAAATTGGCTTTTTTACTGTCTTGAATCACTTTTGCGACTTATGTTGCAAAAAGTCATAATTTTAAACAAAAAGTACCAGTGTATTCGAAATTACACCAGGGGAAGAATGGCGTTCAATCGATGAATCAAACAAAAACATCTGGAATCGCTAAACTCTGCTGACAAAGCGGAAAACAACAGGAAAACAGGCGAGCACATGTAAAACAGACTTTGAAAAAGGTGCAAATTAAATAATGAATTGGCTGTAAACAAAAAAGGTACAAAACACAAAAAATAAAAGTCGCAAAGGCAATGATGAATTGGGGTCATATACTGGTTTATTTGACAGTTTCAAAACTGTGAAAATTATTACAGAAAATAAAGGACAACAGAATATGTTATAGTGAAGATCAGGAATGAACAGAAATGCAGGTGTAGGTCAGCAGGAATACATGATGTTCGCAGTAATACACACAAATAATAATCTTTATTTATATAGAGCCAACATATTCTGCAGTGCTTTACAATTCAACAGTTCATATACAAGTCATAGATAACAACATTAAAGATAATACAATAATTAAAGCAAAGATAATGACGACCCTGATGGTGAAGAGCTTACAATCTACAATGAGGTGGGGGAGACACAAAGTTCAGGAAAGTAATAAACATTACAGCATCATATAATTAACATAATATAAGAGAATGCATGTTTTCTTGCTCACATAGATCCTCCAGTACTGTTATTTCATTGAGAAACTAAGTATTTACTAAAACAAACATGTTGCTTAAGGAAATCCAGGATTCAGACATAGGTAATATGAGAGACACAGACAGAGTCACTTCTCACTGATCATTCTGTATGATAACACAGAGAGCCAAAAGGCATAATCCTATTTACCTCTTGCCATGCAATAATCTATATAATCAGTGCAGGACAGGAAAATTAATGTAAATGCATTAATTTTCCTATCACAGCCAGAAAACAGAGAGCCTGCAGGCTTGAAAGTTCAGAAAACCATGCTAGTCTTTAACCATTTCGTAACCGATGATGAGTTTATCTGTCACAGATATTTTAGTGCTAAAGGGTATGCCACACTAAACAATATCGCTAACGGGATCGCTAAAAAACGTCACTATTTAGCGATCCCGTTAGCGATATTGTTCAGTGCGGCAGCTTCCAGCGACGAGCTTCCTGCTGTGATCTCGCTCGTCGCTGGAATCGTTCCGGACCCTATTTTCTCGTCGGCGCTCCCGCTGGGTAAGTATCTAATCGCTGTGTGGCACCTTTTCTTAGCGATTTAGCGGTACTTTTGTACCGCTAAAGTCGTTAAGAAGATCGCTAACGGCGATAGCGTCGTTAACTATATCGCTAAATGTGGCCGCATTTAGCGATATAGAAACAATCCCGCTAGCGATCTCATTAGTATGCAACGCTAACGAGATCGCTAGCGGGATAGCTTAGTGTGGCAGTACCTTAAACCCCTTCACCCCTAAGCCTGATTTCAACTTCCTGACCAGACAAATTTTGCCATGCTGACCAGTGTTACTTTTTGTGGTTACTTTACTCTACAGCGATTCAACATATCCCAGAGATTCAGAGACTGTTTTTGTTGTGACACGTTGTACTTTATGATAGTGGTAAATTTATGCAGATATTTTTTGCATTTATTTGTGAAAGGCCGGGGTCACACTTATGAGTGTGATATGAGAAACTCGCGCGAGTCTCTCGCATCAATACCCGGCACTGCCGCCGGCACTCGGGACCGGAGTGTGCGACTGCATGTATTTTTATGCAGCTGCACACTCCGGTCCAAGTGCCGGCGGCAGTGCCGAGTATTGATGCGAGAGACTCACGCGAGTTCCTCGCATCACACTCGAAAGTGTGACTCCGGCCAAAATATCAGAATTTTGGCCAAAAATTTTGAATATTTCAAAATTTTCAAACTTTTAATTTTTATGTCCTTAAACCAGATAGTTATATCACACAAAATAGTTAATAAATATTATTTCCCACATACTGTATCTACCTTACATAAGCATAATTTTTGAAACATAATTTTGTTTGTTAGTAAGTTAGAAGGGTTAAAAGCTGATAACCAATTTCTCAATTTTCCTATAAAATTTATGATTTGTTGTGCAATTTATCTTGAATGCGCCGATACTCCTTATGTGGTGCAAAAAACTACTGTTTAGGTGCACGTCAGGGCTCGAAAGGGATTGCACTTTTTTTGCAATTTCATCACACTTGGAATTTTTTTCACATTTTCCAGTTCACGATATGTTAAAACCAATGGTGTCGTTCAAAAGTACAACTCGTCCCGCAAAAAAAAGTCTCACGTGGCCATTTTTACCAAAAAATAAAAAAAGTTATGGCTCTGGGAATAAGGGGAGCAAAAGATGAAAATGCAAAAACAAAAATACATCTGATCATTAAAGGGAATCTGTCACCCCATTTTTGGACTATGAGATACGGCCACCTCCATCAGGGGCTTATCTACAGCATTCTGGAATACTGTAAATAAGCCCCCGATGTCACCTGAAAGAGAAGAAAAACAAGTTATATTATACTCACCCAGGGGCAGTCCGCCGTCCTGTCTGGTCCGATGGGCGTCGCGGTCCAGTTCGGTGCCTCCCATCTTCTAGTGAAGCCGGCCTCTTCTTTTTGTCCCATCACGGCTCCTGCGCAGGTTGACTGATCTGCCCTGGTGAGGGCAGAGCAGAGTACTACAGTGCGCAGGCGCTGGACCTCTCTGACATTTCCCGGCGCCTGCGTACTACAGTACTCTGCTCTGCCCTCACCAAGGCAGATCAGTGCGCCTGCGCAGGAGCCGCGACAGGATGGAAAGAAGAGGCGAGGCCGTCTTTGCTAGAAAATGGGAGGCGCCGAACCGGACCGCGACGCCCATCGGACTGGATGGTGGACCGCCCCTGGGTGAGTATAATATAACTCGTTTTTCTTCTCTTTCAGGTGACATCGGGGGCTTATCTACAGCATTCCAGAATGCTGTAGATAAGCCCCTGATGGCGGTGGCCGTATGTCATAGTCCAAAAATGGGGTGATAGATTCCCTTTAATGGCTTAAAGAGGTTATCTTCTTTCAGACAGTGCTCTAACCCAGCTGCAGTTTGTTAAAAAATAACAAACTGCACTTTACTACTTCTTCATGATAGCAAATTGCGCTGTACTTACCTACCCCATGTCCACTGATGGGTCACCGCAGCTGCTCCTGGTGTCTGACATTGGCTGCAGCGCTGATGTTACGTCAACCACTAGGCAGCCAATCAGTGAGCTAAGTGGCCCTGCACATGTAGACAGCCTGCAGAGCAGCTAAATTCATTGGTTGGATGCTGCGCTGTCAATGTTACATCAGCGCTGCAGTCAATACCAAACACCAGAAACAGCATAGAAGACTCGCCGGTGGACCTGGTGAAGGGAGGTGAATGCAGCGCTGTTTGTCATGTTTTTAATGTACTTCACCCTAAGCAGAACATTATATGAAAGGGGAAAACCCCATCAATATTTTAATTGTTCCCTCATCTTTTAATACTTCATCCAAATCTCTACATATATTTCTATTTTCATCATAACAAATATCTTGGGTTTATTACAATCATTTTGTGTTTAGGTTAGATCTTCTTGCCCAAGTTCCCGTGCTTTGAAACCTCTTTTCATTTTTACACTTCTTGTTGTTTCTTACTCTGTTTTTTGTATTTATTTTTTCACTGAGTGAAAAAAAAACCTTTAGGTGTTTCCAATATTGCAAATCTATTTTGTGTTTGTGTGTTGTTGTTTTATGTTTACTCTTTCCCTGAGGCGTTTTTCCATTTTTTAATGCTTTCTCATCATTTCTATTATGTTGTTTATCCCTATCTTGATAACCTGAGTTTCTTTTATTATTAGTAAAGATGTGTATCTTCGTACCGTGTTAGCCAGTAGATAGAAAAATATTTAGACTTGAGAGTCCTCAGTGGTTGATACCTTTTAATGGCTAACTGAAAAGATGGTAACAAATTGCAAGCTTTCGAGACTACGCAGGTCTCTTCATCAGGCATAGACTAATACAACATCTGAAGAATCACATATTTATACACAAGAGGACACAGGAATAATGCAATAGGTAAGACAAGTGACGTGAAGCAGAACTGTCATTATGGCAGAGGGATGAACATAAATATGACTAGTTCATAGATAAGGAGTGAAAGTTTTATTACCCTCTGATTGGGGTCTGAGAAGGATAGAAAAGTCTGGGAATATAAACTTATGATGACCTTTGACACTCTTAGTGCTGGGATGAATATATCCCAGAGTTTTATGTCTTTCTACAACAATTAAGGAATCTGCTTCCCTGACCTTTTAGGGTCATCACAACACAATACCAGACCCCAATCAGAGGGTAATAAAACTTTCACTCCTTATCTATGAACTAGTCATATTTATGTTCATCCCTCTGCCATAATGACAGTTCTGCTTCACGTCACTTGTCTTACCTATTGCATTATTCCTGTGTCCTCTTGTGTATAAATATGTGATTCTTCAGCTTTTGTTTTAGTCTTTGCCTGATGAAGAGACCTGAGTAGTCTCGAAAGCTTGCAATTTGTTACCATCTTTTCAGTTAGCCATTAAAAGGTATCAACCACTGAGGACTCTCAAGTCTAAATATTTTTTTATTATTAGGTGATTGTGTTGCCCTGTAGCAATGTGTGTTGTGGTATGGATGACTGTCTTTGGTCTTGTATGGTGGTTTTATCAGACTATAATTATTTACATTCCTACTTTCATATAATTTCTTGTTCTAGATGTAATTATGTTCTTTTGCTAAAATTGAACAAGGTATATCCTAGGTAAACTTAATGTGAAAATAACCTACAGTACAGACCAAAAGTTTGGACACACCTTCTCATTCAAAGATTTTTCTGTATTTTTGTAGAATCACACTGAAGGCATCAAAACTATGAAGTAACACATGTGGAATTATACAATACACTTTATAAAAAAGTGTGAAACAACTGAAAATATGTCTTATATTCTAGGTTCTTCAAAGTAGCCACCTTTTGCTTTGATTACTGCTTTGCGCGCAGAAAATAATAAATCCCCAACCGTGTCACCAGCAAAGCGCCCCCACACATCACACCTCCTCCTCCATGTTTCACGGTGGGAACCAGGCATGTAGAGTCCATCCGTTCACCTTTTCTGCGTGCAAAGCAGTAATCAAAGCAAAAGGTGGCTACTTTGAAGAACCTAGAATATAAGACATATTTTCAGTTGTTTCACACTTTTTTGTAAAGTGTAATGTATAATTCCACATGTGTTAATTCATAGTTTTGATGCCTTCAGTGTGATTCTACAATTTTCATAGTCATGAAAATACAGAAAAATCATTGAATGAGAAGGTGCGTCCAAACTTTTGTTCTGTACTGTACATCCAACATTGATTTTATGATATGGATGTTGTTATCTTCCAGAATAAAAAACCACCAAGTTAAAGGTGACCTTCCATTCCAAGTATAAAAGTTGTCTATACATATGCATAGACACCATATCTGATGCTCTCCTTTTGATCTCTGCAGCCATTTCCAAGAGTAAGAACCACTTTCTTGCGTCCAATATCGCTGTAGCAGCTGCTCTTGCTGTGCAATGGAAAGTTCGAACTACGCTTACTCACACCTCTACTGACACCCATCTAGTGTCAGTGTCTGCAGGGATCAACACAGCATCATCAGTAGTTGTTCGTTCCTGTGTAGCGGAGGGATTGCACAGATTTTCCACGATGCACTCCATGAAACTAATGTGGCCACTTTAGAGGAAGAGAAAACAGCTTAGGCACTTGAAATCAGCAGCAGGGACCAAAAGCTAGGTACCAGATATGGGGTTTAAACATTATTTGTGTGTAGGAAATTTTTGTATCTGAGCTGAAGGGTTGCTTTAAATTAAGTCATCTGTATATTTTGTGACAGAATCACACTACTGACTTTCAAGTCATAGAATTGCAGAATTTTAGAGTTGGAAGGGACCTTTATGGTCATTGTGTCCAACCCACTGCTCAATGCAGGATTCACTAAACCATCTCAGACAGATGTCTGTCCAGCCTCTGTTTGAAGACTTCCATTGAAGGAGAACTCACCACCATTCGTGGGAGCATGTTCCGCTCATTGATCACCTCACTCTCATTTTTTTTTCTAATATCTAATCTATATCTTCTCCCTTTCAGTTTCATTCCATCGTTTCTCTTGTTTCTATATGCAAATGAAAATAAGGATGATCCCTCTACACAGTGACATCCATTCTGATATTTGTATACAGCTATTAAGTCTCCTCTTAGTCTACTTTTTTGCAAGCTAAACATTCCCAACTATTTCTCGTAGGACATAGTTTGCAATTCACCATCATCCTGGTAGCTCTTCTCTGAACTTGCTCCAGTTTTTCAATGGCTTTTTTTTAAATGTGATGCCCAGAACTGGACATAGTACAGTCATGGCCAAAAGTTTTGAGAATGACACAAATATTAATTTTTACAAAGTCTACTGCTTCACTTTTTCTAATGGCAATTTGCATATACTCCAGAATGTTATAAAGAGTGATCAGCTTAACAGCAATTACTTGCAAAGTCAATATTTGGCTAGAAAATGAACTTTATCCCCCAAAACACATTTCAACATCATTGCAGCCCTGCCTTAAAAGGACCAGCTAACCTCTTTTCAGTGATTGCTCCATTAACACAGGTGTGGATGTTGATGAGGACATGGCTGGAGATCAATCTGTCATGATTAAGTAAGAATGAGACCACTGGACACTTTAAAAGGAGGCTGGTGCTTGGCATCATTGTTTCTCTTCTGTTAACCATGGTTATCTCTAAAGAAACACATGCAGTCATCATTGCAATGCACAAAAATGGCCTAACAGGGAAGAGTATCGCAGCTAGAAAGATTGCACCTCAGTCAACAATCTATCGCATCATCAAGAACTTCAAGGAGAGAGGTTCCATTGTTGCCAAAAAGGCTCCAGGGCGCCCAAGAAAGACCAGCAAGCGCCAGGACCGTCTCTTAAAAGTGTTTCAGCTGGGGATTGGGCTACCAGCAGTGCAGAGCTTGCTCAGGAATGGCAGCAGGCAGGTGTGAGTGCATCTGCACGCACTGTGAGGCGGAGACTCTTGGAGCAAGGCCTGGTCTCAAGGAGGGCAGCAAAGAAGCCACTTCTCTCCAGAAAAAAACATCATGGACAGACTGATATTCTGCAAAAGGTACAGGCAGTGGACTGCTGAGTACTGGGGTAAAGTTTTTTTCTCTGATGAATCCCCTTTTCGATTGTTTGGGACATCAGGAAAACGCCTCATTCGGAGAAGACAAGGTGAGCGCTACCACCAGTCTTGTCTCATGCCAACTGTTAAGCATCCTGAAACCATTCATGTGTGGGGTTGCTTCTCAGCCAAGGGAATCGGCTCTCTCACAGTCTTGCCTAAAAACACAGCCATGAATAAAGAATGGTACCAGAATGTCCTCCAAGAGCAACTTCTCCCAACCCTCCAAGAGCAGTTTGGCGATCAACAATGCCTTTTCCAGCATGATGGAGCACCTTGCCATAAAGCAAAGGTGATAACTAAATGGCTCAGGGAACAAAACATAGAGATTTTGGGTCCATGGCCTGGAAACTCCCCAGATCTTAATC
Organism: Oophaga sylvatica; assembly: GCA_033576555.1. Classification (NCBI taxonomy): domain Eukaryota; kingdom Metazoa; phylum Chordata; class Amphibia; order Anura; family Dendrobatidae; genus Oophaga; species Oophaga sylvatica. Next base: position 164,699,542 of record JARQOD010000001.1, on the reverse strand, counting down.
CCATTGAGAACTTGTGGTCAATCATCAAGAGACGGGTGGACAAACAAAAACCTAAAAATTCTGACAAAATGAAAGCATTGATTGTGCAAGAATGGACTGCTATCAGTCAGGATTTGGTCCAGAAGTTGATTGAGAGCATGCCAGGGAGAATTGCAGAGGTCCTGAAGAAGAAGGGTCAACACTGCAAATATTGACTTGCTGCATTAACTCATTCTAACTGTCAATATAAGCTTTTGTTACTCATATGTTTGCAATTATTATATTTCTGTCTGTGATAAAAAACATCTGTCAAACACACATAAAAACCAGAGGGCAGCAGATCATGTGAAAATATAATATTTGTGTCATTCTCAAAACTTTTGGCCATGACTGTATTCTAGATGAGGTCTGACCAAGGAGGAGTAGATGGGGGTAATTGCTTCACGTGATCTATACTTTATGCTTTGCTTAATACATCCTAGAACTGTGTTTGCCTTTTCTGCTGCAGCACACTGTTGACTCATGTGCAGTCTGTGATCTGTTAGTATTATTATATTATTATTATTATTAATATTTATTTATATAGCGCCATTTATTCCATGGTGCTGTACATGAGAAGGGGTTACATACAAATTACGGATATCACTTACAGTAAACAAACTAATGATCATAGACTGATATAGGGGGAAGAGAAGACCCTGCCCTTTTGGGCTTACATTCTACAGGATGGTGGGGAAGAAGACAGTAGATTGGGGGGTAGCAGCAGCTCCGGTGATGGTTGAGGTGGTAGCTCCAGTAGTGGTGAGGAGGCAGCAGGGATCATTGCAGGCTGTAGGCTTTCCTGAAGAGGTGGGTTTTCAGGTTCCGTCTGAAGGATCCTAGTGTGGTTGATAGCCGGACGTGTTGGGGCAAAGAATTCCAGAGGATGGGGGCTGTTCGGGAGAAGTCTTGGAGGTGGTTGGGTGAGGAGCGAATAAGTGTGGAGGAGAGAAGGAGGTCTTTTGAGAATTGGAGATTATGTGAGGGAAGATATCGGGAGATTAGTTCAGAGATATATGGAGGAGACAGGCTATAGATGGTCACTGAGGGAGTGGGAGCCAGTGAAGAGATTTGCAGAGGGGAGAAGCTGAGGACTAGCGAGGAGAGAGATGAATTAGTCGGGCAGCAGAGTTAAGGATTGACTGGAGAGGTGCGAGGGTGTAAGCAGGGAGGCCACAGAAAAGGATGTTGCAGTAGTCGAGACGGGAGATGATGAGGGCATGTACAAGCATTTCAGTAGAGTGAGGGTTGAGGAAGGGACAGATTCTGGAAATATTTTTGAGCAGGAGGTGGCAGCAGGTGGAGAGAGCTTGGATGTGCGGTTTGAAGGACAGGGCAGAGTCAAGGGTTACTCCGAGGCAGCGGACCTCCGGTATGGGGGAAAGCGTGATGTCGTCAATTGTTATAGATAGGTCAGGTAAGGAAGATATGTGAGATGGGGGAAAGATGATCAGTTCAGATTTGTCCACATTCAGTTTGAGGAAGCAGGAGGAGAAGGAGGATATGGCTTATAGACACTCCAGGATTTTGGAGAGCAGAGAGGTGACATCTGGGCCAGAGAGGTAGATCTGAGTATCATCGGCATAAAGGTGGTACTGGAATTCGTGGGATTTTATGAGTTGCCCCAGGCCAAGTGTATAGATTGAGAAGAGTAGCGGTCCTAGAACAGAGCCTTGGGGGACTCCAACAGAGAGAGAGTGGGATGAGGAGGTAGTGTGGGAGTGGGAGACGCTGAATGTACGGTTGGAGAGGAATGAGGAGATCCAGGATAGGGCGAGGTCTTTGATGCCAAAGGAAGAGAGGATCTGTAGTAGGAGGCAGTGGTCAACTATGTCGAAGGAAGAGGACAGGTCTAGAAGGAGGAGTATAGAGTATTGTCTGTTCGCTTTGGCTGTAAGTAGGTCTTTAGTAATTTTGGTCAGGGCTGTCTCAGTGGAGTGATGGGGGCAGAAACCAGATTGTAGATTGTCAAAGAGCAGGTTAGATGAGAGATGGGAGGAAAGTATACCCAAGTCTTTTTCACACGTGCTGTTGCTTAGTTCTATTCATCCCATTCTGTAGATGTAATTTTGTTTTTCTTTCCAAGACGTAGAATCTCGCATTTCTAAATGTTAAATTCCATTCTATTAGTCACTGCCCATTGTTCAAGCTTACCTAGATCCTTCTCTGTCTTCTCTAATGTTAGCTATCTCTCTTAGCTTTGCATCATCTGCAAATTTCATTATATGTCCTCCTCTGAATACAATAAACTATTGGTAGTCCTAGACTTCACTAACATAATATTTTTTTCTAGGAAATATTAGATATATTATTACATTTTATCTAGATTTTCCCTTTAAAAAAAATCTTCCATAGTTAAACGGTAGTTAAGAATTTCTGCTACTGAGTCACCGCAAAGGGACACGTAGAACCTTACTGTGAACGGAGTTATTTGTGATTTAAAAAACAAATGTTTTCTTAAAATTTACTAAAGTGGTGGCTGTCATAATTTTTTTTCTTGAACAGTGTGGCAAATGATTATTATTTATTGCTAAAAAATGTAGTGGTAATCTATGAGCAGTGCTAGGGGGACTTTCATTTTGGAAATCAGAGTTGAAGGTACTTACAAAAAAATATTTATGACCGTTATTATATTAATTATATTATTATTACTATTGTGACAGATCAAGTTGAATTTATAGATTCTCTTTCACATTGCTCATTGCATGTATAACCTTTTGCACCTTACACTTCATGACATTTACAACCAAGTTATATATTTCTATTAATCAATATCCTTTTGTTTATTTTTTTTTTTAGAAAACGTCATTGCTATGAGAAGAAGAGGGGCTGTAGCATGAGAGAACCTAGGAAAATATCACTGGGCACATGATGTCTGAAGCCACTAAGGAATCGGTGTAAGTTATTTGAATATATTTTCTGATTGTCTAAATAATTTGTGTGAACTTTCCAAAGTCATCTAAAAATGAAAAACATATTATATTAAATATTATTTTATTTTCGACTTTTGTGGGACATTATGAAGCCAATTCATAACGCTTGTTTAATTTGGTAAAAATGGCCAAAAAACGTTGATGCAGAATAGAGTTTGATATTTTTAATGTTTACTGATACCTTTCTGGCTAATAGGCTAATCTGCCACATAGGAATATATATATATATATATATATATATATATATAATATAGCCATTGGTGGGTTGGAGGCCAAGCGGCTTCAAAATTCTTCTTTAGAACCTTGATTATTGTGGAGTCATGGGGGGTCAATGAGTGCTCTCATCCATTGGCCTGAGACTGCATGGACCATGGCTCATCTGACTTAACGCCCGCTCTCCTTCACATGGGCATATTACTACTCAGACAACACAAGGTGAGGGTAAAAAACAGTGTGGCAATACTTTATTGAACCACCAACAGACAATAACAAATAGAACAGTCCCAGCAAAATACCCAAAAATAGTTTATATATTAAATCCCATAGTCTCATCTACCCTTTTTGCCTGTTTATTAAATTAGCTTAATTAGGGTAGAGCTGTATTACATGGCTATTAGTGATGAGCGAGTATACTCTTTGCTCAGGTTTTCCCCGAGCAGCTCAGGTTGTCTCTGAGTTTTTGGAAGTGCACAGAGATTCAGTTTCTGTTGCCCTAGCTGCATGATTTGCGGCTATTTGACAGCCTGAATACATGCTGGGATTCCTTAACAAGCAGGCATTCCTCACATGTATTCAAGCTGTCAAGCAGGCATAAATCATGCAGCTGTGGCAACAGAAACTACATCTCCGAGCATTTCCAAATACTCGGACACCACCCGAGCTGCTCAGGGAAAACCCGAGCAACGAGTATACTCGCTCATCACTACTGGCTACAGTTTACCTACATGAATCTGAGGTAGTCCAAGTTACATGACTCACAGAAGGACATACAGTAAATTTAAAAAACAAAACAGAAAAAGAAACAACCTTACCAACACCAGATAATATTACCTATGCACTAGCAGGATGCAGTAGACCCTCATGATAAAGATGGGGGCAGCACAGGTGCAAAAAACTGATGGGGCAACCACTCACAAATCTACCTTCCATTGAGGGGGTAGTTACGTAGTATTATAAATACACACAGAGGAGGCTTGCATAGGGCACCAGTCACAGAGGTATATATGATGAACAGTGTCAGTGCCATGGAGATCTACTGCATCCTGCTAGTGCATTGGTAATCTGACCTGATGTTGGTAAGGCTGTTCATTTTGTGTAATGTGAGCTACATCCCTTCTCAATATTCCCTCAGTGTTTCTGCCCCTCTTTTGTGCAACTCTGCCTCCATAATTGGTTGTTGTGTAGAAACACAAGACCAAAGATTTCCACTTGGGAGAGCTCTTCACAACATCATATTTATATTTGGTGGTTGACCGTGTAAGGGTGGTCCTGTCAGTGCAATGTATCAACTTGGGAAGTTGAAAAGTGGCAAATGGAGCATCACTTTATCTCATTAATTTTGCTGTTACAGTGAACACTGTTTTTTATGCACAAAAAATGTATGGGGAAAAATACATCAAAATACTTTGTATGAACAGGCCATAAGTAATAGGCTCATAGCCATATTCAACAATAAAAGTTAGAAGTTTAAAGTTAAGAAGCCATTACTGTGTGTCCCTCCCCTTCCTTGGCTGCACTTCTCTGTTCTCCTATTGGATGGTGTGCAGCTTTGTACCTAATGATCTAACAAAACATCACTGTTAAACCTTTTCTCCCCCACTTATAGCTAACACATTGTGACCTACAAGTCTGTGGTAGAGAAAATCAATCCTACTGCATGTCTCTTTTTTGTGTGCTGCTCTCCCCTCATTCCCCTGCAGGCTCCTTGCTCTGTATTCGACTATCAAAAGGGCAGGCTAACTGTTGCTAAAGGTGGTCTGTTTGCTTCTAATTGGCAGATATGCCCCTTGCTCAATGTCATCACCACAGAAGCGTAGAAAAGTCAGGATCCAAGTTGGGTGAATGGCGGTGGTGACAGTGTGACTGGGTGATGGGAGCTAATAAATACGGGTGACTTTTGAGAAACTCTAGTGAGTTGATAGCTATGTGAGTCTATCACCCAATCATGTCAATAACAGTTGAATGTACTGCAGACTACTAAAATATGAACTGTCAGGTAACTGTCACTCTTCTACTGAAATAAATGAAGCTCAGTAGGGGGGTCCCAGTTTTTACTAAGTTTTATTTATATTTGGAAAAGGAGAATCCAGAAAAGTCTTTTCAATATGTTTTTGGCATCCACTTTTCTGTTTGTCTCCGTTCCCAATAGCCTTACGTCCTCTGTGTTCAAACCCATCCTGTGCAAATATTTTAGAACGCAGGAAATGAGGCTACTTTGTTATAAATGAGCATCTCCTATCCTGCAGAGTGAGGTTTCTTTCACTACAGCGAGATATTATAGTTCATGGGTAGGGTTAATTATGCCCCATGTTCCAGTCTTGATGGGACTTTCCTACAATGTATTCTGAGGATTTTAATTACCTGCTTGTCAATAGTTTCATCTGGTTTTCAAACCTGACCTCTATAATTTAAACTGAATAAATGCGTTTAGAGCATGACTTTTAGCTGTATACTTACTATGGCTTATGCTTTTTTAAAGGGCTTTTCATTTATGCAGAGAAGAAAACTGCACGATGAAGATTGGAATGATTGTTTCCGGAAAAGAAGAAAATAGCACCATGGATATCAAAATGGACATGGATACATTACATTATGTGCCTGGGCTCACGACGCCTTACAATGATTTGCTCCCGAAATCTGAGCTTATTGATATTACAAAACTCCTGGGTGTCCAGGTGATACTAATTTTAGCATACTGTTCCATTATCCTTCTGGGGTAGTAGGAAATAGCCTTGTAATTTATGTTGTAATCAAGTTTAAGACAATGCGTACTGTCACAAACTATTTCATAGTCAATCTGGCAGTGGCTGACCTAATGGTGAACACTTTGTGTCTCCCGTTCACATTGGTTTACACTCTTCTGGATGAGTGGAAGTTTGGAACAGTGTTGTGCCATTTAGTGACCTACGCGCAAGGCTTGGCAGTGCAAGTATCAACCGTGACCCTAATGGTAATTGCCCTTGACAGACATCGATGCATTGTGTACCATCTAGAGAGCAAGATTTCAACAACGATTTGCTTTATTATCATAGGCACGACTTGGGCTTGTAGTGCTGTACTTGCCAGCCCATTGGCAATTTTCAAAGAGTACTCCCTTATCGTTTTTACACAAGATTTTCAGATTCAAGTGTGTGCAGAACGGTGGCCTGGAGGACATCTGAACTACAGCACTATATACAGCATTTCAATGTTGTTGATCCAATACATTTTACCCCTGGCCATAATATCTTATGCTTATGTAACAATATGGACCAAGCTAAAAAACCATGTTAGTCCAGGGGGAGGTAATGACCACTATCACCAAAGACGGCGTAAGACAACCAAGATGTTAGTAGCTGTAGTAGTGGTGTTTGCAGTATGCTGGCTGCCTTTCCATGCTTTTCAACTTGCAAGTGACATTGACAGCAATGTCTTGGACTTGAATGAATACAAATTCATTTATACAATATTTCATGTGATTGCAATGTGTTCTACATTTGCCAACCCAATCCTTTATGGGTGGATGAATAACAATTACAGAACGGCTTTCATCACTACTTTTAAATGTGAACAGAGGATGGATTCTATACACCCTGAAGTTTCTGTAGCCTATCAAGCCAAGAAGAAACAGTTACAGGTCAAGGAGATTAATGGACCAGTCAACAACTGTCAGAACACTTGTACACAACCTACCAATGTGTAAAGCTAGGACAAGCTAATGTCACACGAAAAACTTTGCTTCAGAAAGATAATAGTAAAAGTCAACAACATCAATGCAGAAAAGGAATGAGAGACGATACAAAGCTATCATAGCAATGTCTTGCTTTCCCTTCGGAGAAAAAAATTAATTTAAGGGCAACACGAGCATAACAAATCATAATGTTGAAGTTTCTAATCCAAATTTTTCCCTAATATGTCTGAAAAAAATGTTATTGATTTCTAAATCCAATTTTCACATGCTCTGTCATCTTGTAAAAAAGGGTTTGTCAGATTTGGTAGTCATCAACGATTGAATGAAATTAGATAACATGTACCTGCACTTAAAAAGATTGGTCATTTATGAATGAGATCAGTGGGAGTCTGACAACTTTCAAACCCAACGACAGATTTTCCAAGTTGACTTTTTTATTTTTTCTTGGCGGCTTTTCTAAAAATCCCCTACAGACAATATTTTTTTACATGTCTACCGTCCATAATTCTAAAATATTGACATTAGCTGTATTCACCCTAAACTGTATTTTGACTGCATTTATCATCATTATAATCTGTATAAGTTTCTTCAGCTCCAAAAAAATAATGGACGCCTTAAATCTTTTGGTTGCGGACATGGCAATAAAGTGCCCAAAAATGCCCTGTTTTTACTCAGTGCCCTGGAATTTTTGAATGGTTGGCAACCCTGCTCACCAATTATCTGAAATCTGCAGTTTCCATATACAGTGGGAAAATGCACAATTGGTGGCTGACTGAATCCTTTTTTTCCCCACTGTATAAGTGATGCATGGGGAAGAACATAGCAGCCCAGTACATATCTTATTGTTGGCTCGCAAATTCTCTCTTGTGTTTCATTTGAATGAGAGATTATCAGCAGAAATTGGAAATTGCCAATAATTAATGTACAAAGCTGATGTGTTATGCCCCATATATCTTAAATATCTCATATCTAGCCTCTGCCAGTGCAGATTTCAGCTGATTGGTGGGATTTCCGGGTATCAAACCCCCACTGATCTCATATTGATGACATATTCTATGGAGAAGTCATCATCAATTGTTAAGCTTTGGACAGCTCAATTAATGCCAAATGCTGGAAAAGCTCTTATTGGAAAGGAACTGAAAATGAGCCCAGCTGAAAGCTCTGTGATTCTTAGCTTAGATCAATCCAAGTTTATTATTATATAAAATAATGTGGAAAGGACACTGTGCAGACACTGGATATGTAGCCATAGATGTTCTGAATTAGGACATCAGTGTAGTGAGCTTCATAATTGTGTATTTACATGGTGCAGAATACCTTTTTTTCTCCATGGTTTTACTGTGATTAAGTCAATTTTGTGATAAAACCGTGGGGAAAAACATATTTCTGCTGCTATTCAGTATTCCGTCATTATGCAGTTCTCTGCGACATCATTTTACACTGTGTGAATAAACCTCAAAGCAATTTGTTTCAGCTTTTGAGCAAGCCTGCTTGTGTTTTTTTACTATTTCTATTTACCAATGCTCATAAACTATATATATGTACAAGTTGTATATTACAACAATTTAGTATACTTCTACTGTATGTATAATATTTATTTACATCTGTTTATCAATATCCTTTTTCATAACTGTGCATGTAGTACAATAGTGATTTATGAAGCAATCTATATACCTTGTATATTTTTATAACTTCAGATTTGTTATTTTATGGTATTGCTGTTGTAAATGGTACAGAATTGCTCTACTAATTTATCACTAAATTATGTATACTGATAAACCTGCTTGCATGAGTTGCCAAAGTTTGTAAACTGCAGTGCCAAAACCTCTTCGGTATAGCTAGAGCTTAATGTATGCTGTTTCATGCGATTACCGTAGTAAAAATACACTGAACTGCAGACATTGATGTTCTGTACATGAGCAGTCTAAGTATCATGTCTGAATTATTCATTTGTACTAGATTTTTATTCCCAGTTGAGGTAACATACACTTTGGAAGCATAGAGTAATATGCCCTTCAAATGATTTTCTCAATGGCAAATTTTAACAAATTAATATACTGTATAACTGAAAGCCGTTTCCTTAAAAGTGCATTAAAAAACTATGGAAGATTAAACTAATTCATGAAAGCCTTTGCTAATGATGGGCGAAGCCCTGGATGCTCCGGTTTAGTGGATTCACCCGAATACTTTAAAAAAGTTGTAGTCGGGTACCAGAGTGATTCCCGAATCCCATTCAGATGAATGGAGTCCGAATATGCACTGTTTATCATGCTGTCATCTGCATGACAGCACGGCAAACACTGCCTATGATTAGCGATAAGCTCATTACCGCTGGTCAGAGAATGAGCTGCATGAGCCAGCAGCTGTGGCTGGCGGTAAAATGTTAACCGCTGGCCACAGAGGCATCAGATGATGTGAGTATCACTCCCATCAGCCTATGCCTGCTGTCACTGATAACAGCAAGAGCAGGCACCGCAGATGGGAGAATTCATCAGCCAGCACCTGCGCTATAAATAAATAAATAAAAAATGACGTGGGGGCTGTGGGATGCTCTTTTTAGGCTTGGGGGTGATATCCATGGCCCCTTATCAGCTTGAGAATACCAGCTCCCAGTTGTCTGCTTTAGTTTGGCTGGTTATCAAAAATGGGGGGGACCCATGACGTTTTTTTTTTAAATAATTTATATAAATGTTAAAAATGCCGTGAGGACCCCTCTATTCTTGATAACCTACAATGAAAAAGCTGACAGCTGAGGGTTGCAACAGACTCCACTTAATTTTTTAATTAATTTATTTATTTCTATATAGCGCAGGCCCTGGCTGATGAATACTCCCATCAACGGCGCCTGCCCTCACTGTTATCAGCCTGTCTCATCAGCCGACGCCTCTGTGACCGGCAGTAAACTTTTTACCGCCGGTCACAGTGCTGACTCATGCTGCGTGGGAACCACAGCTCTCTGACTACTGGTAATAGTCTTACCGTCAATCAGAGCCGCTGCTGTTTCTCGTGCTGTCATGCAGAAGACAGCGTGGGAAACACCTGATGATCGACAAGCCGGACCCGAACAGTAACATGGGCTTCCTTGAAAAATCTGTGTTTGGGGTCTATGCCCGAACACTAGGTGTTCGGTACAGACCCCGAACTTTACTGTTCGGATTCGCCTGTCTCTACTTATCGCTACTATGAGTCATATTAGTGACCAATATAATAAAAAAGGATAAAGCACATTTTATGATTTTATTCCTGATACATTTTTTTTGTTGCTTTACTATCAATAAGGCCCCTTGTAGGTCTGTTGCACTGCACATGGTCAATCATTTGGGGATTTTTATTAAACAGTAAATATAAAACTGTATTTGTCTTTTAATTTTTCTGTTTATTTGCTTCATGATATACTTTAATGCTAAACTCATCTTACATTTCTTTACTATACTATTGTACAGGGTGGGCCATTTATATCGATGCACCTAAATAAAATGGGAATGGTTGCTGATATCAGCTTCCTGTATGTGGCACATTAGTATATGGTAGGGGGAAAACTTTTCAAGATGGGTGGTGACCATGGTGGCCATTTTGAAGTCGGCATTTTGGATCCAACTTTATTATTTCCAATGGGCAGAGGGTCATGTGACACATCAAACTTATTGAGAATTTCACAAGAAAAACAATGGTGTGCTTGGTTTTAACATAACTTTATTCTTTCATGAGTTATTTACAAGTTTATGACCACTTATAAAATGTGTTCAAAGTGCTACCCATTGTGTTTGATTGTCTTCACAGCATAGACAATTGCCTTCAGCTGACCCCAAAGATAAAAGTCTAATGGGGTCAGATCGGGAGACCTTGGTGGCCATTCAACTGGGTCATCCTCGTTGAGATGCTGCAGCAGCTGGATTTTGCAAGGGTGCCATTTGTGAGTAGCTAATATCCGCCGAAGGGATGTTCGACTGATGCCACTCTCCAGTGACATGCGGCGAGTGCTACGCTGTGGGCTCTTGTTGAATGAAGCTAGGACAGCCACTGATGTTTCTTCATTAGTGACAGTTTTCTTGCATCCATATTTTGGCAAATCCAACACTGAACCTGAAATTTGGCAAGCAGTTTGCTAACTGAAGCATGGGAGATGGGTGGCTCGTAAGGTGTCTTGCATTGAAATCTGCTGCAATGATCTGAGTACTGCGTTCACCATACATCAACAAAATTTCTATGTGCTCCTCATGTGTTAACCTCTGTGACATGTCAATGGCTGTAAGCAAAGAGAAACTTGTAAATAACTCATGAATAACTCATTATAAATTGAAATGTGTTACATGTACTATTAAAAGAGTCTTGCTTATTTAAACTCAGGAAATAGAGCTTTATGTTACTGACAATCAAGCAGCACCTAGGGAATTGAGATTTTCTTTTTCCTTAAATAGGAAAATGTAAAATCTCAGTTGTTTGATCACTTAGCCAAAGTATATAAATCTATGCAGGGTATATCCTCTAATTGCCAAACTTAGGTGCCTTTCCTGATTCAGGCACATATTAAAGCAAGGGTATTAATAGCTCAAACAGAAGTCTGAGTTGATTAATAAGGCTATGATTTGTGATATTATTGATATTGTGTCATTAGTCTAAGTTATTGTGAGACGTAGAAGCTGGAAAATCACTTATCCAGTGCTTGACAACATTTGAAAGGACAATCTAATAGAGATTTGCATGAAAACAAAACACCTTTTGCACGATTCACAAGCAATTCACATATATAACACATTGTACAACTGCTCTAAGATGTGTCCTTTAATTTTTCACTACATATTTTTAGTATTTCAGTTTGTGAAATTATTCAGGGGTTTATTTGTAATAAATCTCTGTCAAATTAAAACACAAGAGTAGTTGTATTATTGTAGAGTCTGAAATCTCATCCTCCTTAACCTCTTCACATTTGAAGAAAAAAATATAAGATACTATTGCTGAATATTACATTGATTGTAGAGAAAGGGACAAAAGACAATTGTCCCCAATTATAGACCAAGATCTGAGGACCTGACATTGGTAATAGAAATGAGCCATTCAATCTGCAGAGGAGAAAGTTTAAGATGAATTTAACTAAAATTCAATGCAAATTCATACAATCCCCAAATTAATTAGTGAGGATTGGAAAAAAGAAAAGCCCAGCAACATTTCACACACTGCTGAAGACTAGAAGTGACAATTCTAATGGCATCAGGTAGAGATGAGCGACTTTGCCTCCGGGAGGGTCGAGTCGGGTTTTGGACCACCCAACTTTTCCAATAGTCGAGTCAAACGAAAACTGCCGACTATCGGAAAAAGTCGGAGGTCCGACAGAAACTCGAACCGACACCAATGCAAGTCAATGGGGAAGAAAAGTTGGCTGTGAGTGAAGGACAGCAAACACACCTACAGTGCCCATTTCAATGCCAACGACATCAATTCTTATGACTTAAGCTTGTCAATCTTAATTTACTTTATAATAATAGTAACGCATTGAAAACTGGGGATTATTTGGTTAAAGATGTGGGGGGGGACAGGGCGGGCTCCAGGGTTCGACTTTGGCGCTTGTTTTGCAGACCGCATGGCCGACTTCACGCTATGGTCGGGTTTCGCTCGGCAAAACCCATCTTTGGCGAAAGTCGGCGACTTATGAATCTGACCGACCTGTTTCGCTGAACTCTAGCATCAGGTACAGCTGCACGTATTTTCTCATAATGCCTTCTAGCTATCGGATCACTTGGTCTAGTCAAGCCATCAGGGGGCTATCACAGGCAGTGTAAAAGATTGGGGACAGCCAGGGAATGCCATTTTATGCTTGCACTGTGTAGGGATAGGAGTGCAGAAAACTGGTGATGAGCGAGCATGCTTGCCACTGGATTATAGGCAGGGTTTATTGCTTTACAGTCCTTCAGTCGGTTTCCTGCTGCTGCAACCAAAAAAGCAAAAGGTACTTTTCTGGGCTACATATTTTCTTTTCCCTATTAATGCCAGAAAATTTGTAGACATATATTATATTCCTAATTTAAAATGTGCAAGGTGTGTTCGATAAGGGATGGTGAAGTAGATGTGCTGCTGATGGTGCAACCAGAGGCCAAAGCTGTGGGTCAGGTGAAACAAAGTGCGAACAGGTGGTCAATTGGATGGCAAATAATGCTTCCAGTATGTTTCCCAGCACTACCCTGTCTTCCACGTGATCCAGTCTTACTAGCCAAGAGTCTGGACTGCATAATCCTCACAATGATCTTCCTTCCTCTCAGGAGACAATTTATCCCACAGTCGTACACTCCAAGGAGTTCTTTACATATATATTATTTCTGGCCTCTCGCTCTGCACATTTCAAGACTGACATGGGGAGTTCATGTGTAGTGATGCCCAAATATTTGAGCAGCAAAGAACAGAAGAAAACAATGGTGAGGAAAGGCAATTAGTTTTTCAAGAGTTAGATGATGATGTGGCACAGTTGCCAACAAATGATGTTGTTAGGTCAACAAATCATGAGGTCCAGCATGTGGAAGTGGAAGAAGAAGGGGGTGATCGATGAAGTCACTGACCCAACTTGGGAAGATGCCATGCAGAGTGAGGACAGCAACGCAGAGAGGGAGGGATCCGCAGCACGACAAAAAGCAAGAAGAGACATTGAGGTTGCCAGAGGGAGAAAGTGGGCAACTGTTCCCCATAGCACTCACATGCAGCAAGTTTCCTGGCCAAGGGTTAGGTGTTCTTCAGTCTGGCGCTTTTTTAACCCCTTCACCCCGGAGGTGGTTTGCACGTTAATGACAAGGCCAATTTTTACAATTCTGACCACTGTCTCTTTATGAGGTTATAACTCTGGAATGCTTCAACTGATCTTCGCAATTCTGAGATGATTTCGCGATTCTGAGACTGTTTTCTCATGACATATTGTACTTCACGTTAGTGGTAAAATTTCTTGATATAACTTGGGTTTATTTTTGAAAAAAAAGCAAATTTTCAAATTTTGAATTTTTATTCCCTTAAAACAGAGAAGTATGTCACACAAAATAGTTAATAAATAACATTTCCCACATGTCTACTTTACATCAGCACAATTTTGAAACCAACATTTTTTTTTGTTAGGAAACTATAAGGGTTAAAAGTTGACCAGCGATTTCTCATTTTTACAACAAAATTTGCAAAGCCATTTTTTTTAGGGACCACCTCACATTTGAAGTCACTTTGAGGGGTCTATATGGCATAAAATACCCAAAAGTGTCACCATGCTAAAAACTGCACCCCTCAAGGTACTCAAAACCACATTCAAGAAGTTTATTAACCCTTCAAGTGCTTCACAGGAGCTGAAGCAACGTGGATGGAAAAAATGAACATTTAACTTTTTAGTCACAAAAATGAACTTTTACAAACTTTTTTTTATTTTCGCAAGGGTAAAAGGAGAAAATGGACAGATAAAGTTGTTGTGCAATTTCTCCTGAGTATGCCAATACCCCCTATGTGGGGGAAAACCACTGTTTGGGCAGAGCTTGTAAGGGAATAAGCGCCGTTTGACTTTTTCAAACCAAAATTGGCTGGAATTGAGATTGGATGCCATGTCGCGTTTGGAGAGCCCCTGATGTGCTTAAACAGTGGAAACCGCCCACAAGTGACACCATTTTGGGAACTGGACCCCTATGGAACTTATCTAGATCTGTTGTGAGCACTTTGAACCCCCAAGTGTTTCACAAAACTTTGATATAGGAAAGATGTGTATCTTCGTACCGTGTTAGCCAGTAGATAGAAAAATATTTATAAATATTTAGAATTCTAAATATTTCACAAAACTTTATAATGCCTGGGTGTGAAAAAAAAAACAATTTTCCACAAAAATGATTTTTTAGGCCCAAATTTTTGTTTTTTCCCAAGGAAATTGGACCCCAAAAGTTGTTGTCCAATTTGTCCTGAGTATGCTGATACCCCATATGTGGAGAAGGGAAACTGTTTGGGCGCACGGCAGGGCTTGGAAAGGAAGTAATAACATTTTGGAATGCAGATGTTGATGGGGGTCATGTTCCATTTGCAGTGCCCCAGATGTACCTAAACAGTGGAAACCCCCCACAAGTGACTGCATTTTGGAAACTAGACCCCTAAGGAACTTAACTAGATCTGTGGTGAGCCCTTTGAGCCCCAAGTGCTTTACACAAGTTTATAATGCCCGGGCATGAAAATAAAAAATCCTATTTTTTTCCCACAAAAATTATCTTTTAGTCACCAATTTTTTATTTTTCCATGGGTAAAAGGAGAAATAGGACACAAAAGTTGTCCAATTTGTCGTGAGTACTCTGATACCCCATATTTGGGGGGGGAAACACTGTTTGGGCGCACGGCAGAGCTCGGAATGGAGGGAGCACCATTTGACTTTTTCCAACCAAAATTGGCTGGAATTGAGATTGGAAGCCATGTTGCATTTCGAGAGGCCCTGATGTGCCTAAACAGTGGAAACCCCCCACAAGTGACCCCATTTTGGAAACTAGACCCCCTTAGGAACTTATCTAGATCTGTGGTGAGCAATTTGAACCCCCAAGTGCTTCACACAAGTTTATAACGTAGAGCCGTAAAATTAAAAAATCATATTTTTTCCACAAAAATGATCTTTTCACCCCAATTTTTATTTTCCCAAGGGTAACAAGAACCCAAAAGTTATTGTGCAATTTGTCCTGAGTATGCTATACCCCATATGTGGGGGTAAACCACTATTTTGGTGCATGGCAGAGCTCGGAAGGGAAGGAGCGCCGTTTGACTTTTTCAACGCAGAATTGGCTGGACGCCATGTTATGTTTGGAGAGCTCCTAATGTGCCTAAACAGTAGAAAACCCAAACAAATGACACCATTTTGGAAACTAGACCCTCAAGGAACTTATCTAAATGTGGAGTGAGAACTTTGAACCCTAGATGTTTCACTAAAGTTTATAACGCCCGAGCATGAAAAAAATAAATCATATTTTTTTCACAAACATGATCTTTTAGTCTCCAACTTTTTATTTTCACAAGGTTAGCAGGAGAAATTGGACCCCAAAAGCTGTAGTCCAATTTGTCCTGAGTACGCTGATACCCTATATGTGGGAGAAAACTACTGTATGGGCACACATCAGGGCTCGGAAGGGAAGTAGTGACGTTTTGGATTGCAGACTTTGATGGAATGGTCTGGGGCGTCATTCGCGTTTGGAGAGCCCCTGATGTGCCTAAACAGTGGAAACCCCCCACAAGTGACCCCATTTTGGAAAATAGACCCCCCAAGGAACTTATCTAGATGTGTGGTGAGCACTTTGAACCCGAAAGTGCTTCACAGAAGTTTATAATGTACAGCCGTAAAAATAAAAAAATCTTTCTTTTTTTACAAAAATTATTTTTTCGCCCCCAATATTTTATTTTCACAAGGGTAACAGGAGAAATTGGACCCCAAAAGTAGTTGTACAATTTGTCCTGAGTACGCTGATACCCCATATGTAGGAGAAAACTACTGTATGAGCGCACGTCTGGGGTTGGAAGGGAAGTAGTGACGTTTTGGATTGCAGACTTTGATGGAATGGTCTGCGGGAGTCATGTCGCATTTGGAGAGCCCCTGATGTGCCTAAACAGTGGAAACCCCCACAAGTGACCCCATTTTGGAAGATAGACCCCACAAGGAACTTATCTAGATGTGTGGTGAGCACTTTGAACCCCGAAGTGCTTCACAGATGTTTATAACGTACAGCCGTAAAAATAAAAAATCAATTTTTTTTACAAAAATGATATTTTGTCCCCAATTTTTTATTTTCCCAAGGGTAACAGAAGAAATTGGACCCCAAGAGTTATTGTGCAATTTGTCCTGAGTACGCTGATACCCCATATGTGGGGGTAAACTACTGTTTGGGCACATGGCAGAGCTCAGAAGTGAAGGAGCACCGTTTAACTTTTTCAACGCAGAATTGGCTGGAATTGAGATCAGACGCCATGTCACATTTGGAGAGCCCCTGATGTGCCTAAACAGTGGGAACCTCCCAATTCTAACTCAAACCCTAACCCCAGCACACTCCTAACCCTAGTCCCAACCATAACCCTAACCACAAACCTAACCCTAACACACCCCTAACACTAATCCCAACCCTAACCCTAATCCTAACTTTAGCACCAACCCTAGCCCTAACTTTAGCCGCAACCCTAACCCTAATGGGAAAATGGAAATAAATACATTTTTTTAATTTTATTATTTTTTCCTAACTAAGGGGGTGATAAAGGTGGGTTGATTTACTATTTAGGGCGGGTTTTTATGATTGGCAGCTGTCACACTAAAAGACGCTTTATATTGCAAAAAATAGTTTTTGCATCACCACATTTTGAGAGCTATAATTTTTGCATATTTTGGCCCACAGAATCATGTGAGGTCTTATGTTTTGCGGTACGAGTTGACGTTTTTATTGGTACCATTTTTAAGTATGTGACATTTTTTGATCGCTTTTTATTTGATTTTTGGGAGGTTAGAATGAACAAAAATCAGCAATTCATGAATTTCTGCGTGTGGTAAAATTGATAAAGCAGTTTTATTCTTCGGGTTAGTACGATTACGGCGATACCTCATTTATATAATTTTTTTATGTTTTGGCGCTTTTATACACAAAAAACTATTTTATATAAAAAATAGTTATTTTTGCATCGCTTTATTCTGCAAGCTATAACTTTTTATTTTTTCGCTGATGATGCTGTATGGCAGCTTGTTTTTTGCGGGACAAGATGACGTTTTCAACGGTACCATGGTTATTTATATCGGTCTTTATGATCGCGTGTTATTCAACTTTTTGTTTGGTGGTATGATAATAAAGCATTGATTTTTTGCTTTGTTTTTTTTTAAGGGGTTCATTAAAGGGGTTAACTAGTGGGACAGTTCTATAGGGCGGGTCGTTACGGACGCGGCGATACCAAATATGTGTTTTTTTATTGTTTTTTTTTTTATTTACATTAAGAAATGAATTTATTGGGGAATATTTTTTTTCCTTTATTTTGGAATTTTTTTTTACACATGTGATTTTCATTTTTTTAACTTTTTTACTTTGTCCCAGGGTGGGACATCACTGTATAATACCAGATTGCTGGTCTCACAGTGTGCACAGCACTCTGTGAGACCAGCGATCTCACAGGCACTGCTGCAGGCTTTCTCAGCGTCTGCTCTCAGCAGGCACTGAGGAAGCCGCCTACCTGCAGGACACCACAGCCATCTTGAATCCGGGGTCTTGCAGGGAGGAAGGCCTCAGAACAGCGCGATCACATTGCGCTGTTCTGAGGGTCTCAGGAAGCACGCAGGGAACCCCCTCCCTGCGCGAGGCTTCCCTGTGCCTCCGGTACACCGCGATAATGTTTGATCGCGGTGTGCCAGGGGTTAATGTGCCGGGAGCAGTCCGTGACCGCTCCTGGCACATAGTCCCGGGTGTCAGCTGTGATAATCAGCTGACACCTGGCCGCGATAAGCTGCGCTCCGGGAGCGCATCTGATCGCATGTGACGTACTATTCCGTCCATAGGAATTAGGTCCAGGGTCACATGGATGGAATAGTACGTCGGATGGGAAAGTGCGGACTATAAAAGAACAGTCATTTGCAACCTGTTCTGAACCAAGATCAGCAGAGTCCTGACCATTACCTGCCTGACCACCAGCAGCATGCTCAGGCACATGTCACTATAGTATCTGACTATATGGGCCAAATGACTGGATCCACAGTCAGTGTCTGCTGGTGACACCACTTCTTCTTCTCCTGTGCTACGTGCTTGCCAATCCCCTTTCCATGAAACAGGCGTGGATGCCTGTTGCCAGATACCTGTTTTTGCATGATCATGCAAGCACCATGAGCAACCATGTCTAATTCTTTGTCCAAGCGCAGCATTCAGCTGTCACTGCCCCACATCATGGAATGCAAATGTAAATACCCAGCCACCCTCCCTCAGGCTCTAACTCAAAACGGGCACATTTTCTGGCTGATTGCCTGGAAATGTTGCTGTTTAGACTTGTGGACACTGAAGCATTCTGAAGACATCACCCATGCCCTGACTAACGCAGTTACTGGGAAGGTCCACTTAATGACCGACATGCGGACAAGGGCTTGTGGCCATGGTGAACCTTGTGGAGGCCAATAATGAGTTGAACCTTGGGATAGTAAATACACTTCTGGTGCCAAGGAATTGTGGGACCTAGTTCAAACACGGTTTCCTTCACCTCCTACACTAGTTACTGCAACCACTCATCTGCCTCATCCTCCATCTCCGAATTGTTATCTCGGAGCATATCATCCATATCAGTCTCAAGCTGGAAGCACTACAGCACTGCCTTGGTGAAGCAGCAACAGGCTCTGCTGAAACTAATTTGTTTAGCTGACAAACTGCACACCGCCACATAGTTGTTGAAAGGTATAACAGACCAAACAGATCTGTGGCTCTCACAGATAAACCTACAACCAGGCATGGTCGTGTGTGATAATGGCTGTAATCTGGTGGCTGCTCTGAAGCTTGGCAAGCTTGCACACATGCCATGCCCAACGTGCTCAATTTAGTGTTTCAGCTGTTTCTTAACACCTACCCAGATTTGCCTGAGCAACTTGTGAGGGTACGCCCATTTCCCCAAGTCAGCTACAGCTGCTACTGCTCTGGCAGTGCTGCAGCAGTGCATGCAAGTACCAGCTCACCTACTGGTGTGTAACATGACCACGTGCTACAACTCCACATTACACATGTTGGCAAGACTTTGTGATCATAGGGCAGTAGTTGAACACCAGTTACAACATGCCCTTCGGTATTCTAGTCAGCCTCCGCACATAGCAACCGATGAGTGGGCATGGATTTCTGCCACCTGTATGGTTCTACAAAACCTTGAGGAATAAACCAAGATGGTGAGCAGCAATGTCACCACAATCAGCACAACCATCAAGCTTATGCATCTACTCAAACTACTCATAATTAAAAAGGAAGCTTTGCATGTGGACCAGGTGGAGATGGAGGAACAAAGTACACATAGTGATGCTACTCAGCCTTCATCTCATCTTCTGCCGACTGAGTGATAACAAAGAGGGGGCTGAGAAGGAACAGGAAATGATGGCATGTGCTAAAGGGGGTACTACCCATAACTTCATCCCATCTGTTTAGCATGGATGGGCTGTAGAGAAGTAGAAGAGGGAGAATGAGGAGGAGCAGATGGAGAGTCAACCTCCTGATGGGGAAATGGAAGTTTTTCCTATTGGAAGTCTGGCAGATATGGCTGACTTTATGTCTCATTGCCTTTCCCGAGACTCTAACATTATGCTCATTTTAGCCAATACTGATTACTGGTTGTTCAACCTTCATGACCCACGCTACAAGAAGAACTTTCCATGTCTTCTTCCTGCTGTGGCAAGGACTAGTAAAATGGTGCAATACCAGAAGGACCTAGTTGAACAATTAGTACAAAAGTTCCCATGTGAAAATGCTGGCAGCAGAGGTCATAGTTCCTTGCTCAACCAAGGAGAAGAGATGAGGGAGACACACACCTGGTCCAACAGAGGCAGAAGAACACTATTAGAAATGAGCGGTGTTCGACTAGAACTGTTCGCCAATTTCAAATTCGAGCTGTTTTGGGCGGTGTTCGAGTCGTTCGACGAACCCGAACGATTTGGAAAAAATCCGGCTGTTCGAGGTTATGTTCGATAACTGTTCGTGCACCTAAATCGTCACTGGATTTTTTAACAGTTATGCTGAGAATCACTGTTAATACACATTTTGAGTGTCCAGCGTGGCGGGGGGAGGGGCATGACATGGATCTCTGCAGAGATAATGAAGATCTCCATTTTTTTTCTCTTTCCCGCATTTCCAGTGGGCGGTGCAGTCTGTCAGCCTATCAGCAGCGCACACACGGAGCGAAGTGCTTTTTTTCACACAAGCAAGGGCATGGGCATGAGTCATTGGCTGTGTATGTCACATGTCCTTGCCCTATAAGACCCAGCCATTTCCCCCTCGCCACCATTTTCTCCGTGCTGCAGCTCAGTGTAAGACGGCACTGCTGCTGTTAGCGCTATATTGTGTGTGCATTGTGCAACAGCGACTTGCAAGCAAAATCGCTGAGAAATAGAGAGGAAGGTTTAGGAAGTAGGGACTAGTTCATAATTGCAGCCCTTTTGAGGGCTACGTTACATCAGTTCATAGCAGTTTTAGCAGGCAGGTCTGTGCTCACTCTTAAATAGACAGATAGGTCAACTTGGGACAGTGACTATTTGTAATTGCAGCCCTTTTCAGGGCTAGGTTACAGCAGTTGCTATCACTTTTTGTCAGCTACACCAGCGTTCAAATCACTCCTAATTATTTGCTGCATCTATCCTGTTCAATAATTGTGTGCATAGTAGCAGTGTGTGCTACTCATTCTATTAGTGCATCTATACAAAGCTCCACCAGCCTTAAAAAAAAAAAAAATTCTATCTGCATGTTGCCTGGACAATAATTTGGGCATAGTAGCAGTCTGTGGTACTCATTGTATTAGGCCATCTATAGAAAGGTCCACCAGCCTTAAAAAAAAAAAAAATTCTATCTGCATGTTGCTTGGACAATAATTGTGGGCATAGTAGCAGTCTGTGGTACTCATTGTATTAGGTTAAATGAATAAGGGGTGCTCACTAAAATATGAGAGGCTGGCTGCTCAGGAGAAAAAACGAATGTCAATATGATATATAACTCCGGCACTTCCACTATGAAAAAGGGAACGGAGACAAAAAGGTCCAAAGAAAGATTCTTTAATAATACCAACACCCTCTGGTGTGAAATGTAGAATGTAAACTTTATTCGCAATATATACAGATATTATTCATTCAACGTTTCGGCTAAAAAGCCTTCCTCAAGAATTAGATCTGTTTTTCTGTAAGAAATAAGAATATGCCAAATAAACACACAAAACGGAGGGGCATGAAAATGTACAAAAAAATACAAAGGAAAATAAACACACATGTATTATACATATATTACATATATCACGCTTATATAGACAATTCTCAAGTCTATAATTAATACAAAATAGTTCCACATTCTGATAGTGAATATTTGTATCCTAACAAAGAAAAATTTATTAACTCAAATATGCCCTAAATGGGGCTGAAAAATGTCAGAATGTAACAGGTGTAAAACCCATATTGAATATATGAACATATGGATATCTAGGATAAGAAAGGAAATAAGGTAAGGCTAACTCGTCTAGCAAATTATTATAATTATAACACCAAAAGGTGCATAAACAGAAGATAATGACCAATGATTATATATCACATGTGAGTGAAGAAAAAGGGGAGTATACATTACATAGGTGAGTATTGCGTCGTTCCTAATGGTAAAATACACTGGAATCACCCTAGAATATAAGAGAGTATGGTCCTATATAACCGGTACAAACAAAGTGTCTGGGAGCTCACTGAAGCCCGATTCCCATATGAAGAAAAGGAGTATAAGCGACGTCAAGAGTACAAGGTGGGTGCCTGGTGACGATGTGACGTCCGGTGCCGTGGGTGCGAGTCCAGGGAGTGCCGACAAAGCAGCGTGTAATGCCGGTTTTTATACTTCCGGAGTGTTGCGATATGCACTTCCGGGTACCTGCTTACGTGACCGTTGTGGTAGTGCGCATGTGCCTCACGAAAAGGCCCGAGAAAGGCCGAAGAGTTCGGGAGTGGGAGAAGAAGGCATTGCGCATGCGTTGGATGAAACAGCGCAGGAACAAGGACCATCATTTCTGCTCCATTATACCCTATTGGGAGAGATTAAAGGATTCAATATTAGTAATCTATATTAAAATATATATTAAAATGAGACAAAACATGAAGGGGATTCGGGTTCACCATATAGTATGATAATGCAAAGTTAAACTAATGTACTGATCACGTATGAACTTCCTATATAGTATTGTATGAAAATTTTTACAATGGGCATAAGTACCAAAATGTATAACGCATCAAAGAGGCTCAATTATGACATCATGATAATAACAAACACTAAGTTAATATAATAAAGAAGAAGAACGCTTATTGATAATCAGGAAACGTATAAACTAAGACAAATCATATTCCTTATTAAGGTCTAAGGGTGCGAGAGTCTGCAATGTATGGATCCAGAACGATTCTCGTTCTTTCAGAAGTTTAACTCTATCGCCACCCCTCCTGGATGTTGGAATGTGATCAATAATTTGAAATTTTAACTGGGCCACATTATGTTTATACTGGAGAAAGTGTGATGGAATGGGAAGACAAGTGCGTCCACATCTTATTGTGGACTTATGTTGGGAAATCCTGTCGCGTATGTGTTGTGTGGTCTCACCTACATAGCCAAGGCCACAGGGACACTTTATAAAGTATACAACATATGAAGAATCACATGTGTAGTGACCATTGATGGGAAAACGACGACCCGAACGGGGATGGGTGAAAGAATCCCCTTTACTAACATTCGAGCATTGTAGGCATCTCAAACATGGGAAAGTACCTTTTCGTGGTGTGGAAAGGAAACTTTGGGAGATATTTTCTTAAGAGATCCTATATCTGCTCTGACCAGGTAATTTTTAACATTCTGACTTCTTTTGTTGCAAACCATCAATTCATTATCAAATTCAGGAATATTGGGATATGCACTACGCAGGATTCCCCAATGCTTAAAGAGGCACTTGTTAATACGGTAATTGAATGGATGAAAGGTTCTTACAAACGGTATCCGGCCCCCCGGTGTAATTCCCACCTGTCTTCTAGTAATTTGATCCGATCGATGGGTTAAAGAGGAAGGATAACCTCTATCCATGAACTTTCTATCCATTTCCATTTTATATGGACAGGAGATGAAGAAAGTCTTCTTCTCTTCTTCAATGACCTCAATACCTACAGACCAGGTTTAACATTTTCCATCCAGTATAATAATCGTACCATTAATTTTCTCGACACTACTGTCACGATTCAGAGTGAAGGTGTGATTGAGACGGATTTATATACAAAGCCAACCGATAGAAATAGTCTTCTCCTGTACTCTAGCTGTCACCCTCTTCATATTAAGAAAGCCCTTCCTAAATCTCAACATTGCAGAATAGACAGAATTGTGTCAAATCCCAATTATCGAACTCTGAGACATCAGGAAATGGATAGAAAGTTCATGGATAGAGGTTATCCTTCCTCTTTAACCCATCGATCGGATCAAATTAGTAGAAGACAGGTGGGAATTACACCGGGGGGCCGGATACCGTTTGTAAGAACCTTTCATCCATTCAATTACCGTATTAACAAGTGCCTCTTTAAGCATTGGGGAATCCTGCGTAGTGCATATCCCAATATTCCTGAATTTGATAATGAATTGATGGTTTGCAACAAAAGAAGTCAGAATGTTAAAAATTACCTGGTCAGAGCAGATATAGGATCTCTTAAGAAAACTATCTCCCAAAGTTTCCTTTCCACACCACGAAAAGGTACTTTCCCATGTTTGAGATGCCTACAATGATCGAATGTTAGTAAAGGGGATTCTTTCACCCATCCCCGTTCGGGTCGTCGTTTTCCCATCAATGGTCACTACACATGTGATTCTTCATATGTTGTATACTTTATAAAGTGTCCCTGTGGCCTTGGCTATGTAGGTGAGACCACACAACACATACGCGACAGGATTTCCCAACATAAGTCCACAATACGATGTGGACGCACTTGTCTTCCCATTCCATCACACTTTCTCCAGTATAAACATAATGTGGCCCAGTTAAAATTTCAAATTATTGATCACATTCCAACATCCAGGAGGGGTGGCGATAGAGTTAAACTTCTGAAAGAACGAGAATCGTTCTGGATCCATACATTGCAGACTCTCGCACCCTTAGGACTTAATAAGGAATATGATTTGTCTTAGTTTATACGTTTCCTGATTATCAATAAGTTTCTTCTTCTTTATTATATTAACTTAGTGTTTGTTATTATCATGATGTCATAATTGAGCCTCTTTGATGCGTTATACATTTTGGTACTTATGCCCATTGTAAAAATTTTCATACAATACTATATAGGAAGTTCATACGTGATCAGTACATTAGTTTAACTTTGCATTATCATACTATATGGTGAACCCGAATCCCCTTCATGTTTTTGTCTCATTTTAATATATATTTTAATATAGATTACTAATATTGAATCCTTTAATCTCTCCCAATAGGGTATAATGGAGCAGAAATGATGGTCCTTGTTCCTGCGCTGTTTCATCCAACGCATGCGCAATGCCTTCTTCTCCCACTCCCGAACTCTTCGGCCTTTCTCGGGCCTTTTCGTGAGGCACATGCGCACTACCACAACGGTCACGTAAGCAGGTACCCGGAAGTGCATATCGCAACACTCCGGAAGTATAAAAACCGGCATTACACGCTGCTTTGTCGGCACTCCCTGGACTCGCACCCACGGCACCGGACGTCACATCGTCACCAGGCACCCACCTTGTACTCTTGACGTCGCTTATACTCCTTTTCTTCAGGTATGGGAATCGGGCTTCAGTGAGCTCCCAGACACTTTGTTTGTACCTGTATATAGGACCATACTCTCTTATATTCTAGGGTGATTCCAGTGTATTTTACCATTAGGAACGACGCAATACTCACCTATGTAATGTATACTCCCCTTTTTCTTCACTCACATGTGATATATAATCATTGGTCATTATCTTCTGTTTATGCACCTTTTGGTGTTATAATTATAATAATTTGCTAGACGAGTTAGCCTTACCGTATTTCCTTTCTTATCCTAGATATCCATATGTTCATATATTCAATATGGGTTTTACACCTGTTACATTCTGACATTTTTCAGCCCCATTTAGGGCATATTTGAGTTAATAAATTTTTCTTTTGTTAGGATACAAATATTCACTATCAGAATGTGGAACTATTTTGTATTAATTATAGACTTGAGAATTGTCTATATAAGCGTGATATATGTAATATATGTATAATACATGTGTGTTTATTTTCCTTTGTATTTTTTTGTACATTTTCATGCCCCTCCGTTTTGTGTGTTTATTTGGCATATTCTTATTTCTTACAGAAAAACAGATCTAATTCTTGAGGAAGGCTTTTTAGCCGAAACGTTGAATGAATAATATCTGTATATATTGCGTATAAAGTTTACATTCTACATTTCACACCAGAGGGTGTTGGTATCATTAAAGAATCTTTCTTTGGACCTTTTTGTCTCCACTCATTGTATTAGGCCATCTATACAAAGCTCCACCAGCCTTAAAAAAAAAAAAATTCTATCTGCATGTTGCTTGGACAATAATTTTGGGCATAGTAGCAGTCTGTTGTACTCATTGTATTAGGCCATCTCTACAAAGCTCCACCAGCCTTAAAAAAAAAAAAAAAAAAATTCTATCTGCATGTTGCTTGGACAATATTTTTGGGCATAGTAGCAGTCTGTGGTACTCGTTGTATTAGGCCATCTCTACAAAGCTCCACCAGCCTTAAAAAAAAAAAAAAAAAATCTATCTGCATGTTGCTTGGACAATAATTTGGGCATGGTAGCAGTCTGTGGTACTCATTGTATTAGGCCATCTATACAAAGCTCCACCAGCCTTAAAAAACAAAAAAAAAATTCTATCTGCATGTTGCTTGGACAATAATTTTGGGCATAGTAGCAGTCTGTGGTACTCATTGTATTAGGCCATCTCTACAAAGCTCCACCCGCGTTCAAATACTAAGAATTTTTTGCAGCCATCATTTTTTGTGGAAACAACTCCACAGTTGTCAATTAGGTAACCACCAAAATGAGTGGCAAAAGGCCTGCTGCTGGTGGAAAGGGGAATAGGCGTGTTGTGAAGGGAAAAAAATGTTGTGTCCGTGGGGTAGGTGTTAAAGCAACAGTAACATCTGCAGAAGAAAGACCACCTTCCAGCCAAACTAAGATGTCTACTTCTTTTGGTGGACAATGTGGTACGATCCCTTTCTTACGGGCACACCCATCGCTACAAATTCCAGATGAGGCACAAAAAAATAAGGTGCTTCAACAGATATCAAGTGCTCCTTTAAGTCGGCTCTCCACCTCAACTTCAACAACACAAAAACTCCAGTCCTCAGAGGTGTCACCCCAATCGCACTTCCTTCCTCACAGCTCCCAAGTCTCCAACTGCCCATCTGAGTAAGGGGTAGAACAGATGGTTGAGTCTGCAGAGCTGTTTACTCATACTATAGCCTGGGAATCAGAGGTCGTCTCCGCCGCCTCTGTGAACCCAGACGAGGAAATGATCTGCACTGATGCCCAGAATGTTTATGAGTCTGATCCAGGACCAGATGAAGAAGGTTCTGAGCATAATGTAGACCCTCGTTCCCAAACTGTAACTCCTATTGGTGGAGACAATGAGGAAGACGATGATGAGACTCGAATACCAGATGTGAGCGACAACTTGAGTTTTGTGTCAGGGCAGGAAGAGGTTGGCTCTGAGGAAGACGGGGGGAAAACACACAGGATGATGATGACGAGGTTGTAGATCCCACTTACTGTCAACCCACAGTCAGACAGTCGATGAGGTCAGCAGAGGAGGTGGAGGAGGATTCGAGTGACGACGAGGTCAGGGTGCGCCTTCCTGGACAGAGACGTAGTACTGGAAGCACGTCACCAACTGCATCCTCAACCACAACTCTGCCTCTGACCACAAGTCAAGGTGGCTCTTCAGGTCGCATGGATTCTAAGCCTTGCATAGCCTGGGCATTTTTTAACATCAATAAGGATGACCCAACTCGTGTTATCTGTAACATTTGTGACCAAAAGCTAAGTAGAGGCCAAAAAATCCATAGTTTGAGTACTTCATGCATGAACCGTCACATGGATATGAAGCATAAGTTGCAGTGGCAAGCTCACTGTGCTACAATGCGGCCTAGCGGGCCGGCCCAACCACAGTCTGCTGTTATGAATGTTTTAGAAATGAATTCTGAGCAGAAGCTCCCTCTGGTGGTTACAAACAGTACTGAACCATTTAATGAGGATTGGCAATCAGGAATTACAGACTGGCTGGATATAAGGGAGGTTTCCCCCCATCATGGTTGCCGGTGATCAATTGTTCTTGTCTCAATGTTGTTTCCTGGTTCACTTGGAAGCTTGAGGAGTCTTGCCTCTTCTCCTGCTCTCAGATAAGATATTTTCTGTTTTTTTGTTTTTGTGCTTGCCATTTGCATTTTTCTCTGCATTTCTGTGAGGTTGGCCAGGTTCCCCTCCCCGGGGGGCTTGGGCTCCTCTCGGTTCCTCTGGAGCCACTGTTGTTTGTTCATTTGCCTTTTCCAGTTTTTTCTGTGGCTGCGGCTTAGTTTTGTTACACCAGAGAACTAATTTAGGTGGTAGAGGTCGTGTGATCTCAGGTGTTTTTGCAATTAGTAGCGTTGGCTTTTTTTAGGGTTTTTTGGAATTGCAGTAAGTATCCTTCCTATCCTTTTCTGTCTAGGCAGATTGGGCCCCAGCGTTTGCTCATACTATTTTCTGTCTGTGTCTGTATTCCTCTTGTCTAACCGCCATTACATGTTTGGGGGCTTCCTATGTTCTTTGGGGATTTGCTCCGGGGCAGATAGCTTTCCTCTTTCTATCTTTAGATGTAGTTAGCCTCTCAGGCTGTGACGAGGCGTCTAGGTGGTGGTTAGTCAGGGTACTGCAATCCAGTAGATTCCAACCTCTCTGGTGTATTGCCGTTTTTGCCCGCTCTCCTCAGCTACCAAAACATAACAGTCTGCCCCATCTTGTGCATCCGCGACCTGTGAGTCACACAGCTGAGGAGTTGTGGTCAGCTCTGGAGAACCAGTTTCATGAATGATTGTCTCCACTGGACCTGCAACCAGGGAAGGCCGTGTGCGACAATGCTGCAAACCTGGGTGCGGCCCTTCGCCGGGGCAATGTCACACACGTGCCTTGTATGGCTCACGTGTTGAACCTGGTTGTCCAGCAATTTTTAGCCCACTATCCCAGACTACATGGCCTTCTGCAGTGGGCACGGTTGCTGTGTGCTCACTTCCGCCGTTTGCATCCCGCAGCTCAGTGACTTACATCTCTACAGAAGTCGTTGGGCCTGCCACTTCAGCGGCTAAAATGCGATGTGCCAACATGGTGGAATTCAACTCTGCACATGTTGCAGCGACTGTGGCAGTGGCAGCACCGACAAGCCCTGGTGCAATACGTTCTGAATTATAGCCTGGGCCAACGAGATCCAGAGGTGGGGCAAATCACGCTGGAGGAGTGGTCTCAGATCAGGGACCTATGCACCCTTCTGCACAGTTTTGAAATGGCCACGAAGATGTTTAGTGCTGACGATGCCATTATCAGCATGACTATTCCGGTGATTTACATGCTGGAGCAGATGTTAAACAGAATTCGGAGTCAGGTGGTGGAACAAGAGGAGGTAGAGGAAGTAGAGGAGGAGGAGTTGTATGCGGAAGGGCTAACATCTGCAAGGTCCAGACGGTCGGCAGCACCAAGGCGACTGGCATGGGAGGGTGGGGGAGGGATTAACCAGGGCGCATGGTAGCAGCCAAACTAGTGAGGAAGGTGCAGGAGCCCAGGAAGAAGTGGATGACGAACTGGCGATGGGCATGGAAGACTCATCAGATGAGGGAGACCTTGATCACATTTCTGTTGTGCGAGGTTGGGGGGAGAGGGCAGAGTAAGGAAGCATGAGTCGTACCTCGCCACCAACACAACAGGGATTTGGTGCTCCCGGATGCGCAAGACACATGAGTGCCTTCTTGCTGCACTACCTGCAACATGACCCTCGAATTGTCAGAATTCGAAATAATCCTGCCTACTGGGTAGCCACACTGTTAGATCCCCGGTACAAAAGTAAATTTGCCGAAATAATTCCAGCCATAGAAAGGGATTCACGCATGCAGGAGTATCAGCAGAGACTGTTGCAGAATCTTACATGTGCTTTTCCACAAAACACCAGTGGTGCACGTAGTGAATCTCACAGTTCTAACTTGCTAACCGTGGGACTGTCGAGTGTTCAGCACTCAAACCGTAACAGAAACACAGTATCTGCTGGTGTTCACAGCTATTTTGCAGAATCCTTTCACCAGTTTTTTAGCCCATCCTTTGCAAGGCCACAGGAGACAAGAAGTCAGACACATAGTCAACGCTTAGAGACGATGGTACAGGAGTATCTCCAACTGAACATCGAAGCCATGACTGTGTCACTGGACCCTTGCTCTTTTTGGGCTTCCAATCTGGATAAATGGCTGGAGCTCGCCACTCACGGCTTGGAGATCTTGTCATGCCCGCAGCCAGCGTTCTCTCTGAACGTGTTGTAAGCTTTTCAGGGGATATAGCTCTGAGATCGCCGTCCGGGTAGACGGAATGGCACAGAAACAGTTCCTTCAGACAGCAGTTCTGGTGAAAACTGGCCGCAACCAGCTTTATTAAAGTCCACAGCAAACAGATAAAAACAAATCATAAACATAAGACCTGGGCTTGTCTAGCCACTTACTACACTTAGATAGATTTCCCTATCTATCCGGGTCCAGACTCTACCAGCCTGGGCCAAAACAACACATATGTTCAGCATTTACCAGCATGGAGTTTCACAGAGTCTCCTCCTTGTGTCTGAAGGCACCTTCAACTCCAGACTTGAGAGAGCTCCCCTCCTTTTCAGCAGCTATCCGCATGGATTCTCACAGAGACTACTCCTGTGTCCGGGGTACATCGAGCACCCAGACTGAGACAGCTCAAACTCCTGGAGACTCCTTCTTGTGCCTGGACTCCCTGTCCAGACTAAGCGAGCTCTCTGTCTGTGTTCACAGACACCTACTTCTGGTCTCCTAATTAACAGCTGAGTGGTTTCAGGCCTGAGCTGCAAGTGTGTACTGAATGTAAGGTGTAGTGACCTTTCTCTACCACTAGGTTTACAAAGCCACACATTTCCCTTATACCATACAGCACAGTACCTAGGTGAAATGTACACCCCATTCGACACATATTCCTTCACTGTCTCACATATCCCCCCCCTCTTCTCCAGACCGAGGGCTGGTCATCCAGACCGGAGGGCTGGTCAACAATCCAAAAGAGACAGTGAACTCTGGACCAGTCATGGCCTTCATCTTCACTACTGTCATCTGTATCTTCACCTGAGCCATAGCCAACATCAGCTTTCTCTTCATCTGAAGCATCCGCACTACCCTGTACCCTCCCAGGCCTATTCTCTCTGCGGGCCTCGGGTATCCTGCACGGTTTCATCTTGACCTTAGGGCCGGGCTCAGTTTCGATATAGTGCCTGGCCAGAGAAGTACGACCCGGCACATCAGAACACTTCTGCTGACTCTTCCTCAGAAACTCACGTACCTCCTGTCCTTGGTGCACTGACCATGTGTCACCAACTATCACAGGAGGTAAAGGGGGCTTTTCACCTTTCTCTAATTCCCCCTGAACCTTCTTTAGCACATCTACTTTCTTAAATCTCAGTTGATTCATAAATTCTATTTCACAGAACTTAAGCTCCTCTGCCATGGTATCTGACCATTTTAAGCTACACTGTTCAAATGCTTGGCACTGTAGAAGGAGCTGATCGTTTTTCTTTGGCAGTACACATAATTCATCCTCTTCTTGTACTTCATTGACCTTCTCAAGAAGCGGCTCATGGCTTTCATCACGCACCTTCATCACAGTTTGGAGATTTTTCTGAGAAGTAATCAATTCATCTTGTACCTGTGCAACCACTTTTTCTTGATCTTGCAAGGTACCATATACACTTTCCCTTTCACCTCGTGCTCTCTGGAGCAACTGCTGGAACCGCTCACGTTCCTGGCGAAGAGATACCACATCCAGTTCACACTGCTGAAGCCGCTCGCGTAATGTAACATTATCAGTCTTTATTTCTTTGGTGGAGACCTCAGGGAGACGCATCTTCTCCTGTAGCTGTTGGACGTCCTTTACGTCTTCGGCCCCTTCTTCAGGCTCTTCTGGTAGAACATGCTCAGAAGCCCTACCGTCAGTCCTACACTCCACCTCTTCAGGCACATTATTATGATATCCAATATCTCCATTTATTTCAACTTTCAAGTTCTCCTTGATAGCTGCATCTGTATACTCAGAACCCGCCTGGCTCTTCTCTTCCACCACGCTCTGCATCCCATCCGGGCTCCCGTGTATCTGCAGTGGCAACGGACCGACACATCGCTTCTCCATTCGTTGGGACGTGGCTCAGATGCAGACTCCATGAAAGTGCGCCTGAGCTCACCAATGCCAGCCCGAACTTTGCGAGTTGCCGCTACTGATCCGGACAGTACACCATCCACGCCACTGTCTCTGGCCGAAACAGATTCCTGGGCAGAGTCAGCCCCACATCCTCAGTCTTGTTCCTCACAGCTGCACTTGAGACCTCAGCTTCTGATGAGGCATCTGGTTTGGTGTCTACCACTTCTATGGCTTTTTCCACCTCTGCAGCATTACCTTCAGAGTCCTTGGCATGATGCAGATCCACACCATACATTGATAACTTCTCATTTCCAACAGCATCCACTTGTGCTGTTTTCAGTTTCAGAGTCCTGCCTTTAAAGCTCAGCTCTCCTCCTTTCACCTTAGTCTTCGCCAGGGAATCGGCCAACTGTAAAATATCTTCAGATGCCATCTTCTGTCCGGCTGTAAGGTCAGCACCAGCTTTCTTCTCAGGACCCTCAACCTCCTCTGCTACCATGCCTTCCTCATTTGCACTGGTTGCTTGATCGTCATCAGATGATTCACTATCACTACCACTATCCCTGTCTGACCCCTTTTTCTCAGCCACATCCGGCTCACTTTCAGGGCTATACAATTCATTCTCATTCACATCTTGATCTGGAACCTTAGTTAACATGTCATCCACAACATTAACTTCACAATCTGGTCCCTGGTTTCCCTCAGGTGGTCCCTCAAGTATGTGACTATGTGACAACCCCAGCACAATACTTCCATATAGCTCAGGTACTAGGAGCTGGCTCAAGACCTCTCCCTGGACTTCAGTGTCCCTATACAACAGGTTATTGTTTATGGCAACATGAGGAAACCTCTCCTCAGAACCAGGCTCTTGGGAAACCTCATTTAGAACCCTTATATTTTCCTGTGCCGTTTTAAGAGTGGGGTGTCTCCACTGCTCACTCTTAAAATTGTCACAGGACACAGGTAAGTCAGGGACACTCGGTTCCCGAGAATCACCATCCTCGTCTCCCAACATCACCTGCAAAGGAATTTCATCTCTATCACAGTCATCATCATTATCAATATCATTATCATGATTAGGATCAGTATCATCATCACTATCATGATCATCATCATTATCAGTATCAGTATCATTATCATGATCATCATCATCATCATCATTATCAGCATCATTATCATGATTATCATCATCATCATCATCATATAAGTTTAACGGCCCACTAGCATTGTGTTCCGCCCCTCGGGACTGCGCACCCTCAGTAGGAGCTTCATCACACTGTCCATCAGAAACATTTTTCCCCAGAGATCCTTAGATCGAGGAAAGTCATTACCCAATATAACGGGTTGCACCAGGTTCTTCACTAACCCCACTTCATATGAAACCTCCCGAGTTTGGGGACCAAGTCCACGGCAGTCTCTGGGTAGACTTTGGTGTCTCCATGGATGCACACCATACTCAGGTGCTTATCAGGGAAGAAGTCCCTATCAATCAGGCTGTCACATACGGAAGTCACTGGACTCTCTGAGTCCAAGAGGGCCTGTGCTGGGCAGTCATTTACAACCACCGGGGACCCCTGTGGTCCAGTCTCTTCGGCTGAGGTGGACACACAAACAGGCTCTGCGCAGGGAGAGAGGGATCCGCCAACATCACAACACATAGGCTCCCCCTCTATTGGACAGTTGGCTGCAATTTCACGACATCTCCAACACTGTCCATCACACTCTCCCACCCACACGACCCCAACAGCTGGAACGCTCTTACCGGGAGAGTTCGGCGTCCAGGAACTCCGAAGTGACGACCTCTCAGACGGCTGGTCACGGAGGCAGTCCTTGGTGGCGAAGGCCCTCTCCATCAGGCTGACCAGACGATTGGCGTCCTGGTGGTCTCCTTGTCCGACCTCTGGCTGTACCTCAGGAGGACGTGCTTGGGTGTAGCGGTCCACTATCACCTTTTCAACTCCATAATCAGGTTTGCTGACTGCAGACTCCCAACTGCATCTCCAGTCATGAACTCCCCTGGCACGGGCTGTCACCGTAACACCCAGCCGGTAAGAATCTCCGCTTTCAGCTTGGCATAGTCTTGGCTGTCCTGCTCGCTCAGGTCAGCATAGGCCCTTTGGGGTTCTCCAATCAGATAGGGTGCGACCATCATGGCCCATTCAGATAGGGGCAGATTCTCCTTCTCTGCCAGTCCCTCAAACCTAGTGAGATATACCTCCACATCATCACGAGGTGTCATCCTTTTCAGGGACCGTCTTACCGCCTTCTTTACAGCGGACAATGCAGGTGACTTTGCAACATTACTTTGGGACGATGCGCTGCAAGTCTTTTGTAGTGCTGCAACCTGCTCAAAAAACAACCGGTTATTCTCCTGCTGCTGCTGCAGGAATTGCTGCTGGGCCTGCTGCATGCGCTGCTGGTGCTGCAGGCGCTGCTGCTCCATGCTCTGCTGCATGCTTCGCTGGGCCTGGACCAGGTACTCAACAAGCTCCTCCATACTGCCGGACTTATCTGTCTCAACCACGGCAGTCTTATGTTGCACATTAACTTGCGCCATTTGTTCAAACAGCGCCTCCATGCTGTCATCCATGCTGTCAGACTTCTCTGTCTCAACAACGGCAGTCTTCACTCAAGACATACACACTCCACAGTCTTTTCCACAGAAAATTCAGCTTTGCTGTGCAGACACTTTTTTTTTTTTTTTCTCTGCAAACTCTATTAGGGCCACTGTCTCTTTAAGACTGCTCCAACAGACGTTTCTCTTTTTTTTTTCTCTGACACTTTTTTTTTTTCTCTCTCTGCTGGTGCTTCAACAGACTTCACCTTTTATTGCTGTCTCTCGCCACTGTGTTGCACGCACATTCCAGCACCAATTGTATCAGCCACTGTGCTGCCCCAGCATTCTCCGCCAATTGTAAGCTTTTCAGGGGATATAGCTCTGAGATCGCCGTCCGGGTAGACGGAATGGCACAGAAACAGTTCCTTCAGACAGCAGTTCTGGTGAAAACTGGCCGCAACCAGCTTTATTAAAGTCCACAGCAAACAGATAAAAACAAATCATAAGCATAAGACTTGGGCTTGTCTAGCCACTTACTACACTTAGATAGATTTCCCTATCTATCCGGGTCCAGACTCTACCAGCCTGGGCCAAAACAACACATATGTTCAGCATTTACCAGCATGGAGTTTCACAGAGTCTCCTCCTTGTGTCTGAAGGCACCTTCAACGTCCAGACTTGAGAGAGCTCCCCTCCTGTTCAGCAGCTATCCGCATGGATTCTCACAGAGACTACTCCTGTGTCCGGGGTACATCGAGCACCCAGACTGAGACAGCTCAAACTCCTGGAGACTCCTTCTTGTGCCTGGACTCCCTGTCCAGACTAAGCGAGCTCTCTGTCTGTGTTCACAGACACCTACTTCTGGTCTCCTAATTAACAGCTGAGTGGTTTCAGGCCTGAGCTGCAAGTGTGTACTGAATGTAAGGTGTAGTGACCTTTCTCTACCACTAGGTTTACAAAGCCACACATTTCCCTTATACCATACAGCACAGTACCTAGGTGAAATGTACACCCCATTCGACACATATTCCTTCACTGTCTCACAGTGTGTTCAGCGCTGCTGGTGGTGTGCTGACAGATAAGCCCACGTGGCTGTCCACTGAGAATGTAGACAGACTCACGTTCATAAAGATGAACAAATCATGGAACCGCAAGGACTTTTCTACCCCTGTGTCATCCTGGGGAGAGTAAAAGCTTGAGGATTTGGTAAAATCACCTCACCAAACGTTTTAAGCTTAAAATTGCTAATAATTTGTAGCTGCATATAGGCCGAAAAGTAATTTTGGGCCTGTAGCAGTGTGTGTTACTCATTCTAATAGGCCATCTATACTAAGCTCTACCAGCTTTCAAATTATTAATAATTTTTAGCTGCATCTTGCCTGTAGAATAATTTTGGGCCTGTAGCAGTGTGTGGTACTCATTCTAATAGGCCATCTATACTAAGCTCCACCAGCTTTCAAATTAATTATTTTTAGCTGCATCTTGCCTGTAGAATAATTTTGGGCCTGTAGCAGTGTGTGACTCATTCTAATAGGCCATCTATACTAAGCTCCACCAGCTTTTAAATTAATACTAATTTTTAGCTGCATCTTGCTGTAGAATAATTTTGGGCCTGTAGCAGTGTGTGTTACTCATTCTAATAGGCCATCTATACTAAGCTCCACCAGCTTTCAAATTAATAATTATTTTTAGCTGCATCTTGCCTGTAGAATAATTTTGGGCCTGTAGCAGTGTGTGGTACTCATTCTAATAGGCCATCTATTGTGAATATGCTGGATGCGGCTTCTGAGCTGGGGCTCCCTCCGGTGGTTGCTGAGGGTAATGAACTGATTATTGAATGGCCTTCAGCTGGCGCTGAATGGTAGGATATAAGTGGCCTGAGTTCCCAGCAGCCTTGCCGGTTATCAATTGTTCCTTCTGGTCTTGCTTGAAGCACTGCTAGTTTCCTGCTCTCCTTCAGATAAGTGTTTGCTGATTTTTTTTCCTCTGTTTGATTTTCTCTGCTGGTTTGCTGCTTGCAGTGGACTGCAGCCTGTCCCCTTTTGGGGGTCTAGCGCTGCAATTGTGCTCCGTTTGTGTCTGCACTAGTGTTGAGCGATACGATAATGCAAATATCGGCTATCGGCCGATATTAGCTCTATCGGCCTTTCGATAATTCGTTTCGATATTTTCGTCTTATCGAATACCGGAATCAGATTTGTCACTGTCTGTGTCCGTCGGTCGGGTCTGTCACTGTCAGTGTCCGTCGGTCGGGTCTGTCAGGAGTCAGCGGCACTTACCTGGCAGAAGATCTCCGGCGGTCACGTCCTGGACTGCTTCATGGCCGCCATCCTCTTCTCCCCGGCGGTCACATGCAGTTTCTCGCGATAACTGCAGTGACTGCTGGGTAATCCCGGCCGTAAAGCAGTCAGTCCGATGATGTCACCGCCGGGGAAGCAGGTAATCAGCTGTGCTGCGTCGCGATGACAGGCTCTGCCTGTCATTGCGATGTAGCAGAGCTGGATCGTCGTGGGACTGTCGTTACTATGGACTGCGTCGGACAGGTGGTATACTGTTGGTTTTTTTTCTTTTTTTACAGGAGATCGATGGCGTCGCAGGAATGAGAGTACAATAAAAGAAATGAAAACTGTGTTGTCTCTTTTATTTCATTAAAATACTTTTTTCTTGCTTTGTCTTTTTTTTTATGCATTTAATAACTTTGGGATTAATAATGGATCGGTGTCTTATTGACACCTCTCCATTATTAACCGGGCTTATTGTCACCGTGCAAACAACGGTGACATTAACCCCTTATTACCCCACTTGCCACCGCTACAGAGCAGTGGGAAGAGCCGGGTAAAGTGCCACAATTGGCACATCTTTTGATGCGCCAAATGTGGGGCTGCTGTAGCCTGGTATTATCAGGCTGTTGAGGGCCAAAATCCATGGGCCTTGACAGTCTTTTAATACCAGGCCGCAGCAGTCTGCATTTTACTTGGCTGGTTAACAAAAATAGGGGGACCCCTACGCCGTTTTTTTTTCGAGGGGATCCCCTATTTTTGTTAACCAGCCAAGCTAAGCAGACTGCTGTGGCCTGGTATTATCAGGCTTGCAAGGTCCATGGATATTGGATCCTTACCAGCCTGAAAAACCAGGCCTCAGCGGTCTGCTTCATCTGGCTGGTTAACAAAAATAGGGGGGACCCCACGCCAATTTTTTTCGAGGGGATCCCCTATTTTTGTTAATCAGCCAAGATATGCAGACTGCTGTGGCCTGGTATTATCAGGCTGGCAAGGTCCATGGATCTTGGCTCCTTAACAGCCTGAAAATCCAGGCCTCAGCGGTCTGCTTCATCTGGCTGGTTAACAAAAATAGGGGGGACCCCACGCCATTTTTTTTCGAGGGGATCCCCTATTTTTGTTAACCAGTTCCCTCTGACGTCACTGATTGTGTCCCTGGCTGACCTGAAGTGAAAGTGGAAAGCAATCAATTAAGCTTTCCACTTCCTCTCCTGTCAGCCAGGAGAGGAACTCATTCATTTGGGGGTTTACTGTGAAGCTGCAGCATTAGCTGCGGTCCCTGCAGTAAACATTAACCCTTTCTGATGGATTACACCGTGGGACCTGACTGTACATCGGATTGGTAAGAATAATTTTGCTTTATTATTTTATTTTTATTACAGGAAATGGTTTTAGCAGGTAAATATAATATGGTCAAAAACTGTGTGATTATTTCATTAAACTTCTTTTTTATTAAAGTGTGTGTGTTTGATTTTTCTTTCATACAATAGGATTAATAATTGATAGTTGTCTGATTGACAGCTCTCAATTATTAACCTGGCTTAAAGTGACCTTTCAATTGCAAGGTCATTTTAACCCCTTATTAACCCATTCGCCACCGCTACAGGGCAATGGGAATAGACGGGCAAAGTGCCAGAAAGGGCAAATCTAATTAGAGATTTGCCCTTTCTGGGGTGTCTGGGGGCAGATGTTAGTAGCCGGGGGGGCCAAAAATAATGGTCCCTCTCTGGGCTATTATTATCTGCCCCCACTCACTGGCTTTGTCTGTCTGGTTGCGAAAATAGGGCGGGAGCCCACGCATTTTTTTTCAGCAATTTTACACCTCATATATATATATACATGTCATTGAATTTGTGACACATATATATATATATTTATATTTATAGTTCATACACTTCTACATAGTATAATAGCCGCTAATTCAATTGCCGGCTTTTGTGAAAATGCAGAACCCGACATGAAATGACACTTGGTTTACATAGAGTTAACCATGTCTTTTCATGTAGTTTGATATCTGATTTGCACAAACAATTACATGAGTGTAAGTGTGCAAAATTTCACACCTGTAGGGGTTAATTAAAGGTGTAAATTCGTAGCAAAAAAGTCCGTTTTTTTTACAACGAATTTACACCTTTAATTAACCCCTACAGGTGTGAAATTTTGCACACATAGACTGATGTAATTGTTTGTGCAAATCAGATTGCAAACGACATGAAAAGACATGGTTAACCCTATGTACACCAAGTGTCATTTCATGTCCGGTGCTTCTGTCTTTTCACAGAAGCCGGCTTTACCCGGCAATTGAATCAGAGGATATTTTACTATGTAGAAGTGTATAAAACTATACATATATGTATATATATATGTCACAATGACATGTTTTATATATATATATATATATGTATTCTATGTGTGTATATTTAGTGTTTACAAGGAAATAAAGGTTTTTTTTAGTTGCGATATTTTGTTCCCATAGACTTACATTGGACTTCCGGTATCGAAATCGGATATCGACGATATTTAGTGCTATCGGCGATACAATTTCGATACGATATTTTTAGATATCGAGCACTATCGCTCAACACTAGTCTGCACTTTTGCTTTGCTCCTTTGTTACTTTTTATTTGCTGAATAGCATTTTGTTACAACAGAGATCTGATTTAGGTGGATGAGATCGTGTGATCTCAGGTTTTTTTGCAATCAGAAGTGTTGGTATTTTTCTTAGGGTTTTTTTGGATTGCAGTCAGAATTCTTTCCTGTACTTTTCTGTCTAGACAGATTGGGCCCCAGCGTTTGCTCATTCTATTTTCTGTCTGTGTCTGTGCTTTCTTCTTGTCTAACCGACATTACATGTTTGGGGGCTTCCTATTTTCTTTGAGGATCTGCTCCGGGGCAGATAGCTTTCATCTTTCTGCCTTTAGGTGTAGTTATCTCTCAGGCTGTGACGAGGCATCTAGGATCATCGTAGGAACGCTCCACGGCTACTTCTAGTTGTGTGGTTAGTTCAGGTTACTGCAATCAAATAGGTTCCAGCCTCTATGGTGTATTACCGCTTTTGCTATTTTTTTGCTATTTCTCCTCAGTTACAGAAACATAACAGCCATCTATACTAAGCTCCACCAGCTTTCAAATTAATAATAATTTTTGCTCTCTCTGAACGTGTGTTCAGCGCTGCTGGTGGTGTGCTGAGTCTGACAGATAAGCGCACGCGGCTGTCCACTGAGAATGTAGACAGACTCACGTTCATATAGATGAGCAAATCATGTATCCGCAAGGAATTTTCTACCCCTGTGTCATCCTGGGGAGAGTAAAAGCTTGAGGAGTTGGTAAAATCATCTCACCAACTGTTTTAAGCAACTCTGGGGCAATTAATGCTACTTAAGTGGTGTCTGTGCCCCAAATTTTTGGAAAAAATGGAGACTCTTTTTGGAGTCCCCTTGTTGTGTTTTACGTGACGTTGGCATTGTCAATTACAGGTGGGTTGTGTCTTTCCCCCCCCCTATTAACCGTAAGAAACTACATACAATACACTATGGCTCGGGGTAACACAGATGGTTGAGTGTGAAGACTAGAGCTGTTTACTCATACGATAGCCTGGGAATCAGAGGTCTGCTCCAAAGCTTGAGTGTCTGCTAGTCAGTGGAGTAGCCACCGGCTGTAGATATAATTACAAATTTTTAACTGCATCTAACCCAGACAATAATTTTGGGCCTAGTAGCAGTGTCTGCTAGTCAGCGGAGTAGCCACCGGCTGTAGATATAATTACAAATTTTTAACTGCATCTTGCCTGGACAATAATTTTGGGCCTAGTAGCAGTGTCTGCTAGTCAGCGGAGTAGCCACTGGCTGTAGATCTAATTACAAATTTTTAACTGCATCTAACCCAGACAATAATTTTGCAACCAAATTCAGATAGACTGTTTCAAAGGAGCGCCAGGCTGGCGATAAAGGCAGATGAGATTAAGGTTGTCGGCTGCAGCTCCGGCCGGGTACCTCAAGAGAGGATCAGACATAAGTGATGATAAATCAATCCGGTCATAAGGAATGCGAGGGACGCAATTCAGCTGATA
This sequence comes from Oophaga sylvatica, assembly GCA_033576555.1. Lineage (NCBI taxonomy): Eukaryota > Metazoa > Chordata > Amphibia > Anura > Dendrobatidae > Oophaga > Oophaga sylvatica. The sequence goes on along the minus strand of JARQOD010000001.1, from coordinate 164,658,656 downwards.
TTAAAAAGTCTTCATTTATTGATATCCACAGTGCGTTTCAACGGAATAGCTCCGTCTTCCTCAGGTGGCAGTTATACATAGAATGGAGTAGGAAAGCTATATAAAGGTGGAGCAGCAAATGAAAATTAAAAGGCAATTAATCAGAACACCCACATGATTAAAATGCAAATATGACTGCAAAAAGAAAAAAAACAAAAAAAAACAGAGATAAATTGAATAAAACCAGCGTAAAAACGACATAAAAACAATGTACACAAGGAAAAATAAATGAAAATAAATAAATAAATAACAAAATGCATATATTACGTGACTGTTTCAATAGTGAGGTTTAACCCCTCAGGGCCAGTGTACCAAGTTTAAAAATCCAGAAACTCTCCCTTGTTATTAGATTATTATACCGATCAGGCATATCATGTGGTATCTGGTCAATAACAGTGAGTTTTAACAAATTTAAATTCTTTTGGTGCACTAGGGAGAAATTTTTTGAGAGACTGTGCAGCATGAACCCATTTCGGATATTTTGACGGTGCTTGTTGAGCCTTGCATGCATCGTTTGTATCCTCCGACCGATGTACTGCAACCCACAACCGCACTCAATTAAATAAATAATGTAGCACGATTGGCAATTGACATGACAGTTGATTTTAAAAATGGTGCCTGTGGTACGAGATTGAAATTCTTGCACCCCATTCATAATAGAGACGCAACATAAACACTTAGAGGTCCTACATGCAAAACAACCCGGATTAGAATTTATCCAGGTTGCAGATGAAGATAAGGATTTGAGAGTTGTGTTGCTGGGGGCAACTAGATTTTGAAGAGTTCGGTTTTTCCGAAAAAACTACAATAATTTTGGGCCTAGTAGCAGTATCTGCTAGTCAGCGGGTCAGCGGATTAACACAGCTGTTAAGCAAGCTACACCACCTGTACTTTGGAAACTTAATTTTTTAAAAGGAAATGTTTCAGGCCCCCGGGAAAATCAGTGAAGAGCATCGGGGAGGCACCCCAAGGCACAGGGGCTGTGAGTGGCGGTAGGACGCCTTGAGGTGGACCGCCAAGCTCAATCCTTATAAAAGCTTTTTAACTGCAGCAGCTTTACTGGACGCTACTGGACCTGGCATTACCGCAGCTGCTGGCATGAGACTTGCCCTCCAATAGATCCTTGTAAAAGGATTTAAAGTGTACTCATTCAAATCAGAGAGACAATTTAAATAAAAATGATTAGACCTGCCTCCACTGCAGGGGGCTCGCTCGACCCACCAGCGGACAGGCACCAGTATTGGGAGAGGGGGGCTGGCCGTCAGGGTCCACCGCAGCTTTGGCACAAACCCGGCGACACGCAGGTCGCACGGGCAGGAACGGACTGGCCGTGTCGGCTTGGCATTTTTTGGTTTTAGAAGGGCATGACATGCCTATATCTGTGTCTCCCCCTCCTTTTACTCCTCCACCTCTTTTCTTTTCGCATGACTATATGTACTTGTCACTTTTCCATGTTTTAGTTGTGTCTTGTGAGCAATTTGTCAGCTTTTGGACACCTTTGAAGTGTTTTCTATGTGTTTTCTTTGTGTTTCTATGTGTTTTGGTTTGCCTGCCATTGGTTTTAATGGTGTTCGACGGTGTTCGACGAACAGTTAGTCGAACACACGGCTGTTCGGCGAACCGAACCGAACTCGAACACTACGGGGGTGGCTCATCACTAAACACTATCAAATTTCTGGGACAGTTTAACTAGACCCTTCAAGCACCCAGGCCTGGATGCACGGGGTAGTCTGATAAGGAGGGAAAAGTTTTGGAAGATGGTGAAAGAGTACCTAACTGACTGTCTCATCTGTCTGGATCAAAACAGGAGCAGAGCTAAACCTTTCATTGAGATGCTCAAAAGCCTCCACTGTCTCAGTGGACCATTGGACAGTATTACAACCCTTCTTGGTGAGATCAGTTATGGGTTTAGCGATAACAGAAAAATTCTTTATGAATTTTCTATAATAATTGGCAAACCCTAAAAATCTTTGGACAGATTTTAAACATTCAGACCTAGGCCAATCCAGTACTGCCTGAACCTTCACAGGGTCCATCTCAAACCCATCACTGGAGACCAAGTACCCCAAAAAACTCATTTTCTGTACCGCAAATTCGCACTTCTCCAATTTAACAAAGAGGTTGTTTTCGTTCAAAATCTGAAGAACTTTGCGGTCTCTCGGCCAATGTGACTCCAGATCAGGTGAATAAACAATAACACTCCTACCGATCAACGGCCTCAGAATGTCATTAATGAAATTTTTAAAAAATGCAGGCGCATTAGTAAGACTAAAAGGCATCACCAGACACTCAAAATGACCCTCCGGGGTATTAAAGGCCGTCTTCCATTCATCGCCCTCCTTTACCCGCAGCAAATTATATGCCCCACGAAGGTCAATTTTAGAGAACCACTTAGCTCCCGTTAGTTGGTTAAACAAATCGGAATTAGCGGCAACGGGTAAGGATTGCACACAGTGATCTTATTAATCTCCCGAAAATCCAGACACGGCCCCATTCTTCTTTTTGACAAAAAAAAATACTACCGCCACAGGAGACTTAGAGGGTCTTATATGACCTGCAGCCAAACTAGTCTGTAGTAGTGTTGAGCGATACTGCCCGATATCCTAAAATATTTGATCGGATTGGATCGTCCCGATACTCAAAAAGTATCGGGTATCGCTGATCCGATACTGGAAACACAATGCAAGTCAATGGGACAGAAATATCGGAACAAAAAAAACCTTTCTTTCCTTGTAAACACTAGATATACACACATAGAATACATATATATACATATATATATATATATATAATATATATATACACATGTCATTGTGACATATATATATATATTCATATATTTATAGTTCATACACTTCTACATAGTAAAATAGCCTCTGATTCAATTGCCGGGTAATGCCGGCTTTTGTGAAAATACAGAAGCACCCAACATGAAATGACACATGGTTTACATAGAGTTAACCATGTCTTTTCATGTAGTTTGATATATGGTTTTCACAAACATTTACATGAGTGTATGTGTGCAAAATTTGACACATGTAGGGGTTAATTAAAGGTGTAAATTCGTTGTAAAAAAAACTGAATTTTTTGCTACGAATTTACACCTTTAATTAACCCCTACATGTGTCAAATTTTGCACACATACACTCATGTAATTGTTAGTGAAAACAATATATCAAACAACATGAAATGACATGGTTAACTCTATGTAAACCTTGTGTCATTTCATGTCGGCTTCTGTATTTTCACAAAAGCCGGCAATTGAATTAGCGGCTATTATACTATGTAGAAGTGTATGAACTATAAATATATATATATGTGTCACAAATTCAATGACATGTATATATATATATGAGGTGTAAAATTGTTGAAAAAAAATGCGTGGGCTCCCGCCCTATTTTCTCAACCAGACATACAAAGCCAGCGAGTGGGGGCAGATAGCAATAGCCCAGAGAGGGACCATTATTTTTGACCCTCCCCTGGCTACTAACATCTGCCCCCAGACACCACAGAAAAGGCAAATCTATAATTAGATTCTCCCTTTCTGGCACTTTGCCCATCTATTCCCATTGCCCTGTAGCGGTGGCGAATGGATTAAGGAGTTAAAGCCACCTTGCTATTGAAAGGAGAGTTTAAGCCAGGTTAATAATTGAGAGCTGTCAATTAGACAACTATCAATTATTAATCCTATTGTATGAAATAAAAATAAAACACACACACTTTAATTAAAAATAATTTTAATGAAATAAACACACAGTTTTTGACCATATTTTATTTTACTGCCATTCCTTGCGAAGCCCTTGTTCACCTGTAATAAAAATAAAATAATAAAGCAACATTATTCTTACCTATCCGATGTTTAGTCAGGTCCCCCGATGTAATCCTTCTGAAAGGGTTAATGTTTACTGCAGAGACCGCAGCTAATGCTGACAGTCTCACAGTAAACCCCAGACTGAATCATCTCCTCTCCTGGCTGACAGGAGAGGAAGTGGTAAGCATAATTGATTGCTTCCCACTTTCACTTCAGGTCAGCCAGGGACACCGCACTGCATCAGTGACGTCAGAGGGAATCCCGGCTGACCTGAAGTGAACTGATTAACAAAAATAGGGGATCCCCTCTAAAAAAAATATGGCGTGGGGTCCCTCCTATTTTTATTAACCAGCCAGATGAAGCAGACTGCTGAGGCCTGGTTTTTCAGGCTGGTAAGGATCCAATATCCATGGACCTTGCAAGCCTGATAATACCAGGCTACAGCAGTCTGCTTAGGATCCCCTATTTTTGTTAACCAGCCAAGTAAAATGCAGACTGCTGCGGCCTGGTATTAAAAGACTGTCAAGGCCCATGGATTTTGACCCTCAACAGCCTAAAAATACCAGGCTGCAGCAGCCCCACAAATGGCGCATCCAAAGATGCGCCAATTGTGGCACTTTACCCGGCTCTTCCCACTTGCCCTGTAGCGGTGGCAATTGAGGTAATAATGGGTTAATGTCACCTTTGATTGATCGGTGACAATAAGCCCTGTTTATAATGGAGAGGCCTCAATAAGACACCGATCCATTATTAATCATAGTTTGTAAATTTAAAAAAAAAAACACAGCAAGAAAAAAGTCTTTTAATGAAATAAAACACCACACAGTTTTCATTAATTTTATTTCACTCTCATTCCTGCAACGCAATCGATCTCCTGTAAAAAAAACAAAAATAACAAACCAACACAAATACTCCCTGTCCGACGCAGTCCAAAATACAGAGTGTCCCACGACGAGTCCAGCTCTGCTACATCTGGATGACAGGCTGAGCCTGACATCCACATAGAACAGAGCTGCTTACCAGAGCTGCGTCCCCGGCGGTGACGTAATCCGGACTGGTTTACGGCCAGCTGTCGCGAGAGTACAGCTGGCCGAGATTACCCAGTACCCGGCAGTCACTGCAGTTATCGCAAGATTCTGCACGTGACCGCCAGGGACAGGGTAATGGCTGCCATCCAGGAGGACGTGACCACCGGGGACGGGGATCTTCTGCCAGGTAAGTGCTGACTCTTCTGAGTCCTGACACCTGACAGACCCGACCGACACTGACAGTGACAGTTTCGGGAAGTTCCTGTGTCACGTACTTCATTCTGTGACACAGGAACTCCCATATACTTTGTCGGAAAACTCAGATTCCGGTATCCGATATGACAAAAATATCGGAGCTCAGAATCGGAATTCCGATACAGCAAATATCGGCCGATACCCGATATTTGCAGTATCGGAATGCTCAACACTAGTCTGTAGGTATTCTTTTAAGGCCTCCCTCTCGGGAATCGTCAGATTAAATAAACGACTCTTAGGGACTGTAGCACCTTGGACGAACTCAATAGCGCAATCGTAATCTCTATGGAGTGGTAGAGCTTGCATTTCAACTTCTGAAAATACCTTCCAGAAATCCTGAATAGCTTCAGGTAGCTCTTAACAACAGCAGCAATGTGAACATTGCAACATTTACCATAACACCCCTGACCCCAGGGACCTTATAATACCAGACGACCAGTCCAGCAAAAGATTGTGCATTTTTAACCAGGGTAGACCCAGGAGGACTGGAACAGGCAATTTATCCAGTACAAACAAGTCAATGCACTCCTGATGTTCCATATTGATAATAAGCGTTAACCCAGTGACCTTTCGAGACACGCACCCATGCTCCAGGGGAGTGTATCAATCGCCACAACAGGGAAAGAAGATGACAATGGTTCAGAATCAAATTTATATTTGTCTAGAAATTGTTGATCAATCAAATTCAGTGCAGAACCACAATCCACCATGACCTGAAAATCAATGGAATGACCACGATAGGTGGAATTACCAGAAAAAAAAAACTCCTGCGGACCGTAAAAATGCAATACGAATGGGAGTGTTGCTCCTTCTGACCTGTTTTCTTTTCTTTCTTTATGGGAACCTCGCATTGCTTAATCAAATGGTCAGCCTTACCACAATACAAGCATAGCCCCTCAGAAAACCTCCTCTCCCTCTCCTGGGAACGAGAGGACATCGCCCCAAGTTGCATTGGCTCCCTGCTGTCGACGGGGCTATCCTGAGAGACTGTGTCCAGCATTATAGGAGGATTCTCATTATTCTGCCTGTCTCTCAATCTTCTATCCACATGGATAGCTAACTGTATGGCAGATTCCAAAGTATCAGGTGCAGGATAAGCAATGAGCAAATCTTTAACCCTTTCACTCAAACCTGCTAAAAACTGGCTCTTGAGGCTCATTCCACCTGACCTCTGCGGACCATCGTCTGAACAGGGTGCAATACCTCTCAGCATCACCAGGACCCTGTTTAAGCTGTCTGAGCTCTGTCTCAGCTGTGGTGACTCGATCCGGATCATCATATAACAACCCCATAGCAGTAAAAAATGCTTCTACTGATGTCAAACAAGGATCATTAGGTGGTAACGAAAATGCCCAGATTTGGGGATAACTTCGCAACAAAGACATAATAATCCCCACACGCTGTGATTCACTCCCTGAGGATCCAGGTCTAAGCCGAAAACATGCATTTTTAAACGTAAAAAATTCCTGCCGTTTACCAAAAAAAAACTCAGGCAGTCCTACCTTAGGCTCTTTACAGCGTACTCCAGGACAATTACTGTACTCACGTGCTGTTGCAGTCTGGCTACCTTCAAAGTTAACCCTTGCAAGTGTTGAGTAAGTTCTTGGACGCTGTTCATCTTGAAGCACTCCAGGAGAGAAAAAAAATCCTTTTTTTTTATAATGTGCGGGCTGGACATACTGTTATGGGTCTGCACCCTAGCGTGTGCCCATACAGTAGTTTTCTCCAACATATGGGGTATCAGCGTACTCAGGACAAATTAGACAACAACTTTTGGGGTCCAATTTCTCCTGTTACTCTTGGGAAAATAAAAAATTGGGGACTAAAAGATCATGTTTGTGGAAAAAATAAGATTTTTTTATTTTCATGCTCGAGAATATATAAACTTTGGTGAAACACCTGGGGTTCAAAGTTCTCACCACACATCTAGATAAGTTCCTTGAGGGGTCTAGTTTCCAAAATGGTGTCATTTGTGGGGGTTTTCATTGTTTAGGCACATCAGGGCTCTCCAAAGACGACATGGCGTCTAGCCAATTCTGCGTTGAAAAAGTCAAACGGCGCTCCTTCCCTTCCGAGCTCTGCCATGCACCCAAACAGTGGTTTACCCCCACATATGGGGTGTCAGCGTACTCAGGACAAAATTCACAATAACCATTGAGGTCATGTTACCCTTGGGAAAATAAAAATTGGGGTGAAAAGATCATTTTTGTGGAAAAAATATGATTTTTTAATTTTACGGCTCTACGTTATAAACTTGAGTGAAGCACTTGGGGATTCAAATTGCTCACCACAGATCTAGTTAAGATCCTTAGGGGGTCTAGTTTCCAAAAAGGGGTCACTTGTGGGGGGTTTCCACTGTTTAGGCACATCTGGGGCTCTCCAAATGCAACATGGCGTCCAATCTCAATTCCGGCCAATTTTTTGGGGAAAAAGTCAAATGGCGCTCCTTCCATTCCGAGCTCTGCCGTGCACCCAAACAGTGTCCTCCCCCACATATGGGTTATGAGCATACTCAGGACAAATTGGACAACAATTTTTGTGATCCAATTTTTCTTGTTACCCTTGGGAAAAGAAAAAATTGGTGACTAAAAATCATTTTTGTGGGATAAAATAGGATTTTTTATTTTCATGCCCGGGCATTATAAACTTGTGTGAAGCACTTTGGGGTTTAAAATGCTCACCACAGATCTAGATAAGTTCCTTAGGGGTCTAGTTTGCAAAATGGAGTCACTTGTGGGGAGTTTCCACTGTTTAGGCACATCTGGGGCTCTGCAAACAGAAACATGACACCCATCAACGTTTATTACTTCCTTTCCAAGCCCTGCAGTGCGCCCAAACAGTTTTTCTCCCCACATATGGAGTATCAGCGTACTCAGGACAAATTGGACAACTTTTGGAGTCCAATGTCCTTGGGAAAAATCATAAATTGGGGATTAAAAAATAATTTCTGTGGAATTTTTTTTTTCACACCCAGGCATTATAAACTTTTGTGAAACACTTGGGGGTTTAAAGTGCTCACAACAGATATGGATAAGTTCCATAGGGGGTCTAGTTTCCAAAACTGTGTCACTTTTGGGGGGTTTCCACTGTTTAGGTGCATAAGGGGCTCTCCAAACGCGACATGTCGTCCAAGAATTGTGTCACTTTTGGGTATTTTCTGCCATATAGACCCCTCAAAGTGACTTCAAATGTGAGGTGGTCCCTAAAAAAAGGCTTTGCAAATTTTGTTTTAAAAATGAGAAATCGCTGGTCAACTTTTAACCCTTATAATTTCCTAACAAAAAAAAAATGTTGGTTCCAAAATAGTGCTGATGTAAAGTAGACATGTGGAAAATGTTATTTATTAACTATTTTGTGTGACATATTTCTCTGTTTTAAGGGAATAAAAATTAAAATTTGAAAATTGCAAAATTTTCGCCATATTTCTGCTTTTTTCAAAAATAAATGCAAGTTGTATCGAAGAAATTTTACCACTAATGTGAAGTACAATATGTCACGAGAAAACAGTCTCAGAATCGCGAAGATCCATTGAAGCGTTCCAGAGTTATAACCTCATAAAGAGACAGTGGTCAGAATTGTAAAAATTAGTCCGGTCATTAATGTGCGAACCACCCTTGGGGGTAAAGGGGTTAATAAAACAAAAATAAAGGGCATTCAAGATCTTGAAAGGCGATAATACTGAAATAGCATTTTAGGGGTATAAAAAGCTAAATAAGAAATGTAAAAAAAAATCAAGCTAGCAAAGTTATCTACAGAGAAACAAATCGCCAACAACATTAAAATAAATTCCAACATTTTTTACAAATACATCAATGCCAAAAAAAGAAGTACATCTATGTCTGAGCTATTTAAACATTGACAAATCCACCCGCCCAGATGGCATTTATACACAGAAACTGAGGGAATTGAGCTCAATAATTGAGCGAACACTGTATCTCATATTCTTAGACTCTCTTATAACAAGGGCGGTGCCACAGGATTGGAAGATGGCTCACGTGGTACCAATATTTAAGGAAGGTAAAAAGATGGATCTAGGCAACTACCGTCCGGTAAGCCTGACATCAGTAGTGTGCAAAATTTTTGAGGGCATTATAAGAGATGACCTGCAGAAATATATTGTATATAATAACTGACAACCAGCATGGATTCATGAAGAATAAGTCGTGTCTAACATGTAGGGTTTCTATGAGGAGGTAAGTGCAAATCTGGATTTTGGTAATGCGGCTGATGTGATTTATCTGAACTTTACAAAGGCATTTGATACTGTTCCTCAAAACAGCCTTATACTCAAGCTATAGAAGCAAGTACTGGGAGAATCTATATGCAGATGGGCAAGGAATTGGCTAAATGACAGGAAACAAAGAGTTGTCATAAATGATGCGTTCTCTAAATGGGATATAGTCAGCAGTGGGGTACTGCAGGTATCTGTGCTAGGACCAATTCTTTTTAATCTCTTTATTATTGACCTTCAGGATGGGATTGAGAGTAAAGTATCAGTCTTTGCTGACAACAACAAACTATGTAGGATATTAAAATCTGACCTTTACATTAGAATATTGCAAAACGATCTGGATAAGGTGATTGAATGGGCAAACACTTGGCAAATGAGATTTAATGAAGATAAATGTAAAGTGATGCACCTAATTCAGAGTAATCTGTTATGATTTGGTAACTGATGAGGACAGGAGCAAAACAGCAAGGCAGCCGAACACCTGAGAGGTTGGAAACTAATGGGTTGCAGATCCCTAAACTAACCTCACAACTAGAAGCAGCCGTGGAGCGTACCTACGGTGGTCCTAGACGCCTCGGCACAGCCGGAGAGCTAGCTACACATAAAGATAGAAACAGGAAAGCTAACTGCCCCGGAGTAGAGCCCCAAAGGAATAGGCAGCCCTCAAACATATAATGGCGATTAGACAAGACGAAACACAAACACAGGCAGAAAATAGAATGAGCAAACGCAGGGGCCAAACACTGCCTAAATAGGACAGGACAGTACAGAATACTATCTGCAACCCAGCAAAACCCTAGCAAAACTTCCAACACTTCCGATTTAAAAAATGCTGAGATCACACGATCTCGCCACCCACTAAATCAGATCTCAGTGTGAACAAGGCTAACCCGCAGCCACTCAAAAAGCAGGGAAAGAGCAATTGAACAAATAACAGTGGCTACTGAAAAACAGAGAGTAGCACAGGCCCCAGGCTAACCTCCACAAAGGTGCAGACAAAAATGGAAATAGTAAACACAATAGAAACAAGCAGAAAATATCTTATCTGAAGGTAGCAGATGAAGGCAAGACACCAGCAGACTTCCAAATGAACCAGGAAACAACAATTGATCACCGGCGAGGATCATGGGAAGGCAGCTACCTTATATCAGCCCAGTCAGTGACTCCTGATTGCCAGTCGTCGCTGGCAGGTGAGGAGGCACTTTCATTCGATACAGCCTCAGTACCGTCAGCAACCACCAGAGGAAGCCTCAGCTCAGAAATTGTCTCCAACACATTCACAACAGTACCCCCCCCCTTGAGGAGGGGTCACCAAACCCTCACCTGCGCCACCAGGCTGATCAGGATGAGCTCGGTGATAGGCACGAACCAGTCTCTCCGCATGAATGTCAGAAGCAAACACCCAAGAATTGTCCTCCTGACCGTAACCTCTCCACTTCATCAAGTACTGGAGTCTTCGTCTAGTGAAATGAGAATCCAATATCTTCTCCACTTCATACTCCAGATTGCCCTTAACCAAAACAGGCTCAGGAGGCGCAGCCATAGGAACCACTGGCTCGACAAACCTTTTCAACAAAGATTTGTGGAAGACGTTATGAATCTTAAACATCCCTGAAAGAGCCAAGCGAAAAGAAACTGGATTAAGGACTTTCAAGATCCTATAAGGTCCAATGAACCTTGGCTTAAACTTTGGAGACGCAACCTTCATAGGGATATTCTTTGAGGATAACCAAACCAAGTCACCCACTTTAAACTGAGGACCCTCAGTCCTATGCTGGTTGGCAAACCGTTGGGCCTTCTCCTGAGAGAGAGACAACTTATCCACTACTTGATTCCAAATCTGCTGCATTCTCTCTACCACAGAGTCAACACCCGGACAGACAGAAGCCTCCACCTGCCCCGAAGAAAATCGAGGATGAAACCCGGAATTGCAGAAGAAAGGGGACATCAGAGGGGCAGAACTGGCCCTATTATTAAGAGCAAATTCCACCAGGGGTAAAAAGGAGACCCAGTCATCCTGATCCGCAGACATAAAATATCTCAAATAAGTCTCCAAGGTCTGGTATGAGGGTTTTGCTGGGTTGCAGATAGTATTCTGTCCTGGCCTCATACCTTGCGGGCATCAACATAGCTCTCAGTTTCATATATCCGTCATCTCCCCCTTTTATAATTGCCACCTAACCTAGGGATTGTAAGAGCCATCCACCGTGACTGAACCATCCTCCGAGATACTAAGCTCTGCATCTCACAAGGCGGTGCGACACATCCAGTATGTGACAGTGATGGAATCAAGGTTTCTGGCCCTATATCATTCTGCTCTCAGATGGGGTAGCAAAAATCTGGTGACAGATTCTCTATAAACATTTCAGAAATAGAACAATTTAATTGAGGAAACCCAATATGAGCTATATTTGGTTCCACAGTTCTATATCTTATATAGCTGCTTAAAATGGACCTAATCTGGAACACAAATTTACTTTTTTTTAGTACATCTACTCACTAGTATGTTCACCTTAAAATATCTTGTAACTATTCTTAATGTTGAATCTTCTGTTGAAATAGGAATCAAAATCTTTGTGAAAAAAACTATAGTAACTATTACTATTAAGACCTGAAATCAGTGCATTTGTTTTTACAATGTTCAAGTGTTGTTTTGACTTTAATTGACTGTATAATTTAATTTGACATCTATAAGAATCCACTAAAGGTCCAGACTTTTTTTAAGCTTCACTAACTCCATCTTAAAAACCATGAAATTCAGCTGAGTGCTTTTGCAGATGTCAGTCTGTCAAGTTCCTGAGAGCATGAGAACATACAAGGTTTTAGTCATTAATTCCCCTAGAGAATTCAACCGGTTCAAACCCTTGATATAAGCCAATACACAGTGTTATCAGACACGATGCAGTTTCCAAAAATGATGTATAACCCATCCTTCTTATTCCAAGCAGTTATTTGCTTACGATTGAACAAATCCAGTGTAGTGAATTTTATATCAATGTGCAAATTTGAATCTTTCTAAAATGATTTGCTAAACATTTAAGAAAAAAAACATTAAAATTACGGTAATAATGCTAAAAGTTATAAATGAATATAACATAAAGCTTTATTCCTTCACGCTCCATGATGAATATGTGAAGAGGGCTTAGGAACTGAACCCACTCACACACAGGGTAGATGACAGCTCAGTTATATTATTTGACTTTAGCACCATTAACTGACTGGCATTTAATGCATGCAATTCTATCTGAGCATCCATCATCCTCCACATGGATGACGGGGTTCCCAATGGGTTGTTATGCCAGCAATGGGTCTACTAAAGACCCTCGTTGCTACCATGTTGGTACTCATTTGAAGCCCAGCCAAGGCTTGACTTTCTCTATTGCTGCAATATATCAAACAATCAAGCAATCACAAGATCAAGTCACCAATGGAGATTGAAAAAATAATTAAGGAAAGGTTTTAAAAAAGTAAAAAATAAAAATAAAGTTTTGAATAACCCTCTTTTTCCTAGCTAAAATAGAGATATTAAAACAAAAAATTAACATATGTAATTGGCAATTCTGCATCAGCAAAAGTCTGAACTATCAAATTATAGTTTTAACTTCTATGGTAAATGTCTTTAAGAAATGATAGTATCATGAAAAGCTCGGCATGAAAAAACAAACCTTTGCAAAAGTTTGTAGATAAAAAATAAAAAGTTATTGGTCTTTGAATAGAGTGGTGGCCCAAATTATTTTTATATTTTTACAAAGTTTAGAATTTTTTTTAAAACAAAATTATACATGTTTGGTATCACCATACTCATATTGAACTAGAATGTCATGTTGGTAGGTCATTTGTACCCAAAAATCAATGGTGTAATTGATTTTTCAGAACCATTTCACCATAGCAGTCTATTGGTGATGCCCACACTATTGGTTTAATCAGGCTGCCCAACATACCCAAATTTCTCCCTCCAACAAAAGTGCCTGGCTGCATTCTGTTGGAAATGAAAAAATGTGTATGGTATTAGTTTATATGTTGACCATAATATAAAAGTTTACAGCAGAAGTCCGCTTGATCTAATGGTATGGGCGTGTCAAGTAGACTGTAAGTTGTCATGGTGCACTACACGTATCTTTGTGACTGACACCTTCTACAAAACTTTATCAGTGTGCATTTCGATATAATGTCCAGAAAAGTATTATTTCCTATTATTCCAGCAATGTATTACTTAATGTCCTGGGTGCAGCACTTACGATAGAAGCACAGTTTTCTCTGTTGCAGATTTAACAGAGCTCAAATACTAAGCTGCATATAACCCTTTCCTTCCACCCCACTGACTAGCAGCTTCCTATGTACAATGTATATTGAAATAAACTGCATGAAGGTAGTAGTAATAATAAGGGTATTTAGTAAACATAATTTTGATCAAAGGAATGTACAAGCCATCCCGCCATGTCAAGGCAACCCTTGTGGGACAGTCCTAACTCTTGTATTAAAAAACCTTTCCACTTGTCAATTGACGTTTTGTGAACAAGGACCAAAGGACTAAACCACCAGTAAAGCATTGGCCAGACAGGATGGATTTCTCAGCTCAGAAACAGGGCGGTCACACCCTTATATGCACAAGATGCACTTTGAACTAAATAAGAAACTAGATCTGAGCTAAAAAAGTAAATTAATGTGTATGCAAAATGTAAATGCATATTAGCACATGACCATTGCACAGAGGAAACCAAAAACAAGACACAAAAAATAAATAACCAAAATAAAAAAAATATATATTTTGCAAAAAATGCATGAAGGTAGTAATAATAATAAGGGTATTTAGTAAACATAATTTTGATCAAAAGAATGTACAAGCCATCCCGTCACGTCAAGGCAACCCTTGTGGGACAGTCGTAATTCTTACACACCCTTATATGCACAAGATGCACTTTGATCTAGATAAGAAACTAGATCTGAGCTGAAATTAATGTGTATGCAAAATGTAAATGCATATTAGCACATGACCATTGCACAGAGAAAACCAAAAACAAGACAAAAAAAACAACAGCTGAGCTGTTCACACAAAATCGAAAAATCGAAAAATCCAAAATTATGGGTAAACAACTGTGTTTCAAGAATGTGATGCTCATTCAAATTCACCTGCGGCAAATGACAGCTGTGGATAATATGAAAATCATACATGAAACCGGATATCAGGTGCAGTGAATGAGACCAGCAATAAACATGTAAAATATTCAAGTCCACTAGTAGGACTAAGTAAAAACACAAAAAATTCAAATCAAAATGTTCCGCCACTAATAGTTAGATGTTATGAATGTGCTAGAGATGGTTTCTGAGCAAAGGCTCCCTCTGGTGGTTACAGACAGTACTGGACCTTTCAGCGAGGAGTGGCAATCTGGAATCACGGACTGGTCTGATATAAGGGAGGTTCCCTCCCATGATGGTGCCGGTGATCAATTGTTCTTGTCTCAATTGTGGTTCCTGGTTCATTTGGAAGTTTGCTGGAGTCTTGCCTGCATCTCATGCTTTCAGATAAGATATTTTTTGCTTTTCTTTTTATGCTTGCTTTTTGCATTGTTTTCTGCACTTTTGTGGAGGTCAGCCAGGTCCCCTCCTGGGGCCTGAGCTTCTCACAGTTTTCCTCAGCCACTGTTATTTGCTCATTTGCTTTTCCCTGTTTTTTCAGCGGCTGCGGCTTGGTTTTTGTTCACACTGAGATCTGATTTAGTGGGTGGCGAGATCGTGTGATCTCAGTATTTTTGTAATCAGAATTGTTGGATTTTTGTAGGGTTTTCTGGGTTGCAGAAAGTAATCTCTCCTGTCCTATCCTATTTAGTCAGCTTGTGGCCCCAGCGTTTGCTCAGTCTATTTTCTGCCTATGTTTGTATTTTCATCTTGTCTAACTGCCATTATATGTTTGGGGGCTTCCTATTTTCTTTGGGGATCTGCTTCGGGGCAGATAGCTTTCATCTTTCTGCCTTTAGATGTAGTTATCTCTCAGGCTGTGACGAGGCGTCTAGGATCAACGTAGGAACGCTCCACGGCTACCTCTAGTTGTGTCGTTAGTTTAGGAATCTGCAACCCATCAGTTACCAACATCTCAGGTGTTGCTGCCCTGCTGTTGTTCCTGTGCTCCTCAGCTACCGAAACATAACAGTTAGAGATGAAAAAACTTGTCGGAAAACGTTTGCCAATCTCAAATTCGGCATGAACAGTGCACATTCAGATTTGTGTTTTTATTTCAGAGCATTTTTCCTCAAAATCTGCAAAATTCAGCCAAACCTCAGTAAATGATTGCACTTCCTCTAAAGCTTTTGTTAGGACTTTGTCTATAATAGTGGTAATGAATGATGGATGGAGAGGACATATTTCATGAGGGGAGAGAGTGGGGGAGGTCAGTGTAGCAGCGGACTGTATTTTTTAATTAACTTAATGTGTGGAGATTTTGGCAGCCAATCAAGGCCAGAAACCATTCACAACGTCCAGACACAATGGCTTCTCTCATTGGCTGCCAAAGTTACATGTCCCTCTCCACTTAAACAGCGGACATGTTGTTTTTGTAATATTTTTGTCAGTGTAACAGCAAAGAGAGGCTGCTCCTGCTGCTGCAAGTAGTCATATAGTTAGCTAGGTGGTTTATTGTCAGCTAGTTCTGCTAGATATTATCCTGTGTCTAATCGATCTTCCAGCATCTAAATCATTTGTGCTAATAGTGTGGTGCAGGCAGGAGTCCACACTTCAGAATCTACATTGTTTGTGCTAATAATGTGGTATAAGCAGGAGTTCACATTTCAGAATCTAAATCGTTTGTATTAAGGCCGGCGTCACACTGGCGACAGAATCGGACGACTGCAATGCGATGAAAAATCGTATTGCAGTCTGCCCTATGTTAATCTATGGAGCAGCTCCCAGTATCAGATTTTTTGTGGTCCGTTTTAAACGTCCGTGTGCAATCGCAGCATGCTGCGCTTGTCACCGATTGTGGGTCGACTATCGCCAATGCAAGTCTATGGGAGCGATGAAAAATCTGATTACAAACGGACCGCATGTGTGACTTGCGATGAAATCGCATTGGTGTCCTTTAGAAAAGCCGGCAATTCATCCCCGGCTATACTGTAAAATCACACTGAGCTTTAATAAAGAATAGAAAGAATAGATATACACACATAAAATACATATATATTATATATATATATATATGTAATTGTGACATGTATATATATATATATAATATATAATATATATATATTTATATTTCCTAGACTTCTACATACTGTAATAGCCGCAAATTCAATTGCCGGCTTTTGTGAAATCACAGAAGCCGACATGAAATGATACATTGTTTCCACACAGTTAACCATGTCATTTCCTGTATTTTGATATATGGTTTGAACTTACAATTACATGAGTGTATGTGTAAAATTTCAGACATGTAGGGGTTAATTAAAGGTGTAAATTAGTTGAAAAAAAATGCGTGGGCTCCCGCTGTATTTTCTCCACCAGACAGACAAAGCAAGCGAGTGGGGGCAGATAATAATAGCCTAGGGAGGGTACATTTTTTTTGCCCCCCCTGGCTACTAACATCTGCCCCCAGACACCCCAGAAAGGGCAAATCTATAATTAGATTCGCCCTTTCTGGCACTTTGCCCGTCTATTCCCATTGCCCTGTAGCGGTGGCGAATGGGTTAATAATCTCACCTTAATGTCACCTTAGTATTGAAAGTTGACCTTAAGGCAGGTTAATAATTGAAAGCTGTCAATTAGACAACTATCAATTATTAATCCTATTGTATGATAGAAAAATCAAACACACACAGTTTAATAAAAAAGAAGTTTAATGAAATAATCACACAGTTTTTGACAATATTTTATTTTCCTGCTAAAACCATTTCCTGTAATAAAAATAAAATAAAAAAGCAAAATGATTCTTACCAATCCGATGTACAGTCAGTCCCACGGTGTAATCCATCAGAAAGGGTTAACAGGTTACAGGTCGCAGAGAGCTAATAATGCTGTCTCAGACCTGTATTCCCCTGAATGAATAAGTTACTCTCCCAGCGAAAGGAGAGGAATAGATTCATGAATGGAGCTTAATTGATTTATTACAACTTTCACTTCAGTGACCTGACCTAAGGTGAAAGTGGATACAATCAATTAAGCTTCATTCATGAATCACATCCTCTCCTGTCGGCAGGAGATAAGCTCATTCATTCAGGAGCTATCAGATGAGCACGCAGGATTACTTGCGCTGCTTATCTGATTGCTAGTAGTTAACCCTTTGTGAAGGATTACATCGTGGGACGTGACAGATTGCCAGATAGGTAAGAATAATGTTGTTTTATTATTTTATATTTATTTTAGAAGAACAAGGGCTTCGAACGGATTAAGACTTAAATAAAAGATGGTCAAAAATATGTGTTTTTATTTAATTAAAATTATTTATTCTTAAAGTGTGTGTGTGTTTTTTTATTTCCTTCAATAGGATTAATAATTGATATTTGTATAATTGACAGCTCTCAATTATTAACCTGCCTTAAGGTCACCTTTCAATACTAAGGTGACATTAAGGTGAGATTATTAACCCATTCGCCACCGCTACAGGGCAATGGGAATAGACGGGCAAAGTGCCAGAAAGGGCGAATCTAATTATAGATTTGCCCTTTCTGGGGTGTCTGGGGGCAGATGTTAGTAGCCAGGGGGGCACAAAAAAAAAGTACCCTCCCTAGGCTATTATTATCTGCCCCCACTCGCTTGCTTTGTCTGTATGGTGGAGAAAATACAGCGGGAGCCCACGCATTTTTTGTCAACGAATTTACACCTTTAATTAACCCCTACATGTCTGAAATTTAGCACAAATACACTCATGTAATTGTAAGTTCTAAACAAATATCAAAATACAGGAAATGACATGGTTAACTGTGTGGAAACAATGTATCATTTCATGTTGGCTTCTGTGATTTCACAAAAGCCGGCAATTGAATTAGCGGCTATTGCAGTATGTAGAAGTCTAGGAAATATAAATATATATATATATACATGTCACAATTACATATATATATATAATATATAAATATATATATATATATATGTGTCTATGTGTATATATCTATTCTTTTTTTTGTGATTGAAATACTATTCTTTTGGATCCATTATATGTCAGTTTTGCAAGCCTGCGAGAAATTCTCGCAAGTCGGATGAAAATCGGATGTTACAAGGTACACACACATGCGACTAAATCGCATCTTTGAAGGAAAATCGGATGCCAGAAGGATGTGTGATGTTTGCATTTTGATCCGACAATCGACCGTCTAAAACGGACCGATTTTTTGTCGTTGTGTGTGACGCCGGCCTTAATACTGTGGTGCAGGTAGGAGTCCACATTTCAGAAGCTAAATCGTTTGTGCTAATAGTGTGGTGCAACCAGGAGAGTCCATATTTCAGAATCTAAATCATTTGCTAATAATGTGGTGCAGGCAGGAGTCCATATTTCAGAATTTAAATCATCTGTGCTAATAGTGTGATGCAGTCAGGAGAATACACATTTCAGCATCTAAATAGTTTGTGCTAATACTCTGGTGCAGGCAGGAGTCCACATTTCAAAATCTAAATAGTTTGTGCTAAGAGTGTGGTGCATCCAGAATTCCACATTTCAAAATCTAAATAATTTCTGCTGATAGTGTGGTCAAGACACCAGGCCACATTTCATAATCTAAATCATTAGGGCTAATAGTGTGGTCCAGGCACCAGCCCACAATTCTGAATTTAATCCCTTTTTGCTAATAGTGTGGTCCAGACACTATGTCAGCAAATAAATACTGATTGCTAATTTAGTGACAGGTGACTGATAGCTCTGGCCCTATGGTTGTGAAACAGCTAGTTAAAACAAGAAGGGCACATCAAACATGCGTGGGAAAAAGTGAGGTCATGGTGGAACGAGGATTTGGCTTGGTGTTCAAGGTGTACGTGGGTTAGGTGGTAATGTTACAAACAATGAACAAACACCATCTCATCCTTTTCAAAGACAGCTGACAACATCTGTTACTGGATGGGCTACTCGACTACCTTTCTTTGGCAGCCACACAGAGGTTCGTCTTGTAGATGAGGGCCAGAAAGATCATGTGCTCCAGTGAATGGCAAACAATGCAGCAAGGGCCTCTCCACCTATTCCTCCACCTTAACATCACAGACAGTACAATCCTCAGAGGTGGCATCCCAATTACAAGTGGTTTCATCTGTGTCACAACTCTCCAACTGCCCAACTGACTGTGGGGAATCACAGATGGGCCATTCTGCAGAGCTGTTCATATATTTTATTCCATGGGCATCAGAGGTCTGTATATCAAGAGGAGGAAAGCATCTGCAGCAATGCCTCAAATTTTTTTCAGTTGGATCCAGGGGCGGATGAAGTAGGGTCCAAGCAGAATCCAAACCATCGTCACTAGATGTTAACCGCCTGGGGGTGGAGGTGATCCTGATGAGACTCAGATACTTGAGGCATACGCATACTGTACTGTATGTCAGGGCAGGAAGAGCAGGATTGTGACTCTCAGGGCGAGGAGTGGGAGAACAGAGAGGACGACAATGAGGTTGTAGAAACCACTTGGTGTAAATCCAGAAGCATGCAGCTGAGTAGCTCATCCGAGGAGGTGGAGGAGGAAGACGAGGAGGTTATGTTGCAGCTTGCCTTACAGACACGGAGTGATGCAACCATGAAAAGCACTGCATCCTCAGCCTGTGGCCAGCAATGATAACAGGCCTGCAGTTCACATGGGCTGCAAGGGTTGCCAAGCTTTGGCCTTTTTTGAGACTGCAAAGGATGACCAAACTCACGTGGTCTGCTAACTTTCAAAAACTGACTCAGTAGAAGCATAAATTGCAATAATTTTACTACTACATATATGAACTGGCACATGCGCGAACAACATGAGTTAGTCTGGTAATCTTACTGTGCTAAAATGCGGACCAGCATACTTTGACAACCACCTGCTGTCCCATCAACCACATCTGCTGCTGCTTCCACCTCCATCACGATGCCAAGTGTTCTCACACAGGTCTCCAGCAGCAGAACCTCCACTTGTTTACCCCCTACAGTTGGGGGTAGTGAGAGCCCATCAACTATTATGGAAAGAAAGATGCCTACTGTTTTTGTTCACCGAGCACACCACATCTTTCTCAATCTACCATAACATTTCTGCATGCACCTCACTCACAGTCCAGCAGTTTGTCATGTTCACTCTACTCCACCCTCCCTCTGCACAGCAGCCAACCCTCGGTCCTGCAGTTGTGGTCATGTAAAACAATGTTTCCTCCTACACAAGCCAAAACTAAGAGCTTGAACTCCAATTTGTTGACCACAGAAATACTGCCTTTCTGCCTGGTGAACACAGTTTCTGAAAGCTGATGGCTGTTGCAGTGCCCCAGTATCAGTTTGCCAGTCACCATTACTTCTCTAAAAAAATTGTGCTTGCACTACATCAGCCTGTCGCAGACTACATCACCCATTCCTTGAAAAACATCTATGTCTGCTGGTGTGCATTTCACCACTAACACCTGGACGAACAAACATGGGCAGGGGTGTTACATCTTGATGAATGGGCACCGGGCATCTCTGGAGGCAGTGGGGCAGGTGGTCAAGGGGCTGCTAATACAAGTCTTGGAATCCCCAAGGCTTGCTGGACAAACTTCTGTATCTAACACTTCCTTTAATGCTTCTGGCACCTCCTTCTCCTCTAGGGCCTACACCTGCATTGTTCCTTAAAGAGACATGCATCTCAACAGTGTAGAGAGAATCCCTTCCACCTCCATATTGCGCAGCCAGGGCTCACCATAATCAGACAGTGTTTAAATTAATATGCCTTTGAGAACGCAGTCACTAGAGTTGAGCGATACTTTCCGATATCCTAAAGTATCGGAATCGGAATGGTATCGCCGATATCACTAAAATATCGGCGATACCCGATACCGGAAGTCCCATGTAAGTCTATGGGAACAAAATATCGAAATTAAAAAAAACCCATTCTTGCCTTGTTGGTTAATTGTACATGAAGGAAAACAAGAAAGAGTAATGTAGAATGTATTGGGGAAGGTTGAGGAGACATTAAAGGCATAGATGTTTAACCCAATCAAATGGAATAGCATAAATATTTTTTTTTTTAAAGATGTTCGGATTGACGAAGAAATTGACAATGTTAACGTTTTTTATATTTAGGCAAATATGTATATTACACAACTTCCATGCTCTTCATCTTCACCTTTTTAACTTTTCACACACTTTCTCCTTCATAATCTTCTGCAGCATCATCTTTTTCATCAAATTATTCTTCATCTTCACCTTCTTTATCTTCTTCTTAAACTTCTTGCTATTCATCTTTGTTAACATTACTCATATTCTTCTTATTAAACTATTATTCTTATTCATATTCTGCTTCATCTTCTTCATCATATTCTTATTTGTGACAGAGAATCCTGTACTTGTAATCTGTCAAAGTATGAATTTTTCATCCTTCCGTTCTTGCTGTCACAAAAGATTTAAATTACAACAGTATTTGTCCGTGTTCAGTTTAGCCTGCAGCAGCAGGCATTTTCCAGGGGCACCACGAGGAGGAACGGACTCACCCCCATACACTGCTTAGTCTTCTTCTGCTTAGAATTTAGAGCATATATTTTGCTCTTCATTTTGGTCTTATACTTCATGTTCTTCTGCTTTTAGATCTTCTGCTTATTGTTCTTGTGTCTCTTGTTCCGTATCTTGTATTTGTAGCACAATCTTGTACCAGCTGATGTTACTGGGACACGGTTACTAAGCAGGAGGTACCTGTGCTCCAAAGCACTACCAAGGACCAGCAGACGTTGCTGGAACTCGGATACCGAGATGGAGGCACCTAGGCCAAAGGCACTGCGGAGAACCAGTTGACGGTACTGGAACCCGGACGGGTAGCAGAAGGTACAAGAGCCAATGCAAGTAACGAGGACCAGCTGACTGTGCTGGAACCCGGAGGGGCAGCAGAAGGAAAAGAGCCAATGGCACAACCGAGGACCAGCTGACGTTACTGAACCCCAGTAACACAGGAGCAAGTGTTGACTGTGCTAACAGCACTTCCGAGCAACAACTGGCGGTGTTGGAGCCCAGGGTCAAGGAGGATGTTTAAATACTAGATCAAGTAATTTCCTTGTTACCTGTCAATTTTAAATGTCTATACTTCAAACAAGAGAAAGATAACCTTTACTACCATAAGATGATGATTTCATTTAAACTAATATCTAGATAAATAAAGAATTGACAAACATAAACACATACATTAACATGTTGAACAGCAATGCAAACCACAAAATAAATTAGTTAAGGAATCTGCTATACGGTTGTACATAAAAGCATACAAGTACATATCTGAATCCATTAATGATGGATAAGTAACAGTATGTACACCATTTTTATTGTATAGACAATGAATGTCTGACTTCAAAACATCATCAGCATTACAAGTTATCTGTGATATTACTAAAATGTTCCATTTGCTGAATAATGTCACTAAATATTTTATACAAAATTATACAATTTCCATCATGTAATACTCATAATATGTGGCAATAATCATTTTTATTAACAAACATAACCTTTCAAAAGTGCATAGTGCATAGTGAAAATTGCTATTTATGGCTGACTGTGACTGTCGACTTGGAAGCATGACAACAGATAGATAAGGTATATATAGATGAGACTGCATAGCCACAGATGGTGAATGGCGATGTAATACTGTACCTCAATAAAGTGTGCGTCACTACTACATAATTTTTTTTATATAGCTTTATAAACAGGGTACATGGATGTATGCTTGTGCCTTTGTTTTGACGCACAGACTGCCTTCCTGCTGAGACGCATTGGGTAGTGAACAGTTGTGTGCAGTGTTCACTGCAGTCTCTGCGGAATAACCACACTTAGACCTTATAACTTTTCAGAGTTTCTTTATCAATCTACCAAGATGAAGAAGGCAGGGAGTAAGGCACGTGGTCGTGGAGTTTCTTCAGGGAGAGGACGTGGGGATTCTGTGGCTGCTGCGGCCCCCAGTGACACAGCATCCACCTGTTTTCCCGTGAGCGTTCCTTTATGCGCACTTTTGTAGGAGCTCGGAGTACCCCCCTGCTGCGGGAAGAACAAATTGAAGCCGTTGTTGTTTGGATGTCAGCCAATGCATCGACTTCAATTGCTTCCACCTCCTCTCAGGACCACAGCACTGTTGGGCAACCATCTGTCTCTTCACCGCCTGGCAAATTGCCCAGGCAGTCAGAGAGTTCTGTACAGGAGCCAGCTGAGTGTCTGCTTCTGTTCTCAGAATCTATTGGCTTGCAAACAGGGGCCCAGCCAAGCAGCATTCTGTAATGTGAAGAGGGAGTATGCAGTGATGCGCAACAGCTGTGTCTCTCTGAATCTGAAGAGGCGGGTGAGACAGTGCCGATGGTCAGCACACCGCAGAACGCATCTGATGATGATGAGACCCAGGTGCCAGTTTCTGTTGAGCATGGTGCTGGCCAGACCACCCAACAGCAGGTGTTGGAAGAGGGTAGTGGAGATGATGAGGTCCAAGACCCAACATGGCATGAGGAACAGGAAGGTGGTGGGAGCAGCTCAGAGGAATAATAATAATATTTATTTATATAGCGCCATCATATTCCGCAGCGCTTTACAGTTTAGCCGTTTCAGAACACAAGTCATAAGTAACAACGTTAACAATACAATAATTTAAGCTAAATAAGTCGCCCCTGCTCGTGACAGCTTACAATGTACAATGAGATGGGGAGATACAAAGTATAGGTGTTTATATACAATGGTGCATTTACAATGATGTTCCAGCCATCTTAAGGGACTGAGGGATGGAGATAGTGAATGGGCTAGAGACACACACACACTTACACAGAATACATAGAATGACTTTGATTAGTGAATGTGATAGGCCGCTCTGAACAAATGTGTTTTGAGGGAGCGCCTGAAACCATGCAAATTGTGGATAGTCCTAATTTCTTGGGGTACAGCATTCCAGAGGATTGGCGTAGAGCAGGAGAAGTCTTGGAGTCGGGAGTGGAGGTACGTATTAGTGCAGAGGTTAGTCGAAAGTCGTTTGCAGAGCGCAGCAGTCGGTTAGGCCGATAGATAGAAATGAGGAGGAGATGTAGGAGGGGTGCTGCACTGTGGAGAGCTTTGTGGGTGAGAACCAGTACTTTGGTTGAAAGCTGGGAGAGGCCTAGAGAAATGGTTAGTGATAGAAGGAAGATAGAGGAAGACATTGCCCCAACGGTACAAACAGGAGGGAGAGTTAGGCTGCAGACTCGGTTGCCTGTAGCCTCCAGTTTGGCACCTGTTCGGAGCAGTTGTCTTCCAAAAGTCAAAACGTGCGCTCCCAGGACTTGCACTGCGTGGTCCTTTTTTCACACACTTGCACATGATATTTGCTATGTGAAATGCAAGCTGTGTAATTAAAAATTAAAAATAGCTAAAAGTGTCAGTCACCTCAATACCACAAATATGTGGAAACATGTGCGGACAAAGCACGTAGTTGAGTTACAAAGACACACTAGAGATGTAGGCCAACCTACAGCAGCACCTACATCTTCAGGTTGTGTTGAAGCCTCTTCATCGAGCTCACACACAGCTGGTTATGCTTCCTCACAGGATCGCCATGGAAGAACCTCGGCCACTGTTGTCCAGAGACAAACTGTTATTCCACACACAGCAGCAAGTTCCCTGTCATCCTCACACTCCCAGGCCACAAAACAGCCATCGGTAGCACAGGCATGGGATAAAAGACGGCCATACTCCGCAAACCATGCACGAGCACAGGCTCTGAATGCTGGCATTGCAAAACTCCTGTCCCTTGAAATGCTGTGATTCAGGCTGGTGGAGACAGACAGTTTCCGTAACTGAATATCATTGTCAATCCCACAATACAATGTGCCAAGCCGATTTCATTTCAGCAGGCAAGCCGTCCCTGGTCTGCAAAAGCATGTTGAGGGAAAAATTAAACATGCGCTACTAAAAGCCCTCAGTAGCAAGGTCCACCTGACCACCGATGCGTGCACCAGTACCCATTGTTATGATCTGCTACAACCAGTAAGGAAAGAAGGGAATTCTGTCCCTACAATACAACTAAGCTGAATCCCTACGATGTAACGGGGAACCTGATCCTGCGACCAGACCCGCTAAAGTCCTCATCTAGTGTGAACGAAGACCTATAGTTGCGAGGGAGTAATCCCTACAAGATCTAGGGACTGTGAGAAAAGGTGGACACCTCCTAACATAAATTGTAGCATGGATAATTAAACAGAAAAATAAATACTTTGTGATCCTAACATCAAGCAAAACTGACAGATTAAGGCACCTAAGCACCCGGCTAGCTTAACAGTAGATAATACAATGAAGTCAAGCAAAGCCAGAAGGGCGGAGCCAGACTAAATAGGGAAAAAAGGTCATGTGACCAGCAAACTGAAACAAAACCTAACAAGAGGGTTCTAACACCCATGGCCAGGGACAATACCTTTCCCTCACTGCCCATTGGGTCAATGTTGTGCAGCCGGGTACTGATCTTGCGAGTGGCGCTGTACGTGTTCTGCCAACTCCAAGGATTGCAGGAATCAAGTCTGTACACATTGATTCCTCCTCCTATTCCAGTTCCTCAGAATCATCGCTGCAGGAGCCGTCACGGTCTACCTCCACATGGACCCGTGAACGTTTACCTGTTGCGACCGATATGAGCACAGCCGTGTCCAAATGTCAACAGGCCATCCTGAAATTAATTTCCATGGGGAATCTTAGCCACACAGCGCAGGAGCTCTGTAATGCCATAAAGCAGGAGAGCGACGTGTGGTTTTTGGAAGAGAATCTACAGGCAGGCTTGGTAGTGTGTGACAATGGCCGAAATCTGGTGTCAGCTCTGGGCCTTGGCAACCTCACTCACATACCATGTCTGTCATATGTGCTCAACTTGGTCGTGCAGAGTTTTTTGAGGGACTATCCGGATCTTGATGCACTGCTGCACAAGGTCCGCCTAGAGTGCGCTCACTTGCGACGTTCCAGCATGGCCAGATCGCTGATTGCAGCTCTGCAACGCAGATTTCACCTTCATGAACATCGCATCATATGTGACGTACCCACCAGGTGGAATTCCTCGTTACATATGTTGGAGCGGTTGTGTGAGCAGCAGCCAACAGTAATGGAGTATCAGCTGCATCAGGCGCAGTCAACTCGCAATTTGCGCCGTTCACACTTCACCACTATTGAGTGGGCCTCTATAATAAGAATAATAATATTATTTATTTATATAGCGCCATAATATTCCGCAGTGCTTTACAGTTTAACAGTTTCAAAACACAAGTCATAAGTAACAACGTTAACAATACAATAATTAAAGCAAAATCAGCCGCCCCTGCTGGTGAAAGCTTACAATCTACAATGAGGTGTGGGAGATACAAAGTACAGGTGTTTATATACAATGGTGTTTTTACAATGATGGTCCAGCCATTTTAAGGAAGTGAGGGATGCATGGAGATAGTGAATGGGCTACACACACAGAATTACACATAGAATGACTTTGATTAGTGAATGTGATAGGCCACTGTGAACAAATGTGTTTTGAGGGAGCGCCTGAAACCATCCAAATTGCGGATAGTCCTAATTTCTTGGGGTAGAGCATTCCAGAGGATTGGCGCAGCGCGGGTGAAGTCTTGGAGTTGGGAGTGGGAGGTACGGATTAGTGCAGAGGTTAGTCGAAGGTCGTTTGCAGAGTGCAGCAGTCGGTTAGGCCGATAAATATAAATAAGGGAGGAGATGTAGGGGGGTGCTGCGCTGTGGAGAGCTTTGTTGGTGAGAACCAGTAATTAGAATTGGATCCTATAATGAATGGGCAGCCACTGCCAGTGTAATGAGTGGCGAATAACTCTATGAAGGATATCTGCCACGTTTTGCGTGCGTTTGATGAGTCAACGCGGATGGCGAGTGCAGATGATGCACTAGTCAGCCTGACTGTCCCCCTTATCTGCCTGCTTCAAAAAACACTGCAAGCACTAAGGAATGAGGTTTTGGAAGAGGTGGAGGATGAGGAGTCACAAATTCCATCACCTTCTGGACAGTCAGCGCAACGTGGTTCCTCACAAAGGGCTGGAGGACTTTCAAAGTACCATGCTGTATCAACAATTGAACCTCCAGAGTCGCTGTCTATATTTTCATAACCATTACAAACTTTTAATGTATTTACAAAGCACATAATGTACATTTTTTGTCTATCCTTTTGTAATGCTATTGTGTTTCCATAAACTGATGTTACAGAATTATGATACAAAGTTTTTAAATTTTGAGTTTTAAATTTTGTAAATTTATATGTATTTGAAGGACTTTGTGAGGAGGATGAGGAGGAGTCAATGGAGGAGGAAGACATCGCTCCAGAGGGAGGTAGACAATGCTCTAGTCAGTATGTAGACCAAGGGTGGGGTGATGCACAGCAGGCGGAGATGACGCCTCTTGCAGGGGACAACGTTTCTTGGCCAGTTGGGAGTCTGCAGCACATGGTTGATTTCATGCTGCAGTGGCTGAGAAACGACCGCCGCATCGAACACATTCACACCACGTCTGATTATTGGGTGTACACCCTCCTAGACCCTCGCTACCGGGACAACTTACAAAGCCTCATCACACCGTTGAACCGGGAGCGTAAAATGCGGAAGTACCAAGACACACTGGTGCAATCCATAATGTTCTCCATTCCAGCCGAGAGCACTGCTGCTGCTACTGATTTACAAAGCAGCTCTGTGCGTCGAGGCAGTGGAGACAGCTCTGCAACAAGAGGGAGCACAAGCAGCGCCTCTGCACAGGGCAAGAACAGTATGTTCCAAATGTGTCGAAGTTTTGTGGCAGCGCCACCAATGTCTACACCATCCGAGACGGCTCCAGTCAGCAGGAGGCAACATTTCCGTAAGATGGTTACAGACTACATGTCTTGCCCTCTCAGTGTACTCTCAGATGGCTCTTCCCCATTCAAGTTTTGTGTCTCTAAGCTGGATACATGGCCAGAGCTTAGCCAGTATGCATTGGAGGTGCTGGCTTGATCTGCTGCCAGTGTATTATCGGAGCGCGTCTTTACTGCTGCAGGTGGTGTACTAACAGACCGTTGCATGCGACTATCCTACGATAATGTAGAACGGCTTACTTTTCTGAAAATGAACTAGGCATGGATCTCGCCTGAATTTGCCTGTCCGGTTTCAGATTAACTAACTGGTTGGCAACGTTTTCCATGTCTCCTGTTATGTTCATCTTTCTACCACCTGAGCTATACTCCCTGGGCTACAACACTGCCAGTTGCTGCTCAGAAGTGTCGTGTCCACAGACCAATACACAAGCTATAGTGATAGTGGGGTTCAGTAACGCCTGCTGTTCCCCTGCTGTGTGTCCGGCAAAAATTACTGCTACCTAGCTACACATGTTTAAAAAAACATGACATGTTAAAGTGGCTAGTGCTACACATAGATATCAGGCTACACCCTTATTTCTAAGCTGTAAACAAGTGAAACGTCAAATTTAAAACCATTCAATGATTAGTGTTGGTAACAAATCTGTAACTAAATAATTGTGACATATTATGGCAGATATCCACATGTCTAACACAAATGCTAACACAAAAGCATACTTATGCTATAGGGTACTGATGGTGAACCTTCTCACTCCATAACTTCGACCAATCCAACTCACATCATGCCTCAAATGCTGCAATGTTGGAAGTGCATAATGTGGGTTGAACTTTGACAACAGCTGCAGTGCGAAGGTTATCCTTCTGTGTTCTTGGCTTTTAAATAAAAGCATACAAGTAAATATAATAATACATTGTTGATTAAGGGACATGATGTACACCTGTAATATTGTGCAAACAATGGATGTAGGACTATTCCTCTTCAACATTACTTATATTTGTGTCATTTGAAAAAATACATATTTTAGTTAAAAATTAAAAACCCATGTTCAGTAGCTGTGAAAGGCCCGTTTCTGTACTTCTATAGTGTTTGCAACCAATGTATTGTATACGGATGGAAGCGCGTCACACTAATAGATTAGATTTATTTTAAATGGAATGTAGCAGAACCAATTGGAGATAAATGAAAAGGATGAGCCACTGAGACACGCTCAGCAGAGTACAAGCAGCAGTGCTTGAACAAGTAACTGGAGCGTGATCTGCACTCAAAAAAGTAAAAAACACAGACTGAAGTGAACACTGAAACACAACTGTCCACAATCTGTGAAAAGCTCCTTTCTGTACTTCTATAGTGTTTGCAACCAATGTATTGTATACGGATGGAAGCGCGTCACACTAATAGATTAGATTTATTTTAAATGGAATGTAGCAGAACCAATTGGAGATAAATGAAAAGGATGAGCCACTGAGACACGCTCAGCAGAGTACAAGCAGCAGTGCTTGAACAAGTAACTGGAGCGTGATCTGCACTCAAAAAAGTAAAAAACACAGACTGAAGTGAACACTGAAACACAACTGTCCACAATCTGTGAAAAGCTCCTTTCTGTACTTCTATAGTGTTTGCAACCAATGTATTGTATACGGATGGAAGCGCGTCACACTAATAGATTAGATTTATTTTAAATGGAATGTAGCAGAACCAATTGGAGATAAATGAAAAGGATGAGCCACTGAGACACGCTCAGCAGAGTACAAGCAGCAGTGCTTGAACAAGTAACTGGAGCGTGATCTGCACTCAAAAAAGTAAAAAACACAGACTGAAGTGAACACTGAAACACAACTGTCCACAATCTGTGAAAAGCTCCTTTCTGTACTTCTATAGTGTTTGCAACCAATGTATTGTATACGGATGGAAGCGCGTCACACTAATAGATTAGATTTATTTTAAATGGAATGTAGCAGAACCAATTGGAGATAAATGAAAAGGATGAGCCACTGAGACACGCTCAGCAGAGTACAAGCAGCAGTGCTTGAACAAGTAACTGGAGCGTGATCTGCACTCAAAAAAGTAAAAAACACAGACTGAAGTGAACACTGAAACACAACTGTCCACAATCTGTGAAAAGCTCCTTTCTGTACTTCTATAGTGTTTGCAACCAATGTATTGTATACGGATGGAAGCACGTCACACTAATAGATTAGATTTATTTTAAATGGAATGTAGCAGAACCAATTGGAGATAAATGAAAAGGATGAGCCACTGAGACACGCTCAGCAGAGTACAAGCAGCAGTGCTTGAACAAGTAACTGGAGCGTGATCTGCACTCAAAAAAGTAAAAAACACAGACTGAAGTGAACACTGAAACACAACTGTCCACAATCTGTGAAAAGCTCCTTTCTGTACTTCTATAGTGTTTGCAACCAATGTATTGTATACGGATGGAAGCACGTCACACTAATAGATTTGATTTTTTTCTAATATAATGGAGCTGCACCAATTCCACTAAATAAAATAAAAAAAAAAAAAAAAAAAGTGACACGTGCAGATGCCTACAAACAGCGGTGGATGCAGAGCAAACTGCAGCGTCACCTGCACTCACACACACCTTGCACAGAGCTGTTAAAACAACACTGGCAAAATGAAGCTTTACACAGCGGTTGGTAAACTAGCCTGCCTCAAGCACAGTAGTACACAAAATCGCAATATCTAACTGTCCCTCAGAGTCAGCACAGCAGCGTTCTGTCCCTAACTGAGTTCACAGCACAGTGACGCTAAAATGGCTGCGGCGCCTTTTATAGTGCATTCTGACATCATTTCAGCAGCCAATCACAGCCATGCCATTAGTTAAGATGACCGCATCATTACAGGATGTGCCCACACTTCGTAGGATTCCTCATTGGCTGACTAAAATCACATTGCCTCTCAAAGAATTATGGGAACTTCCGATTCCGGTATACGATATTGAAAAAGTATCGGAATTAAGTATCGGAATTCCGATAACGCGAATATCGGCCGATACCCGATACTTGCGGTATCGGAATGCTCAACACTAGCAGTCACACAGCTCAACAGTTGTGGACAACTATCCAGGCCGAGTTAGAGCAATGACTCTTTCCACTGAACCTGGAGCCAGGGAAGTTGTACAAATATGGTGTGAACCTGGTGGCAGCCCTACGCCGGGGCATCCTCACACACGTGACCTTGCATGGCTCAAGTTCTCAACTTGGTGGTACAGCAATTTCTCCGCCACTATTCCATCCTGGATGCACTGCTGTAGAAAGCACGGACACTGTGTGCTAGCTTCTGATGTTCGCATCCCACAGGTGTTCGACTTGCGTCACTACAGAGGTCTATCGGTCTACCGGTTAAACGACTGATCTGCGATGTGCTTATATGGTGGAATTCCACTCTGCACAAGTTGCAGTGACTGTGACAGCAGCGATGAGCCCTGAAACAGTAGGTACTTTTGCATAGAGTGGGCCAACGCAGTGTAGACATGGTGTAAATCATGTTTGCGTTGCTCAGGTGAAGGAACCCTTCTGCACAGTTTTGAAACTATTAAGATGGTCAGAGCTGACGATGCCGTCATCAGCATCACCAATTCCGGGCATCTACATGCTGGAGCACACTTTGAATAGTCTGTATGAGGAGGTGTTGGTCCCAGAAGAAGAGGAGGAAGAAGGGGATGCAAAAGGTAAAATAATATCCCTAGGTTCTGGACTGTCATCGCACAGGTGAGTGCCATGGGAAGGTGGCTTACAGTGATTGAAGAGGGCTTATGGTACCAGACAAACTGTTAGAGAAGGTACAGGAGCCAAGGAACAAATGGAGGAGGATGAGGAGGCATAGGTGATGGCCGTGCAACAGTCAGGAGAAGAAAAGGATAATGATCCCCACTCTGTTTTCTGTGGTTGGTGGGAGAGGATGGAGGAAGCAACCTTGAGTGTTACCTCGCCACCAACACTCCATGGAATTGGACTTCATGGAAGTGCCAAACGCATGAGCACCTTCTTGTTGCACTATCTGCAACATGATGCCCATATTCTTAGGGATCAGAATAGTGCTGACTACTGGGCTGCCACTCTGATAAATCCACAGTACAAGAATACATTTAACCAGATGCTTTCCTCCCTGGAAAGGAACGTGCGCATGTTGGAGTATAGAAACACGCTTGTAGACAATCTTAAGAGTTATTTTCCCCAAGACAGCAGTGAGGCACACAGTGTGCATCTCAGTACTAGATGTCCAACCCCGGTAACGTCAAGGTGTCATTGCAACATCATTAGCAACAGCAGAAGTGTAAGTGGCATAAGAAATTTCTGTGAGTTTTTTTCACACATTTTTTAGACCAGCCATTCCTACTGTAAAGCGCGGAGATGGATCACTGATGTTTTGGGGATGTGTGAGCTACAAATGCACAGGAAACTTGGTCAAAGTTGAAGGAAAGATGAATGCAGCACGTTATTAGCAAATACTGGAGGCAAATTTGTAGTCATCAGCCTGGAAGCTGTGCATGGGACGTACTTGGACATTCCAATATGATAACGATCCAAAACACAAGGCCAAGTCGACCTGTCATTTGCTGTAGCAGAAAAAAGTGAAGGTTCTAGAGTGGCCATCTCAGTTTCCTGACCTCAATATCATTGAGCAATTTTGGGGAGATCTCAAGTGCGCAGTTCATGCTAGACAGCCCAGGAGTTTACAGGAAATGGAGGCTTTTGCCAAGTAGAGTGGGCAGCTTTACCATTTGAGAAAATAAAGAACCTCATCCACAACTACCACAAAAGACTTCAAGCTGTCATTGATATTAGAGGGAGCTATACACGGTATTAAGAAATGGGGTATGTGAACATTTGATCAGGGTCATTTGGATATTTTGGGTTTTTATGATTTAAAAAGAGAAACCACAGTAGTTTGACAATAAATAGTTTCACTCAACCACTAACTATAAGTGGAGAAAAAGTTTTGGTGTTATCATTTATATACTCTGAAAAAAGGCCAAAAAAATCAAAAATTCTGCCGGGGTATGTAAACTTTTGAGCACAACTGTACATTCTCATGAACATTCTGGTGCACCCCAGACCATCAAAAACACTGAGTAAGTAGATCTGTAGTGGCTTTATTACCAGGATGCACAGTCAAGACCAAATCATGATATTCGCTTAAAACTTTAAGACGGAGATTCACAGGAACAAACAATTTGCCTAAAGGATAGGAAGCAGGGATGTCCCTCTGAGCTTCTCCAGCCTCCCTCTCCAGATCACAACATATAGTTGCAATAACTTCTCTTTTCTGTAATATAGGAACAAGTTCACAATTATGTCAACCACCAGGAAAACAACGAGATAAGGCATCCATTTTAATGCTTTTTATCCCCGGCCTATACGTCACAAAAAAGTTGAATCAACAATGGCCATCTTGCCTGTCTAAGTGTCAGATGCTTAGCAGATTCCAAATATAAAAGATTTTATGATCGGTGATTATCATGACTAGATGTACTACCCTCTCCAAAAAGTGTCGTCGCTCTTCAAAATCCCACTTTATTGCCAAGTTTTCCCTATTATCAGTGTCACAGTTTTTCTCAGCCGACAAGTTTCTTTACTAGTAGATGCACCCTATGACAATACATTCCCCACCCCCACTTCAGACGCGTTAACCTCTACAACAAATGGCTGAGTGATGTCAGGTTGTATAAGAATCGACATAGAAACAAAACCTTTCTTTAAGGTATCAAATACCTCATTGGCTGCACAATTTGGAAAGTCCATCCCATTCCTCATCATAGCCATCAGAGGTTTGGCCACAATTGGAAAGCTTTTGTTGAACTTATGGTAGTAGCTGTCGAAACCTAAAATCATTTGTAAAGCCTTTAAGTCCTCAGGATGATCCCAATCCAGTACCCGCCCGGACTTTCAACGGATCCATGCGAAAACGGTGGACGATAAGTAATAACCCAGGAAAGGGATCTCCTAAACCGAGGACAGTCGAATAAATCCATATGTCATTAGTCATCCCAAATGGCATCACAAGGTTTTCACGGTATCCCTCAGGTTTATTCCACTTACCCCTCTCCTTAATTCGAATGATATTATATGCCCCCTGAGATCCAGTTTCAAAAACCATGTTGCCCTGACTATCTGGCTAAAGATCCAGAATGATAGGGAGAGAATATGGATCCTGGATCGTGATCCGATTAAGTTCGTGGAAATCAATGCAGGGGTGTAACGCCCCTATCTTTTTTCTTAGCAAAGAAAAACCCGCTGCAACGGGAGATGAGGAAGGTCTTAGGCATCTTGGCCCCAGCAATAAGAGTAACAAAGCAATCATAAGGATGATGAGCAGGGAGATCCTGACGCCCCTGCTCTACAAACTCGTCCCTGAAGTCAGACAGGTATTCCAGAGACTGGATATCCACCCTGGCTAGCTCGATTCCCAAACAGTATTCATGACAGTAGTCCCTTACCACCTCATGAGTCTGCCAGTACACTATGGAATTGTGCAGCTTAAGCCAAGGTAGTCCAAGAATCACAGAAGATGACAACAATCAATTAATTCCGAGTGTATGGCCTCTTCCTGCAAATTTATCACTCAAACAATATGAGTAAAATAAGCCTGGCAAAAGAGTGCACATTCAATGGTGATTATGAGTATTGGTCTAGACTGTTTATGTGGCTTGAGAGGGGGGACATCGGGTGACATGATAATGTCACTGTATCGTGCCTTCAGCATCCACTGCAAGACAGGGTATAAAAGAACCCCTGAGTAAGCACAGTGTGTGCAATGTGTGTCAGATTTGCCAGGTACAAAGACTCCCCCTTTACTTTTGTTGGTACCATGCATTTGACCATTCTGTAACATTATTCAATTATTTGAATAATTATTTTATTCAAATTATTTTTGGGTGCTTTTCTCTGCTGTTTGTTGTCCCAGTCACTACTTTAAATACAGTATGTTGGTTGTCTAATATTACTATCTTCATTTAGGCTTATTGATTATAGATAACGCTACTATATATACTGCGGGTGAAATAAGTATTGAACACGTCACCAATTTTCTAAGTACCGTATATATTCGTGTAAAAGCCGACCCGTGTATAAGCCGACCCCCCTAATTTTGCCACAAAAAACTGGGAAAAATTATTGACTCATGTATAAGCCGGGTGTATAAACTGCCCTCCTGCTCTGTGCTGCCCCCGTCCTGCTCCCCCATCCAGCTCTGTGCTCCCACATTCTCCTCTTTACTCCCCCCCTCCTGCTCCGTCCTCCGCTGTGCCCTCCATCCTCCCCTGTCCTGCTCCATGCTTCCCCCGTCCTCCTCCACGCTTCCCCCGTCCACCGATCTCCCCCCCAGTCCTGCTCCATGCTTCCCCCGTCCTCCGTTCTTCCCCGTCCTCCTCTATGCTTCCCCCATCCTCCTCTATGCTTCCCCCGTCCACCGATCTCCCCCCCGTCCTGTTCCATGCTTCCCCGTCCTCCGTTCTCCCCTGTCCTCCTCCATGCTTCCCCCGTCCTGCTCCAGCTTCCCCTGTCCTCCTCTATGCTTCCCCGTCCACCGTTCTCCCCCCCCGTCCTGTTCCGTGCTCCTTGTCCTCTCCTCCATCATACTCACCCCTCCCCGTGCCATCGCTGAGCGTCCCTGCAATCCTGCGTTCTCCCGTCTTCCTGCAGCTCTCTTCAGCACTGAGCGGTGAAGTAATACCGCTCATTAAGGGCATGAATATGGAGGCGACGCCCATGGGAGTGGCGTCGCGTCCATATTACATGACCTTAATGAGCGGGTATACGTCACCGCTCTGTGCTGAAGAGCTGCAGGAAGACGGGGAGAGCTGCAGGATTGCAGGGACGCTCAGCGATGGCACGGGGAGGGGTGAGTATGATCCCAGCCACCGGCTCCTGCCGCGGCACCCCCTCCCCCGCTGGTTTCTGCCCTATGACTCGTGTATAAGCCGAGGGGGCATTTTCAGCACGAAAAAAGGTGCTGAAAATCTCGGCTTATACACGAGTACAGTCATGGACAAAAGTTTTGAGAATGACACAAATATTAATTTTTACAAAGTCTACTGCTTCACTTTTTCTAATGGCAATTTGCATATACTCCAGAATGTTATAAAGAGTGATCAGCTTAACAGCAATTACTTGCAAAGTCAATATTTGGCTAGAAAAAGAACTTTATCCCCCAAAACACATTTCAACATCATTGCAGCCTTGCCTTAAAAGGACCAGACTAACCAGCAAGAGCACAGAAAGAGGACTTAGATATCCTCCAAAAATTCAAAAATAGCAAAAGAAGGCAGAGATGCTCACCTGCCCAGGCCTCCAAACAAATGCACTATCAGGATGCAGTGGACCCACATAGTTAAGATGACGGCAACACAGGTGCAAGAATACCGATGAGGCAACCGCTCACAACCTACCAATACATGGAGGGGGCGGCTGCTTGGTATATTGATGCACAAAAAAGACTTGTATGCAGCGCCGTTCACATTATGGCAATGCACAGCATCCAGTTAAACAGCCTAGTATTCACACCCTTCTATTAGATCAGGCGGGCTGCCCAGCGCTATTAAAATGCATGCCATGTGAACAGACACCACAGTTTACAAGACCAAATGGGCCCACATGCACCCTGTAAAATAAAGTGCAAAAAACATAAAAAAATATTTTAAATAATGTGAGGTATTAGTTGGTAATTTGGCCAAAGTACGTAAGCTTGTAATCCACTTCACGGATCCTCACGTTTACAAGTAACTACACTAACCAGCAAGAGCACAGAAAGAGGACTTAGATATCCTCCAAAAATTCAAAAATAGCAAAAGAAGGCAGAGATGCTCACCTGCCCAGGCCTCCAAACAAATGCACTATCAGGATGCAGTGGACCCACATAGTTAAGATGACGGCAACACAGGTGCAAGAATACCGATGAGGCAACCGCTCACAACCTACCAATACATGGAGGGGGCGGCTGCTTGGTATATTGATGCACAAAAAAGACTTGTATGCAGCGCCGTTCACATTATGGCAATGCACAGCATCCAGTTAAACAGCCTAGTATTCACACCCTTCTATTAGATCAGGCGGGCTGCCCAGCGCTATTAAAATGCATGCCATGTGAACAGACACCACAGTTTACAAGACCAAAATTGTAAACTGTGGTGTCTGTTCACATGGCATGCATTTTAATAGCGCTGGGCAGCCCGCCTGATCTAATAGAAGGGTGTGAATACTAGGCTGTTTAACTGGATGCTGTGCATTGCCATAATGTGAACGGCGCTGCATACAAGTCTTTTTTGTGCATCAATATACCAAGCAGCCGCCCCCTCCATGTATTGGTAGGTTGTGAGCGGTTGCCTCATCGGTATTCTTGCACCTGTGTTGCCGTCATCTTAACTATGTGGGTCCACTGCATCCTGATAGTGCATTTGTTTGGAGGCCTGGGCAGGTGAGCATCTCTGCCTTCTTTTGCTATTTTTGAATTTTTGGAGGATATCTAAGTCCTCTTTCTGTGCTCTTGCTGGTTAGTGTAGTTACTTGTAAACGTGAGGATCCGTGAAGTGGATTACAAGCTTACGTACTTTGGCCAAATTACCAACTAATACCTCACATTATTTAAATATATTTTTTAATGTGTTTTTTGCACTTTATTTTACAGGGTGCATGTGGGCCCATTTGGTCTTGTAAACTGTGGTGTCTGTTCACATGGCATGCATTTTAATAGCGCTG
Source organism: Oophaga sylvatica (assembly GCA_033576555.1). NCBI lineage: Eukaryota > Metazoa > Chordata > Amphibia > Anura > Dendrobatidae > Oophaga > Oophaga sylvatica. The sequence continues at coordinate 164,620,634 of JARQOD010000001.1, read as the reverse complement.
GGCAGCCCGCCTGATCTAATAGAAGGGTGTGAATACTAGGCTGTTTAACTGGATGCTGTGCATTGCCATAATGTGAACGGCGCTGCATACAAGTCTTTTTTGTGCATCAATATACCAAGCAGCCGCCCCCTCCATGTATTGGTAGGTTGTGAGCGGTTGCCTCATCGGTATTCTTGCACCTGTGTTGCCGTCATCTTAACTATGTGGGTCCACTGCATCCTGATAGTGCATTTGTTTGGAGGCCTGGGCAGGTGAGCATCTCTGCCTTCTTTTGCTATTTTTGAATTTTTGGAGGATATCTAAGTCCTCTTTCTGTGCTCTTGCTGGTTAGTGTAGTTACTTGTAAACGTGAGGATCCGTGAAGTGGATTACAAGCTTACGTACTTTGGCCAAATTACCAACTAATACCTCACATTATTTAAATATATTTTTTAATGTGTTTTTTACACTTTATTTTACAGGGTGCATGTGGGCCCATTTGGTCTTGTAAACTGTGGTGTCTGTTCACATGGCATGCATTTTAATAGCGCTGGGCAGCCCGCCTGATCTAATAGAAGGGTGTGAATACTAGGCTGTTTAACTGGATGCTGTGCATTGCCATAATGTGAACGGCGCTGCATACAAGTCTTTTTTGTGCATCAATATACCAAGCAGCCGCCCCCTCCATGTATTGGTAGGTTGTGAGCGGTTGCCTCATCGGTATTCTTGCACCTGTGTTGCCGTCATCTTAACTATGTGGGTCCACTGCATCCTGATAGTGCATTTGTTTGGAGGCCTGGGCAGGTGAGCATCTCTGCCTTCTTTTGCTATTTTTGAATTTTTGGAGGATATCTAAGTCCTCTTTCTGTGCTCTTGCTGGTTAGTGTAGTTACTTGTAAACGTGAGGATCCGTGAAGTGGATTACAAGCTTACGTACTTTGGCCAAATTACCAACTAATACCTCACATTATTTAAATATATTTTTTTATGTTTTTTGCACTTTATTTTACAGGGTGCATGTGGGCCCATTTGGTCTTGTAAACTGTGGTGTCTGTTCACATGGCATGCATTTTAATAGCGCTGGGCAGCCCGCCTGATCTAATAGAAGGGTGTGAATACTAGGCTGTTTAACTGGATGCTGTGCATTGCCATAATGTGAACGGCACTGCATACAAGTCTTTTTTGTGCATCAATATACCAAGCAGCCGCCCCCTCCATGTATTGGTAGGTTGTGAGCGGTTGCCTCATCGGTATTCTTGCACCTGTGTTGCCGTCATCTTAACTATGTGGGTCCACTGCATCCTGATAGTGCATTTGTTTGGAGGCCTGGGCAGGTGAGCATCTCTGCCTTCTTTTGCTATTCTTAAAAGGACCAGCTAGCCCTTTTCAGTGATTGCTCCATTAACACAGGTGTGGGTGTTGATGAGGACATGGCTGGAGATCAATCTGTCATGATTAAGTAAGAATGACACCACTGGACACTTTAAAAGGAGGCTGGTGCTTGGCATCATTGTTTCTCTTCTGTTAACCATGGTTATCTCTAAATAAACACGTGCAGTCATCATTGCAATGCACAAAAATGGCCTAACAGGGAAGAGTATCGCAGCTAGAAAGATTGCACCTCAGTCAACAATCTATCGCATCATCAAGAACTTCAAGGAGAGAGGTTCCATTGTTGCCAAAAAGGCTCCAGGGCGCCCAAGAAAGACCAGCAAGCACCAGGACCGTCTCTTAAAAGTGTTTCAGCTGCGGGATCGGGCTACCAGCAGTGCAGAGCTTGCTCAGGAATGGCAGCAGGCAGGTGTGAGTGCATCTGCACGCACTGTGAGGCGGAGACTCTTGGAGCAAGGCCTGGTCTCAAGGAGGGCAGCAAAGAAGCCACTTCTCTCCAGAAAAAACATCATAGACAGACTGATATTCTGCAAAAGGTACAGGCAGTGGACTGCTGAGGACTGGGGTAAAGTTATTTTCTCTGATGAATCCCCTTTTCGATTGTTTGGGACATCAGGAAAACGCCTCATTCGGAGAAGACAAGGTGAGCGCTACCACCAGTCTTGTCTCATGCCAACTGTTAAGCATCCTGAAACCATTCATGTGTGCGGTTGCTTCTCAGCCAAGGGAATCGGCTCTCTCACAGTCTTGCCTAAAAACACAGCCATGAATAAAGAATGGTACCAGAATGTCCTCCAAGAGCAACTTCTCCCAACCCTCCAAGAGCAGTTTGGCGATCAACAATGCCTTTTCCAGCATGATGGAGCACCTTGCCATAAAGCAAAGGTGATAACTAAATGGCTCAGGGAACAAAACATAGAGATTTTGGGTCCATGGCCTGGAAACTCCCCAGATCTTAATCCCATTGAGAACTTGTGGTCAATCATCAAGAGACGGGTGGACAAACAAAAACCTAAAAATTCTGAAAAAATGAAAGCATTGATTGTGCAAGAATGGACTGCTATCAGTCAGGATTTGGTCCAGAAGTTGATTGAGAGCATGCCAGGGAGAATTGCAGAGGTCCTGAAGAAGAAGGGTCAACACTGCAAATATTGACTTGCTGCATTAACTCATTCTAACTGTCAATATAAGCTTTTGTTACTCATATGTTTGCAATTATATTTCTGTCTGTGATAAAAAACATCTGTCAAACACACAAATAAACCAGAGGGCAGCAGATCATGTGAAAATATAATATTTGTGTCATTCTCAAAACTTTTGGCCATGACTGTATATACGGTAAATAAATTTCTAAAGGTTTTATTGGCATGAAATTCTCATCAGATGTCGGCAACAACTCATCCAATCCACAGGGGCAAAGAAATCAAACCATATCAGTCCATAAACTGTTATGCTTAATAATGAGGAATGACACAGGGAAAAAGTATTGAACACGCTTACTGAAAATTTTTAATACTTAAAAAAAAAATCCTTTGTTGGTGATGCAGGTTCTAAACGCCTCCTGCATGGAGAAACTAGTCACATGCATTGCTCAGGTATGATTTTGGAAAATTCTTCCACACAAACACTCAAGATGAGTTAAAGCACCACTCCAGCATTTTTTTATTGAAGCACTGGAGTGGTGCTTCTAATCTAAGCTCCCTACCCCAAGTCTTATACTTACCGTCATCTTCATCTTTTGTCAGCGCTGCTCCTGTCGGTCTTCGGTTGGATCTGCTGGATCACTCAAGTATGTGCTGGGTGATCTGAAAGTCACAACGAGGCTCTCATAGATTTGCACTGAGAGCTTGTGACCATTACCTCTGACTTCTAATCAGCCAGGAGCTGCGATCAGAAAATGGTGGCATCGGGTCTGGAGAGATGCTCATAACAGCTGAAGACAGCAGCTGATAAGTATAAGGCTAGAGTCAGGGAACTTACATTAGTAGCACCACTCCAGCCCTGAAATAAAAAAATGCTGGCATAGTGCTTTGTCATTGCTGAAGTCATTGGCCAATCTCAAGTTAGGCGTCAAATTACAATTTTTTGTGCTGTGATAATCCAGTGCTATGTAGAGATGAGCGACTTTGCCTCCGGGAGGGTCGAGTCGAACGAAATCGGCCGACTAAAGGCAAAAGTCGAAGGTCCGACTGAAACACGAAACTCAATGCAAGTTAATGGGGAAGCAAAGTCGGCAGGGAGTGGAGGACAGTAAACACACCTACAGTGCCCCTTTCAATACCAACGACATCAATTCTTATTACTTAAGCTTGTCAACCTTAATTTACTTTTTAAGAATAGTTATGCATTGAAAGCTGGGGGTTATTTGGCTAAAGTTGTGGGGGGGGCAGGGCTGGCTCCAGGTTTTCGTGGACCCCGGGCGAAAGAGTCTCTGTGGGCCCCTTTAACACATACCACAATTCATGATGCTCTGATACGGCAGAGAAATATAGGTAGAGTACAATGCCAAATACTTCACTTCTTACATTACATGACTGATATCTATTTTAAATTCTACAATAGCTCAAAAACCGGACAGTATATTCCTCCATACAGTATTATGGCCACCACATAGTGCGCCATACAGAATATTGAGCCCCATATAGTGCTCCATACAGAATAATTGGTCCCATATAATGTTCCATAGAGTATATGATGAGCTCCACATAATGCTACAGTATATGATGGTCCCCATATAATGTGCCATACAGTATAGGACGGTCCCATAGAGTATAATGAGCCCCACATATTGCTCCATACAGAATGAGTCGCATATAAAGCTCCATACAGAATAGGCCCCATATATTGCTCCATATGATGCTCCATACCCTATATGATGCCCCATAAATACACTGTGTTCCAAATTATTATGCAAATAAATTTTCTCAGATTTTCCCAAATTACCTATATGAATTTCAGTCATTGTAATTTTCCAGTCAAATAACTATTAGAGTACAATTGAAAGGTTTTTGTGCAAACTGCCCATGATAAGAGTATATTTTTAAAAAAATAAAACACTCAAACTGCACTCAAAATGCATGTTCCAAATTATTATGCACAGCAGAGTTTTCAACCTTTTCATTTTAATAAAGAACAAAAAAATGGTCATTTTTCCAGTGTATGATGGGCCTTTATAATGCTCCATATATAATGCGCCCAACATGATGCTCCAGTGTATAATGGACCCAGTATATGATGCTCCAGTGTATGATGGGCCCCATGGATGATGCTCCAGTGTATGATGGGCCTATATAATGCTCCATATATAATGGGCCCCATATGATGCTCCAGTGCATAATGGGCCCCGTATATGATGCTTCAGTGTATGATGGGCCCCATTTATAATGCTCCAGTGTATGATGGGCCCCATGGATGATGCTCCAGTGTATGATGGGCCTATATAATGCTCCATATATAATGGGCCCCATTTATAATGCTCCAGTGTATCATGGGCCCCATGGATGATGCTCCAGTGTATGATGGGCCTATATAATGCTCCAAAAATAATGGGCCCCATATGATGCTCCAGTGCATAATGGGCCCTGTATATGATGCTCCAGTGTATGATGGGCCCCATTTATAATGCTCCAGTGTATGATGGGCCCCATGGATGATGCTCCAGTGTATGATGGGCCTATATAATGCTCCATATATAATGGGCCCCATTTATAATGCTCCAGTGTATGATGGGCCTCATGGATGATGCTCCAGTGTATGACGGGCCTATATAATGCTCCATATATAATGGGACTCAAATGATGCTCCAGTGTATATTGGGCCCCGTATATGATGCTTCAGTTTATGATGGGCCCTATTTATAATGCTCCAGTGTATGATGGGCCTATATAATGCTCCATATACAATGGGCCCCTTTTATAATGCTCCAGTGTATGTTGGGCACCATGGATGATGCTCCAGTGTATGATGGGCCTATATAATGATCCATATATAATGGGCCCCATATGATGCTCCAGTGTATAATGGGCCCCCTATTTGATGCTCCAGTGTATGATGGGCCCCATTTATAATGCTCCTGTGTATGTGGGCCCCATGGATGATGCTCCAGTGTATGATGGGCCTATATAATGCTCCATATATAATGGGCCCCATATGATGCTCCAGTGTATAATGTGCCCCGTATATGATGCTCCAGTGCATGATGGGACCTATTTATAATGCTCCAGTGTATGATGGGCCCCAAGGATGATGCTCCAGTGTATGATGGGCCTATATAATGCTCCATATATAATGGGCCCAATTTATAATGCTCCAGTGAATAATGGGCCCTTTCTATGATGCTCAAGTGTATTATGGGCCCCATATATAATTCTCCAGTGTATAATGCTCCGCATATATTGCTCCAAACATTGAAAAAAAATGAAATACCTCTCCTCGCTGGGCACTGCTCTATGTACAGACGTGACGTCATCACGCTCTCTGACCTAAATGTCACTGTCAGGAAACGCGGAAGACGTCACAGCAGTGGAGCAGGGAGAAGTAAGTATTGCAAGTGTTGGGGCCCTGAGCAAGCGGTGTTTCTGACGGCGAGTAGGCCCCCCCACCGTCAGAGACACCGGCATACTATGAGGGGCCCTGGGGGGGTACAGCCCAGTTAGGGAGGTGGAAAAACTGGCATATGTTGAGGTGTAGGCTGGACGTTCAGCAGCTGCAAATGGAGGAATTGGAGAAGTCGGAGGAAAAGGAGGACAAAGCGGGCCATTTTGCTGGCAACCTTTGTGTCATCAGGGGATGGTGGTACAAAATCCTTTGAAACCCAGGCATGGTTCATTTTTATGAAGGTGAGATTACCAACATTTTGGGTTGACAGCCGGGTCCTTCTTTCTGTCAGAATTGATCCAGCAGCACTGAAGACTCTTTCTGATAGCACACTACCAGCAAGGCAAGCGAGCTCCTGTAAGGCATATTGTGCCAATTCAGGCCAGGTATCCAGTTTACAGGCCCAGTAGTCAAAGGGGAATGAACTGTGAGGGAGAACTTCGATAGGGGAGTAGAGGTAATTTTGAACCATAGTTGACTACTGCTGTCTCCTGTCCGTTGCAATCCAGTCGTGTGAGCGGTCCTCGAGAAATCAGTCCACAACATGGTCATGAAACCCCTGTCTCCAACGCCACTTCGGCTGTGTGCACCACAAACACCTCTTCCATTTGGCCCAGTACGGCTCGTGGTAGAACCTGCACCGCTGCTGAGTGCTGGGAATGCCTCTAACAAATGGTTTACCAGAGTTGCTTGTTTGTTCGCCAATATTAGCTCTAGGTTCTCCTGTGGCATGATGTTCTGTAATTTGCCTTAGTAGCGTGGATCGAGGATGCTGGCCAACCAGTAGTCGTCATCCTTCATCATTTTGCCAATGCGGGGGTCCCTTTTTAGGATCCGCAAGACATAATCACACATGTGGGCCAATGTTCCAGGTGTCAATGATGCACTGCCAGTGGTGGGTAGAGGAGCACTTTCTGCCAAATCCATATCCTTCCAGTCACGCACAAACCCTGCACCTGACATTGGCAAGCCAACATTTTCTCTTGCCCCCTGAGAAGCATCCTCCTCCCCAAAATAATCATCCCCCTCATCCTCCTCCTCCTCTTCCTCTTATTCCTCCACTTCGTCCAGGACAGTTCCCTGAACAGACAATGGCTGACTGTCATCAAGGCTTTCCTCCTCCTCTTCCTCCTCCGCTGCAGACACCTGATCCTTAATGTGCGTCAAAGCTTGCATGAGCAGACGCATAAGTGGGATGCTCATGCTTATGATGGCGTCGTCTGCGCTTACCAGCCGTGTGCATTTTTCAAAACACTGAAGGACTTTACAGAGGTCTTTCAGCTTTGACCACTGCACACCCAACAACTCCATGTCTGCCCTCAAACTGCCTGCCCGTGTATCCTCCCACAAATGCATTACAGCCTGCCTCTGTTAGCACAGCCTCTCAACCATGTGCATGGTGGAGTTCCACCTTGTTGCAACGTCTATGACTAGGCAGTGCTTGGGGAGGTGGAGCGATCACTGCAGCCTCTGCATATGACTGGAAGCACAGTCTTTGCACCTTATGGAGCAGGGCTGTTAACTCCGGATAATTATTTAGGAACCACTGCACCACCAGGCAAGGTATGTGCCTGAGTTTTGCCAGGGCTATGGCTGCCGCAAAATTATGGCCGTTATCACTGACTACCTTTCCTGGCTCAAGATGTAGACTGCCCAGCCATGACTCAGTTTCTCGCTGCAAGTAGTCGGCCAGTACCTCCGCGGTGTGTCTGTTGTTGCCCTAAGACATCATCTTTAAAATAGCCTGCTGACGCTTACCACTAGCTGTTCGATAGTGGGACACCTCATGTGCAACACTGACAGCTGCGGAAGGAGTGCTTGTGCGACTGCACTCTGTCGATGAGCTTTCGCTTCTGGAGGAGGTTCAAACGCCTACAGCCAACTGTTGCCTATATCGTGGGCTAGGCAGCACTGTCCCACCGCTGCTGTACCCTGTGGACCCTGCATCCACCACATTAACCCAGTGCACAGTGATGGACACGTAACGGCCTTGGCCATGCCTACTGGCCCATGAATCTGTTGTGAGGTGCACCTTTCCACTCACTGATTATTTGAGTGCATGGACAATGCGGTCTTTCACATGCAGGTGGAGGGCAGTGATGGCTTTTCTAGAAAAGAAGTGCCGACTGCGTACGTCATAGTGTGGGACAGCGTAGGCAATGAGCTCTCGGAACGCTGCACTTTCAACCAAATGGAAGGGCATCATCTCTAATGAGATCAGTTTGGCAATGTAGGCATTCAAAGCCAGTGTACGCGGATGAGTACTTTCTTGTCCTACTCAGAGTGTCTGCTAGGGTGAGCTGGACTTGAGAGCTGCATATGAGGGATCTAGCGGTGGAAATGGTGGACTGAGAGGGGGTTGGTGATGGTGATGGTGGTGGTGGTGGTAAAGGCCTAAATTCAGTCTTTGGTTGCAAAAACATTGTGATTCCCTGACTGTTTTGGCCTTGCGAAGACACCTCAACGTTTTTTGCTGGTGGTGTGCTAACCGGTGGGCTTACAGTGGGGGAAGCGATGTAGCGTTGCTGGCTACTTTCAGTCAGAGCAGGTGCACATGTGCTACCTGAGGTTTTGTAGTCCGTCAACGCTTGCAAGTGCATGGTGTTTGAATGTCTAAGCATGCAACTGGTATTCAAATTTCGGAGATTTTTCCCTCGGCTAAAGGTCCTTCCGCTCTTCTTACAGATAACCTTTACCACATCAATAGGATTTTGGTCAAAAAAGTGCCACACTGCACTCTTCCTACTATGGGATAAATTTTCAGGGCTTGCACGCTGTGCTAATTTGACCGTCTGGCCAAGCTGTCCTGCAACTCTTTTTGTTGTTTTAACACGTTTTTGGACTGCTACGGGGATACCAGATATCCGCAGCTGCGATGTTGATGCCTGCTGCGGATCCTCCTCCTCTTCTGAGCTATTGCGAGACTGCGAGGGCAATGTAGTGCTCTGGGTGAATGTACCAGCAGAATCATATAGCAGTGGCTGTGCATCAGTGCTCTCCATGTCAGATTCATCTTGGACTGGGGAATTCACGATTTGACTTGATAACCCAGGCATGGTATGTGAAAAGAGCTCCATGGAGTAATCTGAAGTGTGGCCTGCCGCATCCTTCGCTTGTGGTGGGGGTGAAGGACACAAGGAAAGGTGTTGTTCCTGACCAGGAGCCTGCACAGATGACTCAGTGCTTGCATTTTTTGAAACTTCAGAAGAGGAGGCGATAGAGCTGGAGGCTGTTTCAGCAATGTAAGCCAAAACCTGTTCCCGATGCTCCGACTTTAAAAGCGGCTTACCTACTCCCAAAAAAGGGAGCCTTCCAGGCCTTCTGGAGACAGATGATGACACAGGCTCAACATCTCCTGCCTTCGGTGCTATTGTGCTTTTGGCACTACCAGCAGATGCATCACCACCACCATCAGTACCAGCTGGCCCCCCGCCCACGTCCGCAGCCACATCCACCATACTTCCTCATGTTTGGGAAAATGTACCAAAAATACCAACAGATATATGGTCCTGTATCAGAAGCGTACAGCTGGATACAGTGTAGGGGAAATTGTAAACCTCCGTATATATTTCCGGAGTCACACACAGACGCTCTCTCAGTATGGATTTGACCATAATACAAAAGGCATAAAAAATTTACTGTATCAGAAGATACCAGGTGTATATAGTATAGTGTAAACTTTAAATCTCCGCATATATTTCCGGAGTCACACACAAACGCTCTCTCAGAATGGATTTGACCATAATAAAAAAGGCAGAAAAAAGATACTGTATCAGAAGATACCAGGTGTATATAGTATAGGGTAAAATTTATATCTCCTTATATATTTCCGGAGTCACACACAGACGCTCTCTCAGTATGGATTTGACCGTAATAAAAAAGGCAGAAAAAAGGTACTGTATCAGAAGATACCAGGTGTATATAGTATAGGGTAAAATTTAAATCTACGTATATATTTCCGGAGTCACACACAGACGCTCTCTCAGTATGGATTTGACTGTAATAAAAAAGGCATAAAAAAGGTTCTGTATCAGAAGCGTACAGCTGTATACAGTGGAGGGGTAATTGTAAATCTCTGTATATAGATTTCTGGAGTCACACACAGACGCTCACAGGCTCAGTATGGATTAGACCAGAATATAAAAAGCAGAAAAAGGGTACTGTATCAGAAGTATACAGCTGTATATAGTGTAAGGGTAATTGTAAATCTCCGTATATATTTCCGGAGTCACACACTCAACGCTCACAGGCTCAGTATGGATTAGACCAGAATATAAAAAGCAGAAAAAGGGTACTGTATCAGAAATGTACAGCTGTATTCAGTGTAAGGGAAATTGTAAATCTCTGTATATATTTCCGGAGTCACTCACAGACGCTCACAGGCTCAGTATGGATTAGACCAGAATATAAAAAGCAGAAAAAGGGTATTGTATCAGAAGCGTACAGCTGTATACAGTGTAGGGGTAATTGTAAATCTCCGCATATGTTTCCGGAGTCACACACAGACGCTTTCTCAGTATGGATTTGACCAGAATACAAAAGGCAGAAAAAAGGTACTGTATCAGAAGATACCAAGTGTATATAGTGTAGGGGAAAATTTCAATCTCCGTATATATTTCTAGAGTCACACACAGATAGTCAGCATGTATTTGTCCATGATACCAGCCGGTACATGGTAGTGTGTGAGCAGCGTACAGCTCTATACGGTGTGGGAAAAACAGGAACGCTCGGTAACTGTGCAAAAAAAAAAAGAAAAAAAGTATTAGTGCAGTGTAAAAAGCAGTCTGCACAGCAGTGTACACACAGCAATACAGCTATCAGGCAGCCTAATAACCAGCGCTGCTGCACACAAGAAAATCCTCCCCTGTCACTGCACACTAACTGTACAGTACAATTGCTATCAGCACAAGCACATAAGAATGTCTCTTTCCAGCCCTAACTCTCTCCTTACTGATAAACAGCATCCACAGCCTCTCCCTACTGTTAAGATCGGCAGAAGTAAAATGGCGGTCGGCGGTCAGGGCTTTTATAGATACTATGACGCCCCAAAAAGCAAGCCAATCACTGCAATGCCCTTCTTTAAGATGGTGGTGGCAGCTGCCCATGTCATCTCGTTGCCCACAGTGTACGTCCTTGCTCATTGGCTGAAAAAAGGCGCCTGCAAGCATTATGTGAAAACCGACTTTGGCGGTTGGGTTGACGACCGCATGGCCATCTTCACGCTATGGCGACTTATGAATCTGACCGACCTGTCTCGCTCAACTCTACACATTACATTACACGTACAGTACAGACCAAAAGTTTGGACATATCTTCTCATTCAAAGATTTTTTTGTATTTTCATGACTATGAAAATTGTAGAATCACACTGAAGACATCAAAACTATGAATTAACACATGTGGAATTATACATTACACTTTACAAAAAAGTGTGAAACAACAGAAAATATGTCTTATATTCTAGGTTCTTCAAAGTAGCCACCTTTTGCTGTGATCACTGCTTTGCATGCAGAAAAGGTGAACGGATGGACTCTACATGCCTAGTTCCCACGGTGAAGCATGGAGGAGGTGGTGTGATGTGTGGGGGTGCTTTGCTGGTGACACTGTTGGGGATTTATTCAAAATTGAAGCAGTGAGCGGTCCAGCTCACCCCAAACCATTTCAATTGGGTTCAGGTCTGGTGACTGTAGAGGCCAGGTCATCTGGCGTAGCACCCCAACACTCTCCTTCTTGGTCAAATAGCCCTTACACAGCCTGGAGGTGTGTTTGGGGTCATTGTCCTGTTGAAAAATAAATGATGGTCCAACTAAACGCAAACCGGATGGCATAGCATGCTGCTTCAAGATGCTATGGTAGCCATGCTGGTTCAGTATGCCTTCAATTTTGAATAAATCCCCAACAGTGTCACCAGCAAAGCACCTCCACACCATCACACCTCCACCCCATGCTTCACGGTGGGAACCAGGCATATAGACTCCATCCGTTCACCTTTTCTGCGTGCAAAGCAGTAATCAAAGCAAAAAGTGGCTACTTTGAAGAACCTAGAATATAAGACATATTTTCAGTTGTTTCACACTTTTTTTGTAAAGTGTAATGTATAATTCCACATGTGTTACTTCATAGTTTTGATACCTTGTGATTCTACAATTTTCATAGTCATGAAAATACAGAAAAATAATTGAATGAGAAGGTGTGTCCAAACTTTTGGTCTCTACTGTATATAAGGTCTACAGACCAATGGTGTAAAACTCATATTCCCATTCTATGGTCACTGTATGATGGTAATATCAGCTATAGTACAGTGGTTTCGGTTGAAGGGGTTGTGCAGGCTTGAGGTTAAAATCTGTAGTCACTCTGTGATGGTCTTTGTCTATTATGTTGCAATATTATTATTGCTGCATCGTTATTGCTATTATATTTTATATAGTATACTATTAGAAATCCAGGTCTTTTAGTAAATCTTGATTTCTACTAGGCAAGGTAATATTAATAATAGATACCCCATCCAGGGCTGTGTGCTGTCAAATGCCAGGATTTAATTTTAGTCTCAGTCCTTCCCTGTCAGCAGCACTTTGTATCTGGACATATACAAATAGCAGTTGGCAGTGTCGGACTGGGGTGTCAAGAGCCCGCCAGTAACCAACTCCAGGAACCCACTTTTCAGCTACATGCAAATGTGACATTATCCTCAATCACAAATTTATACAACAATGAACTGTTAGATTGTTAAATGAATAAGATTCTCCCTTTTTCTATACGTAGTGATTCATGTATATATTGTCACGTACTGTTCATATAAAAGAGTGGTGACCCACTTTTGCACAGGGGCCCACTGGAGGATGCTCCTGTTAACCTGTGGTCCAGTCCAAACCTGGAGGCTGGTGACTGGTTAATGTAGCTTTACAGGAATACCCTTATTTATTATACAGATGGCTGGATCACACACTGTAGATTACAATTTCTGAGCGGGGCCTTCATTCCTCTTCTTTAAATTGTTAAATTATGTGTTACTCTGCAATGTCTGATATTATTTGTGCATGTACCATCAGAATTTTACAGTGATGTTGATCATGTTGGCACTATATAAAATGATTATTATTATGACTGTTCCAACTTCCATAGACTTTTATGGAAAGCAGAGACTGCACAAATTATGGCGGAGACCGGATCTGGAAGGAAATGGGGAGTGCTAACAAGGCAGACTGAAACAAAATTGAATGTCATTTTAAGTAATGAGAAAACGTATTTAAAAACATAAGACTTTAGTAATATTATTATTACCATTCCACTACACACCAAGAATTATTAGCACGGATGAAAGAGATTCTCATTGGAAGGAAAGCAAGATTTATAGCCTAGACTTTGGACTTCCTTATGTCAAAGAATTTAAAAAGTATATTTTTTTTGGACGTGTAACAGAATCTTCCCTCCAAGTGGTTCATTAAAGGGGTTGCATATCTGATCTAGCATAAAAATAATAAAAAAAATAAAATGCAGAAAAAAAGATCCAATGTTATAACATTTACATAGGTTGTAACCTGATGTCTTAATTGCACGGCAATTTACACTTCCACCTAATGAGCTGAGGCATTTGGGAGTCATAGACAGAGAACAGTAAAATTGGCCACATGAAGATGCACAGTAGCCCATAATAGCACAGATTAACAGTGGTACTGAACACAGAGAAGAAAAAAGAAAAGCAAGGAATATTTTTTTGTGACTTTTTATTTGAATTTGTTTTTGGGATAACCTTTTTAACACACATATGAATCTATATGATTATTAATAGGCAAATTTGAAGTTTTTGTATTGCAAACAATTGTTGACAAAGCATTTTAATTTCACATTAATCAACTAAACACAATAATTGCCGGCAGCCTTCCTCTCCATTATAAGTAAGAGTGGCAACAGCCAAAAATTCATGTTTAACATGTTCAAGTCATGGTCATTTAACTCCGTTCCTGACCAGGCACGTTTTCATTTTTTTTGTAGATGCAGTTTAAAGAGCTGCAATTTGTTTTCTTATTTGGATATTCAAGTAATTAATGCATCTGTTTCTCATGATACATGGGACTTCATTTTTACAACACTGTGATATTCTCTTTTTTTCTTGCTGATATAGAGTGATATTAGTGGGAAAATAAGGGAATAAGATTCTGTTTTCCCATTTTTCATGACCACAAAAGACCACTAATACAAATTTAAAAATCTGTTTCCCAATTGTAATAATTATCTTTATATATTGGACATGTTTGTTTTTTTTTACTTTGGCAGAACTACTAGCAGTAGTTTCGATTGACAGGACATTTTATTTAATTTACTTGTTTTTTAGCTGCTTTTTATTTATTAATTTACTTGCCCATTTTATTTTTAATTTATTTACACATTGTCTCCTCTACCACCATAAGGTCATACAAAAACCTTTGAATGGGCATTTCAATATTTGTATTTAATCTTATTTCCACTGTAACTGGGGCTGGCATATTAGTCCCAGTTATATGGGAAATTTATCCTGCTGGTTGCATAGCAGAGCCATTTGGGGCTTCCATGATCCTGCTCCCTCCCTATACACACTGACCAAATGACCACTATACGTGGAAGAGGAAGCACTGTTTAGTGCTGTTTATAGAGCAATAGAGAAGGCACAGACGGTAATAAACCATTGCTGCCTTCTCTATTGGGACTGGATCCACACTTTCACAGCTGCACAAATATATATGGCTGTGCTATTATGCAGTGCCATTTTAGAAAATTGCTACAGAGTAGGAACGGGACCACCAAAATGATTAAAGTCTATGGATCCGGAAGCAATTAAATACATATTTTATTACAACAGTTGTCCAGTTATAAAATGTATTCCTAAATGTTCTTAAAATAGTAAGTTATTCATGAAATGTTAAAATCAGATAAGACAAAGACAGTAAACAGCCAGCGTTATTTAATAGTGCTGTTCAGATAAGAGTTTTTTTTCACATGGATACTCGGTCCATGAGAAATAAATTGCAGTTTCTTCTTTATTTTGATAGAGGCTTGACCAAGTCTGTTGAAGTACAAAAAACACCCATATCCCATAAAAATCATACATATTGCAACTGTGTTTTAGAAATAAATTGCAATTGTTAGCATAGGAAACTGTATTTGATCTTATCATTTTTTTTAAAATTCTTGATGCATTAACACTCCTTCACGACCTCTGACATATAATTACATCATAGGTTTGTGTCCTTGCATTCCATGTGGGCTCCGGTGCTGAGCCCACATGTTTTTCAGCACGTCATCTGATTTTGTCAGCTGAAATGTGCCCCTAACAGCTGCGGGTGGAATTGCGATCCACCCGCTGCTGTTAACATGTTAAATGTCGCTGTCAATCTCCGACAGCGCCATTTAACATGGCTACTATGAATGACATGCAGATGGCAAGTGGCTGAAATAATAATTATGGTAATAGGGATGAAAATTTTCTATTTTTTTAGGAAAAAAAGGTGATTTCTCATATGCTTACCTAAACTCTGCCATACTGCTATATTTCAATAATCTAAAGTTCATGGATATAATCTCTTAAAACTCAACCTCATTCAGTCACTGTATGGCAGCAGTTCCAATCCAATGAGATGACTCATGTAACATCAAAATCATGTAATATTAACCTGATAACGACCAAGCACTGTAAATTTATGAAGCTGAATTTACTGCAGTCTAACAGAGCTAGGTATCACTGGTTGCCAGATACAGTTGTGGACTTTGAGGAGAAGACACAAATGGTTTATCACCACTTCGGTCTTCCTTTGAGCTAGCTGAGTAAGGCTAAATCCTGTACTTTACATAAATATCGGTACAGCTGATGCCTCTGTGGGACCTGAGGATCACATGATCTTCAGGTGCTTGCAGGCTTAACAGAGTTTCTGCATTCTTGCAGACCCAGAAAAGTGGGTGGGGCACAGCAAGGGGGTGTTTTCCCTTGTAACTGGGGCCTTTTATGGATGCCGCAGTTACAGTGAAAAAAAAAGAAAGAAAATATAAATAAGGTCCCCAGAGTTATTTTATGGGGATAAATTATGTAAAATATACCTATACTTTTAAAACATCTGCAAAAAAGATAAAAAAAACATATAAAACAATAAACTTTAAATATCTATAATATCATAGTAACCTGGAGAATTCATTCAAAAGGTTATTTTCCATGAATCTAAAAGAGGTAGCTTTTTTCTTTATTCATATCACAATATATATATATATATATATATATATATATATATATATTACACAATAATTTATATATACCAACTAACAACAGCACCACAAAATAATATAATTTGTCCTGAAGAAAACAATCTCTCAAAATTGTCATGTCAGTAGAAAAAAATAAAAAGTTATGACTGCTGAAATCGGAAATGTAAAAAAAATAAATACAAAAAGGCAGGTCATTAAGGTCTCATCAGGTCTTGTCAATATGAGTTAAGAAATAAAATATATTTCAAACAAGGAGAAACATAGAGTCAAAATGCTAGTAAAACATCATATATTTATTAAACTTAATTGGTAAAACAAACGAAAAAAAGGGAGAAATAATTGAATATACAACATAACAATAAGGCATGAAAAAATCCACTGATGAAACAGTGGGAGTGAGCAGAAGAAATTTACGGAATTTAAATGGGTCATAAAAAAAAAAAAAAAAGGCCTCAACCACCAAAATGTAGCAAACAAAATGGTGTCCTGAATCAGATTGCAAAGTAAGAATGGACCAACATGACAGTTTGAATAGACATTACCGTGGCACAACTGACCAAAGCAGTGGTGTTTTACCTGCAACAATATGGCAGACAGAGGAGTGCAGCTGGGGAGCGCACATGCCAAAAATTAGCCCATAGGGCTTCTCAAAGTGAGAACACTATAACAAAGGCATTGCGTACCTCAGATATGCAAAGCAATCCGTCAGTCTAAACGAAACATCTGTTGTTTAGGGTCAAAAACACACAGTGACCACTGAGGTGATTACCTGTCATGGCTTTGCAGGGTCTGAAAAAGGACACCGGATCCCCGACGCGCGTTTCGACACTCCTTCTTCAGGGGGCGTAGTCTGGGGAATCCGGTGTCTCCTTATGTATCTGACTTAGCCGGTCACATGTTGGGGGCGGGTTAACACAATAAAGGCAAACACAGATTGTGCAGCCATAATTATAAGCCCAGACTCTCACGCACATGCGCCCATGCCGGGTAACGAGCTACGTCACACGGGGCGGCCGGCGCCTGGCCGTCTCCAAGCAACGCAGCCCACACCACAAGGAAAGAGCGAAATGTCGCGAGAGTCAAGTGTCGAGTGGGCGAAGCCCAGGCCAGGTGATCGACGGAGGCAGGTACATAACACTGCATTTAATGATAGAAAAGCATCAATGTAGAGATATATGGACGTAAACAAGATTCAAATATTAATTTACATGGGTTATTACATTGAGTTGGAGAAAAAACAAAAGAAAATAATAACACAAACTATTAAATAAACACAAAATAATTTGTGTAATTTGTGTTTATTTAATAGTTTGTGTTATTATTTTCTTTTGTTTTTTCTCCAACTCAATGTAATAACCCATGTAAATTAATATTTGAATCTTGTTTACGTCCATATATCTCTACATTGATGCTTTTCTATCATTAAATGCAGTGTTATGTACCTGCCTCCGTCGATCACCTGGCCTGGGCTTCGCCCACTCGACACTTGACTCTCGCGACATTTCGCTCTTTCCTTGTGGTGTGGGCTGCGTTGCTTGGAGACGGCCAGGCGCCGGCCGCCCCGTGTGACGTAGCTCGTTACCCGGCACAGGCGCATGTGCGTGAGAGTCTGGGCTTATAATTACGGCTGCACAATCTGTGTTTGCCTTTATTGTGTTAACCCCCCCCAACATGTGACCGGCTAAGTCAGATACATAAGGAGACACCGGATTCCCCAGACTACGCCCCCTGAAGAAGGAGTGTCGAAACGCGCGTCGGGGATCCGGTGTCCTTTTTCAGACCCTGCAAAGCCATGACAGGTAATCACCTCAGTGGTCACTGTGTGTTTTTGACCCTAAACAACAGATGTTTCGTTTAGACTGACGGATTGCTTTGCATATCTGAGGTACGCAATGCCTTTGTTATAGTGTTCTCACTTTGAGAAGCCCTATGGGCTAATTTTTGGCATGTGCGCTCCCAGCTGCACTCCTCTGTCTGCCATATTGTTGCAGGTAAAACACCACTGCTTTGGTCAGTTGTGCCACGGTAATGTCTATTCAAACTGTCATGTTGGTCCATTCTTACTTTGCAATCTGATTCAGGACACCATTTTGTTTGCTACATTTTGGTGGTTGAGGCCTTTTTTTTATGACCCATTTAAATTCCGTAAATTTCTTCTGCTCACTCCCACTGTTTCATCAGTGGATTTTTTCATGCCTTATTGTTATGTTGTATATTCAATTATTTCTCCCTTTTTTTCGTTTGTTTTACCAATTAAGTTTAATAAATATATGATGTTTTACTAGCATTTTGACTCTATGTTTCTCCTTGTTTGAAATTGTTATTATGAGTTGTAGCTGCACTCTAAATTTAGACAGGTAGATTTCTGCCGACATTAACTTTCCATTTATTATGAGTTGGAGGTATTTTTCTTTAGAAATAAAATATATGTAGTACT
This sequence comes from Oophaga sylvatica, assembly GCA_033576555.1. NCBI lineage: Eukaryota > Metazoa > Chordata > Amphibia > Anura > Dendrobatidae > Oophaga > Oophaga sylvatica. The sequence goes on along the minus strand of JARQOD010000001.1, from coordinate 164,602,000 downwards.
TGTACCTATAGCGCAAGCCCACCAAGATGTCGTAAGCCTCACTATGTGTTTTAGCCTCAGCTATCAGACTAAACATGTGATCTGTATTTCTCAAGATGAATTAAGTAAATTAGCACTATTGAATTGTACATTATTAAATGTTACATTAACGATACAAAACAAGCTCTTCTGCTAATAAAATGGTAAATAATGGCACAGTTTATAAATTGTCTTTGGTAGTAAGTACAAAGGCAGATTTCTAGATCCATATGAAAACTCAGTAAGAACATGTATTGATCTCAAATGAGATGTCTTATTTTGCTCATATGAACCCAATTAGTTTTATTTTTCTCTTGCAGTGATTTCTTGTTATTACTTTTTGCATTTTTTTCTTTCAGAATCGCAATAAATGAATCCAGGTCTTCAGTCAATATAATTGCTGAGATTAAGTGTCTATATCTCAATAAATGTCTCATTAAGTTTTGCAAATTCTTTTTCTGGTGAGTGGAAATGCACAGCTGGTAAATTTACAAAGTCATAACACAACATAAAAATGCAAGAAAAGATTAACGCCTTGAAAATTACTTTTACAATAAACCTGTCATTCGGTTATACACGTAATTTCATTTAGGATAGATTTTAGAATTGTAAATTAAAATCAATTAATGCTCCATGATATGTTGCCAGATTTCTTGTTTTATGAAAAACCCTTACTTCTGAAGGCAATTATTTAACCCCTTTCCGAAATCAGGCGGAATAGCCGTTGTCGGACTCCCTCCCTTTGATGTGGACTCTGGCACTGAACCCACATCTTTCCCTGCACATGTCAGCTGTCTTGAACAGCTGACATGTGTCCGGAACAGCCGCGGGTGGAATCGCGATCCACTCGCTGCTGTTAACTAGTTAAATGCTACTGTCAAACTCTGACAGCACCATTTAACATGTGATTCCGACAATCTCACCGGAAATCTGCCCGTCGGTGACCCTGTCACATGATTGCGGGTCACCGATAGGTCGGCATGACAAACAGAAGCCTCCTACAGACTTCTATGGTTGTCAATGTCGGATTGCTTTGAGCGCCGCCTGGTGGTCAGCCCTCATAGCAAGTCAGCAATTCTGCTACATACAGGTGTTCTGATCATCGCCTGTATGAAGCAGAGCTGATCGGGTTATGGCAGCTTCTAGTCTCACATGAAGACTATTGTAACATGCCAAAAGTAAATAAAAAAGTTTTTAAAAATATTAAAAAAATAAAAAAATATAACATTTCAAATCACCCCCACTTTCGCCCCATTCAAAATAAAACAATAAAAAAAAAATCAAACCTACACATATTTGGTATTGCCAGATTCAGAATTGCCCGATCTATCAATATAAAAAAAGAATTAACCCAATAGCTAAACGGCGTAACGAGAAAAAATTAAAAATGCCAGAATTACGTTTTTTTGATCACCACAACATAATGCAATAATGGGTGATCAAAAGATTGCATCTGCACCAAAATGGTATCATTAAAAATGACACTCAAAAATGGAGACGCTATGGGTATCGGAAAATGACGCATTTTTTTAAACAAATTTTGGAAATTTTTTCCACCACTTAAATAAAAAAGAACTAGACATGTTTGGTGTCTATGAACTCATAATCACCTGTAGAATCATAATGTCAGTTAGTTTTAGCATTTAGTGAACATGGTGACAAAAAAAAAAAAAAATCAACTGTGGGATTGCACTTTTTTTTGCAATTTCACCATACTTGGAATTTTTTTTCTCATTTTCGAGTACACCACATGGTAAAACCAATAGCGTCATTCAAAAGTACAACTCGTCCCGCAAAAAACAAGCCCTCAAATGGCCATTTTACCAAAAAATAAAAAAGTTATTGGCTCTGTGAAGAAGGGGAGAAAAAAAATGAAAATGCAAAACCAAAAATAGCTCTAGTCATTAAGGGGTTAAAAAAAGCATTCCCATGAAACTTTTTAAGCCCTAAAAGTGTGAAAATGTATATCTAAATGTATATGTAATGTAGTGTGTTAATATACTTACTGATCGGTGTTTTAGCTGGTTTCCAGCACTCTTCTCACTCCCGTGATGGCTATTCCAACTTCCCAGATCACACAGGGCTCTATGTGTGAACCAGAAGTTATTTTTACAGTGCAAGTCTATTGAGTGTTAGAACAAGGCTCCTCAGCCTTATAATGTAGAAGAGATTTCCAAGTAGAAATGAAAGTCCAGCTCACCAGTGCAGCATACCAGGAATCGGAGCAAGGAACCGCTGTGTCAGACGTAGAACATTGCAAAAAGAGAAAATCCAGCTCAACGATGAAGTGAAGATAAAAAAATCTTTATTCACTTGTCATTCCAAATACAGAGGAGTATCAGCATAGATGGCAGCAGATGATTGCGTTATCAACGCGTTTCAGGTGATGCAGCACCCTTAGTCATTCATCGTTGAGCTGGATTTTCTCTTTTTAGAAGAGATTTCCACCTGACACAAACCCCAGTGTTATCCTCGATGACTAGTGATGTTTGCTGATATGCTGATTACACATTGTCCAGGCCAGCTAGTTTGTTGACTTGCAAAACAGAGGATGAAAAATTATGCAAATAGATTACATAATCAAACAAAGCGAGTTGCGAGTCACTATTCTGCCCCTTTAACTGTAAATTCTGGCTTGAAGGGCATTTGTTAACTATAAAAAGGATAGATACCTCCATATACAGAAATACCTCCAGACATCCAGACAGCCAAGAGATCCATAGATCCTAAGAACCAGAGATTCTCTATAGCTCAGCAACCAAGACATCATGGCTTCATCACGACAGACACAGATTTGTCATTCTACAGGATGCCAGCTTAGGGGACCACGGCTCCGGCTGAAAGAATACAGATATGCTCCATTGACCATAGTATAGCCATGCTTGCATTTGGAGTAGTCAAGATTTGGACCCACTGATCACCAGAGCCCCATGGATACATTTGTTGGGTCCAGGAATGGGACCCTCTGGTCACGTGAATCCATGGACATGTTTGGGAAGCCAGGTTATCACCCTCATGCCAACTGACCTTGTACATTATTATTATTATTATTATTATTGTTTATTTCTATAGCACCATTGATTCCATGGTGCTGTACATGAGAAGGGGTTACATACAAATTACAGGTATCACTTACAGTAAACAAACTAACAATGACAGACTGATACAGAGGGGAGAGGACCCTGCCCTTTCGGGCTTACATTGTACATCAATTGGCTTTGTGCATAATCTTCCTAAGCTTGCCGTTACCTCCTCTCTGTGCGTGCCACAGATGGGGTAGTCGACCCTAGAAGTTATGAAGTCACAGCTACTCTTATACTGGTGAGTCAGTGGAAGGGTGAGACTCTGTATTGTGCACCATCTTGAGCATTTTGCTGTGATGGTTCTACGTGTTATCTGCCTGTTGTGCGGTTCAATAAAGTATTGCCACACTGTTTTACCCTCACCCTGTGTTGTCTGAGTAGCATTATGCCCATGTTAAATGGAGAGCGGGCATTCGATGGGATGATCCCTGGTCCACGCAGTTTTGGCTAGCGGAACATAGTACCTCCTGAACCCCCATGTTTCCATATTGTGGTGGCAGCGAAGGGATACTACTCAACCCGGCACAACCAGGGCAGCTGTAGGGGACTAGTGTTCTCAGACACCATCCAGGGCTCCACAACCAGGGAGGCATACAGACTGACCCAGCAGACCATTGATGAGGCATGCACAGCAGGTTTCAGACGCCACTATGTCCAACCCCACCAACTCTACCTTTGAAAGAGGACCAAAGTGAATATATAATCTCAACAAAATATGTCAACTACAGGAGCTGTGCCAGTTTCAATGTATTGAATGCAATTTAATCAAGGAACTACGTGATACAGAGCACGCCATGTGTGGACACAAGGATACGAGTCGTTTCTCGACAATTACGTGTAGTATTTTAACAAGGAAGACAAGTAATATTCTTTGAGGAAACTGGATGATATCAAGTTTTGCTGGCATGAACGTGAGACCTCTTACATTTGTGAATGTGCTTAAATACATGATGTGGACCATGGCTCCAGCTGGAAGAATAGAGATCTGCTCCATTGACTATCATGAATCCATGCATGCATTTGGGTTAGTCAGGAGTTTTACCCACCAGTAGCCTGAGCCCCTTGGATATGCTTGTGGGGGCCAGGAATGGGACTCACCGGTCATCTGGTTCCATGGAGATGTTCAGAGAAGCCAGGTTATGAGCCTCCAGTCAACTGGCCTTGTACCTCAATGGACTGTCATCTTCCTAAGCTTGTCATTACCTCCTCTCTGTGCGTGCCACAGTTGGGGTTGTCAACCCTGGAAGCTCTGAAGTCACAGCTGCTCTTATCCCAAAGAGTCAGTGGAAGGGTGAGACTCTGTAATGTTCACCATCTTGGGTATTATGCTGGGACTGTTCTACCTGTTATCTGTAAGTTTTGTGGTTCAATAAAGTTTTGCCACACTGTTTTACTCTCACCCTGTGTTGTCTGAGTACCGTTACTCCAACAGGGAAAGGAGAGCGGGTGTGCGGTGGTATGATCCCTGGCCATGTGGCTTTGGCTAGTAGAATTGGTTGAGAACACCTGCAGGTCAATGGGAGCAGGGCAGTGTCAGAGCATAGGGATCCACACCCTCCAAACTAGCTATACAAAAAAACATGACCAGCACCTCCCAAGTGTGAATATGTGCAAGCTGTAGTGACTGGACTATATGTATAAATTCTACTTGTCCATTCAAATTGTGGGCTTGCAGCCCAGGATAGACATGTTTGTCCATTACTGTAGGCTTTTTAGCCCGAACGTGGCATGTAAAGTAGGATAGGGAAAGGTTATGACAGGACCCATCAGAGAAGTGTCACTTTGCCGTAGTTGATGGACACACATGAATAGGTTAAATTATGCGCTAAGAACCTTCACTTTTATTGTAAGTTCATCTTGCTGAGGGACAAGGTGGTTGGAAGTTGTTATTTCCATTGACACTATATGTCTTGGCATTCACAGAGTGCTGCTGTGCTTTTTTATACACATTTTGCAGTCACTAGAGCTTGTACCTATTCACACTTGGGAGGTGCTGGTCAGGTTTTTTTTGTATAGCTAGTTTGGAGGGTGTGTCTTCCTCTGCTCTAACACTGCACTCCTCCCATTGACCTGCAGGTGTTCTCAACCAATTATACTTGTCCATGCAAATTGTAGGCTCGCAGCCCAGGAGAGACATGTTTGTCCATTATTGTAGGCTTTTTAGCCCGAAAGTGGCATGTATAGTAGGATAGGGAAAGGTTATGATAGAACCCATCAGAGAAGTGTTACCTTGCCATGGTTGATGGGCACACATGAATTGGCCAATTTATGCGCTAAGAACCTTCGCCTTTTTTGTAAGTCTGCAAGCACTTCAATTTTTTGTTATTTTGACCATTTCTTATTTTCTGAAAATAATTACAAAATGTATTGCTTGGAAATTTGGAGATATGTTGTCAGTAGTTTACAGAATAAAAGAGCAATTTCCATTTTACTCAAAAATATACCTATAAAGAGAAAAATCAGCAAGAGCTGTGTGATATATATATATATATATATATATATATATATATATATATATATATACACATATATTGAAGTGCGGCGTTGTTCACACCGTGCGGTAATGAGGCAGTGACCCAGTAAAGTTCAAAGCAAATGTCCTTAATGTTCAAAAAGTATAAATGACAAAGCGGGAAAGGCGCAATGTTACTGGGGCACACGTAAAAGCTGCAAACAAGACAGCACCACAAAACTGTCAAAACAATGGTAAGTGTAAAAAAGTGAAGAAATGTTTGTGCTACAGAGATAAACTCAAAAGTGCCAGCTGAATGATCAGAGATATATGCTGTAATTAAACAATGACGAAACTGGACTTCACAAAGACACTGTATTAACCATAACACTCGCGTTAGAGATAAGAACGGCACTTGACATGAGTGATTTACCTAGAGTCCGGACGGCACTTGAAGTGAGTGATTTACCTAGAGTCCGGACTCTATCTCAGACTCTAGGTAAATCACTCACTTCAAGTGCCGTTCCTATCTCTAATGCTAGTGTTATATTTAATACAGTGTCTTTGTGAAGTCCAGTTTCGCCGTTGTTTAATTACAGCATATATCTCTGATTATTCAGCGGCACTTTTGAGTTTATCTCTGTAGCGCAAACATTTCTTCAATGTTCAAAAAGTCACAAATGAAAAGCAAACAATATCCTCTGGATCACAGCTGGGGCATCAAAACAGTCTGCATCAAGACCAGTTGCCATGGGCGATTGCACCACCATGTCACACTGAGGTGCTGGTGTAGCACAGGCACATCTCTCTTAGAAAAGTAATGGCAACTGGACAATTGGTACTGGGGACTGCAAAGGCCATCAGCTTTCGTAAACTGTCTGTATCTACCAGGTGGAAAGGCAACATTTCAATGGCCAACTGACTGGGGATGGTGGAGTTCAACTTCTTAGGTTTGTCATGCGTAGGAGGAAACAATCTTTTACGTGACCACAACTGTGGTACCATGGGCTGGCTGCACTACTGAGAGAGGGCAGAGTACGATGATCCAAACAAACTGAAGGGGGAGATGTTACGATGGATTGAGAAAGTTGTGGTGTGCTCCTTCTCTGAGATCAGTCAAAAATAGCAGGCATGTCCACTTCCATTACAGCTGACGGCGTACTCTCAGTCAGCGTGACTGAAGCAGGTAATGAATCCAAGGTTCTGCGGTTGGTGACGTGCATCTCGATAGTTGGCATGGTAACAGAGGAGGAGGAAAAAGCAGCAGATGCGATTGATGGGCGCTGGTCTGCATTTTAGCACAGTGGGATTAGCAGAGTATTGCATGTTGTTGAAATAATGCATATTGATTTGTATGTATTGCAACAACTACTACTGTACTGTTTGATATGTTGTGCAAATTGTGAGGTTGTTAACAAAGTTTTGTAAAAAAAAAAAAACCTCACTCACAGACAGGATGCCTCCTCCTTCTCTTCCTGTGTTGTTGCAATGTTTTTCATGCTGCAGCCATAGCAGATATCAGGCTAATCACATTTCATGCTGTGTTGTAAGCTGTCTATACTGGATGTGAATAAATCTACATTCTCTGTTGCTGACTCCGGATGTTACGCTGGTTAATCCGCTGCTAACACATGTCGATTGCGCATGTGAAGGTCCATACATGTAGTAGTCAAATTATTGCACTTTTTACCTCTACTCAGTTTTTTTTGCAGATTACGTGAGTTGGCTCATCCATTGCAGTGTCAAAAAAGGCCCAAGCTAGCCAACCCTTGCCACCCCTGCGAGTGGCAGACCCGCGGACGCTGCTGGCGACAGCCGCAGTTGTGGTTGAGGATGCATTGCTCATCGTAGCTGCCTCACTACATGTCTGTAACGTACGGCACAATGGAACCTCCTCGTCTTCTTCCTCAGATGACCTACTCAGCTGTGTGCCTCTGTGTTCACGTCAACTGGGATCTAACACCTCATAATCATCCTCTGTGTTATCACATTTCTCGCCCTTGCAGTCACCTTCCTCCTCTTCCTGCCCTGTCAGTGCAGTATAGTCAGCGTGAGCCTTAGATATCTCAGTCTCATCAGGATCACCCCCCAGGCATTAATGTCTGGTGACAAGGGTCAGGATGCTGCTCAGACCCTACTTCGTCCTGCCCCAGATCCAAACTAAAAATATTTTTGGCATCGGTGCAGATTTCCTCCTCTTGACTCTGTGAAGTTTTTTAGTACACTTCTGATGACCATGGCATAGAATGTGTGAACAGCTCTTCAGACTCACCTATATGTGGTTCCGTATAGTCAGTTGTACGGTTGGAGAGTTGGGACGTGGGGGGAAACAACGGTAATTTGGGTGCCACCTCTGTGGACTGTACTGGGTGTGATGTTGAGGTGGAGGAAGAGCACTAGAAGCTGCGCTTGACATCCACTCGAGCACATGCTCTTTCTGGGCCTCATCAACAAGGCCTACTGCTGTGCATCTGCCAAAGAAAGGTAGTGGAGTAGCCAGTCCTACAACACAAGTTGTCAGTTGTCTTCATATAGGACGTGATGTTGGTTAACTTGTGTTTTCACAAACATTACCGCATACCCCACGTATACCTTGAACACCAAGCCTAATCCCCCTTCCACCATGGCCTCACTTTTTCCCAGTCATGTTGCTCAGATAGTTTGGTAGGAGCACATTATTAGGGTCAAAAAATTAGATTTTAAACTCTGCACCAGTTCTGCAAACAGCTGAATTTCAGCGTCAGTAAATTACAAGGTGAAATATGGTGTGCTGAATCGCATTAGTCACAGAAGAAAGAATTGTTTGAGTGTGGATGAGGCCTGTATGACAAAGAAGATATGCTCCAAACAATTTTTTTGGGACCTGTGGATTAGGCTTCTATGACAGACTAGATACTAAAAATAATTTGAAAGTGAAATGTCCCCTACTGCACGACATTAGTAAAAGAAGAGTTTTTGGGGAGACTTATGGATCAGGCCTCTATAACAGACTAGATGCTGCAAACAATTTTAAACTGAGATGTCCCCTATAGTATGAAGTTAGTAACACAAGAATTTTGGGTGGCCTATGGATGAGGCCTCTATCACAGACTAGATGCTACAAACAATTTGAAAGTGAGATGTCCCCTTCTGTACGACGTTAGTTACAGAAAATTTTTTTTTGGTGCTTGTGGATTAGGCCTCTATGACAGACTAGATACTACAAACACTTTGAAACTGAGATGTCCTCTACAGTACAACGTTAGTAACAGAATAATTTTTTGTGCCTGTGGATTGGGTCTCTATAACAGACTAGATACTACAAACAATTTGAAATTGAGATGTCTCCTGCTATACAATGTTAGTAACAGAACAATTTTTGGGGGTCTGTGGATTAGGAGTCTATGCCAGACTAGATACTACAAACTATTTGAAAGTGAGATGTTCCCTACTGTATGACGTTAGTAACAGAAGAATTTTTTTGGTGCCTGTTGATTAGGCCTCTATGACAGACTAGATACTACAAACAACTTGAAAGAGATATGTCCCTTACTGTACCACGTTAGTAACAGAAGTATTTTTAGGTGCCTGTGGATTAGGTCTCTATAACAGACTAGATGCTACAAACAATTTGAAAGTGAGATGTCCCCTACTGTATGACATTAGTAACAGAAGAATATTTTTTTTAGTGTGGGTGACTCTTATATAACTTAAAAGATATGCTCCAAACAATTTCAAATTCAGATTTAGCCTGCTGTATCACGTTTGTAAAACCCCCAAAATTTTGCTCTTTTTACGTGCAACAGCTCTGCACACGCAACAATTTTCCGACAACAAAATTCCAAAGTGGATTATGGAGGACTTTATGACGTTTAGCAACAGAATTTTTTTTTATGTGCATAAGGTCTGCAGGTAGCTTAATTTCAACCCAACAAAATGACAATGTGGGATTCGTTAGGCTGTATCACGTTTTGCAACAGAGAAAATTATAATCTTTTTTTAATGTGCATTAGGTCTGCAGACAATGTCATATCACCAGCGCATAATTACAACTTGGCTGTTTCAGAAGTAGCAACAGAAAAAAATAATATATTGTTTTTTAATATGCACACTTTGAAATTTCACTGCCACTAAATAACAAGGTGAGATATGGCATAGTGAATCACGGTAGCAACTGCCCCAAAAAATATTTCTTCATGCACAGCAGCTCAAATCACAGAACAATGTCATCACGCCACTAAATGACAAGCCGCAATGTGCGCACATAAAGTTAGGAAAAAAAAATAGTTTACAAGCATGCCCCACTTCTGAGCTCTGCAAACCCCCTCCCCTCATTAAACCCGTGCCCCATGCTCATGATACACCACCATTATCATTGCAAAAGTGCTGAAAATACATTTGTGGCAACAAAAATATTTTCCCACACCTTTGTAACGAATGTTACCGATTTTTCCCAATTTTGTAAAATTTTGCTCATGTTTCCGATCATGAATCTGAAAGTGCCATATTCTTGCTGAATTTATGTTTGTCGATCATTTTCCGAGCAAATTCGCTCATCACTATTGCTAACCTGATTCAGCACGCCATATCTCACCTTGTCATTTAGTTCATTTGAAATTCAGCTGTATGCAGAGTAAAAAAAATTTTTTTTTCAGTTGCTAACGTGATTCAGCATGCCATTTCTCACCTTGTCATTTAGTGGTGGTTAAATTCAGCTGTATGCCGAGCTCATGCAGAGAAAAAATCTTTTATTTTGTTGCTTGCATGATTCAGCACGCTATATGTCACCTTGTCATTTAGTGGCGATGAAATTCAGCTGTATGCAAAGTAAAAAAAAAATTTTTTTTCATTTGCTAATGTGATTCAGTATGCCATATTTCACCTTGTCATTTAGTACTGTTGACAATCAGCTGTATGCAGAGCTAGTACAGAGTAGAAAAAAATATTTTATTCAGTGGCTAACATGATTCAGCATGCCATATTTCACCTTGTCAATTAGTGCCGTTGAAATTCAGCTGTGTGCAGAGCTCATGTAGAGTAAAGAAAATATTTGTTTTCTCTGACAAATGTGATACAGCAGGATACATTTGATTTTGAAATTGTTTGGAGTATACATTCTATGTTTTACAGGCTTCATCCACAGTAAAAAAGGGAGATCTCAGTTTGAAAAAAAAACTCACAGTAAAAAAAACACTTTCTTCTGTTAGTAATGTCCTGCAGCAGGCCAAATGTCAGTTTGAAATGTTTGGGTGCTGATATTATTCTTCATACAGGGAGCACATGATCACATGATAAAATCAAAATAGTTTTTTCTTACTATCATGCTCCCTAAAGCAGGCTACATTTCTTCTTTCCATTCTTTGGTGCAGATATTGTTCTCCATACAGGGGTACACACGATAAAATATAAATTTGTTCTGTTACTATGTGCTCCAAAAAGCTGGCCATATCTGAGGTTGTTATTCTTTTGTGCTAAGATTTTGCTGTATCTAAGGCTCGTCCACCGTAAAAAATCAGGTTTTTCTGTCACTACTGTGCTACATAAAACAAGCCACTTTTTATTTTTTAATTATTTTTTGCTGGTATTGTGCACCAGCCTGGAGTCCACATTTCACAATATAAATTCTTTGGGATAATAGCGTTGTCCTGAAAACATACCACATTTAAGCATTGCACAGGGCTTGGAGCAGTATTTTTTGCTTAAAGTTTGATCAGTAACTGGTGGATAAGTGACAGATGTAGGCCTGGTGCTCTGAGAGATGTCAAATTGACACAAATGAAGGAGACTCAACTTGGAGATTGGAGACCAAACATGTCCAAAAATTATAGGCATATATCTCTGCCTATAATCTCAGTTCCTATTTATTTATTTTTTTTCCTCTCTTACGGTATATAGTGCCAATAATTCCACAGCGCTTTACAGACATTTAAAGGCATTAGTGGCACTGTCCCCATTGGATCTCACAATCTAAATTTTATACCAGTATGTCTTTGGAGCGTGGGAAGAAAAATGAGTACTCGGAGGAAACCCTCACAAACATGAGGAGAACATACAAACTCCTTGCAGATAGTTGTCCTTGGAGTGGTTGGTACCCAGGACCCCATTGCTGCAAGGCTGCTAATGTTTTTGCATTGATGACTCAACTTTCCCAGGATTTGACGTCTATGGCTGGAGACGCACTAGCGATTTTAAAATTGGTCTTATTTTGATGCAGGAGAGTCGGACGAGTGTAATGCAAATGTCATGTGTTTTTTATGCAAGTACACTCTGATTTTTCACACCTAGCATCCAATTTACATCAGAATGCAGTACGATTGCTATGTGATTGCAATACGATTTTAACATGAGCATTTACATACAGCAATTCTCTGTCATTTACACATCGTTTTCAAATGAAATATTCTTCAAAACACAAACATACAGTACAGACCAAAAGTTTGGACACACCTCATTCAAAGATTTTTCTGTATTTTCATGACTATGAAAATTGTAGAATCACACTGAAGGCATCAAAACTATGAATTAACACATGTGGAATTATATACTTAACAAAAAAGTGTGAAACAACTGAAAATATGTCTTATATTCTAGGTTCTTCAAAGTAGCCATCTTTTGCTATAATTACTGCTTTGCACACTCTTGGCATTCTCTTGATGAGCTTCAAGAGGTAGTCACCGGAAATGTTTTTCACTTCACAGGTGTGCCCTGTCAGGTTTAATAAGTGTGATTTCTTGCCTTATAAATGGTGTTGGGACCATCAGTTGTGTTTTGCAGAAGTCTGGTGGATACACAGCTGATAGTCCTACTGAATAGGCTGTTAGAATGTGTATTATGGCAAGAAAAAAGCAGCTAAGTAAAGAAAAACGGTGGCCATCATTACTTTAAGAAATGAAGGTCAGTCAGTCTGAAAAATTGGGAAAACTTTGAAAGTGTCCCCAAGTGCAGTTGCAAAAACCATCAAGCGCTACAAAGAAACTGGCTCACATGAGGACTGCCCCAGGAAAAGAAGACCAAGAGTCACCTCTGCTTCTGAGAATAAGTTTATCCGAGTCGCCAGCCTCAGAAATCGCAGGTTTACAGCAGCTCAGATTAGAGACCACGTCAATGTCACACAGAGTTCTAGCAGCAGACACATCTCTACAACAACTGTTAAGAGTAGTGTTGAGCATTCCGATACCGCAAGTATCGGGTATCGGCCGATATTCGCGTTATCGGAATTCCGATACTTAATTCCGATACTTTTTCCATATCGTATACCGGAATCGGAAGTTCCCATAATTCTTTGAGAGGCAATGTGATTTTAGTCAGCCAATGAGGAATCCTACGAAGTGTGGGCACATCCTGTAATGCTGCGGTCATCTTAACTAATGGCATGGCTGTGATTGGCTGCTGAAATGATGTCAGAATGCACTATAAAAGGCGCCGCCGCCATTTTAGCGTCACTGTGCTGTGAACTCAGTAAGGGACAGAACGCTACTCTGCTCACTCTGAGGGACAGTTAGATATTGCGATTTTGTGTACTACTGTGCTTGAGGCAGGCTAGTTTACCAACCGCTGTGTAAAGCTTCATTTTGCCAGTGTTGTTTTAACAGCTCTGTGCAAGGTGTGTGTGTGACAGTGCAGGTGACGCTGCAGTTTGCTCTGCATCCACCGCTGTTTGTAGGCATCTGCACGTGTCACTGACTCTTTTTTTTTTTTTTTTTTTTTTATTTTGTGGAATTGGTGCAGCTCCATTATATTAGAAAAAAAAATCAAATCTATTAGTGTGACGTGCTTCCATCCGTATACAATACATTGGTTGCAAACACTATAGAAGTACAGAAAGGAGCTTTTCACAGATTGTGGACAGTTGTGTTTCAGTGTTCACTTCAGTCTGTGTTTTTTACTTTTTTGAGTGCAGATCACGCTCCAGTTACATGTTCAAGCACTGCTGCTTGTACTCTGCTGAGCGTGTCTCAGTGGCTCATCCTTTTCATTTATCTCCAATTGGTTCTGCTACATTCCATTTAAAATAAATCTAATCTATTAGTGTGACGCGCTTCCATCCGTATACAATACATTGGTTGCAAACACTATAGAAGTACAGAAAGGAGCTTTTCACAGATTGTGGACAGTTGTGTTTCAGTGTTCACTTCAGTCTGTGTTTTTTACTTTTTTGAGTGCAGATCACGCTCCAGTTACATGTTCAAGCACTGCTGCTTGTACTCTGCTGAGCGTGTCTCAGTGGCTCATCCTTTTCATTTATCTCCAATTGGTTCTGCTACATTCCATTTAAAATAAATCTAATCTATTAGTGTGACGCGCTTCCATCCGTATACAATACATTGGTTGCAAACACTATAGAAGTACAGAAAGGAGCTTTTCACAGATTGTGGACAGTTGTGTTTCAGTGTTCACTTCAGTCTGTGTTTTTTACTTTTTTGAGTGCAGATCACGCTCCAGTTACATGTTCAAGCACTGCTGCTTGTACTCTGCTGAGCGTGTCTCAGTGGCTCATCCTTTTCATTTATCTCCAATTGGTTCTGCTACATTCCATTTAAAATAAATCTAATCTATTAGTGTGACGCGCTTCCATCCGTATACAATACATTGGTTGCAAACAATATAGAAGTACACAAACGGGCCTTTCACAGCTACTGAACATGGGTTTTTAATTTTTAACTAAAATATGTATTTTTTCAAATGACACAAATATAAGTAATGTTGAAGAGGAATAGTCCTACATCCATTGTTTGCACAATATTACAGGTGTACATCATGTCCCTTAATCAACAATGTATTATTATATTTACTTGTATGCTTTTATTTAAAAGCCAAGAACACAGAAGGATAACCTTCGCACTGCAGCTGTTGTCAAAGTTCAACCCACATTATGCACTTCCAACATTGCAGCATTTGAGGCATGATGTGAGTTGGATTGGTCAAAGTTATGGAGTGAGAAGGTTCACCATCAGTACCCTATAGCATAAGTATGCTTTTGTGTTAGCATTTGTGTTAGACATGTGGATATCTGCCATAATATGTCACAATTATTTAGTTACAGATTTGTTACCAACACTAATCATTGAATGGTTTTAAATTTGACGTTTCACTTGTTTACAGCTTAGAAATAAGGGTGTAGCCTGATATCTATGTGTAGCACTAGCCACTTTAACATGTCATGTTTTTTTAAACATGTGTAGCTAGGTAGCAGTAATTTTTGCCGGACACACAGCAGGGGAACAGCAGGCGTTACTGAACCCCACTATTACTATAGCTTGTGTATTGGTCTGTGGACACGACACTTCTGAGCAGCAACTGGCAGTGTTGTAGCCCAGGGAGTATAGCTCAGGTGGTAGAAAGATGAACATAACAGGAGACATGGAAAACGTTGTCAACCAGTTAGTTAATCTGAAACCGGACAGGCAAATTCAGGCGAGATCCATGCCTAGTTCATTTTCAGAAAAGTAAGCCGTTGTACATTATCGTAGGATAGTCGCATGCAACGGTCTGTTAGTACACCACCTGCAGCAGTAAAGACGCGCTCCGATAATACACTGCCAGCAGATCAAGCCAGCACCTCCAATGCATACTGGCTAAGCTCTGGCCATGTATCCAGCTTAGAGACACAAAACTTGAATGGGGAAGAGCCATCTGAGAGTACACTGAGAGGGCAAGACATGTAGTCTGTAACCATCTTACGGAAATGTTGCCTCCTGCTGACTGGAGCCGTCTCGGATGGTGTAGACATTGGTGGCGCTGCCACAAAACTTCGACACATTTGGAACATACTGGTCTTGCCCTGTGCAGAGGCGCTGCTTGTGCTCCCTCTTGTTGCAGAGCTGTCTCCACTGCCTCGACGCACAGAGCTGCTTTGTAAATCAGTAGCAGCAGCAGTGCTCTCGGCTGGAATGGAGAACATTATGGATTGCACCAGTGTGTCTTGGTACTTCCGCATTTTACGCTCCCGGTTCAACGGTGTGATGAGGCTTTGTAAGTTGTCCCGGTAGCGAGGGTCTAGGAGGGTGTACACCCAATAATCAGACGTGGTGTGAATGTGTTCGATGCGGCGGTCGTTTCTCAGCCACTGCAGCATGAAATCAACCATGTGCTGCAGACTCCCAACTGGCCAAGAAACGTTGTCCCCTGCAAGAGGCGTCATCTCCGCCTGCTGTGCATCACCCCACCCTTGGTCTACATACTGACTAGAGCATTGTCTACCTCCCTCTGGAGCGATGTCTTCCTCCTCCATTGACTCCTCCTCACAAAGTCCTTCAAATACATATAAATTTACAAAATTTAAAACTCAAAATTTAAAAACTTTGTATCATAATTCTGTAACATCAGTTTATGGAAACACAATAGCATTACAAAAGGATAGACAAAAAATGTACATTATGTGCTTTGTAAATACATTAAAAGTTTGTAATGGTTATGAAAATATAGACAGCGACTCTGGAGGTTCAATTGTTGATACAGCATGGTACTTTGAAAGTCCTCCAGCCCTTTGTGAAGAACCACGTTGCGCTGACTGTCCAGAAGGTGATGGAATTTGTGACTCCTCATCCTCCTCACAAAGTCCTTCAAATACATATAAATTTACAAAATTTAAAACTCAAAATTTAAAAACTTTGTATCATAATTCTGTAACATCAGTTTATGGAAACACAATAGCATTACAAAAGGATAGACAAAAAATGTACATTATGTGCTTTGTAAATACATTAAAAGTTTGTAATGGTTATGAAAATATAGACAGCGACTCTGGAGGTTCAATTGTTGATACAGCATGGTACTTTGAAAGTCCTCCAGCCCTTTGTGAGGAACCACGTTGCGCTGACTGTCCAGAAGGTGATGGAATTTGTGACTCCTCATCCTCCACCTCTTCCAAAACCTCATGCCTTAGTGCTTGCAGTGTTTTTTGAAGCAGGCAGATAAGGGGGACAGTCAGGCTGACTAGTGCATCATCTGCACTCGCCATCCGCGTTGACTCATCAAACGCACGCAAAACGTGGCAGATATCCTTCATAGAGTTATTCGCCACTCATTACACTGGCAGTGGCTGCCCATTCATTATAGGATCCAATTCTAATTACTGGTTCTCACCAACATAGCTCTCCACAGCGCAGCACCCCCTACATCTCCTCCCTTATTTATATTTATCGGCCTAACCGACTGCTGCACTCTGCAAACGACCTTCGACTAACCTCTGCACTAATCCGTACCTCCCACTCCCAACTCCAAGACTTCACCCGCGCTGCGCCAATCCTCTGGAATGCTCTACCCCAAGAAATTAGGACTATCCGCAATTTGGATGGTTTCAGGCGCTCCCTCAAAACACATTTGTTCACAGTGGCCTATCACATTCACTAATCAAAGTCATTCTATGTGTAATTCTGTGTGTGTAGCCCATTCACTATCTCCATGCATCCCTCACTTCCTTAAAATGGCTGGACCATCATTGTAAAAACACCATTGTATATAAACACCTGTACTTTGTATCTCCCACACCTCATTGTAGATTGTAAGCTTTCACCAGCAGGGGCGGCTGATTTTGCTTTAATTATTGTATTGTTAACGTTGTTACTTATGACTCGTGTTTTGAAACTGTTAAACTGTAAAGCACTGCGGAATATTATGGCGCTATATAAATAAATAATATTATTATTCTTATTATAGAGGCCCACTCAGTAGTGGTGAAGTGTGAACGCCGCAAATTGCGAGTTGACTGCGCCTGATGCAGCTGATACTCCATTACTGTTGGCTGCTGCTCACACAACCGCTCCAACATATGTAACGAGGAATTCCACCTGGTGGGTACGTCACATATAATGCGATGTTCATGAAGGTGAAATCTGCGTTGCAGAGCTGCAATCAGCGATCTGGCCATGCTGGAACGTCGCAAGTGAGCGCACTCTAGGCGGACCTTGTGCAGCAGTGCATCAAGATCCGGATAGTCCCTCAAAAAACTCTGCACGACCAAGTTGAGCACATATGACAGACATGGTATGTGAGTGAGGTTGACAAGGCCCAGAGCTGACACCAGATTTCGGCCATTGTCACACACTACCAAGCCTGCCTGTAGATTCTCTTCCAAAAACCACACGTCGCTCTCCTGCTTTATGGCATTACAGAGCTCCTGCGCTGTGTGGCTAAGATTCCCCATGGAAATTAATTTCAGGATGGCCTGTTGACATTTGGACACGGCTGTGCTCATATCGGTCGCAACAGGTAAACGTTCACGGGTCCATGTGGAGGTAGACCGTGACGGCTCCTGCAGCGATGATTCTGAGGAACTGGAATAGGAGGAGGAATCAATGTGTACAGACTTGATTCCTGCAATCCTTGGAGTTGGCAGAACACGTACAGCGCCACTCGCAAGATCAGTACCCGGCTGCACAACATTGACCCAATGGGCAGTGAGGGAAAGGTATTGTCCCTGGCCATGGGTGTTAGAACCCTCTTGTTAGGTTTTGTTTCAGTTTGCTGGTCACATGACCTTTTTTCCCTATTTAGTCTGGCTCCGCCCTTCTGGCTTTGCTTGACTTCATTGTATTATCTACTGTTAAGCTAGCCGGGTGCTTAGGTGCCTTAATCTGTGAGTTTTGCTTGATGTTAGGATCACAAAGTATTTATTTTTCTGTTTAATTATCCATGCTACAATTTATGTTAGGACTAGGAGGTGTCCACCTTTTCTCCCAGTCCCTAGATCTTGTAGGGATTACTCCCTCGCAACTATAGGTCTTCGTTCACACTAGATGAGGACTTTAGCGGGTCTGGTCGCAGGATCAGGTTCCCCGTTACATCGTAGGGATTCAGCTTAGTTGTATTGTAGGGACAGAATTCCCTTCTTTCCTTACTGGTTGTAGCAGATCATAACAATGGGTACTGGTCCACGCATCGGTGGTCAGGTGGACCTTGCTACTGAGGGCTTTTAGTAGCGCATGTTTAATTTTTCCCTCAACATGCTTTTGCAGACCAGGGACGGCTTGCCTGCTGAAATGAAATCGGCTTGGCACATTGTATTGTGGGATTGACAATGATATTCAGTTACGGAAACTGTCTGTCTCCACCAGCCTGAATCACAGCATTTCAAGGGACAGGAGTTTTGCAATGCCAGCATTCAGAGCCTGTGCTCGTGCATGGTTTGCGGAGTATGGCCGTGTTTTATCCCATGCCTGTGCTACCGCTGGCTGTTTTGTGGCCTGGGAGTGTGAGGATGACAGGGAACTTGCTGCTGTGTGTGGAATAACAGTTTGTCTCTGGACAACAGTGGCCGAGGTTCTTCCATGGCGATCCTGTGAGGAAGCATAACCAGCTGTGTGTGAGCTCGATGAAGAGGCTTCAACACAACCTGAAGATGTAGGTGCTGCTGTAGGTTGGCCTACATCTCCAGTGTGTCTTTGTAACTCAACTACGTGCTTTGTCCGCACATGTTTACACATATTTGTGGTATTGAGGTGACTGACACTTTTAGCTATTTTTAATTTTTGATTACACAGCTTGCATTTCACATAGCAAATATCATGTGCAAGTGTGTGAAAAAAGGACCACGCAGTGCAAGTCCTGGGAGCGCACGTTTTGACTTTTGGAACACAACTGCTCCGAACAGGTGCCAAACTGGAGGCTACAGGCAACCGAGTCTGCAGCCTAACTCTCCCTCCTGTTTGTACCGTTGGGGCAATGTCTTCCTCTATCTTCCTTCTATCACTAACCATTTCTCTAGGCCTCTCCCAGCTTTCAACCAAAGTACTGGTTCTCACCCACAAAGCTCTCCACAGTGCAGCACCCTCCTACATCTCCTCCCTCATTTCTATCTATCGGCCTAACCGACTGCTGCGCTCTGCAAACGACTTTCGACTAACCTCTGCACTAATACGTACCTCCCACTCCCGACTCCAAGACTTCTCCTGCTCTACGCCAATCCTCTGGAATGCTGTACCCCAAGAAATTAGGACTATCCACAATTTGCATGGTTTCAGGCGCTCCCTCAAAACACATTTGTTCAGAGCGGCCTATCACATTCACTAATCAAAGTCATTCTATGTATTCTGTGTAAGTGTGTGTGTGTCTCTAGCCCATTCACTATCTCCATCCCTCAGTCCCTTAAGATGGCTGGAACATCATTGTAAATGCACCATTGTATATAAACACCTATACTTTGTATCTCCCCCATCTCATTGTACATTGTAAGCTGTCACGAGCAGGGGCGACTTATTTAGCTTAAATTATTGTATTGTTAACGTTGTTACTTATGACTTGTGTTCTGAAACTGCTAAACTGTAAAGCGCTGCGGAATATGATGGCGCTATATAAATAAATATTATTATTATTCCTCTGAGCTGCTCCCACCACCTTCCTGTTCTTCATGCCATGTTGGGTATTGGACCTCATCATCTCCACTACCCTCTTCCAACACCTGCTGTTGGGTGGTCTGGCCAGCACCATGCTCAACAGAAACTGGCACCTGGGTCTCATCATCATCATCAGATGCGTTCTGCGGTGTGCTGACCATCGGCACTGTCTCACCCGCCTCTTCAGATTCAGAGAGACACAGCTGTTGCGCATCACTGCATACTCCCTCTTCTTCACATTACAGAATGCTGCTTGGCTGGGCCCCTGTTTGCAAGCCAATAGATTCTGAGAACAGAAGCAGACACTCAGCTGGCTCCTGTACAGAACTCTCTGACTGCCTGGGCAATTTGCCAGGCGGTGAAGAGACAGATGGTTGCCCAACAGTGCTGTGGTCCTGAGAGGAGGTGGAAGCAATTGAAGTCGATGCATTGGCTGATGATCCAAACAACAACGGCTTCAATTTGTTCTTCCCGCAGCAGGGGGGTACTCCGAGCTCCTACAAAAGTGCGCATAAAGGAACGCTCACGGCCCGGGGAAAACTGGTGGATGCTGTGTCACTGGGGGCCGCAGCAGCCACAGAATCCCCACGTCCTCTCCCTGAAGAAACTCCACGACCACGTGCCTTACTCCCTGCCTTCTTCATCTTGGTAGATTGATAAAGAAAGTCTGAAAAGTTATAAGGCCTAAGTGTGGTTATTCCGCAGAGACTGCAGTGAACACTGCACACAACTGTTCAGTAGGTGTGAAAGGCCCCTTTGTGTACTTCTATAGTGTTTGCAACCAATGTATTGTATACGGATGGAAGCGCGTCACACTAATAGATTTTATTTATTTGTAATAGAGTGGAGCAGCAACAATTAGAGAAAAATTTCAAGGATGTGCCAGTGACACACGCTCAGCAGACTACAACCAGCAGTGGTTGAAGAACTAACTGGAGCGTGATCTGCACTCCAAAAAGGAAAACCTCAGACTACAGTGAACACTGCACACAACTGTTCACTACCCAACGCGTCTCAGCAGGAAGGCAGTCTGTGCGTCAAAACAAAGGCGCAAGCATACATCCACGTACCCTGTTTATAAAGCTATATAAAAAAAATTATGTAGTAGTGACGCACACTTTATTGAGGTACAGTATTACATCGCCATTCACCATCTGTGGCTATGCAGTCTCATCTATATATACCTTATCTATCCGTTGTCATGCTTGCAAGTCGACAGTCAGGCATAAATAGCAATTTTCACTATGCACTATGCACTTTTTAAAGGTTATGTTTGTTAATAAACATGATTATTGCCACATATTATGAGTATTACATGATGGAAATTGTATAATTTTGTATAAACTGTTTAGTGACATTATTCAGCAAATGTAACATTTTAGTAATGTCACAGATAACTTGTAATGCTGATGATGTTTTGAAGTCAGACATTCATTGTCTATACAATAAAAATGGTGTACATACTGTTACTTATCCATCATTAATGGATTCAGATATGTACTTGTATGCTTTTATGTACAACCGTATAGCAGATTCCTTAACTAATTTATTTTGTGGTTTGCATTGCTGTTCAACATGTTAATGTATGTGTTTATGTTTGTCAATTCTTTATTTATCTAGATATTAGTTTAAATGAAATCATCATCTTATGGTAGTAAAGGTTATCTTTCTCTTGTTTGAAGTATAGACATTTAAAATTGACAGGTAACAAGGAAATTACTTTATCTAGTATTTAAACATCCTCCTTGACCCTGGGCTCCAACACCGCCAGTTGTTGCTCGGAAGTGCTGTTAGCACAGTCAACACTTGCTCCTGTGTTACTGGGGTTCAGTAACGTCAGCTGGTCCTCGGTTGTGCCATTGGCTCTTTTCCTTCTGCTGCCCCTCCGGGTTCCAGTACCGTCAGCTGGTTCTCCGCAGTGCCTTTGGCCTAGGTGCCTCCATCTTGGTATCCGAGTTCCAGCAACGTCTGCTGGTCCTTGGTAGTGCTTTGGAGCACAGGTACCTCCTGCTTAGTAACCGTGTCCAGTTAACGTCAGCTGGTCCTCGGTTGTGCATTGGCTCTTTCTTCTGCTGCCCTCCGGTTCAGTAACGTCAGCTGGTCCTCGGTTGTGCCATTGGCTCTTTTCC
Organism: Oophaga sylvatica; assembly: GCA_033576555.1. NCBI lineage: Eukaryota > Metazoa > Chordata > Amphibia > Anura > Dendrobatidae > Oophaga > Oophaga sylvatica. Next base: position 164,580,006 of record JARQOD010000001.1, on the reverse strand, counting down.
TTCTGCTGCCCCTCCGGGTTCCAGTACCGTCAGCTGGTTCTCCGCAGTGCCTTTGGCCTAGGTGCCTCCCTCTTGGTATCCGAGTTCCAGCAACGTCTGCTGGTCCTTGGTAGTGCTTTGAGCACAGGTACCTCCTGCTTAGTAACCGTGTCCCAGTAACGTCAGCTGGTCCTCGGTTGTGCCATTGGCTCTTTTCCTTCTGCTGCCCTCCGGGTTCAGTACCGTCAGCTGGTTCTCCGCCCTGGCCTTTGGCCTAGGTGCCTCCATCTTGGTATCCGAGTTCCAGCAACGTTGCTGGTCCTTGGTAGTGCTTTGGAGCACAGGTACCTCCTGCTTAGTAACCGTGTCCCAGTAACATCAGCTGGTACAAGATTGTGCTACAAATACAAGATACGGAACAAGAGACACAAGAACAATAAGCAGAAGATCTAAAAGCAGAAGAACATGAAGTATAAGACCAAAATGAAGAGCAAAATATATGCTCTAAATTCTAAGCAGAAGAAGACTAAGCAGTGTATGGGGGTGAGTCCGTTCCTCCTCGTGGTGCCCCTGGAAAATGCCTGCTGCTGCAGGCTAAACTGAACACGGACAAATACTGTTGTAATTTAAATCTTTTGTGACAGCAAGAACGGAAGGATGAAAAATTCATACTTTGACAGATTACAAGTACAGGATTCTCTGTCACAAATAAGAATATGATGAAGAAGATGAAGCAGAATATGAATAAGAATAATAGTTTAATAAGAAGAATATGAGTAATGTTAACAAAGATGAATAGCAAGAAGTTTAAGAAGAAGATAAAGAAGGTGAAGATGAAGAATAATTTGATGAAAAAGATGATGCTGCAGAAGATTATGAAGGAGAAAGTGTGTGAAAAGTTAAAAAGGTGAAGATGAAGAGCATGGAAGTTGTGTAATATACATATTTGCCAAAATATAAAAAACGTTAACATTGTCAATTTCTTCGTCAATCCGAACATCTTTAAAAAAAAAAATATTTATGCTATTCCATTTGATTGGGTTAAACATCTATGCCTTTAATGTCTCCTCAACCTTCCACAATACATTCTACATTACTCTTTCTTGTTTTCCTTCATGTACAATTAACCAACAAGGCAAGAATGGGTTTTTTTTAATTTCGATATTTTGTTCCCATAGACTTACATGGGACTTCCGGTATCGATATCGGGTATCGCCGATATTTTAGTGATATCGGCGATACCATTCCGATTCCGATACTTTAGGATATCGGAAAGTATCGCTCAACTCTAGTTAAGAGGAGACTTTGTGCAGCAGGCCTTCATGGTAAAATAGCTGCTAGAAAACCACTGCTAAGGACAGGCAACAAGCAGAAGAGACTTGTCTGGGCTAAAGAACACAAGGAATGGACATTAGACCAGTGGAAATCTGTGCTTTGGTCTGATGAGTCCAAATTGAGATCTTTGGTTCCAACCACCGTGTCTTTGTGAGACGCAGAAAAGGTGAACGGATGGACTCTACATGCCTGGTTCCCACCGTGAAGCATGGAGGAGGAGGTGTGATGGTGTGGGGGTGCTTTGCTGGTGACACTGTTGGGGATTTATTCAAAATTGAAGGCATACTGAACCAGCATGGCTACCACAGCATCTTGCAGCGGCATGCTGTTCCATCTGGTTTGCGTTTAGTTGGACCATCATTTATTTTCAACAGGACAATGACCCCAAACACACCTCCACGCTGTGTAAGGGCTATTTGACCAAGAAGGAGAGTTATGGGGTGCTACGCCAGATGACCTGGCCTCCACAGTCACCAGCCCTGAACCCAATCGAGATGGCTTGGGGTGAGCTGGAACGCAGAGTGAAGGCAAAAGGGCCAACAAATGCTAAGCATCTCTGGGAACTCCTTCAAGACTGTTGGAAGACCATTTCTGGTGACTACCTCTTGAAGCTCATCAAGAGAATGCCAAGATTGTGCAAAGCAGTAATCAAAGCAAAAGGTGGCTACTTTGAAGAACCTAGAATATAAGACATATTTTCAGTTGTTTCACACTTTTTTGTTAAGTATATAATTCCACATGTGTTAATTCATAGTTTTGATGCCTTCAGTGTGAATGTACAATTTTCATAGTCATGAAAATACAGAAAAATCTTTGAATGAGAAGGTGTGTCCAAACTTTTGGTCTGTACTGTATATTCTCATGCACCTCTTCACAACCAAACATGGATATACGCTTCCTGATTTTGGCTAGTTGGTATCCTCCTCCTCCGTCTCCTCATAGTCACTGTCCACCACCACTTGAACACCAGGGTGAATGTATTCAGTTATGCTCCGGCCACTCTACAGTCATGGCCAAAAGTTTTGAGAATGACACAAATATTATATTTTCACATGATCTGCTGCCCTCTGGTTTTTATGTGTGTTTGACAGATGTTTTTATCACAGACAGAAATATAATAATTGCAAACATATGAGTAACAAAAGCTTATATTTACAGTTAGAATGAGTTAATGCAGCAAGTCAATATTTGCAGTGTTGACCCTTCTTCTTCAGGACCTCTGCAATTCTCCCTGGCATGCTCTCAATCAACTTCTGGACCAAATCCTGACTGATAGCAGTCCATTCTTGCACAAACAATACTTTCATTTTGTCAGAATTTTTAGGTTTTTGTTTGTCCACCCGTCTCTTGATGATTGACCACAAGTTCTCAATGGGATTAAGATCTGGGGAGTTTCCAGGCCATGGATCCAAAATCTCTATGTTTTGTTCCCTGAGCCATTTAGTTATCACCTTTGCTTTATGGCAAGGTGCTCCATCATGCTGGAAAAGGCATTGTTGATCGCCAAACTGCTCTTGGAGGGTTGGGAGAAGTTGCTCTTGGAGGACATTCTGGTACCATTCTTTATTCATGGCTGTGCTTTTAGGCAAGACTGTGAGAGAGCCGATTCCCTTGGCTGAGAAGCAACCCCACACATGAATGGTTTCAGGATGCTTAACAGTTGGCATGAGACAAGACTGGTGGTAGCGCTTACCTTGTCTTCTCCGAATGAGGCGTTTTCCTGATGTCCCAAACAATCGAAAAGGGGATTCATCAGAGAAAACAACTTTACCCCAGTCCTCAGCAGTCCACTGCCTGTACCTTTTGCAGAATATCAGTCTGTCCATGATGTTTTTTCTGGAGAGAAGTGGCTTCTTTGCTGCCCTCCTTGAGACCAGGCCTTGCTCCAAGAGTCTCCGCCTCACAGTGCGTGCAGATGCACTCACACCTGCCTGCTGCCATTCCTGAGCAAGCTCTGCACTGCTGGTAGCCCGATCCCGCAGCTGAAACACTTTTAAGAGACGGTCCTGGCGCTTGCTGGTCTTTCTTTGGTGCCCTGGAGCCTTTTTGGCAACAATGGAACCTCTCTCCTTGAAGTTCTTGATGATGTGATAGATTGTTGACTGAGGTGCAATCTTTCTAGCTGCGATACTCTTCCCTGTTAGGCCATTTTTGTGCATTGCAATGATGACTGCACGTGTTTCTTTAGAGATAACCATGGTTAACAGAAGAGAAACAATGATGCCAAGCACCAGCCTCCTTTTAAAGTGTCCAGTGGTGTCATTCTTACTTAATCATGACAGATTGATCTCCAGCCATGTCCTCATCAACAACCACACCTGTGTTAATGGAGCAATCACTGAAAAGAGGTTAGCTGGTCCTTTTAAGGCAAGGCTGCAATGATGTTGAAATGTGTTTTGGGGGATAAAGTTCATTTTCTAGCCAAATATTGACTTTGCAAGTAATTGCTGTTAAGCTGATCACTCTTTATAACATTCTGGAGTATATGCAAATTGCCATTAGAAAAAGTGAAGCAGTAGACTTTGTAAAAATTAATATTTGTGTCATTCTCAAAACTTTTGTCCATGACTGTATGTTTTGGCAAGGGTGTTATGATGCCCATCACCAAATACAAAAAACACCCTACAGGGGAAATGTTTGCCAGCCCATACACTAGGTGTATGGGCATTCCAAGTCTAGTAGACACACTACTAGAAATTAGGCCTAGTTTTTAATCAGGCCTTCCTCCACAGCTCATCATCCACCGCCGCTAGATCAAAAGGGTTTACGTGTTCCGTGCAGCTAAAGTCAGTGTCGCATTATTAAGAAGGGTGGGTAGGCTGTGCAGAAAATACATTTTCTAAAAACAGTTGAGGTGTACCCCACATGGGAAATATTTACCAGCCACATTCCAAGTCTAGGAAACCCGCTCCTTTAAATTGGGCCTATTTTTTTAATCAGGCCTTCCTCCACGGCTCATCATCCACCGCCACTAGATCAAAAGGATTTATGTGTTCCGTGCTGCTACAGCCAGTGTCAAAATCCTAACAAGGGTGGGTGTTTTTGCTGGGTTTAAATACTTGTTATGGAAAAGGTTGAGGTGTACCCCACAGGGGAAAATGTTTGCCAGCCCATACACTTAGTGTATGGGCATTCCAAGTCTAGGAAACCCGCTACTTTAAATTGTTCCTAGTTTTTAATCAGGCCTTCCTCCACGTCTCATCATCCGCCGCCACTAGAACACCAGGGTTAACTTGTTCCGTGCTGCTACAGTCAGTGTCAAAATCCTAACAAGGGTGGGTGTTTTGCTGGGTGTTAAATACTTGTTATGAGGTGTACCCCACAGGGGAAAATGTTTGCCAGCCAACACACTCGCTCCTTTTTAATGGGAAATTTTTTTTATGAGGCCCTCCTCCATGTTTCTTCCGAGGGGGATTGGGGTTATTGGGGTGCATATGACTTGGTAGCAGGGCAGAACTTGCAGTCAATGAAAAAAAAAACAGAATAGGAGGACAAAATGAATAATGTGAAGTGGATTTTTCTGGGCCCATCCAGTACCTGGGTTCAAAGGCTTTTTGGGGTGCATATGACTTGTTAGCAGGGCAGGCCTTGCATTCAATGCAACATTTTTTATGGAAGCCCTCCTGGACATCTCGTGGAAGAGGTATTGGGTTGTGTCATTATTCTTGGCAGCCCATCCACTCACAGCATAGGCTATAAAAGTTTAGGAGACCCACTGGTTAATATGGCCCTTTAAGCTGATTAATGCTGCCTGATGCCCCTGTAAAAATAGGCTCTGTGACTTTAAGGGTCCCTCCTTCATAAATGAAACAAGATGTGGGCCTGTCTGCTTATTTGTCACACACCACATGGCCAGCTAGGGTTGTTAAATGTTACAATGACATTTCCCAGTGAATGCATTTGTTTTGGTTGAAAGCAATATTAAAGTTGAAAAACGCTTCAAAAATGCGGCGTCTGAACATATCCCAAGTGGTGGTGGAACATTTTGGTCTGGGGTTAATTATTTTGCCTTATATACAAGTCATTAACCTGAAAGGGTTGCACCTTAACATATTTCCCAGCAAAATCAGTTTTGGTTTCGTTTTGGTTTCACAACATTGTTTAAAGCTGTGAACGTGGAGTTAGGAATGCTTCGAGGGGCGATTCCCATGAAGTCCCCATGTCATTTGAGCAGTGTTTCCATCATTTTCAGAAGTATTTAGATCTTAAAAGGACCCACGGGGGGGTCGCGGTAAAAATGCTCTGGTCTCCCATAGACTTACATTGGGCTCATTGTTCTGTCCGAGTACCCGAGTATTCCAATTTGCTCGACCCGAGCAACGAGCACCCGAGCATTTTAGTGCTCGCCCATCAATAATGTTAACACAAAGTTATATTTATTTAGATTTCATGTTATAGTAATATAAAACTAAAGCATGTTTGTTATTTGTGTACAGAATGCTATAAAGCGAACATAATTGCAAACAGCCCATGTAACCTTTTTCTGAAAAAAAATAAATAAAAATTAAGTTTTAATTTATTTTTCATTTATTTATGATCAACCATGTTCACATACAGTTTAATAATGAAATAGGTTTTCAAATAAACCACTTACAGTAGCTAAAATCAACATTTTAACCCCTTACTGCCATCGGACGTACTATCCCGTCCATGGTACCTGGGCCCGTATGACCGGGGACGGGATAGTACGTCATAGGCGATCAGCTGCGCTCCTGAGGGGAGCGCAGCTAATCGCCGCCGGGTGTCAGCTGATTATCACAGCTGACACCCATGACTGTGTGTCAGGAGCGGTCACGGACCGCTCCCGGAACATTAACCCCTTGCACACCGCGATCAAACATGATCGCGGTGTACTGGGGGCACAGGGGAGGATCGCGCAGGGTGGGGGCTCCCTGTGCGCCCCCTGAGACCCTCAGAGCAGCGCGATGTGATCGCGCTGTTCTGAGGGCTTCCTCCCTCCCAGGACCCGGATCCAAGATGGCGCCGGGGTCCTGGAGGGAGGCGGCTACCTCAGTGCCTGCCGAGAGCAGGCACTGAGAAGCCTGCATCTATGCCTGTGCGATCGCTGGTGTGACAGAGTGCTGTGCACACTGTCACACCAGCGATCTGATAAAATACTGTGATGTCCCACCCTGGGACAAAGTAAAAAAGTTAAAAAAGTAAAAATAAACATGTGTAAAAAAAAAATCCAAAATAGATAAAAAAAAAAAAAAATATTCCCCAATAAATTCACTTCTTCCTGTAAATAAAAAAAACAAAACAATAAAAGTACACATATTTGGTATCGCCGCGTCCGTAACGACCCCCCCTATAAAATTGTCCCACTAGTTAACCCCTTTAGTGAACCCCTTAAAAAAAAAAAAAAAAAACGAAGGAAAAAATCAATGCTTTATCATCATACCGCCGAATAAAAAGTGGAATAACGCGCGATCAAAAAGACCGATATAAAAAAACATGGTACCGCTGAAAACGTCATCTTGTCCCGCAAAAAATGAGCCATCATAAAGCATCATCAGCGAAAAAATTAAAAAGTTATAGCTCGCAGAATAAAGCGATGCAAAAATAATTATTTTTTATATAAAATTGTTTTTATTCTATAAAAGCGCCAAAACATGAAAAAATGATATAAATGAGGTATCGCCATAATCGTACTGACCCGAAGAATAAAACTGCTTTATCAATTTTACCACACGCCTCCCCCAAAACGCCCCCTCCCCCTAAACGCCTCCCCCAAAAGAAATTCATGAATTGCTGATTTTTGTTCATTCTAACCTCCCAAAAATCGAAATAAAAAGCGATCAAAAAACGTCACGTGCTCAAAAATGGTACCAATAAAAACGTCAACTCGTCCTGCAAAAAATAAGACCTCACATGACTCTGTGGGCCAAAATATGCAAAAATTATAGCTCTCAAAATGTGATGATGCAAAAACTATTTTTGCAATAAAAAGCGTCTTTTAGCGTGACAGCTGCCAATCATAAAAACCCGCTATAAATAGTAAATCAAACCCCCCTTTATCACCCCCTTAGTAAGGGAAAAATAATAAAATTAAAAAAAAGTATTTATTTCCATTTTCCCATTAGGGTTAGGGTTGCGGCTAAAGTTAGGGTTAGGGTTGGCGCTAAAGTTAGGATTAGGGTAGGGTT